>CM062804.1:590833738-592033738 GCA_031772625.1 Pinus tabuliformis
AATTTAAAAAATATATTTCAAATTCCATACGTGACTCTGCCCACACAAAAGTGTGTACATATGCGGGTCCCAGAAAACTATACCCATGTATACATCCTTAAATTTGAAAAAAATAAATAAAAAAATAAAATGCTATTTTTTGGATGAGGTTTACGGGTTTTACCAAGAGCCCACCTACATGAGCCCCTGGCCTAACTGAAATAATCAATTTGAGGTGGTATATATACATCCCTTGGATATTCCTAATGGAGAAGAGAAGAAAGATATGCCATTATACTCGATTTTCCCCAAATCAAGTCTACTTTTTCCGTGCTTGCTGCACTCCCAGTCTCTAGGAAACCCTGGTTTCCTTTGAAAAGATGCTCAATCTCCTTATCTAGCATCTCCGTGAATTTATTAGAGATCTTGTCTTTATGGCTCGGGCTGGATGGATCCGGAGGAAGGCTTCATCAGTGCCTTTGGCCTAGATCAGGTTGTATCTATCCCGTAGTTACTGTTATTCATCAATAAAGAAGCTCATGTTTTGTTCCTGATATATGTTTTCATCTTATGAATGATAGTATGAATTGTTATTTATGATGATCTAACATATTTTTCTACATGTAATTTGAATTTTATATTCTACCTATGCTTTTGTGATTCATTTGCATGTCTACACATCTTGGACGAAGCAGAGGGTTTTGACCCTATGGGAACATCTTCAAACGTAGGACCCTTGGGTACGCTCCTAAGTCCAAATTTAACAATTCAAATGTTTGGCATGTTGAAGTGAGTGTTTTTTATTGATTGATCTATTCTGATTTGTTTAGGCTTTCAACCCTAGCCTTAGGGATGATTTCCCACCACTATAATTGGCGACTTTGTTGGGGAATACCATCAAGTATTTCTTAGAAGGGTTGTTTTCTTTGATATGCTTTTAGTTTGTTGTTTCTTGGTTCTTCTAGCCTTCTGAAGTCTTGAGTAATTTGTTCATTCGGCTTGATCTTTCAGATCTGTGTTTTCTTTTTTTTATTTTTCCTTAGTTTGCTTTTTATACACACTTTTTGTTATAGATAGTCATGTACATACACAGTTTCTTCCGAAGAAACTTGTTCATACGCTTGTTGCTTCACACACAGTCGTGTATATACACTAATCTATCTCTAAACAGTCACATACATATCTGAAAAATGAAAAATTTTCATTTATTGAATTTTTATAGGCTTTGACCAAGTTTATTTAAGCTTTTTTTATCTTTGTGAGGTTTGGAATCACCTTGATAACTGCTTTTATTGATGGCTTTCCTCTTGTTGGAGAAATTCTTGTGTCAACATAGGGTTTTTAGTTTTTGAAGCTTTTGCATCTGAAATTGGGTTCCAAATATTCTTTGTGAAGTATATGGTTGTTTTATGGCTCTCGAACAAATCTTTATTATTGTTAAAGTTGTTGATAACCCAATGTTTGATTTGCTTCCCTTATGACCTAGTAGTTGGCTCTTTTTGCTTTCTCTTCCTTTTTTTTGAAAGGGGTTTAAGATTCTTGGGTGAATGAGAGATTTTAGTTCTTTGAAGTCTTTCTGATTTTTTGAGTCTCTTGCATATTTTTGGCCAACTTATTGAAGTGATAAGTCTCTGGTTTGCACTAGTCTTTTAGTCTTTATGATCATATTTGTGACTAGGTGGACTTAGGTGTTTGTCATGATTTTGGCTTTGAGATATTTGATTTGCTTCCCTTTTTGAATTTTTAGTTCTTTATGATTCTTAAAAGAAAAATAAATCATTATATTATTGCTTTATTTTCTTTTTTTGGTTTTGTAGACTTTTGGGTTTTGGCAAATGTGCAAGTTGTTGTGACAAGGTCAAACGTCTTTTTTTCTTTGGGAAGTGTTGTTTGCTTCTCTTTTCTGTTTGGATTTGTCTTTGTCTTTTTTATCACGCTTTCTCATCTTTATAGTTCTCTTTGAATCTTGCATTTGCATGCTAGTGTGGATTAGGTTAGATGCATTATAGATATCATTTAGTTCTTTTTGTTAGATTTTAAATGTGTGAGTGCCAAATTGAAAAAAAAAAGAAAGAGTTTTTGCTTGATTAAGTTTCTCATAGAACCTATGTAGAAATCTCTTTTCATCGAAGAAAAAGAAGAGTTGCATTTTCATGTAGCCTAGGTTTTTCTTATTGACTTATTTTTTGTCATAACACCATCAGTTGCACTTCTGTTTCCCTTTTCGTAAATAACAAACAATATAAATGAGCACGTAAATTAAAATTAAATAGACATTTTCTTTTTTTCATATTAATATCAACTAGTCTAGGGCATTTTAGGGCCTTGGAATAGGTGTGTGGAGAGTAAAATCTCCAAGGCCACTAAAATTGAAAAGTATAGAAGTTTATTAATGAGTGGAAATCTAGTGTCATTAAGTTGTCCATCAAGAAAACTCCTCTAACATGGGAGTCAAGCACGATGACGTGTGAAGATAGAGAAAGAGAGATACCCCCTCTCCTACTTTTGTTGGATCACGGGCCCATGATTGTTCTGCTTGACTTCTAACTACGAGTTGGTGACCTCATTTGCCTTTCCTAGGGACCACACAGGTGACTACAGGGGGGTAATGCCTATGGTACATGAGGCAGATGTTGTATCATTTTCATAGTACTTCTGGAGGGTACCCTCACGAAGCCTGGGTACTTGCATCGGCAAAGGCTATTGTCTGGAGGTTAGCATAACTGCTTCTGATACCTTTGTTGGTAGGATTGGGCCCTCATCATCCCAAAATACCTGCGTGAGATCCTTCTCTTCACTTTCTTTTATTTTGGTGTCCGTTCCTAATCACCTAGAGTGGAAATACTTGGAAGTTGCTTGCATGTTTGTATCTTTAGGAATTTTTTAGAGAGTGCTCTGTGCTCCTAGCTTGCCTTAGATGATTTTTGTCTTTAATTTTTATTTATATATTAAGGTGGTTGATTGACCAATTCGTCGGTCTAGAAGGCTTCGTGGGCTTTTACCTGCGAGTGTTGAGCCTTCACCAAGAAGGCGCAGGAGTAGTTCTGCTGGTTCTTTTGAACCAGTACAAGCTAACACAATGGAGACAAATCCTTCACCCAGGGTTCCTATTTCAAAGGTAGGACTTAGTCCTATACATAGTTTTGGCGAAAACTCTCTAGTTCTTGCTAGAGTACTCTTCCAGTCGGAAGGCCAAGTAGAATTTGAAGAGATTCCAGATTCCTATGGAACTCCTATAGATCCTCTTCCTTCTGACATTCCTTACATTGTATCGTATGTGGGTACTACAATTCATAAACATATTATCCCTCTTCACTCTCATTTTTTCGTCATGGCCAATGTTAGTAGCATTAGCGTGGCTACCGATACAACCGGTGTGAATACTCCTTCTTCAGTGATAGGAGGAGGTATTGTTTCTATCTCTACTATTGCACCTAGCACGACAATTGTTGGCTCTACCTCCTTTCCAGGTTCGAGTGGGGGAATCCAAATTTCTTCTCCTTTCATTGGTGATTTTCCTTTTGGAATTCCATCTACTGGGATTCCCTCGGTTTCATCAACTTCACCTTCTACTGCTTCGATATCTATGACTTTGATGGCTAGTGGTTCCGCATTGTTACAAGTTTTCACATTTGGAAGTGGACATGTTCCTCCTTCCAATCCATCATTGAATGTAGGATCAATGCCTTTCTATGGCTATGCTCAAAATATTAATCCTTTTCAAGGGAGCCAGGGCTTGGTATATCCTTCTGTTAGTGGTTTTGGGTCTGGGAATATTTCTCATTTATTTGGTCAACAGGGGAGTATGCCCTTCCCTAATGTTAGTACCTCACCAATTATTCCTCCTTTGGCTAGTGCTTGGAACCCTTACTAAGGGCTCTTCCCTTCATATAATGTTCCACCTGGAGGAAATTTTCCTATGGCTAGTAATTCTGCAGTAGGGGGAGGACACCCTCTATATACCCCTAGACAAAAAGGTTTTCCTTATAGTTAAGGTTCTTCTAAGAGTAATCCTTGGCAGCTTGGTGCCTCTCAAAATCCAGGATACTATTTTTCAAATTTTGGGAATTACACTCTTGGAGCTTGGAATTCAACAGTCTCACTAAGATTACCATTCCTGACAACTCTCAATTTTCCATATCTTTCAAAATTAACTAATGATCCTATTCGTTACAACCCGGCTTGGCCCCCGGTCCCTACCAAACTTCGATCAGACATACCAAAATTTGAAGCAAATTTTGGTGACGATCCAGTAGACCATGTAACCACTTTCCATTTATGGTGCTCATCGAACTCCTTGATTAATGATTCAATTAGGTTGAGACTCTTTCAATTCACCTTAACTAGAAATGTGGCGAAATGGTATATTGAATTAAAGGGTGGGTATTTTTCTACGTTTAGTGAGTTGGCTACAATGTTTTGTAAACACTTTCGGTTGCCTATCCGTTATGATGCCAGAACTAAAATTTTGGCCAATTTTGAGTAGGACAAGGCCACCCATATTTCTGATCACATTCAAGAGTGGCACAAAAGGAAGAGATTGATCAAGGCTTATATCCCTGATGAATTTCTTCTTGAGTGGTTTTTGAAATATTTACAACCTGAAATATCTAAGGATGTGTCACTTTTAGGAGTGTTCACAGAAGAACAAGTTATCTTTAGATCCCAATAGTCAGAGTTGATTTATTCCCAGTCTAGAGTCCTCTACAAGATACTTCCTGATGCTCCTATATCTAAAATTGATCTTTCCAAACCGAAACTAGGCCCCCATGCCAATGGATTTTTAGGATCCCTTGATACTAATACAACTAGTTTGTTAGTAAATCAATTACAACAATTGTCATTACAATTTTCTTCTGCGACACAAACTACATTGCACGTGTCTCCCCCTTCTCAACCTTTAGCACCTAATGTCATTAGGTCCTCAAATTCCAAAGGAAATCAACAATCTGATGGGAAGAAGAAAGGACATGGGAAAAAGAAAGATAAGGGAGGGAAGGGGAATGCAAATAAACCTAGTGAGGACATTGGTGAGGGAAAGAAGGAGTCTAAAAAGAAAATTAAATTCTCGTGAAAACTATGTAGTGGGATCATTTTACTCATATTTTCCCCAAGATTCAATATTCTCAACGCTTGTTAGCCGAACAAGGTTCTTTTAGTTCCCAATATGTGCTTACAAACCATTTTCCCCAAGGGAAACAATTACTTGCTAGCGTGAATGTTAACACTAGAACCCCTATTGGGGGAAACCAAGAAGGAGAATCCACATCGAATGGGTATATGGTTAAGACTCATGTTGATATTTCAACTAGAGCTCATGATTATGGAGAACCATAATCTTCCAATGCTAAAACTGCTTTCGATACTCAAGAATATTTTCATATAGAGAGGCCAACAGTTGAACCTATACCTCGGATGACGAAGGCTTCTCAAAATGATTGTCTTATAATCCAAACACTAAGGCTACTCATAACTATTCCATTATTCAATGTTTAGCTCAAATCCCCTGTGCTATGTTGGAAATAGAGGTACTCTAGTCGTTTCCTACACAAAGGAGTGCTTTTCTCACTGTGATTAGAGTAGTTGACCTGAAAAACTATCTAGTGATTACATTTGATATGTCAAATGTTAAAAAGAGACTCCCTCATCACATGTATTTTCAAATTAAATCTACATATCATAAGAAGACCATGTTTCGTACCATAGTTGATGAAGGTTCTTCCATATGAGTCATGTCTATGTCATGTTGGAAAGCTATTGGATCCCTTGAAGTTGGTCCCTCTCTTACTCTTTTAACCACATTCAATGGTCATTCTCATAGGCCTCATGGGATTCTGCCTGCCTTCCCTATTTGTGTAGGGGGCAAGGTTGTTAATGTGGAAGTAGATATAGTCGATGCCAATCTTGATTATAATCTTTTATTAGGTCAAAACTACATATATGCGATGGATGCCATAGTTTCATCTTTGTTTCACATACTATGTTTTCCTCATGAAGGGAGTATTGTTACGATTGATCATTACCCTATTCTCCTTATGACCCAAACACATCTGCTAATTCCCCTTTCGCCTTAGTAAAGAATGTTAAGAAGCCTACTAAGAACTTAGGAGTTGGAATGCATTCCTCATTAATGGATACTTATGATCTTCCACTTTCTATTACATACATCAATGCCATATCATCCTCCAGGGTGGTCTCTTGATAATTTTCTTTTAGAACTCATTATTTTTCGAATCCTTAGACCTTGCCCCCTCCTACTACCACATTAGTAGATGGGAAAGTTGGTGGAATGGCTTATCCTATATCTAGAATATAAATTTCATATCAATCCATTGTTAATACTGCAGATTCTGATCTTATCCCCATTTCATCAGAGGATTTGGATGATGATGTGGCACCCATATGGACACTTGATTCCATTTTAGTTATGGATTGCCTTGATATTATTTTACCATTTGAGGAGGCAATTCTAGAAGAAATTATTGGTGTAGAAAGGTCCTTGGATGATTTGCATCATCGATCCTATTTTTTACATGACTTGCATAAAGTCAAATCAAGTTTGTCTAGTCCTTCTTCTCGTGGAAGTGTTCACAAAATTTTAAACCCTTTGGATCCAACAAATATCTTTGTCAAAGGTAACATGGATAATATTTCAGAAACTATTCTAGTGAACATTTCTAAGAATCCCAACGTCAATGAAAATATTTTCATCAGAGCTAACTGTTCCCTTGAAGAGATTAAAACTTATACTGACCTCTTCAAGGAATTTAGAGATGTATTCACTTGGTCTTGTAAGGAAATGCCTAGGATTGATCCTAGTATAGTTCAACATGAGATTAATACTTATGAGAATGCAAAGTCTATGCATCAAAATCTTCGACCGATAAACCCTAAGAAAGTTGCATCTATCAAGGTAGAAGTAGAGAAACTAATTAACCAAGTTTCATCTACCTAGTTCCTCTTACTAAGTGGGTTTTGCATCCAGTCCTCGTGGACAAAAAACAAGTAACAATTCATTTATGCATTGATTTCAGAGATTTAAATAAAGCCTGTCCAGAAGACAATTTCCCCACTCCATTTATAGATCATATTATCGATGAGTGTGCTGGAAATGAGTTTTTTTGCTCATGGAAAAATTCTCTAGGTATAATCAAATAACAATTCTTCCTAAAGATCAACATAAAATGACATTTATTTGTCCCCGGGGTACATTCGCATATAGGAAAAAACCTTTTGGCCTTACAATGTTGGAGCTACTTTCTAGTTGGTTATGTCATATGCTTTCCATGACATCAAACACATAATCAAGGCCTATTTGGATGATTTATCTGCTCGCTCTCGCAAGAGAATGGAACATCCAAAGCATCGCCATTAAATTTTTGAAAGATCTCGTCAATATAAAATCCAATTCAAACCTAATAAATGTGTTTTTATTGTTACATCTGGTCGGTTGTTGGAATTCATCATTTCTAATGAAGGGATTTGATTTGATCCCTTTAAGGTTGAGGAAATACTTTAGTTGCCTCCCCTGTCCAATAATCGTCAACTTCAAAGTCTCCAAGGAAAAGCCAACTTTTTAAGGAGGTTTATCGTGAACTACGCTGAGATTACAAAAGGTATTTGTATATATGATAAATTATATATACAAAAGGTATCAGTATATATGATAAAGTAAATTGAATCAAAACATCAAATAATCATTTGTATATATGATAAATTCATCCTGAAATCTCTGTATATATAGATAGATAAGTTTCAAAAATATTACAAAATGTGCAAAAAAGTTCTACAAAATTAGGGCTTATGCCCGATCACGTCTCTATCAAAAAGATGCATCTACCTAAAAATATAAGTATGAGGGAATTTCCTTAGATGAGCATCTCGGTATAAGACAATGGTATTAACCACTCATCGAAAGAGTTGAACCCCCTCTCATGGTACCACCCCAAGAAACTCTCCTAGGTTGTATCTCAGAGATGCTCGGGAACATTACAAAATCAACAAAATGTTGGAAATGGATGAGTGGAAGGAATGATGCTTGTCCAAGCCAGATAACCACTTCTACTATGCTTAACTCCAGACATGGGTGAACACCCCCAGACTACAAGGCTTTAGAACACCAATTAATCACAGTTTGAGGATTAGGTGAACATGGAGAATACTGACCACACCATTAGATGCACAAGACCATGTGATGGCCGGCTGCAACCAGTAAAGAGGTCTGCAAATCTATTTCCTAATGCACAGAGAGGATGAAAGCTCTCTGGCACTAAGTAAACATAAACCTTCATAACAAATTCAATGATACATACTATACTTCAACACAGAGGTGGGATGACAGCCCCTCTAATGCTAAATATCAAGAGCACATGAACAAATGCATAACAGGCACAGCCTAGAACAGAGTAGAAATGGAAAGTGAGCAATTAACAACAAAAGAAGCTTGTATTAGCTGAAAATGAAGACCAGATGCTACAAGTATCAAAGTAGTTACAGTCTCCAGAAGTTGAACCTTACATCAAAACAACAACCATCAACCCTGATTACATCTGTGTTCTGGGTATATATAGAGTTTCATTACAAAGATATGCTGCTGTGCTATGCGTGGAGGGGTCATAATGGACCACCAACCACCTTAACTCTCTGAAAGAGTCTCTGCTACAATCTGCGTGCTTTAATGAACAAAATTGATCTTTTGAGATACTCTGTTGTCCTTCTCGAGCAGGTGGAGTGTCGTATGGAAGAAGTTCCATAACTAGTAAATGTTGTGATCTGCTCGAGGCTGCCCTTTTTCTTCTCGGCCATTATTTTTTTTTAAATTTAGTTGCTGGAGATGAAATGTGCCGGGTACGGGAAAACCAGTTACATTCGTCCTTCGGAGACACGGGATAGGCTATGGACAAGCGGACTGCATGGCGGAACAAAAACAACCGTTGGATCAAGTGAACGGAGGGCAGAGATCTATTGGCGAGAAGAATTGAATGGAAGCGGGAGTAGAATCGGGCGGAAGAGGGAGCAGACAAGCGTGAACCGTCAGATCTCGGGCAGACAGATTCAACGGCCATCGGGCGGAAAAGATGCGGGGAGTTTATCGGGCGGGGACTACGGTTTTGGCGGTAAGCGGTATTACCCGCACGCTTTTCGGAGGTGGGTGGTAATCATACGCGGGCTAGTGATTCCACTTATCGCATGATGCGTGGTGGTAGGGAACAGTTGAAAACTGCTTTATCGCGAGTTAACGCGCGGGCGGTTCGCGGGATTTGGAGGAGCGAATAACATTGGCTGGCGGCGGATGCGATCGCACGATGGAGGAAATAAACGCGGGTTAATCAACGGGGAAAACAATTTCGGCGGCGGGTGAAAAGCACACGGTCATGTGATTTCGGTTCCATGACGGTTCAAACTTAGTGCTCGGGGCTGAAAGAACATGGGCTTTCACAGCGTTTTAGAGGTAAAATGGAGGAAAACAGAGACAGCGGGGCTATGGAAGTATACGAAAAATGAAGAAGAAGAAGGAAACAGACCGATGCGAGCTCCCTTTTTGCATACAAACCCTAATCAGGCATGTATTTGATCCTCAAATGATGGATTATATAGCAGAGCTAACACTGGCTCCTTCTGGGGATGAGATCCTCCCTGTGAGGTCTCAAGAACTGCAGACCAATGCCTTCATACAAAACAAGCTTAAAAACATTGCCTAGTATTCCATTGGGCATGGATTCTAATTAAGTCTATGCTAAAACCTGTAAAAGAACATGCTTACAATCATAAATCTTCAAAAACTGGCCATCTAGTGGACCATCAAAACTGTTTTTTCTCCTCTCGGCCGGCCTATCAGCCGGTTCATCATAGATTTGCAAAATTGAATTTATTTGATCCTCTACCTCAAAAAGTTTTGGGCATTTGATCTTATCAGGTAGAGAAGGTTTTTATTTCACCCCCTCTCTATATGCTCTCATCCTTGGATGTTCTTCATAGGAGCCTTTATACACCTGCCGAATAACGATGGTTGTTGTGCACTTGTCTGTGTCATTTGTGGCCTGCACGATTAATATAAATGGCAAACCAATGTATCCTTGTGTGGAGGACACACAGACATCACCTGCTCCTGCATCTTTCTTAGAATAGTCCACATCCAAGGAGGAGTCCCAAAACTGTGCATCCCCTTCCTCTGTGATCTAGAAAACTACCCTTTCAAGCTGTGTGGAGGCTGACTGGGTAGGCTTCGGAATATCAAGACTGAGATTATCCATGCCAACCTTGGGAATTGAGTTATGGCTTGCTCCAGTGCCTAATTGGCAATTATGAGGGCTTGTCTTTGGAACAGACGAAGAAGCACAAGATGATGGGGAGATTTCTTCTCCCTTTTTGATCACTGGACTGGGGATAACCGTAGGTTTTTCAATTTGCAGATCTGCATAGTCACTGGAAGCTGGGATGGCTTTGGGCTCAGACTCTTTGAGGATGGTGGGACCTGCTGCTGACCGCTTCTGCTGATGAGCTTGTTGTTCTGCAGGTACAACAAACTCACGAGCAATGCCTCTGGATAATGACCTTTCATAAGCATCTCGGGTTAAGAAAGGGGCACTGCCCTTATCTTCCAAACCATGGACCTCCTCCTCTTCTTCAAACTTCTCTTCTTCCATGACTATATTCTGAAAAAGGGTCTTCACCCCTTTGTCTTCGTTTAAATCCTTGTTTCTTTGCAAAATCTGCAGCTTCTCCTTTTCTCCTCTATATAGATTTGGCTTTGGAAGAGCAAAGGTACTAGGAGCTCCCGCTTCCTCAGAATGCTACTCAACCAATAATTTGGAAACTTCAAATGCCAATGACTCTATCATCCTGGCCAATTTATCGATCTTAGGATCAGAGGATGATGAGAGCTCTCCTCCCTGTCTTCTCCTATCAACATCACCTCCAAGCCTCTCTGCAGATATGATGTTTGATTCTACTTCAAAGGTTGTATCTTGCATATCAGCCAAAGAAGCACATCTTCTTTCTCTTAACAACAGGTAGAATTGAGAGTCGAAGGCATTGGCATAAGTGAGCATAACAGAAGTAGGGGTGGGTTTCACTTCAGTTGGCATTTTGCTGTACATATGATTGAATCTGCTGTTGAAATCAGACAACAGCTCACCATTCTCCCTCTGCAAGTTCCCAAATTTAGTACGATAGTAAAAAAAATCTTTCTTATCCCCCCAGTGATTTAGGAACACATCATCTAAGGCCTCAATGCCTTCTATAGAGCTAGGGGTTAATTCTCTGAACCATTTCCTAGCTTCCCCATCTAGGCTTTGGACAAAAACCCTCATCCACACATCATCTTCATTAATATCTAGATTATCAGCATAGCTATAAAAGGACTCTAGATGTTCTTCAGCTGATACTCCCTCTGTACCAGTAAGCTTAGGCATATATTCCCGATAATCTCCTGCGGGCATGGCATTTAAAGGGACAGGCAAGACCAAAGATCTATACCTAGTAGCAACAATTCTTTCTATCTTTGTGGGAGCTTGCTGGCCTTCCATGACTGAGGTGGGTGGAAGGATACTAGTAGATTGAGTAGTATGGATCAATGAAATGGATAACAGAGACAGAGGAATATGATGGACAACATGGGATGCTTTCTTTGGGTCGAAATCCGAAAGGGAAATGAATGAACAGGAGCTTTATGAATCTCTGAAGGTGATTTCTTCACTAGCAGAGATACATGAGATTTTTTAAGGATTACCTAATCCTGATGCTCCTTTCTGCAAAGTCTTCTTTTGCTTAACGATCTTCTCAGGGCCAGGCACTGGAACAGCTGGTGATTTCTGAGGATTTCTTCAAGCATATCTCACAAACTGAGCCAAGACTGTGATGTGGAGTCGCCAAAGGATGGTCTTCCTTTAGTGGAGTCACCAGATAGATGATTACAACCAGAAATGTGCCCAGACTTTGTCTATCATCAAAATCTGGAACTGTGTCGTTCTCCGAGGGAAGCTGAGCTTCAATCTCCTCTCCCTGGCAACGGCGTCAATTAATGTTATCACCCCAAGAAACTCTCCTAGGTTGTATCTCAGAGATGCTCAGGAACATTACAAACTCAAAAAAATGTTGGAAATGGATGAGTGGAAGGAATGATGCTTGTCCAAGCTAGATAACCATTTCTACTATGCTTAACTCCAGACATGGGTGAACACCCCCAGACTACAAGGCTTTAGACCACCAATTAATCACAGTTTGAGGATTAGGTGAACATGGAGAATATTGACCACACCAGCAGATGCACAAGACCATGTGATGGCCGGCTGCAACCAGTAAAGAGGTCTGCAAATCTATTTCCTAATGCACAGAGAGGATGACAGCAATCTGGCACTAAGTAAATAGAAACCTGCATAACACAGTCAATGATACATACTAGACTTCAACACAGAGGTGGGATGAAAACCCCTCTAATACTAAATATCAAGAGCACATGAACAAATGCATAACAGGCACAACCTAGAATAGAGTAGAAATGGAAAGTGAACAATTAACAACAAAAGAAGCTTGTATTAGCTAAAAATGAAGACCAGATGCTGCAAGTATCAAAGTAGTTACAGTCTCCAGAAGTTGAACCTTACATCAAAACAACAACCATCAACCCTGATTACATCTGTGTTCTGGGTATATATAGAGTTTCATTACAAAGATATGCTGCTGTGCTATGCGTGGAGGGGTCATAATGGACCACCAACCACCTTAACTCTCTGAAAGAGTCTCTGCTACAATCTGCGTGCTTTAATGAACAAAATTGATCTTTTGAGATACTATGCTATCCTTCTCGAGCAGGTGGAGTTCCATATGGAAGAAGTTCCATAACTGGTAAATACTGTGATTTGCTCGAGGCTGTCCTTTTTCTTCTCGGCCATTCTTTTTTTTAAATGTAGTTGTTGGAGATGAAATGTGCTAGGCATGGGCGAACCAGTTACTTTCGTCCTTTGGAGACACGGGACAGGCTATGGACGAGCGGACTGCATGACAGAACAAAAACAGCCATTGGATCAAGTGAACAGAGGGTAGAGATTTGTGGGCGAGAAGAATTGAACGGAAGCGGGAACAAAATCGGGTGGAAGTGGGAGCAGACAAGCGTGAACCGTCAGATCTCGGGCGGACAGATCCGACGGCCATTAGGCGGAAAAGATGCGGGGAGTTTATTGGGCGGGGACTACGGTTTTGGTGGTAAGCGGTATTACCCGCACCGCTTTTCGGAGGCAGGTGGTAATCGTACGCGGGCTAGCGATTCCACTTATCGCATGACGCGTGGCAGCAGGCAACAGTTGAAAACCGCTTTATCGCGAGTTAACGCGTGGGCGGTTCGCAGGATCGGGAGGAGTGAATAACATCGGATGGCGGCGGATGCGATCGCACGGTGGAGGAAATAAATGGGGGTTAATCAGCGGGGAAAACAGTTTCGGCGGCGGGTGAAAAGCACACGGTCATGTGATTTCGGTTCCATGATGGTTCAAACTTAGTGCTCGGGGCTGAAAGAACATGGGCTTTCACAACGTTTTAGAGGTAAAATGGAGGAAAATAAAGACAACGGGGGCTATGGAAGTATACGAAAAATGAAGAAGAAGAAGGAAACAGACCGCTGCGAGCTCCCTTTTTGCATAAACACCCTGATCAGGCCTGTATTTGATCCTCAAATAATGGATTATATAGCAGAGCTAACAATACTCCAACCACCCACCTCTATATAGCCTTGGGAAGGTCCTCCATTGCGACCACTGGAATATGGCGAGTCAAACTCTCCAAATTTCTCTGTATTGCTTGAAAGACCCTCTCAGATTCAACTGATGTGCGTTCTGCGTCTCTACCGTGAGGCCTATGCCTCGGTAGACCTTCAGGTCTCACTGGTCGCACATATGCATCATGATCGTTATAATATTGTTAGGATTTTTGTTTCACAAAAAAAATATTTTAAATTTCTTGAGATTATCCTTAAAAAAAAGGAAAAAAATCAAATATGTTAAAACTTACAATGTCATCCCATGCATCTCCCTCGGGAACTGCTAAATCCGGGTCCCCTTGGAAATCTAGTCTTGCATAGGGGTAGTCCTCAATAGTTATGACTTATTCCTCCCACCACTAGAAGAATTCGTCATCAAATTCCGCCTGAGTGACTTGACCTCCACTAATTCTTTTCATCAATTCTAACCATCTATCCACCCTAGGATCTCTAGGACTGTTGATGAGAGATGCTACTCTGGATCATAATGCAGGGATTCACTCAAATAAAAATGAGCAGAGAAAGGTGCCATAACCAATTTTTTTTGTCTTCCCCCGTCGGATAGATGAGAGTTTCCTCTCCATGTTCACCAAGAGCATTATGCACCAATCATATGCCATTGGTTTCAAGCACTCTATTGCTAGAAACAGGGTTGGTCATGAATCCTAATGCAAGGAAGCTGATCTTGATATCCCGAAAATTGTGAATAGGATGATCTTTATTTCCAGGTTGGTGATATTCTTCATTGGGATTTGTGACCTCTTTATGGTAAAAAATGACCTTATCAAGATGTAAGGGAGACCACCCGATCAGAGCCCCAACTAAACTCTTGTCTGTTTGGTGTTGTGGCTCTGACTAGTTCAATTGGGTCCAGTTACCCTCTTTCTCTTTGTTAGCTTATAATATGTATATTACTTTCCAATAGAAAGAGAGAAATCAGATCTACCCACTTGCAGAGCTCTTGCAAGAAATTGATCCTTAAGCTGACTCTACGGCTTAGCCAAGCCGCAACTAAGTTGTGCCCCTGTGTGAGGGGACTTCTAGAATGTAGAATTAAATCTAAACGCATATTTACTCTGAGATGCAAGTAAAAACTAATCCTATCTTTAATTGGAAAAGGATAACCTTCTCTCAATTCAAGAGCAGATGAACTAACTAACCAGGGGAAAGATGTCTGTTTATATGATTGAATTCATTATATAATTTTCATTAATTAAAGAAGTAGTTCATTCAATTAATGAAAGAGAAAACAAAATGGGAATGTATTTAAACAATAAATAGTTACTACTTATTATATTCCTATTTCAACGAATTCGTATTATTTCTAATTCTGTTATGCTCCTCAGAGTTAAATCTTACAAAAATTCAATAGCATAATAATCGATATGATAGTAGTGCTTAATATCATAATGCAATACACTATTTAGAACAAGAATTAAAATCAATTGCAGAAATTCTGATAACAAAATGATTAATTTACATCCCAGACAATAGTGCACATGAAATGAAAATTAATTAAAAGCATACCAAAATATCATTACAAGAATTTGCAGTCCTTGAGCAACTTCAACTCCTTGGAGAAATTGCTAACAGTAGTGTAAAACAACCTTCTCTTTCAGAACTAAAAATACTCTGTCTCTCCATAATTCAACTTACAGTACATTACAATAGTGCAAATGCATAACAAGAAAATCATAGAGTTTTCCCCAAACCTCATATCTGAAGTTTTCCCCTCACCTACAACTATAATCTCCTATTACAATAGTGATTTCAAAGCCTATGGTTGCAGAGAAGAGGAACCCTGAACTCATTCTCAAAACTGCTATTAATAATTATACTGAAATCTCCAAAATAGAGAACTATTGAGAGTAGTTTCCAAATCTTGAATTAGAGTTGCAAATTCCCCATTTTTCTCTTTGTTGGTATCTTTCCATTGCTCCAAAATGTCTCAGATATGAACTTCTCCAACTGATCTCTTGCTACAAACAATCAAAACCAAAAATAAATTAAATTACACTCTAATATCAAAATTAGAAAATCTGAAAAAAGAAAAAGAAAAAGAAAGAAAGAAAAAAAAAAAAAAACAATTCTCATGAAATTGCTAAATTAAAATAAATGAAATCCAAACAAATTCCAAGATGCAATTGCTTCTAATGGATCTGATTAGCTTTTGAGTAATGCTGGAGGATGAATTAGTGACAATAGTTTTCCCAAGCCAATGAAATTTGCCCAAATCAAATTTGAAAAACTAATTGTTGTTGCAAATTCGTCACTTTGTCTTCTACTGAATTTTTGGGTCATTGAATGATTGAATCTGCTAAATTTATCATTCCCATATTATTCTCCCGAGTCTTAGTTTTCCAATGAGCTATTGTGAGCCTCGTTTGACCAAAAAAATCTTGAAATATGTCTCTCCAAAGATGAAGTGTTGAAATGATCAGAATTCTAGAAAAATACATACATAAGTTAAAATTAAAAATCCTAATCTTAATTAAGTATACAATTAATAATTATTAATTACCTAAATGATTAAAATTAATTAATTACAACTATTATATTAATACAAATTAATTACATTATAAAATTTAAATATATTAAAAAAACTAATTAATATTTAATTTAATAAATTAAATATTAAATTAAAATACCAATTACAAAAAAACATTATTACAAATTCCATAGTGGCTTTTGGGAGGTCTTTAAGAGTCTTGAAATTAAACATGGGGAGGAATACTTTATTATGTATGTTAAATGGGAGGCATAAGGTGGAGTGAGTAAAGGGATTTTAGAAGACATATTTCGGAGGTATTAAGAAGTAGATGTTACAAAATTTAAATGTTACAAAATCTTGAGGTATTAGAGTTATGGATTTCAGGAGGTTAATAAAAAGATATTTATAAAATCGATAAGATCTTAAATGAGTAAGAGAGATAAGGAGGAGGGAGGAAAATGAAGTGGGAGATATAAGGTAAGGTGTCATAAGAGGGAGGGGAGGTGAGGAGAGGAGTGGAGTGGAGTGATGGATTTTGGGGAGAAGGATTTCGAAGGTTTTTTAAAAAGAAATTACGATATGGAGGAGTGGCAAGTTCCCGAAATTGAAATGGTTATGATATGAGGTGGAAAGATGGGAAGCGAGCAAATGAATGAGAGGAGGGCCACGTGGAGCTGGTTTTTCTTTCCTAATAAACTACAACTATTTTGTAATCAGCTTTGAACTCATGAAAAACTACAACCACTTGAATTTGGGATTTTAGAGGTTTCAATAATCTAGAATTTTAATTTGTTTCTGAAATTCGATACATATAATGTTAATTGTTCTACAATTTCGGCTATGGTGGTTCTGTAGGATTGTTAATACAAAATAAAAAAATAATAAAAAATCAATATAAAATTAATATTTACAATTAATTTACAAAAATTGAAATAATATACATTTTGTACATTTTTAACCTAGGTGGTAAAAATCATCGAACTTTGGATAAGCGCCATTTACAAACCGTGTATACAAATGAGATAAAATGAGAATAGATGGAAAGATAGTGAAAAATCAAATGCAATGAAGTAATCAAAATGGAAATCCGAAGAAAACAAAAATCTTGCAAAATTGTCGGACACTTAACCAAATGAAAATATTAAAAAGTGATTTAGCCAAAAATCATGAAAAGGGTCCCCATTTTTTTTTTAATTGAAACGGTTGTGTTTTATTGAAAATTCCAGGTTGGGCAAAGCCTAATCAACTAGATTACAATTCATGGATTTACATGAGCTCCTCTCCCAGTTAAGGGATGATTGCCATTTTCAAAGCGCCTGCGTTTATGCTGATCATTCCACTTTGTTATGTGCAACCGGTATTTGCCAATCTGTCTGCCTCCTTGTTTAAATCTCTGAGGATATGAAATGTTTGCACCGAGGAGAAGTCCTTCAGAATTCTGTTCACTCTTGAGAGCTGTTTATTTAACGGAGGGTCCTTTAACCATTCCTTGCTTATTAATGCCTTTATCAGCAATTCTGAGTCCCCAAAAATAAGGATTTCTCTTTGGCTTTATTTTCTGGCTAATTGGCAGGCTTTTAAGAGACTGAGAGCTTTAGCCTGATTGTTGGTTTTCGTTCCTAGTCCCCAACTGAAATCTTCTTTTTCTCCACTCGGATAGTAGATTACCCCTCCTACTCCTGATGTGCCTGGATTGCCTTTTGAAGCGCCGTCAAAGAAGATAGTGCACTTGCCCTGGGATTTCCACCATTGTTGAAATCTATCCTCGGGTTCTCGGATCTGCCATCTTTCCTTGTGGGTTGGCCGAGTGATTGCTGAAGGTTTGGTGTTGAATGAGAAACCGTCCAGCCAAGCCCTTTCCTCTGTTCGAAGGGAGTTGTCATCTTTGAGTGAAGAGTGATTCAGGGTTTCTAGAAGGAGTTTCTTTGCCTGTTCTGCCACTTTTTTTGCTGATATTTCATTTTGGTTGAAGATGATTTCGTTCTGGGCAAGCCAGAGCTTCCAGCATACATATTTTGGAGCAGCAATCCATACCTTGTACCATAGAGATTTGCCAGCAATATTGTGAGGGTAACTGGCTTTCCAAGTGGAGAACATATATGCAATCGTACAATGAGCTGAGAATCTCACGTTTAATCCGATCAGAAAGATAGTCCAGGCCTTCTTGGCATACTCACAATTAATAAACAGATGATCTGAAGTTTCCAGAGCATTTTTGCATAGAACACATCGATGGGGGCATGCTATGTTCCTCTTGCACAAGTTTTCTCCGGTCAAGATTTTGTTATGGAACAGAGTCCAAAAGAAAAAATTGATCTTAGGAATGCTAAAACTGTCCCAAACCTGCTTCCATACTTCTTTCGGATGAGGCAAATTCTTTTTGCTTTGCATTTGTAGCTATCCTTGCCTCGCTATGTACACACCCGTCTTCCCCCATCCCCAGGTGTCTTCTTCATCTCTATGAACTGGAGCGAAGTCTGTAATCGCCTTTTTAAGAGCATGTAACTGTGGGATTAGATGCGCTGGTGCCTTGGGGAAATTCCAGCGTTGCCATTCTCCTCTGTTATCCCAACCAACGATGTCTTCGATCTTACGGATTCCTTTTGATTGTAGCCATATTCTTATCTCTGCGATTTCACTATTTTCTTTGAGAGGAGGGTGGCTCATGACTCTGTCTTTCCATAAAAGAGTGTTTTTGCCGTTCCCAGGAATTTTGTACAGGTGAGTTTTGAAGAATTCAATACCTTTGCTGCATAACCTCCAGGATTGCGTTCCTTTAGGGGCTTTCTCTGGAATGAAGGATCTGATTGACTGTTGTTTGAGATATTTGTATTTAATATCTGGCTGACAGGGTGACTAGGCTCATCAAGCAATTGCCACAATAATTTGCATCCTAGGACTACGTTTGCAAGAAGAGGGTCTCGTATTTGGAGGCCACCTTCCTCTATTGGTCTTTTCACTGTTTCCCAATTTATTAGGTGAAATCTATTGTCATTTCCTCACCCTCCATTCCACAGGAAATTTCACATAAGGCTGGAGATCTGGTCTGAGATTTTCTTTGGAGCTAGCATTAAGGAGGCCTGAAACGTTGGTAGTGTCGAGAGGACCGATCTAATAAGCGTGAGTTTACCTCCTGTGGTAAGCCAATAACCCCCCCATCCTGCGATCTTTTTCTTAAATTTAGAGATCACCTCTTCCAACAGTTGATTCCTGTTGGATCCCATTGTTATTGGGAGACCTAAGTATTTAAATTTGTCCCAATCTGCATGTCCATTGAAGCCCAGGTCGCTGGCAATTCTGTTGATAGTCTGCTGTTCTGTGTTCCACCCATAGACAACACTTTTCCTTTCACTGATTAACGCTCCAGAGATGCTGCAGAACTTTTTGAGTATGATTTTGAAGGAGTTCGCAATTCGTGGAGATGCGCCCCCAAGCAACAGTGAGTCATCAGCAAACAACGCGTGGTTCATTGGGTCGATTTCTTTCACAATTCTGATTCCAGGAAGGTTACCATTTTGTTTTTCCAAAATTAATTTTCTTCTCAGGGAGTCTGCCATCAGTATGTAAAGAAATGGTGACAAGGGACAACCCTGCCTCAGTCCCCTGGTGGCTAAGAAGAAATCTGCTGGTCTACCGTTTACCATTGGAGCTATCCAGATCTTTTCTAGACATGCTTTGATTAGATTTATAAACTCTTGATTGAATCCAAAGGCTGAAAGGACCCTGTACAAAAAGGAGCAATTAACTCTATCAAAAGCATTACACATGTCCAGTTTTATAAGCATACCTTGTTCTTTGCGTGAATGGCTCGAGTGCAAGGCTTCTTGGATTTGGATAACATTGTCCAGAATGTGTCTTCCTTTCACAAATCCCCCTTGAGCTGGAGAAATGAGCTTTTGCAAGAGAGGCTTGATTCTGCTCGCCAGAAGTTTGGCCACTATCTTGTAGGACGCCTTGCATAGTGAAATCGGCCTGTACCTGTCCAAAGATCCTGGATTTGTCTCCTTAGGAATTAAGGCAAGAAAGGTAGAGTTGATTCTGCCCTCGATCCTTGCCTTTCTCATGAATCCACGTATCATTCTGAGGAGATCAGGTTTGATTAACACCCAACAGATTCTGTAAAAATGGATTGAAAATCCATCAGGTCCTGGCGCTTTGTCAGGCTCCATAGACCAAACAATGTTGGATACTTCTTCTTCCGTTACTGAGCTCATGAGGTTTTCATTATCCTCCGTACTGATTAGCTTTGGAATATTTGCGAGGAACTCTAGTGTATCTTCCTCACTCCCCTCTTTTTCTGCTGTAAGTAGAGTTTGGAAGTGTTTCACAGCAGCTTCCTTGATTTGGGCGAATCCTTTGCATACCTGTCCATTAGATAAGGTGATTTCTGCTATATGGTTTCGGCTGAGTCGAGCCCTATACTGTCTATGAAAGTATGTGGTATTTCTGTCCCCAACTTTAAGCCACAGGCTGCGGGACTTTAGGCACCAATACTCTTCCTCGCTTCTGAAGGAACAATATGTTTTCCTTTGTGCAATTTTTTCTTGGTCTAAATCCATAGAATGGATGTCTTTCTCTTCCAAATCAAATTGCATTTCTTCCAGCTGGGTGACAGCCTCTTTCCTTTGACTGGTGGGAGTTTTCATAGGTTTCTTTATCCACTCTTTAAGGGCCTTCTTTGTATTTTTTATTTTTTGCTCCCACACATAGCTTGGGGAACCTGAGACTTCTGTGCTCCGTGCTGTTTGGACTGTTTCAAAGAATCCTTCTCTTTCCACCCAGAGAGGACTGAAGCGAAAGGGGAGAGGGCCTAGATCCTCTTCGTCTTTTATATAGAGGAGGACAGGTTTGTGGTCCGAGCTGAGCTTTGGAAGAATCTTATTGATGACTATTCTTTTCCCCATCATTATAGAGCTGCTGATGAGGAATCTATCCAACCTTGCTGCGATATGATTTTCTCCTGTGCTGTTGTTGGTCCATGTGTATTTTCCTTTAACTGGCTTGAAGTCTACTAAATCCCTCTGTAATATTATGTTCTCCACTGTGGTAAGAAAAGGATCTCTTGAGTAAGTCCCTCCTCTCTTCTCTTTAGGATCAAAAATTATATTCAGATCGCCTCCTATAATAATGTTCCTGGGATTGTTATGGTCTAGAAACTCCGAGAGTGTCTTCCAGCACTCTCTCTTTTCCTCGTAGTGAACAAGAACATACATATGAAACAAGGCTAAGTTGAGATTGCTTGCTATGTGTCGCAGTTCAGTGAATATCCAATGCTGGGTCTCGAATGATCTTTCTAGGGAAAAGGAGTTTTTTGCCTAGAATGTTCCTATTCCTCCAGCCGTGCCTCTTGCACTCACAACCTTTCCAGAGTCGAATTTCCATTTGGTGTTACTGGTGCTTAGAAGGATCTCCCCTTCTACTTTTGTTTCTTGGAGCATGAGGATGTCTGTGGGTTCCATTTTCAAAAGATCTTTTATGGCTTCTGCTTTTGTGGGATTCCCCAAACCCCTGCAGTTCCAAGAGGTCAGCTGCATCATTTACCACTTGTAGGGGTAGGCCCTCCTCCCTTGGGGGCCCTAGGCCTGGTATTCCTCCCAAGTGTCATTTCTATGGTAGCTTGACTGCCAAGGGTTTTTTGTCTTTCTGACTCCTCTTCTCTAGTTTCCCTGTTTGTTCTTCTTCCAACCTTTTTTGCTGGCCTTTCAAATGTTTCATCGTCTGATGAGCCCATATTCTCTGTGATTTTCTTCTTTTGTTTGATTATATATGCATAGGAAGGGGAGGAAGTATTGCTTGGGGTAGGGATTGGGTTATTACCTGGATCTCTGGTGTCGTTATTCTCTAGCTGAGGTGGATCTTCTCGCTCTACCTCTGGAGGATCTGAAGGCGGCATGAGAATTTCAAAGGGGTTTTTGTCCCCCTCATTGCTGTTTGTGTCTCTGCTTCCAGTGTTTTGATTGCTTGCACTTCCATTACCTACTTTATTCTCCGTCTCTTTAGCCTTATTTTTGTTGTTCTGTCTGCTGCTTGTTGGTTTCTTTGCCTGTTTCCATTGTTCTCCCTTTTCTTTCTCTGATGCCTCCTCATTTCTCTTTTTGCAGTATCTTGCGAAGTGCCCGTACTCATGACAGTGTCGACACTTGAAGGGCAGCTGTTCGTAGTCGAGCTCTTGGATGTGTGTCCAATCTGCCACCGATAGCTTTATTGCTTCAGGTAGCCCGATTTCCAGGTCAACCTCCACACAGATTCGAGCGCAGGAGAATTGATCCTTCCTCGGTGCCTGATCTATGTATCTCCCTAGGGCATTGCCGATGGATTGAAGTGAGTTCTGACTCCAGCAATGAAGGGGAAGGTGCGGGAGGCGCACCCAGACAGGAACAGCCTTGGGCACATCTTGTGCTGGGTCGAAATCTGGAGACCATTTGTTCAAGTAGAGGCCTTGAGGGCCCATGAAGTATGGCCCATTTCTGAAGATCAGGCTTCTTTCCTCTGCATTGTCAAACACGAAGACGAAGAACCCTTTTCCTACAAAGTGACTCTTTATTCCTTCGTTGACCAGTGGTAACCAGTTTCTTTTAACCCATTCTTCGACTGCTCTCGGGGATGGCCACAGTCCGGTAAACTGGCCAATGAGGCCTCTTTCTGCGAGTTTCAGCGTTGATCTGCAGGTTTCCTCCACAGGCAAGGTCATCGTGGGGATGCTGTCCAGTTTTTTAACAAACTTTTGCTGCGGGCTTGAGGTCTGGCATTTCCCTGCAGCAACTACTAGAGCTTTGAAGGCTTCGAGCTCCGGAGGTAAGGGAGGAGGGGCTGCAGGGCCACCTCCAAGCTCCATGGGGGAGATCGCGCGAAGATGAGTCGGTTCAGACGGCGCGGCTAGGGTTGCAGTAGTGCAGCGATTGCAGGTGGTTCTCGACAAGAAATTCTTGAAAAGGGTCCCCATTATTATTATGAAATAATAAGTTAAAATCGGGGTGTTGTGATTTCACCACAACAATAGTGACACACAGAGAATAAGCAGTTATCTTTGGTTAAAAAATAATGAACTTCGCTTTACCAAAAGTTTAAATGTGAGGAATTTTGTTAAGACGTCAAACAATAAAACATTTCGCATGGGTCCCACATTAGCGAACCAAGTATTATAAGTTCTAAAAGATAAGTACTCAAAGTAGATTGAGTCTAAAGTTATGAATCCAAATTTTGGGAATTATTTAATATTTAAGACTACCTCGTATGAGAAATAGAGGAAGGTACATATAGGAGTTTTTTGATAAATCATATATCCATCGATATGAATGGTCTTTGACATTTCTTCATTGCCAACTAGCATGGTCAGTACCCCAATGATGTTGTCTTTTATGCCATACAAGTATGACCACGTTGCCAACGAGCATTTATAGCCCTGATGGGTTTACTTATATTTCCCATACTTCCCCTTTTGATCACCCTTTTGATAAGCACATTGCGAGCTAAGTTTATGATATGCGTGAGTGAAAGGGGTGGGATGGTTAAAGAGACTTATGATAATGAATATAATACTTCCATAATTTTGACCCCATATCCTTCCTCACGACTATCAACTTAGAGGATTTCATAAGGTGGAGGGATGAGAGGGATTCAAAGAGTTAAACTCAGGTCAGTTCTTTCCTTGAAAAGATGAACTATATCACTTAGAAATGATGCGTGTTCCTCCATGAAAAAGATTTAAGGAAAGAGGGCTTTAGGATTCCATAAAAATGTCCCTTGAAGGTAAATTAAACTCATTGAATTTGAAAGAGTACAAATTTCCCATGTATGCCAATCAATATTGGGTGAGAAAAACTCCTTCCAAATAAATCTTAGCGGATCACCAAAATCAAACTGTATCCAACGAAAAAAAGGAAAAAAAAGAATCCAAACTGAAGCGAAAGAGGAAAACAACAAACTCCAAAAATGTCAAATAAGGGGAAGAAAAATGAAAGAAAATCCCAAATTAAAAACAACCCCAACAAGACTAACTATACAAATGTCTCAACAAAAGAGTAAAATAAGACAAGCCGATGTGAGTTCATCTTATGTTGAGATTTTAATGAATTTTATCTTGTAGAGTTATAAACAATTAGACTCTCAAACCGTAAGGTGAATAACATTTGTGAGGCAAAATTAAGCCAAATGAGAAGTTTTTGTGTGCTACAATTTTTTTGGTTTAAAAACAAAACTTGCATGAGAATACCTGAATAATTTTAAACAAAAAAGAAGGCTTGTGAAGCAGATTGGAAGTTCAGGGACTCCCCAATTTAGCTGATTTGATGAACATCGTAATTGCTCTTCTAAAAATTCAAAAGCAAGTAACAAGGACAATGAGTTCCAAATCTGAGTTGGTAGGTGTCTGAAAAAAACTCATGAAGACTTACAAAACAAAGTTTTATATCAGCAAAACTAAAAACTAAATTGAAACAAAAATGTAAATAAATGGAAAGGATGAAAGTGGGCATATGAGACTTACCATTGAAGAATCTCATTAAAATTTTACCTTAAATATGTTGATTTTCTCCAAAAAAGATAATCTCTTCTTTTAATTGGAATTAAAATTATGAAGAAGTTGTACTCTTTGAAGTTTTTATTAGCCCAAAATCATAACTTATTAAATCTAAAATAGAACGATAGAAAAGATAGGAGAAATAATTATTCATGTTCAAGGAATCTGAAGTAAATAAAATTCATCAGAAATGAAAATGAAGATGTGCTTCTTAATGAATTGCATCGGTGATTGTTCTCTTTGTTTTTTCATATTTCATTTCAACTCCATGATTTATATAAAATTTTCAAAAATCAAGACCAAGTCCCATCCTATGTAACTCTTATGTGTAGATGGAGAGGACATGAAATTTGTATACTAAATATGGAGCGATATATTAAAAATTCAAACACAGGAGGATTCAAACAAAAATTTACCATGATCCATTACCTTTGCGTGCTATGCATTTCTTTACCAATTGGCTGCATTACCATAGTGGCTCCTAAAGAGTGCATTTTTCTTTTCCTTGTCACTTTTCTTTATTTCTTTGATACGCTGGGGACCTGAACCTCCCTTAAATCACTTTAAGTGAAAAGATGTCAGACCATGTGAGACTTGCCACATTGAATTTCAGAGTGGAGATATCAGGAATGGATTTGAAATAAAGTTACAATATTCCAATGCCCCAAAATAGAGAGGCCCGATATAGATACTACGAGTTACAAAGGCTTCGATATAAATATTTTATTATACAAAAGTTTTTTCAAAAGTTCATTTCTCATAAGTTAAAAAAAATTTATGATACACTAGACCCACAATATAGTATGTTTAGATACAATATCTAAATATACAAGAAAAGGTCTAACAAGAAACTAAATTTCAGCAAGGTAACATCTCGCAACAATTTTAGAAGAGGTCTCGATATAGAAGGCACTAATAAACCAAAGTCTTACCGTGAAACAATGGAAAACTAACCTCGGGCTTTTAATTCCTTTAGATTCTCAAGCATTTTAATTTTGGGAAAGATAATTCTCATAATGTTTATTAAAAAGAGTTCCAATATAGTACCTCTGATATAATACAGACTCGGAAGTCTGAGAAACTAGTTAGAGGCTCTATATCATTTCAGGAGGAAGAAATGTGACTAAGGTGGAAACAATATGAACGAGTGTAGTGCAAAGGTTCAACTCAACCTGACAAATGTAAGATTCAAAATGGAAAAGATAAAATCCTGGATAGGAGCACTTTTACAACTGTTGTAAGATTTTTTTGTGTGATTTTCCTTTGTTTATGAAAAATCTAAACAAGGAGGAGCCAAGCATTTTATCTCAGGTCCATCAACGATAGGCATAATATGATTATTGCCTCATGTCAAAAATTCGTAAAGAAAGGAAAAATGAAGAGAACACCAATGTAGAATACAAAAATTCTGATGAGAAAGCAAATACTTCCCTTAACATGTTGCAGATTAGAAAAGACTAGTTTCTCACCTTATCTTAAGCTAATTAAATATGCTAATAAAAAATCAACCCTCTGTTATAGCACCATTTACCACTCTTGGTAGAGCTGATGCTCTGATTATGGCCTAGGGCAACCCTTCCTTCCAGACTTGGTCCAAAATCTAATAAACAATGTTTTATTCCCTATACACTACTTCGCCCTATGATAAAAGCGTGTACACGCGGGTCAGCATATACCCAACCTGCGTACATATGTTAAAACACTTAAAAAAATTAAATTTCCTTAATTTTGGGAGGAGTTCACGGGTTTTACCTGTTACTCACCTCCTATTGCCTGTGGCACAACTGTTTCCCAACTGAAAAGATAATTTGGAGAAGTATAAATAAACCTCCATGGGAAGGCCTTAAGGAGAAGATATGAGATATTGATACTATAGTGAGATTATCCCTGATCGAGTCAGACGAAATCCCTGTGCTTCCTGCACTCCCCAAAGCTTCAGGAAAGTGTTTCCTTGTTGGAGATATCCTTCATCTTTCTTGAAGATATCCTTGTATTGGTAATGGAGGAAGATTGCTGAGGCCGAGAAAGGACGGATCCGAAGGACAGTTCCGCTTGGAGCCGGAGAATGACTCAGGTCCTATTTCTCCACTTTACTTGTAGCTAAATTCAATAAAGGAATGCTGTTCTGTTTCCGGTATTAAATGTGTTTATGCATCTATTTATATTGTAATTCATTTATGAATCTTACATTGATGCATAATTGTTCATTCATTTATATGATTTAAAGTTAATATCATGAACATGATTTATGTTTCTACTATTGTATATGTTTCATTTGAATAATTTTCACGTTTCAAAGATATCAAGAGAAGCTGAGGGTTTGCACCCTACAGGATCTACTCAAACGTAGGACTCCCAGGTAAGGACACTCTTACACAGTTCAGTAGAATAAGCATTTAGGTTGATTGCTTGAGCATTTCTTGTTGTGGTTTGCCCTCCACTCTGTTGGGGTTCTCAACCCAAGACCCTAGGGTGGTCTCACCCGCAACAAAATTAGCGACTCCACTGGGGATAACATTCTTGTTATTCCTGGTTTGGGTTGTTTGTTCTCAATCAGGGTTCAATTTCTTGATTGCTTGCTTTTACAGTGTTGTTTGATCCATTAGTGTCCCAAGCATCAAGTATGATCTTCTTGATCAGACTTTGATTTTTGTTTTTTCCTAATTAAGCTTTGTATACACTATTTTCTTAGGTTACAGTCGCGTATACATGTAGGTTTCTTCAAGCAGACTTGCGTATATGTGAGTTTCTTGTATTAGAAACGCGTGTGCACGCTTCTGTGTCTTTACACAGTCACGTATGCAATTTTTTGAATTGTTTTTTCAAATATTTTTTCCCAGTTAGGTCTACTGCTTGGTGTTTTATGTTGTTGTATGGTCATCTATTGTCTGGAGAACTCAGTTTTCCTGCAAGCTTTCTTTTTCAAAATCTCCTTCTCACTGAAAAGTCTTGTTTGGCCTAGGATTGCTTCTTAAGCAAGTTTGTAGTTTGTGTCTTGGGTTCAAGGCTTCATTTTGAAGTTCTTGGATGTTCTGGTTTTCCAGAACAAGAAATTGATTTTGATTTTGTTTTCAGCCCAGATTTCAAGTTCCCTTGCTTTGCTTTTCCTTGTTTTATGGCCTTGTTGCTTTTCGTGCCTTTTTGAGAGTCTTTTTGGCAAGTTTGAAAGTATTTATTTCTTGACATTTTGTTGGTTTTCCGAAAGCTTTTGCTGTTGTTCGGATCAGTTTGTGCAAGTTTGTAGTCTTTCTTCATTTATTCATGAGTTTTATAACTTGCGAGATTGGAAGACTCCTTGTACTTATTTCTTGATCTTTCGAATTTTAGTAGTACTTTTGTGACCTCAAAAAGTTGCTTTTGTTTCCTTAAAAGAAAAAACACAAAAACATTGTTTTTTGTTTTTCTTTTTCCAAACTTTTGGTTTACAGTTTCTTTTGTTTTGTTGTTGAGAAGCGAATTGTGATCTTTTGCAATTTGTTCTACTTGCTTTGGAGAGAGATTTGTTTTTAATTTTTTTTCCTCTTCATTTTCAAGTTGGCTTATTGTCTCTATAAAGAAACACATTTGCTTGTGAGTGTTATTTAGGATCTTGCATCATCATTTTGACTTGCATTAGGTTAGTTTACATTGTAAGCATTCTTAGTCTTTTTAGATTTTGGGTGTATGTGAATTGTTTCAGAAAAGAAAAGAAAAATATTTTTCTATATATAGATTTTTGTAGAGCCCAAGTAGAAATCACTCTTCATCGAAGAAAATGACTGCATCCATATAGTTAGTTTTCTATTGATTTCTTTTGCACCATAAAACATCATCAGTTTCACTCGCGTAATTCCCCCCCGAATTAAAGAAAAACTATATAAAATCAAGTGATCTAATAAAATGAACTAGAACTTTTATTGTTGTCATTAATAAACACCAACAAGTTTAGGTTCATTAGGGGCTTGGAATAAGCGAGTGGAGAGTTAACTCTCCAAGGCCGCTCAAATTACAAAACTTATAAGTTGAATAAAGAGAGAAACCCAATATCGTTAGAAAGGCCGGGAAAGCTCCGTGACTGGGAGTTAAGCATGAGGGAGAGTGAAGACAAGGAAGAGAGATACCCCCTCTCCTATTTGTTGGATCCCGCCTCACAACCCGCTTTTGATACAAGTTGGTATCTATAGTTTCCTTTCCTAGGGATCACATAGGTAGCTGCGGAGGGGAATCCCGTGGCACCTGAGGTTGACATTACATCACGTTCAACAGTACTTTTGGAGGTTACCCTTGTGAAGCTTGGGTGTTTGCACCGACAAAGGCTGTTATCTAAAGGTCAACATAATTGCTTCTGATACCTTCGCTAGTAGGCATGGGGTGTAATTATCCCTGACTATTTTCGGAAGGCCCTTGATTTTGACCTCCTTGTATTTTGGTGTCCGGTCCTAATCACCCGAAGTGGAAATACTTGAAAGTTGTTTGATTGCTTGTTTCTTTAGGGACTCTTAGAGAGTGCTCTTTGCTCCTAGTTGGCCTAGCTTTACAATTTTTTGAGTATGGATTTAAGAGATCTGTGGTTTGTATCTTTTGACTCAGTTACCGGAGAATCCACAGTATGAACATTTTTATGCCAACGTTTCAAATCCCAACTGGGATCCATCATCAGGGCTTATGAATGATGATAAAAGAAGAGCTGCTTAGAAGGAAATAAATAATAATGAGGAAAATAAATTTTTAGGATCAGCATAATTTCGGCTGAATATTTATTATTGATTTATTTATTAATTAATAATTCATTCAATTATTTATTTTTATTTTTATTTTTGAGTTTTATAAATTAATTTTTACAGGTGAGTTAATTAATTTAAAATTCAAAACCTAAATGGTAATAATAATAATTATTTAATATATGATAATATAATAAATTTTATTTTATTTTTTTTATTTAATTTATTCATTTATTTAATTAAGATTCTAGATGGGAAATGTTTATTTATATTTATATATAATAGTATTTAAAGATTAGAGAAATAAGTATATTGTATCAATATTTAAAGTTATTTGATTTAAAATTATATTAATATTAATAATAATTAATATATTAATTAATTGTTATAAATTAATAAATATATTAAATTAATCAATATTAATAAATGTTAATAATCAATACTAATAAAGTTAATAGATATTAATAGGGTTAAAATATTAATAATACTTAATTAATAAAGTTAGTAAATATTAATACTTAATTAATAAACAATTTAATAATGAATTAACAGTAATTAACATTAATAATAATTAATATATTAACTAATTGTTATATTAATTAATATATTAAGCTAATTAATATAAAAGTAAATGTTAATAATGTTAATAAAACAAAATTAATAATGTTAATATATTAAATTAAATTAGTAATCACTTTAATAATTAATTAACATTAATTAATATTAATAACAAATAATATATTAATTAATTGCTATATAAATTAATTAATATATTAAACTAATTAATATTAATAAATGTTAATAATGTTAATAAATCAATATTATTAATGATAATGGATATTAATAGCGCTAATAAATATTAATAATACTTAATTAATCACTTAATAATTAATGAACAGAAGATAATATTAATACTTGATAATTAATATTAATTAATATTACGACATCATTAATAATTAATATCAATAAATAAAATAGTACCTTTTTATTAAGATTTATTTATTCATTTATTAAGAATTTATTTATTTATTATAAATTTATTTGTTTATTTATTATTATAGTTATTATTTATTTTTAAGTTAAGAGTAAATTTTTTTAATAAATAATGATAAGGTAGAAGATATGCTATACCTGGGACGTGTTGGCGATCTTGATTTCCCTTATTAAGGGAAGCCAACTCCCGCTAATCTCCACACCATTGTCTCTGTTCAGATTATGAGGATGTTTGATAATTTCAAGTGCTTCTCTGATCTTTCGTCTATGATGCTGCTCTTCCCTTGCGACAATTGAGGCGCTTTCCAAGAAGATATGGTGTTTATTTTTTGAGGAGTGCTCTGCCAAGGCTGAAGTACGAGACCTTTCATTCCTAATATCAGCGCCATGTTCCTTGAGCCTCGTCTGTAGGGAGCGACCTGTTTCACCAATGTAGCTTTTTCCACATGAACAATCTATTTTATAGACTCCTTTAAGCTGATGTTTGTCAATATCATCTTTTACAGACCTCATACCTTGCCTAATCGTTCCAGGGGCTGAGAAATGCGTGATTATGTTTTTCTTCTTTAGGATTTTAGCGATTTTGTCTGTAACTCCATGGATATAAGGTAGAAAAACTTTACCACACTGAGGTTGGTCTTGAGCCTTAGGTTCATGAGATGACAACCTTCTCTCAGCTTTCTCTATGGCTCTTTTAATCTCTTGTTCTTTGTAGCCTATACTCTTAAATGTTGAAACTAAATGCTTCTTTTCTTCATTCAGATGCTCAGAGTCAGAAATTCGAAGGGCTCTGATAGCAAGAGTGTTTAGAACACCAAACTTCTGGGCCGGGTGATGGTGGGAATTAGCATGGAGGTAACTTTCTGTGTGGGTTGACTTCCTGAACACCTTATGCCCTAAAGAGCCATCCTCTTTTCTGATGATGAGAACATCTAAAAATGGGATGCTCATGTTTTCTTCAAGTTCCATAGTAAATTTTATTTCAGGAGAGATAGAATTTAGGTGCATGAAAAACTTGTCAAGTTCTGCTTTACCATGAGTCCATTTTATATTGGTATCATCGACAAATCGCTTCCACCAGGCTGGTTTTAAAGGGTATGATTCAAGGGCTTTCTTTTCAAAGTATTCCATGTATAGGTTGGCCACGATTGGCGAAAGGGGTGATCCCATTGCCACACCAGATGTCTGCTCATAAAATATTCCTTGGAAGGTGAACATAGTTGACCTCAAGCAGATTTCAACCAATTTTGCAGTCCCTGGATCAGTAACATCTTTTATAACTTGAATGGCTTCATCAAGAGGAATCTTGGTGAATAAGGATACTACGTCAAAGCTAACAAGAATGTCATCACGCTCTATCTTCTCATTTTTAATAAGATTCACAAAGTCGTGGGAGTCTTTGATGAAGGAATCAGTATTTCCGACAAGGGGCTTAAGAATTTTAGCAACATACTTAGCAAGCTCATAGGTTGGGGAACCAATAGTATTAACTATTGGTCTAAGAGGAACCCCTTCTTTATGGATCTTGGGTAATCCATAAATTCTTGGGATAGTTTCACAAGAAGGGATTAATTTCTTCTTCAATTTATCGTCAAGGTTGGAATTTGAGATGATCTTTTTTACATCTTTCATAATTTTGGGGATGGGATTACTGTTCAGTTTCTTATAACTGCCACATTTTAGGTGTTCATTCATTTTGCATACATAGTCTTCTTTATCCAAGATGACTGCTGCTCCTCCTTTATCTGCCTTAAGAACCACAATCTTGTCATTGTTCCGCAAGGATTTGAAGGCTCTTTGCTCTTCTTTACTTAAGTTGCTTTTGGGAGTTTTGGCTTTCCTCATAATGAGAGAAAATTCTTGTCTTAATGTTTCTTTATCTTCCAAAGGAAGGTTATTAATCCCCTCCTCTATGCTACAAATCATCTTCTCAATAGGAAGGTTTTTAGGAGTAATGGCAAACCCCATGCCTTTGCTGAGGACATTAATGACTTCAGGATCTAACTCTTGGGAAGACAGATTGACAACTTTTCTTTTTAAATTTGTCTCACAAGTGTTTGCTGAAGACTGACTTTTTTCATTATGTAAACTTTTGACTGCACCTTGATTGCTATTGTCTCCAGGGTCATCTTTAAAGTTACCCTTTCCGCTGTCTAAACCATGATTCTGCGTACCATTTTTGAAACCGCTGACTTGATTGTTCTCAGAGGAGCCTGCGCTATGCGTATTATAATCTACCCTTGTATTATCTAACCACTGATCGTTGTCATCTGCGCTGAGAGAATTACCATCGCCGAGAGTGTTAAACGCATACCATCTGGAATCATCTGCGCTGTGGGAATTATCAAAGTCGTTATTCTTAATGAAGTTATTCCCTTTGGATGAAATACCAATACCGATATTCTTACCACTCAGAACCCCATTTTGTGAAGAATTATTTGCGCTGTTTTGTGAAGAATTATTTGCGCTGTGCGAATTACTATTATAAACGCTGGTGCAAGTATTAGAATTATTTGAGTCTTCAAGTATATCTCTTTAAAATAATTCAAGATGGCTAATCGACCGGCTTGTCGGTCCAAGAGACTTCGTGGTCTATCACCTACGAGTCCTGAGCTTTCTCCTCGAAGGCATAGCAGAAATCCTACTAGTGGTTTTCAACTGGTGGCAGCAGGCGCATCGGAGATTGATCCTCCAGTTGGATTTATTGATTCACAAGATAAACCTGGTACAAGTAGAGTAGAGAGGAACACTCCAGTTCTTTCTCGAGTCCTCTTCTAGTGGAAAGACAATATTGAGGTTGAAGAGCTTTATGAGTCTATTGCGGCTCTTAATTCTCCTCTTCCTCCTGATTATCTAGATGTTTTATTATACGTCGGGATCTCAACCAACAAGCCTTTGAGCCCAGGTCTATATCGATATTTTCCTTTGATGACCACTACTGGAAGCATGGCATCCATGACAAGTGCTGCAAGTATGCAAATCCCTGTATCGGTACAAGGAGGAGGAACCATTTCTATACCTTCTGTTACTCCTAGCACTACTATATTTGGTTCTACTTCCATTCCATATTCGAGTGGAAGTTCTCACGCTGTTGCCTATGGCATTGGCTTTTTCCCTCTTGGAATGCCAACTAGCGCAATTCCTTCGGTTCCTTTAAGTATTCCATCAACTGCCTCCACATCCATGGCAAGTGGATCAACTTATTTTCAGGGTTTCGCATTTAGGGGTGGTCATATACCACATTCCAATCCAACTTTTGGATCAATTCCTTTTTCCTCTACGGTTCAAAGTTATAATCTGTTTCAAAGTTGGACAAACCCTACGGTTAGTGGGTTAGGAGCCATGAATCAATCTTATTTCGACCAACAAGGGAATATGTCGTATTCTTCTGTTAGTTCTTTCTAGAACTTTTCTCCCTATGCTAATGCATGGAACCCTTACCAAGGGCTCTCTGCTCCTTTTAACACTTCTCTAGGGGTAAACTTTACTAGTTACGGAGGTTTTTCGGCAGGAGTTGGTCAAAATCTGGGTTTTTCTGGATCACAAGGAGCTCCTTATGATTTAGTTGGGTCTATGAGTTACTTCAGGCAAATTGGTGCCTTCACAAATCTAGACCATTCTTTTCAGAATTTTGGGAGTTCCGCCCACACTAGGTGGAATCCTCAGGGTCTGCTACGACTCCCTTTTCTAGCAACGTTAAACTTACAAGATCTCTCTAAATTGACTAATGATATGATTAGGTATAAATCGGTTTTCCCTCCGGTCCCAATCAAACTTCCCTCAGATATACCAAAATTCGATGGGAAGACTAGTGTAGATCCGAGTGACCACGTAACCACTTTCCACTTATGGTGTTCATCCAACTCCCTGATAGACGATTCAATAAGGTTGAGATTATTTCAACGTAACCTAACTAGAAATGCGGATAAGTGGTACATAGAATTGCCAGGGGTCACCTTCACTTCTTTCGGCGATTTGGCTACTATATTTTTGAACCATTTTCAATTGCCTGTCCGATATGATGCTGGAACAGAGCTTCTGGCTAATTTCCAATAGGATTAGGCAACTCACATTTCGAATCATATCCAGGAATGGAGGAGAAGGAAGAGGCTCATTAAAGCCAATATTCCACAAGAATTCATTCTTGAATGGTTTCTTAAATCATTATAGCCTGAGATCTCTAAGGGCGTGTCCCTCTCCTATGTTTTCACTGAAGAGTAGGCTATTTTCAGAGCCCAGCAGTTGGAAATTATATGTTCTCAGTCTGGGGTTCTTAAAAAAATTCTACTTGACGCTCTAGATCCAAGGTGGATATAGCCAAACCGAAGGCAAGGTCCCCATGCTGACAGGCTAGCCGGATCAATTGATGCCAACATGACTAACCTACTTAATCAATTGCAACAATTGTCTTTACAAACTGCTTCTTCTATGCAGGCATCACCGTCTGCATCTACACCTTCCCAACCGATGTCTATAAACGCCATCCAAACTTCTAACCCAAAAGGAAACCAACAATCCAATGGGAAGAAGAAATGACGAGGTAGGAAAAAGAGTCAGGATGGGAAGGGAAATGCAAACAAACTTGACAATGATGCTGGAGAGGGTAGGAAAGAGTCCAAGGAAAAGTAAAATTTCTATGCAAGTTATGTAACAGGGATTATTTGACTCATCTCTACCCTAAGATCCAAGGCGCTCAGTGCTTATTAGTGCAGCAGGGGTCCTCTAGCTCCCAGGTTGTCGTCACTAACCCTTTTCCCCAATGGCAGCAATTACTTGCTGGCGCAAACTCTAGTACTAGTACCCTTGCTGGGGGCAACCAAGAAGGGGATAATTCATCAAATGTCTACATGATGAGCTCACATATTGACGTTGCTACACGATTGTGTGATTATGGTGAATCGAAATCATCTAAGGCTAAGTCTGCTTTCAATGCCTCAAAGCCGCTCCATATTTATAGGCCCTTTGTTGAGTCTATACCTCGGATGTCGAAAGGCCCCGCAAAGCACTCGACCATTAACCCTAATTCTAGGGTAGCCCAGAACTACTCAATTGTAGAAGATTTGGTTCAAAGTCCTTGTGCTATGTCAGTGTTAGAGGTACTCCAGTCGTGCCCCGCTCAGAGGAGTGCATTACTCTCGGCAATCGGAGCAGTAGATCCAAAAAATTCTTTTGTGCTCACTTTTGATATGTCAAACATCAAAAAGATAAAGTCTACATATCGAAAGACCAACATTTTTTGAACCGTTATTGATGAGGGAGTTTCCACATGTGTGATGTCCATGTCATGTTGGAAGGCCATTGGATCGCTTCAAGCTGTTCCTTCATTGACTCTATTGACAACATTTGATGGACATTCTCATAGGCCGCACAGGGTTATTCTAGCCTTTCCCATCTGTGTTGGGGGAAAGGTGGTAAATATTGAGGTAGAAATAGTCGATGCGAATTTGGATTACAACCTCCTCTTAGGCAGGAATTGGATTTACGAGATGGATGCCATAGTTTCATCATTATTTCACATCCTTTGTTTTCCTCATGAAGGGAGGATTGTAAAAGTTGATTAGATGGACTATTCTCCGGGTGACTCCCATGCATCTTCTGATTCTACTGTTCCATTAGTGGACAATCCTAGGCAACCTGTAGAGAATTTAGGAGTTGGGATGTACTCTTCTTTAATGGGTATTTTTGATCTTCCTTCTCCTATAGCTAGAATCAATGCTATTTCATCCTCCAAGGGACCTTCTCGAAGAGAGTTCTTTCGAACTCATTATGTTTCGGACCCTTGGCCTTTACCTACGTCTAACACCACATTAGATGGAGGGCAAGTAGGTGGAATGACATGTTTTATGTCTGCAACATAAATTTCTTATCAGTCTATTGTTAACTCTGTAGACTCCCATCCTACTTCTTTCTCACTAGAGGAGTTAGATGGAGATGTGGCTCTGGCCTGGACCCTCAATTCAACTTTGGCTAAGGATTTCTTAGATACAGTCTTACCATCTGAGGAAGCAATCCTAAAAGAAATGATGGGTGTTGATAGACCATGGGATGATCTACATCATCATTCATATTTCCTCCCTCAATTACAATAAATTGAGTCAAGTTTGTCCAGTCCTTTTACTAGTGATGTTCATACAGTTTTAAAACCTTTGGCCCCAGCACAATTTTCTCACCCGCAACACCCTCCAAATCAAGTCAATGAAGACCTACAAAAAAAAGAAAAACATAAATAAGTAATAAACTATGAAAAAGAGAAAATTAATGACAGATGAAGATGAAAATGTCTATGCATACCTGGAAGAGTCTAATTGTAAGAACACTCTATAGATCTTGACATTCTCCTATGTATTATCTTCAATTTTTTCATATGTTCAAAATCATCTACTTATTTAATCTAAATTAAACATTAAGTAATGAGCTATTGATTTGCATTTACTTCATAATAACATTGAGGGACAAGAGTGGGAAAAGTGATCATATAGAAATGCTTGTGAATTGAAAATTGAATTTTTCAAGAGCACTTGATTGTAAAGATTCTTTAGAACTTCACCCTTCCTAATTTTCTTTGCAAATTTCAACAATGTGATGAAGCTTCACCAAGAAGAATAAACAAGCGCAATGTAAGCATAATTTAAACAATCATACTTTTCGAACACTCTTTGTTAGAGAATGGAGTAAATAACAAGGAAGCATCGTAGGCTCATTACATGTTTATTAAAAATCTGCAATAATGAAATAAATACAAACAAGAAAAGAATCTAAATCTAAATTAATCTATCTCTAATCCTAATCTAAAGAGCAAACCGAAATTAGGTGAAATCATACTTCCAATGTAACCATTCTCTCATTTTATTTCCTGCATGTATGTACAGGTCACACATTAGTAACAAAAATAAAATTATAATAAGACCAACAAAAATAAATTTGAATGTAGTATGTACACTTATTGCTAACATATTTATAAAAAGAAGCTTATTTACAATCACCTTCTCTTGAAAATTTTCCTCAAACCAAATCTCTATGGGATCATAAAAATAAGGATGAATATTTGATAGAGAATGAAAGAGGTTAAATGAAAGAGAAGTTGAAAAACCATTAGTGTTATGTATGTAAGCAAGTCATTAGAAAAACTATTAACAATCTTATGTGAAAACGAAGCTTCCAAACGACTTTGAAATGGATTGGTGAAGTGTGGATGGAGTCTCAGTGCATATGTAAGAAGATATTTAATTGTGTTAGATAACTGGTCATATTGGATCAATGCACTCACAATTGTTGATTCATGTTGAAGACGCACTCTAGAAGGAAAAGTAAATTGATAAGATATGACCATCAAATAGAATTGGAAGATAAAAGCTCTTGATGATCATAATTTACCTCTTGTGATTCGTTTTCACGTTATAGTAATGTATATTGCGAATCTTCAACACTTAATTGCTCAATATGTCAGTAAATGGCATCTAAAAACTAGAAAATGCAAGCAGAAAAAATATATGAAATCAAACAAATAAATGAAGGAAAAACAAAGAAATGAACGCATAATTTACACTATTCTTACAATTAAGGTTACATCACAATTGAGACTGATTTGAAACAATTTCCTTTTCACAAGAACTAGCCAAGATAGTACAATTACAATGGTCATTGGCATCAACTTGTGGAAGAGAGAAAGATTCAGGACAATGAACAAGAGTGAGAACTCAAGCATCATAAAAATAAAAAATTGGAATGGATTCTTAAATGTTGAAATCACGACAATGATTAGTTGTTTGAAAATGAGAATTTGTTGAAACAATTTCTAAATTAGAGTTTTCTTCTTTTTCAAATATGACCTGAATTTGATCATGAGGATTTATTGGGGAGTAAGATAAATCCTCATTCTCAATGTCAGAGTAATCATCATAAATGACTTCATGACATTCACTAGAATTCTCTTCATTCCCATACGATGCATCAAAACAAGAAGTATTGAGCACATGTTCATCAATGTCAGAAGAATACTCAATAATTTTCTCTCTACCTTGATAAAAACTAATAGGCAATTCATTTATATTAGCCTCTTTGTTTTTTGGAACAACATTAATACAAAGAGGGGTTGAATTACTATCAGCAAAATATCAAGATAAAGGGAAAAATGATAGTTAGAGACAATGAACTTGAAAACATGTTTGTTTGCAGAATCTTGTGTGTTTTCTCCTTTACAAATTTTAGATTCTTGATCATTCGTTTGGATACTTATGCTTTCTTGAAGACTGTTTCTTGGATGCCTTGAATTTTGCATATGATCAACATGATCATATTCAAATATTTCTGTAGCTAATTGTACATTATTGTAATCTTGAATTTTTGCTTATGCTTGCAGGTTTTTGGAATTTATTTCATGTTTATTTTCAGATTTTGAGTCAGTCGGTTCTTCAATTTTATTGTTGATATCTTCTTGCAATTGATTATCAGAATCTTACAAGCTTTGTGATAGTGTATCATTAACATGTAGGAGATTATTATGATCATCATTAATGATATAAGATGTGTGCTATGATCATCATTAATGCTATTATGATTATAATTTGTGAGACCCTCCTTCTAGCGCCAAAAATGTTGATGGTAAAAAATAACCTTATCGACATGTAAGGGAGACCACCCGGTCAGAGCCCCAACTAAGCTCTCATCCGTTTAGTGTAGTGATTCTGACTGGTTCAATTGGGTCCAGTTACCCTCTCTCTCTTTACTAGCTTGTAATATGTCTATTACTTGCCTATAGAAAGAGAGAAATCAGATTTGCCCTCATGCAGAGCTCTTGCAAGAAAGTGATCCTTAAGCTAACTCTAGGGCTCAACCAAGCCGCAACTAATATCTTCCCTTGTTTGAGGGGACTTCTAGAATGCAGAATTAAATCTAAATGTAGATTTACTCTAAGATTCAAGTAAAAAATAATCCTCTCTCGAATTAGAAAAGGATAGCCTTCTCTAAATTCAAGAGCAGTTAAATTAACTAACAAGGGGAAACAGGGTTGTTTATATGATTGGATTCATTATATAATTTTCATTAATTAAAGAAGTAGTTTATTCGATTAATGAAAGAGAAAACAAAATGGAAATGTATTTAAACAATAAATAGTTACCGCTAAGTACATTCCTCTTTCAATGAAGTTGTATTAATTCTAATTATGTTCTGCTCCTCAGAGATAGCCCTTATAGAACTTCAATAGCATGAACCAACCGATATGACAATAGTGCTCAAGATCATAATGCAATACACCATTTAGAACACGAATTAAAATCATTTGCAGAAATTCTGATAACAAAATGATTAATTTACATCACAGACAATAGTGCACATGAAATGAAATTAATTAAAATCATACCAAAATCTCATTACGAAAATTTACAATCCTTGAGAAGCTTCAACTCCTTGGAGAAATGGTTAACAATAGTGTAAAACATCCCTATTTCAGAACTAAAAATACTCTATGTCTCCATAATTCAACTTGTAGTACATTACAATAGTGCAACTACACAACAAGAAAATCATAGAGTTTTCCCCAAACCTCAGATATGAAGTTTTCCCCTCAACTACAACTATAATCTCCTATCACAGTAGTGCTTTCAGAGCCTCTAGTTGCAGAGAAGAGGAACCCTAAACTCATTCTCAAAACTGTTATTTAATAATTACAAGAAATCTCCAAAATAGAGAATTGTTGAGAGTAGTTTCCAAATCTTGAATTAGAGTTGCAAATTCCCCATTTTTCTCTTTACTGGTCTCTTTCCATTGCTCCAAAATGTCTCAGATCTGAACTTCTCCAACTGATCTCCTACTACAGACCAATCAAAACCAAAAATAAATTAAATTACACACTAAAATCAGAATTAGAAAAATTGGAAAAAATAACTCTCATGAAATTGCTAAATTAAAATAAATGAAATCCAAACAAATTCCAAGATGCGAATTCTTCTAATGGATCTTATTAGATTTTGAGTAATGTTGGAGGATGAAATAGTGAAAACAGTTTTCCCAAACTAATAAAATTTTTCCAAATAAAATTTGAAAAACTAATTGTTGTTGCAAATTTGTCAGTTTGTCTTCCGAGATTATTCTCCTAAGTATTAGCTTTCCAACGAGCTATTGTGAGCCTCATTTGGCCAAGTAAATCTTGAAATATGTCTCTCCAAAGCGTTAAAATTATTAGAATTCTGAAAAAATACATGAATAAGTTAAAATAATTTTTTTTTAATTAAAAATCCTAATCTGTACAATTAATAATTAATTAAATAATTAAAATAAATTTATTACCATTATCATATTAATACAAATTAATTACATTACACAATATAAAATATATTACAGAAACTAATTAACATTTAATTTAAAAATATTAAATTAAAGTACCAGGTAAAAAAAATTCATTATTACAAATTCCATAATGGCTTTTGGGAGCTCTGTAAGAGTCTTGAAATTAAAGATGGGGAGGAAGACTTTATTATGTATGTTAAACGGGATGCATAAGGTGGAGCGAGAAAAGGGGTTTTAGAAGACATATTTAAGAGGTATTAAGAAATAGATGTTGCGAAATCCTGAGGTGTGAGGAGTAAAGTTTCATAGTTATGGATTTTAGGAGGTTAATAAAAAGGGACTTACTAAATAGATAAGTTCATTTATGTTCCATAGTTATGTTTTAAAGAGTTACGAAACGATGGACTGTTGAAATGACGTGTTCTAGAAAAGGGAGGTAAGGTGAGGTAAGGAGTGATGGGATTTCGAAGAGAAGGGGTAAGGTGAGGTAAGGAGTGATGGGATTTCGAAGAGAAGGATTTCAGAGACTTTTTAAAAAACGTTAGGATATGGAGGAGTGCGGAGGTCTTGAAATTGAAATAGTCTTGAAATATGAAGTGGAAAGAAGGGAAGTGAGGAAATGAATGAAAGGAGGGTCACGTGGAGTGGGTTTTTCTCTCCTAATAAACTAAACTATAATCACTTCGTAATTAATTTTGTACTCATGAAAAACTACAACTACTTGAATTTTGGGATTTCGGAGTTTTGAATAATTTGGAATTTTAATTTGTTTCGGAAATCCGATAACATATAATGTTAATTGTTCTAAAATCTCAGGTGCGGTGGTTCTGTAGGACCATTAATAAAAAATTAATGATTAATTAAAATTAATTAAAAATCAATATAAAATCAATATTTACAATTAATTTACAAAAATTAAAATAATATACATTTTGTACATTTTTAGCCTAGGCAGTAAAAATCATTGAACTTCAGATAAGTGTCATTTGCAAACCGTATATCCAAATGAGATGAAATGAGAATCGATGGAAAGCTAGTGAAAAATCAAACGAAATGAAACAATTTGAATGGAAATCCAAAGAAAACAAAAATCTCTCAAAATTGTTAGTCACTTAACCAAATGAAAATATTAAAAGATGATTTAGCCAAACTTTATGAAAAAGGTCCCCATTAAATAACAAGTTAAAAATGGGGGTATTTTGATTTCACCACAACATGACCCAAACTTGTCAGTATTTGGTGCACAATATACAACAATGTAATCTTCAATATTTAGGCCCTAGCTAGCGCTGCCGTTCAAATTAACTACTTCTCCCCTCCTAGAGAGACATGTGATGAAGTAAATATCTTCCACCTTAATTTGCAGTGGCATTGAATCTATGAAGAATTATTCTTGCTTTGGGTCCCAATAATTGATTAACATTTCCAATAATCTAGTTTGGGATCTCATGTTTGGCATCATGAAAAACTTGAACAAACCATAATTTTTAAGTCCATCGAACGATTCTTGGTCTTCCAAGACTTGATTATCAAGATCACCATGTTCTCTTTCCCTCCAAACAATCGACATCCTGAAATAATTGGTATTTTTAATTGTTAGAAAATTCATTTGTGAATTTGGTTCTTTGTGTACACAGATCCTGTAAAAGACAATCGCATATATACACAACTTTCCCTCTCATAACCTGCATGTAGGTCTTTCTATACGCGACCTGATAGAACCAGACCCGTGTATACGCAAAACTAGTTCTAAATTTAATTTAATCAATCCCAAAAATCGATCCAATCATTAAAAATTTGATCACAGGGAAAGAGAATGGGGTCAAGAATTACTTGGAGTTCGCAGTTTCTAAATTCGTTGACGAAGTTGGTTGGATTTGCTTCCTCAAAAATATTTCTCCTCAACACTTGGATGGTAAGAATGAAGTTGGGTAAGTTCAAAACTTTGTTTTATAGTAAAAAACTTAAACCCACTTTTATAAAGTTCATTTTAACTTTATTATTTTAATTTCATGAACTTTTTGACCTTGCTTGAAGTGTTGGGAAGGGCCTTTTTCAGGGTAACAAAGACTTCTCTTATCACTTAGTGATGTTTTCCCGCTCTTTAGTTTCCACAATCGCTGACCTACTTAGCTGGTATAGTTCTCTAAAATGGCATATAGGTTGAGATACATCATTTTCCGTTGCATTTTTCATCTTGGCCTCATATTGTGATACTTAGCCACAGGGTCGACCCCACTATGTTACAATTCTTTAACCTCTCTCACTCGTCATTTTGTGAAATCATAACATAGTGGTAGAGCCTTTCCTTCCATAGGCTTCCTAGTTATAACCTCACTAGCATATGTTTTCCATGCTACAAATCTTGTATAGGCTCGAGCATCCTCTTTAGTCTCGCCATGACTTTGCCTTGAAGCTGCATTCTTCTACCTCTCTGCTTTTATTCTAGATTTATACCCTAGAGGCTCCCATGTGTTGAGTTGTAATATTGTATTTCATATTGACCACTTGGCCTTAAGCCAACTTCATTAGACTTGTGTATAAGCCACTTTTTACCATGATCTTTCTGCAAGATCAAGCCATGCATTCATTAGCCTTTGCGACTTGACACCCTTTTTCCATGGAGGGAACATTCCCTGAGTTTCTATGACTAGTATCCATCACCTTACATTGAGCATAAGAATGTTCCAGACCTAAGAACTAGTACACTTTCCCTAGACACTTGTTCTCTCCATTGTACCATAAGCATTTGTTTTGTTTTGTTTTTGTTTTTGTTTTTTAGGCTTTATAATATGAAAAATACAAAAAAAATAAATATTCCAAAAAAGAGAGTAGGAACATGATAGTTTCTTCATCATTTGATGGAAGAAAGTGTTGGTCATGTCATCCTTGAACAAAGAACTTTAAAATGAGTCTTTCCTCCATAAGGATGGGACTTAGTTTGACTTTAAGAAAGAAAAAACCTTGTTTCTAAGTCAGCCCTCCACTGGTTGGTTAACTCTTCCAATCATATGGAGAGTTTTGTTAATGTCTCCTGCATCACAAACTTATACAAAATTATTTTATGCTTCCATGTAAGTCGTGCTTTTGTTCATGGGAAGTCAACCTGTTGTCAGCCATTCTGCAATGTTTCTTGACTCATTTCTATCGGCCATACTTGGTCTGTCAAGTTATTCTCAGTATCACATCAGTTACTTGGTTCTTTACTCGTGACAGTTAAGAAGGTCCCCATTGACTTCTTGCTGGTGGATCTGCTCTTATCGACTCTAACAAATTTCTCTGAGAGTAGACCTAGAGTCACACCTTGGCCCTATTTACATCATTGATAGGTGACCTTGTGCTCAACATTGATCAATATCATGGGTCTTTGACTAAGTGGTTTCCCTTGTGTTCGACGTCAACTTACATTATCACACATTGTGATTCGTGCAGTACCTTGGTTTCCATTTGACCCTATTGGTGGATTCCTCACCTATGTGTCATATTTAATTATTGGTTGGTTCAAAGGATTTCTTTGGTGCACTAGCTACATTTTGTGCACACTGGAAATGTACTTTGGGGTGGTTACTTCATCTTTATTCATTCAAGTCGTTCCAAATTATTGACATGCGGGTTATGCTCGTGCTGGTTGATGTGGGCTGCCTTAATGCCTTCCTTCTAGCAGATATTTTCTCATCAAATCCAACTCATTTCTTTGGGAACAAGGCCTAGAGTTCTTTTTCAGTACCTTAGGTTTTGCAACCATCAGTGGTCGAATGCTTCATTATCGATAGTGAGAATACATAAATTTCTCTTGATTGGTAGATTCTTTCAAGTGTTCAACTTCAACATATCTATTCACACTTGTTAGATTGTATTTTGGTACCTTGACACCCCTTATCATTATTGGTGAGCTGTCTCGCATTTTTTAATGATATACATCAATGGCTGATAATAAAATGATTTCTCACATATTCAACTTCAGCTCATTTATTCCCATGGTTTAGAGATGTACCATCTGCTTTTGGTGAAGACTTCAGGTTATGTCAGCATCTTGGTTCACTTGACAATTCCTTCAGGTTTTTGCTAGTGACACCTTTCAACTCTATATGTTTCATACCTTATCAACAACATCTTATATGTTGGCACCCATGTTTATGTAGTACCATTATTCCACTTACATGACTTGGTACTTTTATGAGGATCAATTACACAACATCATTGTTCATACAGCCTTCTATGTGATATTGAGACATATCTTCATTGTGTTCTTTCGCGGTTATGATCTGATGATCCATTATGTATTATTCAATTCATTTTGTAAACTTATGTATACATTTTGGATCTGCATTATACTTGATCAATGAACATGCTTTATTCCTTCTGAGCATGGGTATGCCTACCCTAGACATGAGTTTTCTTTCTCGGCTAGAATATGGTGATCTCCTCCCAGTTTTTCTAATGAATCCTCTCTCTATACTTAATATATTTCGGCCATCATGTTCCCTTCTGACCTCATATATTTGGGGGCATCTGTTATAGCGTCATTCAACACTCTTGTAGATGTGATGCTCTTTTATGGCTCTAGGTAGTCCCTTTACCCTTGCAAACTTGAGTTATATTTAAAAAGTATATTTCAAATTCCATACACGACTCTACCCATACAAAAGCACATACATACGAGGGTCCCATAACACTATACTTGCATATACATCTTTAAATTTGAAAAAATAAAATAAAATGCTATTTTTTTTTTTGGGGGGGGGGGGGGGGGGGGGGGGAAGCCCGTGGCCTAACTGAAATAACCAATTTTAGGTGGTATATATACACCCCTTGGGTAGGCATAATGTAGAATATAAGATATATATCGACATAATACTCGATTTCCCATAGATCAATTCTACTTTACCTGTGCCTCTTACACTCCCAACCTCTAGGAAACCCTTGTTTACTTTGTAGACATGCCCAGTATCCTTATATAGCATCTTCTTTCATTTATTAGAGAGGTTGTCTTCGTGGCTCAGGATGGACGGATCCAGAGGAAGGCTTCGTCAGTGCCTTTGGCCTAGATCAAGTTGTATCAATCATGTAGTTATTGTTATTCATCAATAAATAAGCTCATGTCATGCTCTCGATATATGTTTTCATCTTATGAATGATAGTCTGAATTGTTTTTATGATGATCTAACATATTCTTATGCATGTAATTTGAATTATATATTCTATATATGCTTATGTGATTGATTTGCAGGTATGCACATCTTGGAGGAAGTAGAGGGTTTGGACCCTACAGGAACATCTTCAAACGTAGGACCCCTGGGTACGTTCCTAAGTCCAACTTTAATAATTTAAATGTTTGGCATGTTGAATTGAGCGTTATTTATTGATTGATCTATTCTGCTCTATTGAGGCTTTCAACTCTAGGCTTAGGGATTATTTCCCACCAACAATAAGCCCCATTCCTACTTGTAAATATTATGCCCAAGATAAGATGGATTTTGACTTGCATGATAACCATCAATAAGTTGGATTGTTGACCCAATTTTGGGGAGAAACAGATTAAGGTTCCATATTCAAATCAGGAAGAGGAGGAGGAGGAGAACTAACATAATTTTTCGAAGAGGAGGAAGACTAGGAATCATGTTGGCTTGAGAACTTTGTTTCCTTAATTTGGATCTTGAATGCACTAATTTCTCCCTACATTCTTTGAAGTTGATAATGATGAATTATCAATATGTCCATTGTGGTGGACCATTGAGCTATTAGTTGATAATTAGGTAGTTGGAGGTGTTTCATATTATTCTGAATATCATAGATTGTTTCCAATTAGCCACATTGGATTTTTCTTGCGCATATTTGAGTGTGCTCTGCCGTTTTTAGAGGTTGTTCCACAAAACTCATTCCAAACTAAGAGGAAACTGATGCCCGACACCATTGTGTCTACAACCACACTGGAGCTATTTGTAAGGTCAAACCAGGGAGCATAAGCCAAACTAGAGAGAACCCTACTTCCCAACAACTCTAAGATGGTGAAAACAAGGAGACCAAAGAGCTAGGGGTTGGTTAAAGAGTTGAGTTAGGTGTTGTCAATGGAAAGTACAGAGAATGACTCTCTACCTCTTCCTACTCCACCAAGAAGAGCATGATCAAGGAGACAACCAATTAAGGTGTATTCAGAAACATTGGATTAAATTGTTGAATAGATGTGATAACTAACTACTTATTTGAATTTTTGTAATGAAAAGGGTACTATGCTAGATAAGAAGGGCAAGGGAGGAGTGAATATAAATGATGCAAAGTAGATTTTAAATAATTGACTTGCATGCCTTATGTTCATGGTGATGATGATACCAAATGAATCAGTGTGATAACAACCATAAGTGCCATGCTTAGGGGATTGGAGAACGAAGTCCCCTCTCATTTATTCTTACAGTGCCTTCCTCGTTTCTTATAGCATGATTTTCTAGTTCGTAAGCCCTTTCGTTGTTTTGTCTAAGCACATGAAGGGACTGGAACTTCAAGAATTAACTTAGAGCAAGGAGATTCTTTTTGAAAGTTGAACAAGTCTAGAGTATAAGGGGAGAGATTTAAAGTGAAAATGCCTAATTATTGGGGCCGACACTCCCACATTAATTAGCTTGATGATGTTTAATGCATATGATTACTTGATTCCTTGATATACTACATAGACCTATGCTTGGTTGTTTGAGGCTTTGCCTAAATTCAAGATACAAACTATTTCTTCTTGTCCTTTATGATTCACTCACACACCCCTTGGGACCACACTTGCCAACCCTTCATTTTCTAATATGTTTACTAGTTTAATAAGTCATTAATTGTTGTCATTTTGTATTATATTTATTAGTCTAATTAGTCATTTTTTATTTTCATTTTTAATAATATATAGTCATGTTATAAAGCACTAGGCAAGTAGCATTATCCTATTCCTCTATATCTCTACTAAAACAATACTAATATATATAATTATTATTGTTATATATTTAATTTTTATTACTAATTTAATAATTGCATAGTCATTTCATTTTTATTATAATATTACTATTTTAGTAATTTTCTATTTTATTTTTTGGTTTCTCATTATTATTTAATATAAATCTACATGATATAATTTAAAATTAAAGATGTATTGAATTTGTTTAGGTTTGTCACTATACAATATTGAAGATGATCTAATATCAACGAGACATGTATCTAAAATTATATATTTAATCAATAAATAAAAATATTATACATGTAATGAATAAATTTGCATTAATAAATACTATAATCAATTAAGCATCACACTTGTGAATTAGTGAAAATAGACTAAATTTATATAAGCATGTAGTAAACTCTCATTAATTAACAATATTATAAATAATATCAAATACAAACCTATATAATTTGAACCACATAAATATTGTATAAAAAAATATATGAAAAGTCAAGCATTACAATATATTTGACTTTCCAACTAAACATCCACTATACAATTGTCTCCATACTATCAACCACATCAAGCTTTGTAACAAAGTACATGAAAATTATCTCCATCGATGACTTTTCAAAATATTTCAATAGCCATTGAGAGAAACTTCCTTCTCTCTCCTTCAAACATTCACGTCCATCTAATTCATCTTCATATGGACCAAATATAACATTCACGTCCATCTAATTCATCTTCATATGGACCAAATATATTACTTGTGACCTTAATAATATTGACATTAACATCTTCATAACCCAATGCCACTCCATGGATTATAGAATATGGACCAAATATATTACTTGTGACCTTAATAATATTGACATTAACATATTCAGAACCCAATGCCACTCCATGGATTATAGAAAATGAGTGAATTCATCCCAACTTAACAATAGAAAAATCATATGGATCTAATGCAACGTCATATGGATCTAATACTTTCACTTCACTTCACTTTATATGTAGAGTTTTTTAAACATTAAAATTGAAACAAAATTAAGTATACATAGAAAATAATTGCAAAATAACTAGAAACAAGAGACCATGGTAAAAAAATACCATTGTCTATTAATAATTCGAAGAAAGAAAACAATGTTAACTTTACTCTTAAGGTGGAGTGACTTTTGTTATGTACCTTGCACCTTAAAAATGATAAGAAACCAATAAGGGCAACCTACTTTGAAGGAGAAACCTCCTTTTATAATGAATATAATGTATAGGACAATATTTGATGATCTTAAGGCTAGGTCTCCTTAGTGTGTATGTGTGTGTGGGAGATAAAGTGCACAATGAAAGGTTCTAGTAAACCTAACAATATAACTTTAGAAATGTAATAACTCAATCTATAGTGGTTAATAAGGGGTTTTAGGATTAACATGGGGCTTATATAGTGCTAACATGCCCCTACCCTCCAAACAAGTGTTGTCCTCAACACATAACTAATTCTGGGTGTTTCTGCATGAACAAATCATATTCCTATCTCACCTCTTCCATTGGTATGTTCTTCCATATGATGACGTACATAGTAACTACTCAATTTCTTAGCTATTTAATCCTTGTTTCCATGATTGTTTCTAGTTCTAGTATGATTTTCCCATCGTTAATCTTTGACAACATAATTTGGGCTAGGGTCTTGTCATCGATTACCTTCTTTAAGCAAGAAACATAAGATAATGGATGTATACGAGAAGATGGAGGCAAATCCAATTTGTATGCCATACTTCTTATCCTTTAGAACACCTTATAGAGGCTATAACACCTTGGTTCCACTTTATGTTGTGTGTGGAGCATGATTGTTCAGAGGTCTTTGTTTCAGCCGGATGTATACCCCAGGAAGTTTGTACACCCCTCCACGCGGGGGGGACTTGTCCCCCCTGTGGGGGTCTGGGGGCTAGCGGTCGCCCGGCGGGGGCTCGGGGGCAGCGCCCCCGAAGCTAAAAACAAATGTAAAATTGCCTTGTAAAAGTATAGTAATTTCTAGTCAATCTGGGCCGTTCATTAGGCAGATGATCTGACGGTAGAACTTATGTTTAGTTTAGGGTTTTTTGCCCTAGAAGGCAACCCCTCTCTTTGTATGAGGGTATTGTATTGGAGGCTGAGATATAGATGTGTATTATGTGAGCGAGAAATAGAGAGGTGAGACTGTGAGAGAAAACAGAGGATATTACAGCGGATTTGCTGTAGGTTGTGTCTCTTCATTTTGTTGGATAATAGAAAGGAAGGACTGGCTGTTCGGGGTGGACGTAGCCCAAACTGGGTGAACCACGTATATCTGTGTCTCTCTTGTTTTGTGCGTTTTCTGTGTTTATATTTTCTGCAATATTTTATGTGTTCCATTGCTCCGTAATATATAATTTTCTAACAACTGGTATCAGAGCCGAAGGTCTATTTGGCTGATAAACTCGCAGGAAAGAAGGGTTCCTGGTTCGAGTGGGAGCAATGGCGGAAGATGGTAAGTTTAGGGTCGAGAAATTTAACGGCCAAAACTTCTCGCTGTGGAAGATGCAGATGGAAGATTATCTGTATCAGAAAGATCTATACCTACCATTGGGTGGAAAAACAAAGATGCCGACGGGTATGAAAGATGAAGAATGGAACCTTCTCGATAGAAAGGCACTCGGAACAATACGGTTGTGCCTTGCTGCATCAGTCGCCTTCAACATTTCGAAGGAAACCACGACAGAGGGTTTGATGCAGACGTTGTCGAAACTATATGAAAAACCCTCGGCCTCAAACAAGGTATTTCTTATGAAACGGTTATTTAATATGAATATGTCGGAAGGTGGATCTGTTGCAAACCATTTAAATGATTTTAATACAATTACAAGTCAGTTAAGTTCTGTAGGGGTAAACTTTGATGATGAAGTTAGAGCTCTGTTATTCTTGTGCTCATTACCAGAAAGTTGGAATGGTTTGGTAATGGCCATTAGTAACTCCGTTTCTGGATCTAGTACTTTAAAGTTTGATGATGTTGTCGGTGTTATCCTTAGCGAGGAAATGCGACGGAAAAGCTCCGGTGAGACATTGGGAAATGCTTTTAGTGCAGAGTCTAAAGGAAGAAAAATGGAAAGAGGAAAGAGCTCAGGATATCACAGTAAATCAAGGAAAGTCAGATCCAAGTCCATATCGGGGATAGTGTGCTGGAAATGTGGAAAGAAAGGACACCTAAAGAAAGACTGTAGATCTCGAAAGGGAAAAGAAGGAGATGCACAGCAAGAAAACAACCATGAAGCAAATGTGACAGGTGAGGTGTTACAATATGCTTTGATTCTTTCTTTCGAAAATATTACTGATTCCTGGGTGGTAGATTCAGGGGCTTCATTCCATGCTACACCTGATAAGAAATACTTTCATGACTATGTTCAAGGAGATTTTGGACAAGTTCATCTGGGTGATGATAAACCCTGTAAAATCGTTGGAATGGGCAAGGTTCTTGTAAAACAGCAGAATGGAAACCAATTGCTATTAAAGGAGGTAAGGCATGTTCCAGATCTAAAGAAAAATCTGATTTCAATAGGGCAGTTAGGCGGTGAAGGTTGTGTGACAACTTTCACAGATAAAGCTTGGAAGGTCACCAAAGGAGCCCTGGTAATAGCAAAAGGCGAAAAGGTTGGTACTTTGTATTTATGCAATGGTATTTCTAACTCTGTTAATGCTTTAACTTCCAAAGGAGCAGATGCAGCATTATGGCATCATAGGCTCGGACACATGAGTGAAAAGGGGATGAAGATTCCTCACTCAAGGAATTTGTTGCCGGGTTTGAAGAATGTTGATTTGGACTTCTGTTAGAATTGCATTTATGGAAAACAGAAGAGGGTCAGATTTCTCAGAGTTGGGAAAGAAAAGAAGAATGAAAAATTAGAGCTTGTGCATACAGATGTATGGGGACCTGCTCAGGTATCATCTCTCGGTGGCTCTCGTTATTATGTTACTTTTATTGATGATGCAACTAGAAAACTTGGATTTATTGTATTAAGAATAAATCTGATGTATTTGATACTTTCAAGAAATGGAAAGCTTTGGTTGAGATTGAGACAGGAAAGAAATTAAAGTGTCTTAGATCAGACAATGGAGGTGAATATTGCAGCAAAGAGTTTGATAGGTACTGTTCAGAGCATGGAGTTTGCAGAGAGAAGACAGTTCCAAGAACACCACAAGAAAATGGTGTGTTAGAAAGGATGAACAGAACAATCATGGAGCGTGCAAGGTGCATGAGATTGCATGCAGGATTGCCTTTACAGTTTTGGGCAGATGCTGTAGATACTACTGTTTATCTAATAAACAGAGGGCCTTCAAGTTCCTTGGATGGTGGTGTTCCAGAGGAAGCATGGACAGGTAAAAAGGTAAACTACTCTATTTTAAAGCCTTTTGGTTGTGAGGCCTTTGTCCATATTGATAAAGAAAATAGAACAAAGCTTGAGGCAAAGTCAAAGAAATGTACCTTTATTGGATATGGTGTTAATGATTTTGGTTATCGCTTATATGATTACGAAAATCACAAAATCATTAGGAGCAGAGATGTAATATTCAATGAAAAGGTCTTGTATAAGAATCAGTTGCAAGAAAAGAAACAGGAAAAGGAAAACAAGGAATACGCAGTTCTTGATGAAATCACTGAAAAAGGAAAGGTGCCTGAAAATAATAATAATCAACAACAGCAACCACAACAACAGTAACAGGCACCCCAAACACCTGAAAGTGGTGTTAGAAGATCTACCAGGATAAGTAGACCCCCTGAACGATACTCTCCTTCATTATATTATTTATTGTTGACTGATTCTGGTGAACCCGAATGTTATGAAGAAGCAATGCAGGTTGAAAGCAGGAAGAAGTGGGAGGTAGCCATGGAAGAAGAGATGGACTCCTTAATGCATAACTAGACTTGGGATTTAGTCAGGTTGCCTGCAGGAAAAACTACATTGAAGAATAAATGGGTTTACAGGCTGAAGGAAGAAGATGGAGGAAAACAGAGGTACAAAGCTAGACTTGTGGTGAAGGGGTTTGCACAGAAGAAAGGTATTGATTTTGATGAAATATTTTCTCCTGTTGTTAAAATGACTTCAATCAGAACTATTTTAAGTCTTGTAGCAGCTGAAGATTTGCATCTTGAGCAGTTAGATGTAAAGACAACCTTTCTCCATGGGGATATGGAGGAAGAGATATATATGCAGCAACCACAAGGATATGAGGTGAAAGGGAAGGAGAAACTAGTGTGCAGGTTGAAGAAGAGCTTGTATGGCTTAAAACAGGCTCCAAGGCAGTGGTATCTAAAATTTGACAAGTTTATGTTTGAACAAGGTTATACTAGATGTCACTCTGATCATTGTGTTTATTTGAAAAAGCAAAATGCTGGCAGCTATATTATATTGTTATTGTATGTAGATGACATGCTTCATGCAGGAAATAAATGTGCTCAAAAGAAAATTGGCAAATTCATTTGCAATGAAGGATTTGGGAGCTGCAAAATAAATCCTTGGTATGAGAATAACTAGAGACAGGAAAAATCGTAAATTAACATTGTCTCAGAATGAGTACATACAAAAGGTGTTGAAAAGATTTAACATGCACAATGCAAAACCAGTTAGTACACCTTTTGCTAGCCATTTCAAACTTAGCAAGGAAATGTGCCCAAAGACCCAAGAAGACATGGATTATATGTCTAAAGTTCCATATGCATCAGTAGTTGGAAGCTTAATGTATGCAATGGTCTGCACAAGGCCTGATATTGCACATGTAGTGGGAGTTGTAAGCAGGTACATGAACAGTCCAGGAAAGGAACATTGGATGGCAGTGAAATGGATTCTCAGATATTTGAAAGGTACCACAAATCAAGAATTATGCTTTGGTGGTTCAAACATCTCCCTACAAGGATATGTTGATGCAGATATGGCAGGTGACAGAGATAACAGGAGGAGCACTACAGGATATGTATTTACTATTGGAGGAACAGCTGTCAGTTGGGTTTCAAAAATCCAAAGTGTTGTTGCACTTTCAACAACAGAAGCAGAGTATGTTGCTGCTACAGAGGCTAGTAAAGAAATGATTTGGTTACAAAGGTTTATGGGTGAATTGGGTAAGGAGCATGATATGGGGAGTTGAAGCTGGAAAAGATACACACTAGCCAGAATCCTGCAGATATGCTAACAAAAGTTGTAACCAGGGAGAAACTGAGAATATGCTCAGTTTCAATTGGTCTTCAAGGATGACGATGAATATGAGAAATAGCCAGGTCCAAAGAGGACTCATTGTCCAGCAAATGAAGCAGTGGTGGAGTTTCTACAATCATTCTCCAAGTGGGAGATTGTTGTGTGTGGAGCATGATTGTTCAGAGGTCTTTGTTTCAGCTAGATGTATACCCCAGGAATTTTGTACACCCCTCCATGCGGGGGGGACTTGTTCCCCCCGCAGGGGTCCGGGGGCCAGCGGTCCCCCGGCGGGGGCTCGGGGGCAGCGCCCCCGAAGCTAAAAACAAATGTAAAATTGCCTTGTAAAAGTATAGTAATTTCTAGTCAATCTAGGCCGTTCATTAGGCAGATGATCCGACGGTAGAACTTATGTTTAGTTTAGGGTTTTTTTCCCTAGAAGGCAACCCCTCTCTTTGTATGAGGGTATTGTATTGGAGGCTGAGATATAGATGTGTATTCTGTAAGCGAGAAACAGAGAGAGGTGAGACTGTGAGAGAAAACATAGGATATTACAACGGATTTGCTGTAGGTTGTGTCTCTTCATTTTGCTGGATAATAGAAAGGAAGGACTGGCTGTTCGGGGTGGACGTAGCCCAAACTAGGTGAACCACGTATATCTGTGTCTCTCTTGTTTTGTGTGTTTTCTGTGTTTATATTTTCTGCGATATTTTATGTGTTCCATTGCTCCGTAATATATAATTTTCTAACACTTGCTTGAGGGAATCTCTTTATATGGTTGTAGTCTCACAAATACCTGATCCCCCACTTCAAATTCCCTTTCATTGCAATGTTGATATGCTTGTTATTTCATCCTATTCTGTGCTATAACCAAGCTTTCCTTCAATAGTTTGAGAACCTCTTATTAATGCCCTATGTGGTACTCCAATACTTGAGCCTTTGAAGTCCCTTTCAAGGGTGATGTGGTGGATGGAGGATGATATCCATAAAATTCCATATGTGGGGACATTTTTGATGAAGTATGTAAGGATGTGTTGTACTGCCATTGTGCAAAGTGAAATCATTTGACCTATTGTGTCTATTTATTAGATGCAATGTAATGTAGATATCCTTTTAAACATTTATTCACAATCTTAGTTTTCCCATTGGATTGAGGATGACAAGATGAGATATGAGCCAATTGAGTACCCAAACAAGAAAATAATTTAGCCCAAAATTTTCCAGTGAAAGTTGGATCTCTATCACCTACAATAGTCTTCAATATTCCATGTAGCTTTTGGACTATTTTGATGAATGATTCTACCATTGTACTTGCTTTAAAGTGATGAGAAAGAGGGAAAAAATGGGCATATTTTTCATTCAATCTACAACTACCAAAATGAAATGATTTATTTCATATTTAGGTAAACTTGTAATAAAATACATTGAAACTTCTTTCCGACATTGGCTTGGTATGACTAATGGTTGTAGGAACCTTAGGCTCTTGGTTGTCTCTCCCTTATTTTGTTGGCATACTATACTTTCAACCACAAACATTTATAGCTTTGATTTGTTAGGTTCCACTTTGACACCTTCATAGGATACAATATGACCCAAATATTCCACTTCTTGAACCCCAAAGGCACAGTTGGAAGGCTTTAATTGTTATGCTTCCAATAGTGTCAAGACCACCTCAGCATGTTGTACATGCTCTTCCCAAGATTTGTTGTATATTAGTATGTCATAAAAAAATACTAACACATATTTTACAAGGAAGGGTTTGAAAACAGAATTCGTCAAGTTTTGAAATGTTGAAGGTACATTAGTAAGTCCAAATGGAATAACCAAAATCTCATAATGACCTTCATGCATTCTAAAGGCTATTTGGGGAATGTCTTCTTTCGTCATTATAATTTGATGATATTTAAAACAAAGATATAACTTAGTAAATAAAATTGCTTCATGCAATTTCTAATAATTCATTAATGACATCAATAGGAAACTTATATTAAATTCTCGTTTTGTCAAGTTGTCTATAATCTAAAGAGATACACCATGAACTATCCTTTTGATAACCATCACCACTAGTTAAGAGAAAGCACTGTAGTTAGTTTTAGCAATGCCAACCTCTAACATTTCTTAAACCATATGCTAAATCTCACTCTTCTATGCATATAGACACCTGTAAAAACTAATGTTAGGTGGTACACTTCCATGTTGCAATAAATAACACGATCATGATCTCAAGTAGGTGCAATACCCTTAGGCAGCTCTCCAAATACCTTGGAATGATTATTGATAACTTTTTGGAGATCCAATAGAGTAGATGACATAAATGTTTGAAAATCTAATGAACACAATTGTGCAATTTTACCATGGTATCCCTTTTTTAGTGAATTTCTCATGCTATTGGAGCTTATCACTTTAGAGGGTTTCCATTAGATACGTCTAAGCTCAATTTCCCTTTTTTACAAGGAAAATCTCATGAAAATATCTTGAAAATTAAGGTGATTCCTAATGATTGTAATAATTGGACCCCTAATACAACATCAACACATGGATTTATATCATGGGATTACCCAATAAATACACCCCATATTTAGCTTAATACTATGTTACTTCCCTAAACAATTTATGGTACCTCCATTTTCAATCATTGCTTGAAATTCTAGTGTTGGATATACAAAGAAGTTAAGAAGTTCTTCCAACTTGTAATTGATGAAATTATGCATATTACTAGGATCGATCAACATTATTACCTTTTTCTTTTTGATATATCCTTCTATATTGAGGGTTTTTGGAGTATTGATGTTGGCCAATGCATGACAAGATATAGTTGGAGTAGTCTATTCTAGCTCTAAATATTGTGATGCTTCCACTTCTTGATCTTCTTGATCTTCACAACCTATGTAGAATAATTTCTTCTTACCACATCGATGCCCCTTACTATACTTGTTTTCACAAATTTTTTGTAAGGTTAAGCGAGACTTTATATTAATAGAATACAATAAAATGAAAAATGCAGAGTGGGAGTCGAGGGGACCTCCCTGTATCTGCCTTTACAAAACTGCCTGGGCCTGGTCTGAGAACCCAACAAATACTCTGTGTCTGTTTTCTAACAGTACACTTACATCCAGTAGAATTATCGATATAGATGCATACATAGAAGAAACAAGGAAAAATAGTGACAGTCATGCTCTGCATGTTTACATGGCCTGAAGGTCTGAGTTGTTAATGGTATTGCACGTAGCTTTGATTTCTCCATCCTCCAAATCTTGCCAAAGGATGTGATAGTTTTCAAGATTGGACTGAACGCTAGCATTGGTCAAGGCATTGGCCAACTTGTTGGCTGTTCTTTGAACCATTTGAAAGGTGACACCTTGAATATTGTTGAGGTGGCCTTGTAGGTCCCTCAGGATTGTTGAGAGCCTCCAGCTTGGGGTTATCTTGTCCACCTGGGTGCCAATCTGGAGTTTTCGCAACAACCTGATGACAATCTCTGAATCTCCTTCCACCACCAGAGGTAGAAGTCTGTAGCGATCAGCCAGGGTGATGCCTCGGATGAGAGCAATTAGCTCTGCAGTGTTATTGGTGTTCATGCCAAGATTGCCATGATAGATGAGATGGATGGTACCGGCATGATCCCTGACTGCTCCACTGTAACCAACGTTTCCCGGGTTTTTCTTTGATGCCTCGTCGAAATTCAGCTTGAATGTTTGAAATGGAGGCAGACACCACTTATCCTGCGACATAGCAACTAAAGCCTGGTTCCTTCCAGTAAGAATGGTTGTGGCTTTGAGATTTAGGATTTGGATTATTCTTTGGTCACTCAGAGATGTGCTTCCCTCTGGCTGCAATATACCCATGACATTGATCAACTCCATGATGAGCTGTTGCATCTTTCCTTTTAACATGTCCACTTCCATCGCCGAATTCTTGAAGATTCTTGCATTTTATTCTTTCCAAAGGATCCATGTTATGGCTCCTGGAATGAGATTCCAAGTTCTATTGACCAGAGGGTTGGAGGATATGGAGGATCTCCAGTTGCTTAGTGAATGACAAATAGGGTTCCTTCTTCTGTCAGATTGTTTGAAGATGATGGCCATGTCATCCCAAAGAGAGTAGGCAGTGGGGCAAGTGTTGAGAATATGATTGAGAGTTTCCTGATCATTCTCATAGAGGACACAGTGGGAAGGCCCTATGAAACCTCATTTCTAAAGATTGTCTCATGTGAGTGCTCTGTTATGAAAGATTATCCAAGAGAAAAGGGTGATTTTGGGCCAAGTTCCTCTGTTCCAAAGAGCGTGCCATTTGGGGTTCGGTTACGAGTTAGGAGAGGCAGCCATGATCTTGTAGGCTTCTTTGAGGTTGAAGGTTCCTTTAGGATTACTTCCCTACCGAAGGATATCCTCTTTATTTGATGTGAGGATTCTCTGCTGATCTAGGTCTTGTAAAAGAGGGTCTGTATTCACATGGCGGTCTTGGGTGAGCCATTGCTCTTTTGATAGCCATTTTTGCCATGTAGTAGCCACGTTCACAGGTTGTCAGCAGTCTGCTACAGTTACGAACCCTGCTTCTTGCATGGCCCTTTTAAGCGTAGTCCAATCTGGGTGGTCCAGGGGGGAGTTGCTGCCAGGCATCCTCCCAGAAGAGGGCGGTGTTGCCTTGGTGCACTTCCCAGAAGCTGCGCCTTTGAACAATATGTCGATTTTCCCATGCTTTGTTCTAGAGGGGGGATCCTTGAGTGTTGCCAATGAGCCTGATGAGGTCTTTGTCCCTAACTTGATTCATGTACTTCGCTTTCCACAACGTGCCCCAGAGGGAATTATGATTTTCCACCCATCTCCACCAGATTTTCATTGCTACAACCTTGCTTAGGATTTCAGGATATCTTATGTCCAGTCCTCCCACCAATTTTGGTTTACAAATGTCTGTCCACTTGAGGAGAGCCCACTTTGATTTCTTAGAAGCTCCATTCCAGAGGAAGGACCACTGGATGTTTCGAATGGATTTATAAACAGCTTTAGGAGTCGCTAGGGCCGAGAACAGATAGGCTGGCATAGTTTGAAGAACTGATTTGACCAAAACCAGTCTGCTAGCCATGTTTAGGGCTCTGTGAGTCCAACTACTTAACCTGGCCTTCATTTTGTTAAGGAGGGCTTCCCAGTTTGCAGATTTGGGGGCATATTCCGAGAGTGGAATGCCAAGGTATTTGGTTGGAAGGGAGTTCTTCTGAATATTAAGAATTCTGCTAAGATTTCTCTGCACAGGAACGGAAGTATTGAAGAAAAACAGTTTGGATTTTGTGAGATTGATTTCCATACCTGAGGCCTTCGAGAAGGTATTTAGCACCTTGCTGATGGTTTGAGCTTCCTGCACTGTGGGGGAGCCCATGAGCATTGTATCATCTACAAATTGCTGATGTGTTACTGTGGGGCTGTGAGGTGCAGGTTTGATGCCTTTGAGCTGATTCTTCTGGTTTGCTTTGGATAGAGATCTTCCCAGACCCTCTGCCATAATAACAAAGAGAAAAGGAGATAGGGGATCTCCTTGTCTTATACCTCTAGATGGAAGGAAGGGTTGTAGGGGCCCTCCATTCAGCGTGATTGAAAATAATGCTCCTGAGACCAATTCCATTATCCAATTTATCCAAATCTGATTGAAGCCAAAAGCCTAGAGGATTGCTCTTATGTAGATCCAAATGATTTTATCAAAGGCATTTGAAAGGTCAAGTTGGATGAGCATACCTGGAATCCTCTGTGTTTTGATAGAACGCAGAACCTCCTGAGTGAGGATTATGCTATCAGTGATCTGCCTGCTTTCAACATATCCTGATTGCTCTGGAGATATGATTGAGGGGAGGATGGGTTTAAGTCTGTTAGCCATCAGTTTGGATATGATTTTATATATGACATTGCAAAGGGCTATGGGCTGGAACTTGTCGGGTGAGTCAACTTGATCAGATTTTGGAATTAGGGTGAGGAAGGTGGCATTGATTGCAGGCAACACTCTCTTGGTTCTGTGAAAGTTCTTTATAAGGTTGAAAAGGTCGGCCTTGATAATGGGCCATCAAGCTTTAAAGAATTAAATTGTAAAGCCGTCTGGTCTGGGAGATTTGTTAGTAGCCATGGTGAAGACAACTGCTTCAATCTCCTGCTCAATGAACTCTCTTAAAAGAAGGGAGTTTTGCTCCTCCATAACTAAGGGGGGGATAGCACCAATGACTTCACTGATGGCTTGGGTTCTATCATGAATGGGATCTTTGAGAAGTGAATTGAAGTATGAGTTAAGTTCAGTTCCTATTTGCTCCCTGGTATAAACTTTAGCGCCATCAGCTTTTTTGAGGGATAGAATATGATTGTTGGCTCTGTGCTGAATGGTTGACTTATGAAAGAAACTTGTGTTGTGTTCTCCATGTTTTAACCATTGCACCCTCGATTTTTGTTTCCAAAGAAGCTCTTCTAGTCTTAGTCTTTCTTCCCATTGCATTTGTAGGTTTGATTCCTGAGCCAACCTTTCATGAGTGGGCCCTTCTTTGATCATTGTTTGCTGGAGGCCCGCCATTTTTTCCTCGAGCTCTCTTTTGGCTTGAAAAATGTTGCCAAAGGTGTTCTTGTTCCAATGTTTGAGATTGGCTTTGATGATCATGAGCTTTTGATGGAAGATGTACATGATATTATCACCCTCTATGGTGGTTTGAGTCCACCAGCTCTGTATATTTTGCATGAATGTTGGGTGATCTGTCCAAAACGCCTCGAATCTGAAAGGTCTATTGTGAGGCCTATCCATATTGGTGAAGTGAATATGCATTGGCCAGTGATCAGATCCCCCAATAGGCAGAATTCTGGCATCCATATCTAGATTTTGGAGCATGATGGATTCCAAGATAAGGAACCTATCGAGCCTCGATGCAATTTGCTTATTTCCCCCTCGCTTATTGTTCCAAGTATGCAGACCATTGACTGTGTGAACATCAATGAGTTTATATGCAGCTATGAAGGTGTTGAATGCTTCCGTGTCTTTATCTAGTCTTCTTAAGCCTCCCTTCTTTTCCTCTAGGGTGGTGATCATGTTGAAGTCACCACCTAAGATCTAGTGATTTGCCCCATGGTGTTGTCAGACCTCGTCCAGGTCTTCCAACATCTTGAACTTTTCCTGGATCCGCTGAGGTCCGTACACATTGGTGATGCATATTGTATGCCTTGATTCTGGTATGTTGAAGATGACTGATAACGAATGCTTAGTGGACAAAGCATTTTGCATAAAGAACTTGCTTTTATTCCAAAACATGAGTAGCCCTCCTGCTTGCCCAATGGCTTCTGTGCTTATGCAATGATAGCCTTTTGAAAAGAGTTTTTTAAGCGTCTCTATGCTGTTGGAGGAGCATTTGGATTCTTGAAGAAGAATAAGGTCTGGGGATTGTGAAAAAAGATGGTTTTTTAGGATTCATCTTTTGGAGGTACCATTTAGCTCCCTGATGTTCCAGGTTGTGATCTTCATTGAGTAACCTTTGGAGTGGATAGGACCAAGGCCCTGATTTTCCTTCATTGATTAGGCGCCTGTTGAGTTCTTGTATTTGTTGTTTTGTGGATTTTCACCCCCTCTTTCTTCCCGAACCTTTCGGCCTGTATTGGTCCAGATCCAGGTTGGCTTGAATGCCCGATTGGCTGCTGTTTCCCCATTGCTTTTTGGCTGCATTCTGGTTGAGATATTCCAACTGTAGGTATGCCATTTCTATTTTCTCCAAATGTTCCTGGGGAATGGTATCCACTTCCAGTTTGGACCATTTCTCATTGACCTTTTGGAGATCTAGGTCGCCTATGATCTCCTTTAGAGGATTAGTGGGAGTGGTTGAGGATGGCTGGTCTGAATGGGTTTCTGTGCAGGGAGGGGGTTGCAATAAGGCAGGGTTTGTATTGTTCTGGATAGGAAGGGGCTATGGATTTTGTTGCTGTGGCTGGGCTTGGTGTGAGTCAGGGTTCGGGATGGAAGTGTTTGATGGGTTTGATAACTGAATAGTCATGGATAGATCTTGAACAATGGGGGTGGGAGATTCCAGAGGGTTTTGATTTGGATCAAGGTTGCCAAGTGCTTCAAAGCTATTTTGTTGGGTGGGGGTCGGGTTAGTGGAGGGTTTCATAGGATTTTTTCCCTTTTGCCCTTTGTTCTTCCTTGATACCAGGATGAATCCTAGGCGTGGATTATCCACCTTTTCTGCTTGGGGTTGTGGTGGGGGTTGATTAAGGGGGCAACCATGACTAAGATTTCCATGTTGTCAGCATGTCCGACATCTGAATGGGGTGTTTTCATAGTCAATGGATTGCTTCCAATGAACTCCCCTATGGACCAGATCAATATGGCCTGGGAGGGGTCCTAATACATCCATGTAAACACAGATTCTAGCGTAGGCAGTGTACTTACCTTGAGATGTGAGATCTGACTATGAAAACTCAATTTTTCTATCTATGATTCTATCTATAGTTATTATTGACCAATTTTCTAGTAGCGATATTTTTTGTGTTCAAATTTTCTTGCTAGACTGAAAGCACGCTCGAAGGATTTAAGTTCAAAGAGATGCACCTAATGTTGGATGATTTCCTTTAAAGTTCCAAAAAGAGGTGTAACAAATTATTCTTTGAAATATTCTTTACCCTAAAGATCAATTTTTGCAATTGTTGAATGTGCTCTATAAGTGAACCTTTTCTTCAAATTTTTACCAAGTGAATAAATAATGTTTTGCTCTTAATATCCACATAATGTGCTATCAATTTTGTTGTAAAAATGGACCAAGATAAAATAAAATCCCTTTTCCTTTTGCAAAGTCGTTGATACCATACATGTTGATCTTTCTCTAAAAACATGGCTACAATATTTACCTTTTGTAAGGCTGCCACTTGGTGTAGATCAAAGTATTGTTCCATCTTGAATATCCATGTTATAGGCTCATTACAATCAAACTTACTCATATGGATATTGAGAATGTAGTAGTTCCTTAGGGTTGACTTGAAGCCCTAATTATGTGGACCTTGGAGTGAAAAACCATGATTATGGTTCAATGGTTCAATACTTATGCTCTCAAATTGTGATAAAATACTCCCAATAGATGATTGAGTTCCAACACAATTTTTCTCCTTATTTACATGATTTTCCCAAATCCCAATGTCCCTTTTAGGAACCATTTCCCTGAGTTTTTTTCCATGGTATTCATGGACATTTGTATTTCTTCCTTGTTTTCATTCATATTTTCCTTTCATCCATTATTCTCTTTGAAGGTTTTCTCGAGAACTTGATAAATCATTTTTTTCAACAAACTACCATCCATTTGATTAACTTTCTTCTCTAATTTGGAAAACTTAAATTATAAGTCTTCACTTTATTCATGAGTCCTGGATGGCCATTCAAGAGATTTAATTAGTGTAGTAGCTTTCTTTGGAGGCATAATAATAGTACTTTTCTTTATCACAGATTTCAGCCACAAAAAAAATGGATCTTCTAATCAAAAGTTATGTCACTTGTAAGTTATGTACCTTTAATTTAACCTTAGTTTGGAGCATATCTGAATCACTAACCTTTTTCTTGATATATATTTGAGATTTGATCCCTTGTGAATTTGGAATTTTGGCTTTTAACATTGTAATATGTATTATTTTAAATTCTGTAGGTCTAACCAAAATGTGATGTGCCAAGTGAAAGTTATGGTAACTTTTCCAAAACTTGTTGATTTTTGGCCTCTTCTCAAGAGAAAACTTGTATGGTGTGCCACTTGTTCCTATTCTTCAAGTTTGATTTTAAATTTTTACCGAAGCTAATTTTTTATATCTCCTCATCTTAAAATTTGAAGTTTGAAGTTTCCCCCCAAGAAAATAATAACGAATATTCCATGATCACTCATGTAAAACTGATTTCAGGACCATTCAGAAACCCTAACTTCCATAGGTATATCTTATAAACTACGGGGAACCATAATCTAAATTTTTTACCAGATGTAACCTACGATTCCTTCTCAATATCCTCAAAATTCAGCTATTTGAAACTCCCAAGTAAAACAATTATAGTGAAAATGTTGAGATGACTTGTTTGAAATATATATCAGGACCCTTCACCAGCACTAACTTCCACATTGTATATATTAGAAAGTGTAACAAAAGAAAATTTGAAATTTTAATCAAATGTTCTCCAAGATCTGTTCTCAGTATGCTCAAAATTTTACCATATAAACTGTCCCAAGAAATAATTTATAGAGAAAATGCCAAGATGACTTGTTAGAAGCAAAAAAACCATAGGTTCATATGCTTTGATACCAAATGTTACGAACCTTCCACCTTAAAAATGTTAAGAAACCAACAATTACAATCAAATTTCATGGGGAAACCTCCTTTTACAATAAATATAATGCATAATACAAGATTTGATGATCTTAAGACTAGGTCCCCTCAGTATTTATATTAGAGGCAAAGTGTATAATGAAAGGTTCCAACCAACCTAACAATATAACAATAGAAATGGAACAACTCAATATCTAGGGCTTAATAAGGGGTTTTAGGGTTAAAATGAAGCTTATATAGGGCCTAATAACCTTTCACTAATCAAAGATCCAAATCCACAACACAGTACAAACATTCTATAATCTCCTATATAAGTTTTTTAATAACAAAATCCTAACTATGTGTGGTCTTGTTAGGGTACCAATTACCTAGAGGCCTTATAAAGTGGACCTACATTACATAGCTATTCATTATTATCCAACGGGACTTATTCAAATAGGATGGTTGCATACAAAGATCAAATTAAATTTTAGATAGCCTTAAGTAGGGAGGTTTGGATAGGACCCTAACATACCCTCCAAATTTAAAAGTAACATTGCCCTAAAGGCTTAATATGGAGAAATTCCAATAGAATCATGGTTAGTTCCCATTACCCGCCAGAAAGTGGGTAACCCCTAGGAGAATTTTTTTTCTCCTCTTTGGGCGCCCAACCTACCAACATCCCTATGATGATTAACACATGACATTATGCCAGGATCCTCCACCTATTTCTTTGGTCAAATATCTCTCACATCTGGCATTTATTCCTAAAGGAAGGTGGGTCATCTATCAGTAGGTACTTTAACCATTCTTGCAACCATGTGCTTTCATTCATTGTCATGGGCATACTAATATGGATCATAGGGAAAGCTATATGCTTAGCGAATATTAATTGTATTCTCATTCTTAGACTTCACTTGGGGGATTAGTCTTGGGATCTAGACCGATGGGACCTCCTCTAAGGCTTAAGGGTTTAGAAAGAGCACTACTAGGGAAACACTAATTGATCTAGTGTGTCCAAGGTAATCCATACTTACAATTTTCCATCTCTCCTAATTATCCATCTCCATTATTTAAGCTAGTAGTCATTGGTCATTGGGATTAGCACCCTTTATCCACATAGTTGAGTCAGGGCTTAGAAGCTCAGCCCCATAGGTTGATGTGACTAAAATAAATTTAAAACCATATAAATCCATAGTAAAAGAAAAATGTAACATGCAAAATATGGTTGGGACATTATTTAGCACATGAGAAAAAGCCTAGCATGAGCTCTAGCCCCCTCGTTAGGCATCATCAAATTCCTCAAGCATTTAATACTTCATTTAAAGATAGGAACTCTTTAAAGTACCAACCCAGATGAGCAAGAAATTACTGCATCTTAAAGGGGTAGTAGAAAATACAAAACATATTTACCAAATAAAAACAAATCATTAAAAGTAAAAGGCACACTAGAGGGGTGGAAAAAGCAGGCCGAGTAAAGGGATAACACATGCCTCCATGATTGGTCCCTCTTTACATTTATACACTCAGGCTATTAGAACCTCGTTAGCTGGTCATATGGCTATGGCACCTACCTTGAAACCTTTCCCACCTTGTAACCACCATTATCACGCATACCTTGTAACATCCCCTACTTTGACCCCTAATTTTTGGAATGTTAAATGTGAACTCCAACACCAGTGTATGGTTGAATGGCTAGTTGAAACTATGAATTAAACATTTTTTTAATTATTATTAATTTAAATAAATTAAAAAAATTGAAGGGGAACATCTTATGGATCCTTATTTTGAGGGGAGTTGCTTAATTACTCTCATGCATATTTTGGAAAACCCTGCCCAACTGAAATTAATATTGAATCCACATGCAGCTGAGAGAAGCCATTCCGTCAAAATTTTTTAATGTGATGTGATTTGGGGGGGGGGGGGGGGGGGGTGGAGGACTGCGTGTTGTTGACAATCATTTATGAGAGAGAGATTGAAAGTGGTGGAAGGGAAGGGCGATGCACATTCAACTTTTCCCCTCGAAGATAAAAGAGCTAATCGAAACGACCCTTCAAAAGACAACGCCAAAGAGACAAGTTGGTGCTCTCTTAACACTCACAAGGACACAGGGAATCAGCTATATGAGTGAAAAAAAAGGGGGGGGGGAGTTGTTTGGATAGGTTGAACTTCATTTTATTAAAAATTCTGTTAGAGCCTAGATTTGCCTCACGCTGAAAAGACAAGGTTCTAGGTCCACATCAAACCATGCTCAGCCTTGTAGCTAGCCCTACGAGGACAGGAGAGGGCTCTCTCCGAGTCAATCTCAGCAAAAGATAATTAATGGGGCTGGAGATGACTGATTTAACAACTAATTTTAGGCTAGGTATTAAGTGCAAAGTTTTGAGTTGAGTTTTTTGGGGGTTTTGTTGGAAAAAAGGGACAGGCAAATTTTGGGTCCGGGGATGAGGCCTAGTTTTTGCAGAGTTCTGATTGGGGCAAGGAAGGAAATCGTTTTGATGCTTTGAATTGAATGAATGGATGGATCAAACCGATGAGGGGCTAAGGAGGGCAAGAAAGTCTCAAGAGTCCTCCTCAAATAGATGAAAACATGTAGAATTAAACAAAATATCAAGGCAGAGCATAACAGTCCAATGAATTCTACCTTAATCACTCATTTGTTTAATTGCAAAAGACAAGATAAGGGAAAATGATACACATAAACATCATTAAACTTACAAATACATAGAGAAAAACACCATCAAAACATAGAGCCACATGGATCCCAACAAGTGCTGCAAAACCCTGGTCCTTCCTTTGCCAAAATTGCAGAAATGAAATGTACAATAGAGTGCCAAGCAATCCCAAGTATCCAAACTTGAAAATGACTCAGAAAATACATGATATAGACTAGCCCAACCCATTCCCTTTCCTCTATGGGTCGAGCTCATCATTCTAGGAGCTATTTGAACTAATTCTAAACAAGGAACTGAAATCTAGGTAGTCAAACAACTTACCCCTATATGCTAGGAAACTGATTCATTCATTTAATTTTCACCTTTTAGTGAATGAATCCTCTAGAACAAGTAAAAATGTGCTAATACTACATCATAGTTATCAAATTAAATCATGAAAGGTCAAGAGTAACATCAAAAAGCAAAACTGGGTGAATTTCTGAGCTGAACAATGAAAAATAGGCAAAAATCCTCTATGTGCCGCGCCTGATTCTCTATGCCACTTTGGAGCTGATTTTGAGGCACTTATTGAAGTACAAATTGAGCCCAAGTGTGCTTGTTAGAAAGGTTTGCCTGTATAATTTCCAACCCAAGTGGAATTTCTGAATTTGGATGTCATTTGCCCCTCCAAAACTTCATTCTCCCAAGACTTCTTCCCGTGTGTCAAAATAGGGGCAGTGAGGTCATTTTTTGGGTGTTTTTGGCCTCCTGAGGACTCGAAACCTACCCAAATTTCTTGGCCATGCACAAAAAACCATGATTTTTCATGAAAAATCTAGAAATGCAAAGTTTTTGCAATTTGGAGCTCCCTAGCAAAAGCGCGCGCCACATGGCGCGGCGCATAGGCAGAAAAACTCTGTTTTTTAGTGCCAAAATTTGTCAAAATGCCAAAAATGCCCAAAATTTCTTGAAATTTGGGCTGGAGCTTCTCCATCAAGTGTAATACGGGGCTAAAGAGGCTTTGTCCAATATCTGAAGACGATCATGCTCCTTTTTCCTCTTTTGCTTCCTTATTGCCTTCTTTAATTTTGCCTTTAGATTCCTTATTCGTGCCTTGCAAACCTTGTTCCGCGCCATGTAGTGGAAATGTGTCTTAGCAATGTTTTGTCTCTGTCGGCCTTGTCCAGCAGTCCCTCCAAGTGGATGTTGACTCTTTCGAGCCAAGACTCGCGATCATCATTAATCTCTTGCTCCAATGAAGTGAGCTCAATCCTTCTCCTTTGTGCAGCTTGGCGCTTCTCGCGGATGTTTTGTAACTCCATGATTGCTTGCTGATCTTCAAGCTATTTGTTCCTCTGCTCCAAGTATTTCATGGTCCACTTAGCTCTCTCCAAGTCAAGGGATAAGGCTTTGATCTCTGTTTCTTGCTCCTGGATGATCTCCCTAAGTTTGGCACTTTCCAGGCCCATATCTGTATCATCATCATGAATGAGAATGAAGTCGGTCTCTTGTTCACCTGAAGGCCCCTCATCTTGCATTGGCCTCTTTCCTTTGTCTTGTATCTGTGGTGCTGATGTCGGAAGCGAGGCCCCTTCCACACCGGGTGGAGATAACACTTGCTTCGCTGCTGCAAACAAATGTCTAGTGCCCCTCTGATATGTGATGAACACCGGCACACTGACGGTCTCATGGCACTCATACTGATGAGAAGGTCCACCTGTCTCATGCCCAACCTTTGAAAGCCCCTGTGAAGCTCTGAAGAAATCATGGGAGATGAAATCATCCCAAGTGATGCCCTGTAATCCAAGCTGATGAACCACCAAAATCTTGATGAGAGCAAAATGATAAACACTGTTAAGTTGCTGCTGAGGGGTTTTGTGCTGCACAAGGGTGGTCATCTTCTCTATGTTTTGGCAAATGAAATATGGAATGTTCATCATCCGTACCTTGGTGAAATGCATGAGCAACCTGATGTGATAAGCATATAAACGAGAGAACCATCCCTCACAGCTGAAATACTTCATGATTAATTTCATTAGTGGAGCATATTCATCTTTAAGATATCGGAATGGAAACACTCTCTTGAGCTGCCTCAAGAAACTGGTTTTAATATATGGCTCATAATGCTGCCGGTCAATCTTCTTCCTCTTGGTCCATGGTTCCCCAATGTTTGGTATGCCGGTTGCCAATGAGACAGATTCTAGTGTAAGTGTGAAGGTGACACCAGCCAAAGTAACCTGATCTCCATGTAAATGCAGTACAAATAGACGAGCCAACTCATGATGAAATTGAACATTAGCCACCTTTTCACAAAACTCATAGCATGACTGATGCTGAAAATAGAAAATGGCTAGAGGGCAGGCCTGTAATTTAGTAAGGGTGATTGGTTCTTCTCTGATATGTCTGCCTCCTCTATGAGGCCTCCGGGGTACATGTTCCTCCATGGGTGAGTCACTGTGGGTTTCCATTCCATAATCAGATGAATGCTCAGATGTCATGACTATTGTACAAAATGCCTTGGAGAAAAAGATGCTGATGTATGAAAACTGTGTTGAACTGCTCTTTTAGTGATGTGTTTAAACTCTGCCACCAAGGGGAAACAAATGAAACAAGGGACTGTTAGGAAGGGGAATTAATAGTAAGGGATTAGGGACTATTGGGATAGATTTGTTAGGGAAATATGGGAAAGGGTTTGGGATTTATGTGTGGGAATAGGGTTTAGGGTTTCACATTTAAAAGTTTGGGAAAGGAAATTTGGGATAGGGGTTTAGTAATTTTAGGGGATGGGGAACAATGAAATCAGGGGAAAAAATGGAATCAAGGAGAAAAGAAAATTATGGAAAAAGAATAAGCTTGGTGGCAAACAATTTTTGAAACCCTAGGCAGCAACTTTTTTTTGAGGAATTTAAAATGATAGGGTTTGATCATTTGTTTGGACGCTCAACACATCAACCATCATAGCAACTACCAAACTTTGATGAACAAGAGAAATGGAGCTCCACCTACTTGAAACAAAGGAAATTTGCACGTTTTTGGCGTTTGGAGGCCGTTCTGGAACTTTTTGGGCCAGTCAGCTGTGTGCGCCGCGCAGCTTTCCCAATACGCCGCGCCTTCCCAGTGCACTGCACCCGTGTTAATTTACACTGAATGGTCGTGATGAATGCGCCGCGCCACCTGCTCTATGCGCTGTGCCCGATTTTGAACACAGCTTTGGCTTGAAACTTTACAATGTCGCCCTATCACCACTAGACTTCGACCCTCTTTGATCTCTTGGATGCAAATGAATATTTTAAAACCATGAGAACATATTATAGTGATGGATTTGATTTTTGTTTCTCACAAACCCACTTTGTAATGTTTTGACTTGGCACTTTTTTTTACAATTAATATAACTCTGTCTTTTGTTTCCCTTTTGATTTTTTGGCTTGAATGATGAATCTTTTGTCAATTTTTTGTAGGGATAGTGGCATGTCTTGACAAAGGAAGACCAGGGTTGTGCTTGGAGAATTCAACAACTGAAAAACTTTGAAAATTACATGGCAATTTATTACAAAATGAAATGATGAATTTTATTCAAAACAGAGTTTTGAAGAAAAGTCATAGTCGAGCATATGATGATGAAAATATTGAAAATGAAAACTTATTGAGGACCTCCCTCATGAGACATGCTGGCATTGTTGGACATTGTTGACGACAAAATTAACTAACCCTAGACCTAGTGACTGAAATGACTCTTGCTGATCAATAGACTAAAACAGGATTGTAAGTGATTTTAAAACTTGATTTTGATGAACATACCTGAGCCAACAATGATAAGGCATGAGGGGTAATGAATGACAAGACCCTCCCGTCAGATTATGGCATGCCCCTTGCGGAATGAAACTGAGTGAATCGAGCGAGACACCTAAACATGAAATGCAATAAGAGAAATGATCTCTGACGGAGGGATGACCAGACTGACTCTAACATTTGCTCCAATGGAGATGGTAGCTCCTTGGAGGTGCCAAGAACTGCAGAGCTTTAGGAGAGTAGACCAGTGCCTTATCCATTGGGCAATGGAGTCAATAACTTCAAAACACCCAAAAACAAATAACTTTGAATCAAGACTCATACTTGAACTGACTAATGCGAAACTGAAACAAGACTCTCAAAAGCTGAAACTGGACACTCAACTGAAACTATCTTTAAACTGACTGAAACAAAAAACGACTCAAGACTGACTTAACTAAAACATGTACTTACAAATCTTTCAAAGGGCAGCAGTCCATCGAGATTTGAGGGCCTCAAATCATGATGACAACTACCTGCTTACTGATGAAATATGTACAATCATGTGAAGTGGGCCTTCCAATGTAACCAATCCAACAAATGGTTACTCAATGAAAATTTGCTCTCTCTTTCGTCGAGCAGGTAGGACGATGTACATGTAGGCAACTCATAATAACAATTGAAACCAAGGCTTTTGCTAACAAACCAGCCAACATTCATCTTCTCTGGTGCTTGCAACAGAATGCCAAAAGGATCTTGAAAATCCTGAAGCACTAGCTTGTCTTGAGATCCAACAGCAAAAATACAAGTACTCCCTTCATTCTGATCTGAAAGAACAACTAGTTGCTGAGTGATAGGAAGGCACAGAGAGGTATAATTTTATGCCATCTGAGTATTAGCTGTAAATTCCTTGACCGTGAGAAATTTTGGCATATTTGTTATAGACATTTTTGTGCCTTACAGCATGAAGCATGAAATGTCAATAATCTAAGGGATCCAAAGTCCCTAAACATGTTGTTCCTACCCCTAGAGGAACAAGGTCAGCAAACCACAACACTGAATATTAGTTCTCCACTTGAAAACACTAAAAAACAAGCTAATTCTGGATCATGTCAACTGCTCCACTGAGCATCTGCGCTGAATGTCAACTGCTCCACTCTGTACCTGCGCTGAATGTCAAAAACAATGAAGGCTACCTGCGCTGGGCGAGATTGGCCAAGTGGCACAGTCATTCCTCAAGGTGTCAATGCCCAGGAAGCTTCCAAAATGACACTTGGATCAGGGAGTTCGCCTTGTGATGAGTAAGAGGATCTAGATCTCCAAGTGGAAGCAAGAAACTCCAAGTGGACTCAAGAACTGAAGAATAACTGAAGTGGGAGAGGACACTAGTCAGCTTCATGCCAGCCTCAAGCTGACTCATCCTTTCTCCAAAACTCCTATATATAGAGCTCTCTCATGAGGTCTAAGGGGGGCTGGAATCTTGTGAATGTAAGGAAGTGCTGTTGGTTTGAGTATAGAACTATTGGGTGATTTGCTTGAAGGAGGTGAAGAGGAGATTTCTTTCTGCTGGGAGGTGTTGCTGGATTGGGCCTCTTATGGTTGTAACACTCTCAGAACTTTACTTCTTCCATTAATAAAGCATTTGAGGTTCTTCTATATGCATGTGTCTCAATGGCGTATTGCTACTTGTATATTTGATTTATTCTAATCCTTGAATCAATTATGAATGTATGCTTCTTGTAGTTTCCCTTTCTTGTTATTTTGCAGGATCTTGGTGTAGCTGGGCCAGTGAAAGAGCAAGGAGCTGGGAGCAAGCAGCAAAGAGAGAAGATTGGATCAATCATTAGCGGAAGACAACGGTTAGTGGATCTCTTTCTCCCCTCTCTTACATCTCATAAAGAAGTAATCTCGAATAGCTTTGCATTCGGTTGTTGCTGAGGTACTATCACCCTTAGAGTGGGATAGGGTAATTCCGTATTGGATACTTTTCCCAACAACAAATTGGCGACTCCGCTGGGGATCGTATCTTGTTGGTTGTTTGTGTTTTTGCTATTCATTTCATAAACAAAGGGAGTACCGAATCGAACTGCATTTGGATCTTTCAAATGCAAAGTAGAGGGCAGCTACTCTAGCTCAGTTTCTGGGCAAGTTTATGATTTGAAGAGCTGATCCACAAGGACTCTAAATAGATCTTAGTGATAGCTTTTCATCCTCCTTTTCATCCCTTAGTGTGTACTTGACTGATAGCTTCTGATTTGGCCAAAAACTGTGAATTTTTGAGCAATCTGTGACCCGGAAACCAAGAGAAACGAAAGTTTCGTTCTTCAGTGCATGCTGTGTGAAGGCTGTCTGCATTTCAGCGTAGTTCCCGAAGGGGCTACCTGCGCTGAATGTCAAACTGACAGTGTACTACCTGCGCTGAACCAGTCTTGCCTTGTGCTACTGGGGTTTCCTGCTGTTTCTTGCCCTGTTTTCACCCTTGTTTTTGCAGCCTGTTACCAGTCAATGTACCTATCTGAAACCAACTTTCCTTGCCACTATTCTGCCTCGGTTGTATAAAGAAACTGTGTTTGTTCTTTGTGTATTTCTTATATCATTTACAGTTTCCCATAACGAAAAGTGAACTAGTCTTGCTGTGACCTCTTAGATCTAGACCTGTGATAAGTGTCGTTTTGATCTCAAGAGTTAGTTTATTTGCTGTTCATAGCTGATTGAGCTTTTGCTTTTGTCATATGGTTTGAATTTATGTATTTCTAGTGTCGAAACAAGTAAATCTTAAGGTGTCTTTTGATTTTGGACAAGCTTGTTTGCTTTCACTCGAAATTGAATTCAAAGTTATACAACAGCTTTCTTTTTGTATCGCACAAACATTAAGAAAGAGAAAAGAAATATCTGCATTGTGCATGTGCATTATGACAGTTTGCATGTTGATTTAGGAAAAAGTGCATTAGTGTGTGCTCTATGATCTGTGTGAAAAGATGTTGTCTTTCTTTTCCCTCAGTAGTTAAGATTTTCAAAGTTGAAAGATTGAAAAGCTTGCTTATCATCTTAGACTGCATTTAGGAGTGTTACTATACATCTCGTGGTGATCCATAAAGGCAAACTGCTAAACAAGATCAACCTTAAAATAAATTGAATTTACATAACAACGCATTGAAACATAACGCAAACACATAGAGGTCTAAGCTAGAGACGTGTTCCGGCGTCGTTAAACGTGATATCTTAGCGTTGAGTGGTTGGGTGATTCCTCCACGGTGAAGCGATAAGTATCAATACGGACTTGTGCTCCCACGTACCGTCGCGTATATATTGGGAGACCCCTATAGGAACAAAGCCTTTATCCATAGGAAACCGTGTCAGCCGCCCTACTGATCGCAATGCAGTGAACACAACATTCACGAAGATCGACCACCCGTACCGTAAAACGTATTCTATGGTTTTGCGAAAAGTTTGGCACACCCTCTGCCTAGAACTCTAGAGCAGTTTATTTTGGCCTTTTTCAAACTCTATAACCGAAAAAGTCCATCCGAGAATTTGTCACTTCGGGCTCGTTAAAACATCGAAGGAGACTAGAGTCATCTTTAGCTTTTTCTCGACTCTTAAAAAGTGAAAAAGCAAGTTGTGTCTAAAGCGTCGTTATAAAATTTATTTTAAACGGAACATAATCACCTCCTATTCCTGCGTTGATCTGTGGGTTGAGAACATGGAACGCCCCAACCAAGGAATTCCACATGATGGAAATCCTAGCCCTTTCTCCTCTTGGGGAGAAGTTGGTGCGCCCCACATGGCCACATTGTCGCTTCCAGGACTGACAATTGGCCTGCCAATTTGGCTATTCTCAACCAATGTAGTTCAGAACACCATGGTTCCTGAACAATCGAGTCAACAGTTAGATGAGTCTAGAGCTGCCCACCAGCCTTCTACTTCCTATAACTCTTCCTCCAATCCTTCATCTTCGCAAGGTAGAGCCGGCAAAAGCCAAGCTCCCATGGAGAAGAAGGAGAAGAAGAAGAAGGAGCCTAAGGCGACTGGGGGCAAGCAAAAGACATCTGACAAAAATCCACACACAGCACAGACCGGGCCTAAATCGCCATGTGTCATATGTAGAGGAGACCACTTCCATAGAGATTGTCCCTGTATTCCCCGGATACTAAGGGACTGGTCCCCTCGGTTGCACAATTCGGGAGCATCAACCTCTGATAGCCATGTTGATTGCTTACCGTCAACCAGCGAAAGTGAGGGTTCAAGACAAAGAGGGGGAGCAAGATTCCCCTGCAGACTGTGTGAAGGCGATCACGCCATCCACCGTTGTCCCTTCTTAGACGAAGCGAAGAGAGTTTTGGAAGATCGCCCGGTTTCACCGTTGAGACTTCCTCCTGGATACAAAAAACTCGTGCCAAGTCCTTCGTTGGTTGAAAATACAGCTGGCCCGCTCAAGTGGTCGGCTGAAGCGTCAGTCATTGAAAATGAACCTACTGAATCCAGACCAGACGAAAGTCTAAAGGTCGATACGGCAGTTGACCCGGTTCTTCCTTCAGAGGTTTCATCCTCAAATGACACCGTCACTGAAGATTCATCTTCAAATGACACCCTCACTGAAGAGAATAAGGATGACACCATCCAAATTCTTTTCATCAACACAGATTCTGATGAGCATCAGGGCAATGCGCCCATTCCTTTATCGCAGGAAGGAACATCGTTAGGGTCATATCCGGCCGTGTATTCGGTTCCACCACCAAGCAACCTGGTTGTGTCCTTTGATTGGAACCAACTAGGCAGACCCCGATTGCCAGCCAGTATACCATTCAGAATCATTGTCCAAATTTAAAGAATGGTAATGGCTGGAACTATCATTGATGAAGGGGCATCTGTGAGTATCCTTTCCTCTATTGCTTGGAAAGCATTGGGTTCCCCGGCGCTTTTGCCTGAGATAAGAAATCTCTCGGGTTTTGATAAAGGAACCAGTCGACCATTAGGGATCCTCCCCAATGTACCTGTTACATTGAAAGGGAAGACCGTTCAAATGAACGTGATGGTCGTTCAAGGACCCTTGGATTATAACCTACTCCTTGGACGAGACTATATATATTGCATGGGAGCTATATTCTCCTCACTCTTTAGAGTAATGTGTTTTCCACACGAAGGAAGAATGGTCAAGCTCGTAGACCAACTTTCATTTCTAGGATCACGCATCGCAAATAGTCACATACCAACCCTCAATGGTCTATTCACCCAAGAAATGTCTCCACCCCCAGTCCTCCTTCCCGATGAGTGCGAGTGATTCGGAAAGATGGGACTGGAACCCAGGGGGCATGCATCCTGGTCTGCTTCGGGCAGAGGAAACCTTGGGTATAAGGTAGAATTTCCGCGAAAGAATATGACTAGTCCATACCCCGTCCGAGGAAGGAAGAGGGGTTGTTCTGGAACAGGATTCTTTTGTCAAGGTTACTTGTTTGACAAAGGTCATTCACCATTGTCTACTTCGGTAGACAGTGCCGAGGAAATGTTTTCGTTTGATGGTGTTAACAAAACAATCTTTGGGTAACCAGAAAGAGGCAAGCCTCACCCTTTAAAACAAATGTTTTATCGGATAAGTAGGGGCAGCCTCGAAATTGTACTTTATACCTGGGGGCATGCGAACCTTTTGGAGTGCAAGCAAAGAGTGGTTATTTATCTGTTTTTTGGATTAGTCGTTTCCGAACTTGCATAAAGAAAGGATGTGGGGCAAAGGTCAAAACTTGCCAAATGAGGAGCATAGCTTCGTGAGATAAAGCTCCATAAAAAATAGCTATCTCACAGGAGACATTTCTTATCTTATGACTGGTATATCGAGCAGTTTTACCGCGGAATCTATGCTCGTTAAAAAATAGAAAAGCGAGATCCGAGCAGTTTTAGCACATAGTTCATGCTCGTTAAAAAATAAACATAAGATCGAGCAGTTTTACCGTGGAATTTATGCTCGTTAAAAAATAGAAAAGCGTGAGCAAAAGTTTCCTCTAGAGTTTAAGCTCATTAAAAAATGAACCTATGCCGGTAAATAACCATTGTGATCGTAAATTTATTAGCCTTAAAAAGCCTTGGTCGTGTTTTGCACCCGCCACCTCCATTCCATTTGGCCAACCGTTCGCCTCCATATGATTGTTTACCCATTTTGAGGAACAGCTGCGAAGAGTGATTTCACCTAGCCATCCTTGTAACACTGTCGTGATTGGAAAATTCCAACCTGTACCTGGAATCTGCTGCTATCCCTGTTTATCACTCGTTCCTCAAAAGACGAGTCTTCTTTGAGCTCTTTTCATCTGACTCGTAAAATATGAAAAGTTTGCCGAGTTTTGGCCTTCCAGCTCGTTAAAAGGACCGGAAGAGCTATCCCTCCCGTAGATTTTAATCTTTTTGGACCTCAGGGATTATTGCACAAAAAGGTCGAGCGCTTGTTTTATTCGGCTCGTTAAAATTATCGAAAACTCAACCCTTCTGTATTGTTTTATACTTTTTCGGACTTAAGGGATTAGATGACGAAAAAGGAATTTTGGAGTTGACTTTCTGTACCTTTTCAGACTCTCTAAAAATGAAAAGGACCGAGTTTTTCTTGTCGTTAGACTCGTTAAAATGATTAAATAGCGACAAACTTGTCTTTAGACGAGAACGAGTTTCCCTATCGCTAGGCTCGTTAAAACATAGCAATGGGCTTGCCCGAAGGGCAGGTTATAGAACAAGCATATGTTATCCTCCTCAAGCTTGACAAAAATAAAGAGGTACTGGTCAGAAATGACTGGGGAAAAATTGGGAGAACCTCAAAGCTTTAATGGTAGCAAGTCGCTCTTGAACATGACACTTTGTCCTCCGTATCACATCGGGTTGGGTTGTTTCATTCACCGGTCTCATCACCATGGTCTTCGCCAAACCATCCACATTTGGGGTAATGCTACCGATCCATCACATCAGTGTCGTTATATGTTCAAGATATGTTGTTCAGAAAGAGTCAACCGTGTCCCATCCACTGCCATACATTATCCTTCATCCACCCATGATCGCCACCCTGAACCATATTTCACAGATTGTTTTCACCTCCACTAAAGTCATTAGCTCCGTTCCGTGTCACTGATGTGGGATTCATTAAGGCCCTCCTTTGACGGATCGCTTCTTGTCGACTTCAACTCATTATCCGAGAAGTTGATCTAGGAACACCCCCCTCAGTACTTTGAAGCTTGCATGCCTCAATGGCAAGTTTCTCACTTCCGGCGACAGGTATACATCAATGACCTTCGACCAGAAGATTTTGCGTGGTGTTCGACGCCAAGTCCTTTATTCACACCACGTGAATTGTACTGCAGTACCTTGAGGGTCATTATCATTATCGGTGATTCCTCTTGCGCTTGTTAACGGTTTACATTATTGACCGGTAATCAAGCGATGTCTTTCCATGTTCGACTTCAGCGCAATTCTCACATGGATCGACTTGTACTTAGAGTGAAGATCGAACGAGTTTGAAGACCCCGGATCTAGTTTCATCCATCCGGGCTGCGATATATATTCAGGATATAAAGACATTTGACATGTACATCATTGCAGCAGATGATCATCCTACTCAAAGGATGATAATTTCAGCAGAGAAGTATCAGTCTACCATCAGACGATCGTCTGTTATATGTACCAAAATGAATTTATAAAACTGAGCATGGGAATGCCCGCCTCAGCCAGATCATGAAAGCAGAATGAAAAATGATGTATTGTATTGTATTTTATTACAGGTCACCTCTCAGCGATTGAATGAACTTCGGATCCTCCTGATAAAGCATTTCACCCGATAAACGACCTCATACTTTAGGGGGCAACTGTTATAGACATTTTTGTGCCTTACAGCATGAAGCATGAAATGTCAATAATCTAAGGGATCCAAAGTCCCTAAACATGTTGTTCCTACCCCTAGAGGAACAAGGTCATCAAACCACAGCACTGAATATCAGTTCTCCACCTGAAAACACTAAAAAACAAGCTAATTCTGGATCATGTCAACTGCTCCACTGAGCATCTGCGCTGAATGTCAACTGCTCCACTCTGTACCTGCGCTGAATGTCAAAAACAATGAAGGCTACCTGCGCTGGGCGAGATTGGCCAAGTGGCACAGTCATTCCTCAAGGTGTCAATGCCCAGGAAGCTTCCAAAATGACACTTGGATCAGGGAGTTCGCCTTGTGATGAGTAAGAGGATCTAGATCTCCAAGTGGAAGCAAGAAACTCCAAGTGGACTCAAGAACTGAAGAATAACTGAAGTGGGAGAGGACACTAGTCAGCTTCATGCCAGCCTCAAGCTGACTCATCCTTTCTCCAAAACTCCTATATATAGAGCTCTCTCATGAGGTCTAAGGGGGGCTGGAATCTTGTGAATGTAAGGAAGTGCTGTTGGTTTGAGTATAGAACTATTGGGTGATTTGCTTGAAGGAGGTGAAGAGGAGATTTCTTTCTGCTGGGAGGTGTTGCTTGATTGGGCCTCTTATGGTTGTAACACTCTCAGAACTTTACTTCTTCCATTAATAAAGCATTTGAGGTTCTTCTATATGCATGTGTCTCAATGGCGTATTGGTACTTGTATATTTGATTTATTCTAATCCTTGAATCAATTATGAATGTATGCTTCTTGTAGTTTCCCTTTCTTGTTATTTTGCAGGATCTTGGTGTAGCTGGGCCAGTGAAAGAGCAAGGAGCTGGGAGCAAGCAACAAAGAGAGAAGATTGGATCAATCATTAGCGGAAGACAACGGTTAGTGGATCTCTTTCTCCCCTCTCTTACATCTCATAAAGAAGTAATCTCGAATAGCTTTGCATTCGGTTGTTGCTGAGGTACTATCACCCTTAGAGTGGGATAGGGTCATTCCGTATTAGATACTTTTCCCAACAACAATATTGTCTCTCTCAAGTTCATATTCCTCAACTTCATGGCCTAGGTCATTCTTAAATAGAAAACAATCTTCAAGATCATCAAACATGACAACCTTATCATCTTCATGAAAGAAAATATTATCTGTTTGCTGATCAATAAAGCTAATTTCAAGACTATCATTATTTTCAAAAGTGGAAGAAATTTCACCAACACTTTCTTGACCATGTGTGCACTCCAAATCTGCTTTAGCTTGGGCTGTAACATGACCTTTCAAGAGTTGATCTATCTCATTTTCAGAAAAAGGAGATAATGCTTTCTATTTTATTTTGCTCAAGTGATTTTTGTCTTCTTGAAATAACATTTCAAAACATGAAAAATCTGAATGACAGTCACGATCTTCTGAAATTTGAATATATTTTTGATCATCTTCGTATGATATAACAGCCAGATTGTCATGTTTCTCATTACATTCATCAATCTTAAGAAAAGAAACTTCAGATGGTTCTTGATACTCAAACATGACATTTCTATCATCTACCAACGATTCATCCAAGGAAACTTTTTCACTTACTTGAAAAAAGGTTTCATCTTGTTTTTCATCAAATGACTGGATTACCTCCTCATGAAGGCTTTATTCAACAACTCTATCTTCTTCATTTCAGATGATCTCAACAACAGAGCTCTCCTTCATGGGAAACAGAACAAGGTTGTCTTGATCATCACGATTTGAATCTAGATCTGAAATAGCTGACTTGACTTTATCACATTCCAAGATTGAAACTTGACTTTCCTGCATGCTGTCTTCTTCTATGGACAGATCAGAAATAAAACCTTCTCTTTCATCATCTTCCAGCGTACTAAGATCTTGATCCTGCTCCAAATTTTCCTAAGCATATTGATGGGAATCCTCTAGTTTCTCTTCATGTTGCTGAAATGGATTCTCGTATAAGGCTTCCATGATCTCATCATCCATGAAGTCATCATCTTCATAATATTTCTCAAGGCTTTCAATAAAACTATAAGCATGTTTGCAACAGTTCTGAACTAAATTTAATGATGGATAATATTCTTTATACCTTTCAAAGAACATGGCATGAAAATCATTCAAACAGTAAATACAAGCAGGCGGCAAACGTTCATACCAAGACTGGGCTTCACCTTCCAGAGTGGCCATGAATATCTTCATCAAGCAATCTTCAGGAAAATCAACCTTCAACTTGCGAATATGTATGTGAAATCTAACCAGATGTAAGGCAACATCCTTCCTATCATCATCTTTAAACATAGGCAAATTCTTTTGCCAATCTACCTTGGGAATTTTATTTGGAAAACCTGGAATGTGATCTCGGCTCATGGGAGCATATCTTCTTGCAACCCGTTCCATCTTGAAAATCTTAAAGCTACTGATCTTCCTGCAGTGGAGTCACCATGAAGCATTGATTTCTGGATTTTTCAGTGAATGGAGTCGCCAGGTGAATGATTTCAGCCTTCTTATGTCTGATCGTTGTCCACCATCAACAATCAGATCTGAACTTGATACATGTACTGGGGCAATTAACAAGTTAGATGTCACGTTTACAAGCTAGACCGGAGATTGACTGAAGCAACGTTTATCTACTTCCACTAATGCAAAGCAAAATATTTTCGAAGGCTACCTGGCATAACTTTAGGCTCCGTCTGTAGATATAAAACAAATGACATCAACAAGCAAACCATTTTATTCCCCAGTATGGTCGACACTACGTTAGAGCCTAGATTTTCCTCAGGCTGAAAAGACAAGGTTTTAGGTCCACATCAAACCACGCTCAGCCTCGTAGCTAGCCCTACGAGGACAAAAGAGGGCTCTCTCCGAGTCAATCTCAGCAAAAGATAATCAATGGGGCTGGAGATGACTGATTTAGCAACTAATTTTAGGCTAGGTATTAAGTGCAAAGTTTTGAGTTGAGTTTTTTGGGGGTTTTGTTGGAAAAAAGGGACAGGCAAATTTTGGGTCCGGGGATGAGGCCCAGTTTTTGCAGAGTTTTGATTAGGGCAAGGAAGGAAATCGTTTTAATGCTTTGGATTGAAGTAATGGATGGGTCAGACCGGTGAGGGGCTAATGAGGGAAAGAAAGTCTCAACAGTCCTCCTGAAACAGATGAAAACATGTAGAATTAGACAAAATATCAAGGCAGAGCATAACAGTCCAATGAATTCTACCTTAATCACTCATTTGTTTAATTGTAGAAGACAAGAGAAGGGAAAATCATACACATAAACATCAGTGAACTTAAAAATACATAGAGAAAAACACCAGCAAAACAAAGAGCCACATGGATCCCAACAAGTGCTGCAAAACCCTGGTCCTTCCTTTGCCAAAATTGCAGAAATGAAATGTATAATAGAGTGTCAAGCAATCCCAAGTATACAACCCTGAAAATGACTCAGAAAATACATGATATAGACTAGCCCAACACATTACCTTGCCTCTAGGGGTCGAGCTCATCATTCTAGGAGTTGTTTGAAGTAATTCTAAATAAGGAACTGAAATCTAGGTAGTCAAACAACTTACCCCTATATGCTAGGAAACTGATTCATTCATTTAATTTTCACCTTTTAGTGAATGAATCCTCTAGAACAGGTAAAACTGTGCAAATATTACATCATAGTTATCAAATTACATCATGAAAGGTCAAGAGTAACATCAAAAAGCGAAACTGAGTGAATTTCTGAGCTGAACAGTGAAAAATAGGCAAAAATCCTCTATGCGTTGCGCCTGATTCTCTATGCATTGCGCCACTTTGGAGCTGATTTTGAGGAACTTCCTGAAGTTCAAATTGAGCCCAAGTGTGCTTGTTGTAAAGATCTACCTATCTACTTTCGAACCCAAGTGGAATTTCTGAATTTGGATGTCATTTTCCCCTCCAAAACTTCATTCTCCCAAGACTGCATCCCGTGTGTCAAAATAGGGGTAGTGAGGTCATTTTTTGGGTGTTTTTGGCCTCCTGAGGACTCAAAACCTTCCCAAATTTCTTGGCCATGCGCCAACAACCATGATTTTTCATGAAAAATCTAGAAATGCAAAGTTTTTGCAATTTGGAGCTCCCGAGAAAAAGCGCGCACCACGTGGCGCGACAAATAGGGAGAAAAACTCTGTTTTTTAGTGCCAAAATTTGTCAAAATGCCCCAAATTTCTTGAAATTTTGGCTGGAGCTTCTCCATCAAGTGTCATGCTAGGCTAAAGATGCTTCGGCCAATATCTGAAGACGATCATGCTCCTTTTGCCTCTTTTGCTTCCTTATTGCCTTCTAGAATTTTGCCTTTAGATTCCTTATTCGTGCCTTGCAAACCTTGTTCTGCGCCATGTAGTGGAAAGCCATGTGTCTCAACAATGCTTTGTCTCTATCAGCCTTGTCCAGTAGTCCCTCCAAGTGGATGTTGAATCTTTCGAGCCAAGACTCCCAATCATCATTAATCTCTTGCTCCAACGAAGTGAGCTCAATCCTTCTCCTTTGTGCAGCTTAGCGATTCTCGCGGATGTTTTGTAAATCCATGATTGCTTGCTGATATTCATGCTGTTTGTTCCTTTGCTCCAAGTATTTCATATTCCAATTATCTCTCTCCAAGTCAAGGGATAAGGCTTTGATCTCTGTTTGCTGCTCCTGGATGATCTCCCTAAGTTTGGCACTTTCCGGGCCCATATCTGTATCATCATCATGAATGAGAATGAAGTCGGTCTCTTGTTCACCTGAAAGCCCCTCATCTTGCATTGGCCTCTTGCCTCTGTCCTGTACCTATGGTGCTGATGTTGGAAGCGAGGTCGCTTCCACACCGGGTGGATATAACACTCGCTTCGCTGCTGCAAACAAATGTCTAGTGCCCCTCTGATATGTGATGAACACCGACACACTAACGGTCTCATGGCGCTCATACTAATGAGAAGGTCCACCTGCCTCATTCCCAACCTCTGAAAGCCCCTGTGAAGCTTTGAAGAAATCACGGGAGATGAAATCATCCCATCTGATGCCCTGTAATCCAAGCTGATGAACCACCAAAATTTTGATGAGAGCAAAATGATAAACACTGTTTAGTTGTTGCTGAGGGGTTTTGTGCTGCACAAGGGTGGTCATCCTCTCTATGTTCCGACTAATGAAATACAGAATGTTCATCATCCGTACCCTGGTGAAATGCATGAGCAACCTGATGTGATAAGCATATAAACGAGAGAACCGTCCCTTACAGCTGAAATACTTCATGATTAATTTCATTAGTGGAGCATATTCATCTTTAAGATATCGGAATAGAAACACTCTCTTGAGCTGCCGCAAGAAACCGGTTTTAATATATGGCTCATAATGCTGCCGGTCAATCTTCTTCCTCTTGGTCCATGGTTCCCCAATGTTTGGTATGCCAGTTTCCAGTGAGACAGATTCTGGTGTAAGTGTGAAGGTGACACCAACCAAAGTAACCTGATCTCCATGTAAATGCAGTAGAAATAGACGAGCCAAATCATGATGAAATTGAACATTAGCCACCTTTTTACAAAACTCATAGCATGACTGATGCCGAAAACAGAAAATGGCTAGAGGGCAGGCCTGTACTTCAGTGAGGGTGATTATTTCTTCTCTGATATGTCTGCCTCCTCTATGAGGCCTCTGGGGTACATGTTCCTCCATGGGTGAGTCACTGTGGGTTTCCATTCCATAATCATATGAATGCTCAAATGTCATGACTGCTGTACAAAATGCCTTGGAGAAAAAGATGCTGGTGTATGAAAACTGTGTTGGACTGCTCTTTTAGTGATGTGTTTAAACTCTGCCACCAAGGGGAAACAAATGAAACAAGGGACTATTAGGAAGGGGAAATAATAGTAAGGGATTAGGGACTATTGGGATAGATTTGTTAGGGAAATATGGGAAAGGGTTTGGGATTTATGTGTGGAAATAGTGTTTAGGGTTTCACATTTAAAAGTTTGGGAAAGGAAATTTGGGATAGGGGTTTAGTAATTTTAGGGGATGGGGAACAATGAAATCAGGGGAAAAAATGGAATCAAGGAGAAAAGAAAATGATGGAAAAAGAATAAGCTTGGTGGCAAACAATTTTTGAAACCCTAGGCATCAGCTTTTATTTGAGGAATTTAAAATGATAGGGTTTGATCACTTGTTTGGATGCTCAACACATCAACCATCATAGCATAACTACTAAACTTTGATGAACAAGAGAAATGGATCTCCACCTACTTGAAACAAAGGAAATTTGCACGTTTTTGGCGTTTGGAGGCCGTTCTGGAACTTTTCGGGCCAGTCAGCTATGTGCACCGTGCAGCTTGCCCAATGCTCCACGCCTTCCCGGTGCACTGCGCCCGTGTTAATTTACACTGAATGGTCGTGCCCAGTGCGCCTCACCTCCCCAATGCGCCGCGCCACCTGCTCTATGCGCCGCGCCACCTGCTCTATGCGCCGCGCCCGGTTTTGAACACAGATTTGGCTTGAAACTTTACAATGTCGCCCTCTCACCACTAGAATTCGACCCTCTTTGATCTCTTGGATGCAAATGAATGTTTTAAAACCATGAGAACATCTTATAGTGATGGATTTAATTTTTGTTTCTCACAAACCTACTTTGTAATGTTTTGACTTGGAATTTTTTTTTACAATTAATATAACTCTGTCTTTTGTTTCCCTTTTGATTTTTTGGCTTGAATGATGAATCTTTTGTCAATTTTTGCAGGGATAGTGGCATGTCTTGACAAAGGAAGACCAGGGCTGTGCTTGGAGAATTCAAAAACTGAAAAACTTTGAAAATTACATGGCAATTTATTACAAAACGAAATGACGAATTTTATTCAAAACAGAGTTTTGAAGAAAAGTCATAGTCGAGCATATGATGATGAAAATATTGAAAATGAAAACTTATTAAGGACCTCCCTCACTAGTCATGCTGGGATTGTTGGAAATTGTTGAAGACAAAATTAACTAACCCCAGACCTAGTGACTGAAATGACTCTTGCTGATCAATAGACTAAAACATGACTGTAAGTGATTTTAAAACTTGATTTTGATGAACATACCTGAGCCAACAATGATAAGGCATGAGGGGTAATGAATGACAAGACCCTCCCGTTAGGTTATGGCATGCCCCTAGCAGAATGGAACTGAGTGAATCGAGCGAGACACCTTAAAATGAAATGCAATAAGAGAAATGATCTCTGACGGAGGGATGACTAGACCGACTCTAACATTGGCTCCAATGGGGATGGTAGCTCCTTGGAGGTGCTAAGAACTGCAGAGCTTTGGGAGAGCGGACCAGTGCCTTATCCATTGGGCAATGGAGTCAATAACTTCAAAACACACAAAAACCAATAACTTTGACTCAAGACTCATACTTGAATTGACTAATGCAAAACTGAAACAAGACTCTCAAAAGCTGAAACTGGACACTCAACTAAAACTATCTTTAAACTGAATGAAACAAAAAACGACTCAAGACTGACTTAACTGAAACACATACTTAGAAAGCTTTCAAAGGGCAGCAATCCATCAAGATTTGAGGGCCTCAAATCATGACGACGACTACCTGCTTACTGATGAAATATGTACAATCATGTGAAGTGGGCCTTCCAATGTAACCAATCCAACAAATGGTTACTCAATGAAATTTTGCTCTCTCTTTCCTCGAGCAGGCAGAACGATGTACATGTAGGCAACTCACAATAACAATTGAAACCAAGGCTTATGCTAACAAACCAGCCAACATTCATCTTCTCTGGTGCTTGCAACAGAATGCCAAAAGGATCTTGAAAATCTTGAAGCACTAGCTTGTCTTGAGATCCAACAGCAAAAATACAAGTACTCCCTTCATTCTGATCTGAAAGAACAACTGGTTGCTGAGTGATAGGAAGGCACAGAGAGGTATAATTTTCTGCCATCTGAGTGTTAGCTGTAAATTCCTTGACCGTGAGAAATTCTGGCATATTGTCTCTCTCAAGTTCATATTCCTCAACTTCATGGCCTAGGTCATTCTTAAACAGAAAACAATCTTCAAGATCATCAAACATGACAGCCTTATCATCTTCATGAAAGAAAATATTATCTGTTTGCTGATCAATAAAGCTAATTTCAAGACTATCATTATTTTCAAAAGTGGAAGAAATTTCACCAACACTTTCTTGGCCATGTGTGCACTGCAAATCTGCTTTAGCTTGGGCTATAACATGACCTTTCAAGAGTTGATCTATCTCATTTTCAGACAAAGGAGATAATGCTTTCTGTTTTATTTTGCTCAAGTGATTTTTGTCTTCTTGAAATAACATTTCAAAACATGAAAAATCTGAATGACAGTCACAATCTTCTGAAATTTGAATATATTTTTGATCATCTTCGTATGATATAACAACCAGATTGTCATGTTTCTCATTACATTCATCAATCATAAGAAAAGAAACTTCAGATGGTTCTTGATACTCAAACATGACATTTCTATCATCTACCAACGATTCATCCAAGGAAACTTTTTCACTTACTTGAAAAAAGGTTTCATCTTGTTTTCCATCAAGTGTCACGCTGGGCTAAAGAGGCTTCGGCCAATATCCAAAGACGATCATGCTCCTTTTGCCTCTTTTGCTTCCTTATTGCCTTCTAGAATTTTTCCTTTAGATTCCTTATTTGTGCCTTGCAAACCTTGTTCTGCGCCATGTAGTGGAAAGGCAACTGTCTCAGTAATGATTTGTCTCTATCGGCCTTATCCAGCAGTCCCTCCAAGTGGATGTTGACTCTTTCGAGCCAAGACTCGCGATCATCATTAATCTCTTGCTCCAACGAAGTGAGCTCAATCCTTCTCCTTTGTGCAGCTTGGCGATTCTCGCGGATGTTTTGTAACTCCATGATTGCTTGCTGATCTTCAAGCTGTTTGTTCCTCTACTCCAAGTATTTCATTGTCCAATTAGCTCTCTCCAAGTCAAGGGATAAGGCTTTGATCTCTGTTTGCTGCTCCTGGATGATCTCCCTAAGTTTGGCACTTTTCGGGCCCATATCTGTGTCACCATCATGAATGAGAATGAAGTCGGTCTCTTGTTCACCTGAAGGTCCCTCATCCTGCATTGGCCTCTTGCCTCTGTACTGTACCTGTGGTGCTGATGTCGGAAGCGAGGCCCCTTCCATACTAGGTGGAGATAACACTCGCTTCGCTGCTGCAAACAAATGTCTAGTGCCCCTCTGATATGTGATGAACACCAACACACTAACGATCTCATGATGCTAATACTGATGAGAAGGTCCACCTACCTCATGCCCAACCTTTGAAAGCCCCTGTGAAGCTCTGAAGAAATCACGGGAGATGAAATCATCCCAAATTATGCCCTGTAATCCAAGCTGATGAACCACCAAAATCTTGATGAGAGCAAAATGATAAACACTGGTAAGTTGCTACTGAGGGGTTTTGTGCTGCACAAGGGTGGTCATCCTCTCTATGTTCCGGCAAATGAAATACGGAATGTTCAGCATCCGTACCCTAGTGAAATGCATGAGCAACCTGACGTGATAAGCATATAAACGAGAGAACCGTCCCTCATAGCTGAAATAATTCATGATTAATTTCATTAGTGGAGCATATTCATCTTTAAGATATTGGAATGGAAACACTCTCTTGAGCTCCCGCAAGAAACTGGTTTTAATATATGGCTCATAATGCTGCCGGTCAATCTTCTTCCTCTTGGTCCATGGTTCCCCAATGTTTGGTATGTCGGTTGCCAGTGAGACAGATTCTAGTGTAAGTGTGAAGGTGACACCAGCCAAAGTAACCTTATCTCCATGTAAATGTAGTACAAATAGATGAGCCAACTCATGATGAAATTGAACATTAGCCACCTTTTCACAAAACTCATAGCATGACAGATGCTGAAAACAGAAAATGGCTAGAGGGTAGGCCTATAATTAAGGAAGGTGTAGAAATTTTGAATAATATGACACTTATTCATAGAGATTATCCCGATTATACACTATTGCAGAATACATGCATAATACATAACCTCCTCTACGTTGATCATCAATTTAGGAGCATTAAAAACAACGAAACATCAATCACATGCACTCATTAACACAGTATGTAACCCGGGAAAGCATAGAGCTAAAAACCCCACACTATCTGTGTATTATAATGATTGAGAACATGTAACAATACATAGTACAATACTCCTCACAAGTACTCAACACTATCTCCACCTGTTACACAAAAAACTAGCTCAGATCCGAACAAGTCACAGGTTCAAATCTCCTCCACTGCTTGCCTGCCTCCACTGCACAATCCTGCATGAGAATAGATGAGGAATGGCTGAAGAAAACTCATATTTCCTTGGCTGAACCACGCAATCCTCATTGGCATTACTCAATCTCACTGATTGTGCAAGATCTCATGCACAAATATAGTCACAACTGACAACTGTCTTGCCTTTTCACTCACCTCTAACACCTGTCTCTATTAAACTGTCCATGCACTGAGTTAACTGATGTATTCTTTAGTTTCTTTATGAGTTAATAATTAGTGAATTAATTAATAATTAATTCACACAACTCATCACTAGTGTATTCTTTAGTTAGACTAAAATACAACTAGTTCAACCAAGTCAAACTGAACACCACTCCATCAACTCCACAATCAACTCCACCAAACTCAACCACATGAGTTCTAACTGAAGTCCTGCATGCAATAGCTCCACTGACCCATAAGAAAAGCGAATTTCCTTCTGACAGCTGCATGTGCCACATTTGTAGCTCAAACTGAAGTGCTCCAAGAGGATAAGATAATGTTTATAGTCCAAATATTATTAAGAGCTAATAATATTCGACTGTTCTATTTTTAGCCTAGCAGTCTAAAAATAGAAGTCCATCTATTTTTACCAACATGACCAATCATCCACAAATAGCATCCTGCAACTCATAGACCATGATCCATATGTCTAAAAATAGACATAGTCTAAAAATAGACTTTGCGCCAAAAATAGCCTGCAGGCCCACTTAGTGAAGGCGACTCCTTTCCACTAAGTTCCATCATCTTGTTGCATTTTCAACACTCCCTCTCAACAAGATATGGATTTTCTGTAACCCCTATCTTGCAACTCTGGAATGTTCTGCATGCAACACATTTGCCCGATCAACTTGCTCCAACAACACTTGGAACAAAAACACTCCCAACTGACCACTCTGTTGGGCTAGGAACATACTCTGATGCTGAAGCTCTACCTGCTGCTGACAAGTGCTCCCTCTCTGACATCTGCGCTACTGCAACATCTCCATGCATCTCGCACCATTGCACACTTCTCTATGCCACCTAGCACTGTGCAAAACACTTGTGCCTCTCACATTGCTGCAGCCTGCTAGCTATGCGCTGTCCTGGGATTCCCTACACTGTCGCTCTCTCTGCCACTCCATCTGCATCTGTCTCTACCCAATCAGTCAGTTCCTGCTACTCCACATCGGGGCTCCCGTAGCAAGGTCTCATCCAAGAGGTTGGGTACCTCAAGGATCCTGCCCCTCCTCCTTGGAACAATCAATCTATATCGCCCCACCTCCTACCTGGAGGTATGGCTGCATGTGATCCCTCAGCCCACCTGGCTCGAAGTTTCCCCCTACTGGAGGTCTTTGCATGAGTATATGTCTCTACTCGATCTCCTATCAACTTCCCTTGTTGTGGCTGCTCCACAACCTCCTGAAGCTGCTGCACCAATCGTGGTTCCTCCAAAATCGTCTGAGACTTCTTCTAGCTCTGCATGTTGAGAGGTAATATATGCTCCCTCTCATCCACAAAGTCTCCATCAGTTGCCTCGCTGCTCAAGGCTTTGCATGCATCTTGAACCTCAAGAGCATACAGGTTCTTGAACCGTGAACCAATCTGCTTCACTTGTCTAGTGATGATGTTTCTAAGGAAAACCTTTCCCTTACTGAAGACTACAACATAGCCTCTGTCTTCCAGCATCGCGATCGACACCAAGTTTCTCTTCAGTCTTGGTACATACTTGACATCGGTCAAGGTAAGGCGAGCTCCATGCTCCCTCTGAAAAATAACCATGCCTACACCTGAGACACTATACTTCTCATCATTACCCATCGCTATGAGTATCTGGAGATCTTTCTCCTCCAAAGTACTGAACAAACTCTTGTCACCGGTCATGTGGAAAGAAGCTCCACTATCAAGAAACCAAGCACTTCCCACCATGGATAAAACCATGAATGCGAAGAGTGTGAAATCCAACTCAAACTTCGAAGCAAGTGCCTCACCTTCAGATCCTTCCCCGGATCCCGTCACACGGAATCTGTCAAGGGTGCGGACACGACTGACCTTCCTAGAAGTCTAAGACATTCTAATGACAAACAAGACAAAATGGAGTGATCTTTCTCTAAATACACCTTTTACAACATGAAAACTACAAGTGTTTAGGCTTACCTTATTCCAAAACGCTGTTGTTGAAGTCCATTCTTGACGATCTGGATGAGCTCCTCCTTCAAGTCAATTCCTGCAACCACAAACAATCAAACAATTACCAAGCACTTGCATTTCATATAATAAAACATATATTCAACATGCAGACCAAGGAACACATGAAATAACTCATTAACACAAGCTATTGAGAAAAATAAACCAGTTTGTATTAATAACGAAACAAAGAAACTCTTACAACCTGGCCTTGGTGTTGTGCAAGTTCCTCCCAGGGTCCATCAAGGGTTTTCCTCTACTTTGACAAAGCTCACCCTCTCCCAAGTAGAATCAAGTGAAGACAATCTCTCCTCACAAAGGCTCTAATGGAAGACCTAAATCCTGCAGCATTTACCCAAAGAAAATGTATAGCTCCAACCTCTTCTCCTTCTGGCTCAATGCCTTTATTTATAGTGCTGTAAAGAGGTTATTCAGGTCCACTATCAATGGGATCATCCCCCTCTTTGGGTGGGATAGCTCCCTTATTGATGGGATAAGTTCCCCCTTAATAGAGATACATGAACCAACTGGAGGCGCATCCATTTCATCAAACCGACCTCTAGAATGTTCTAGAAGTAACCACAAGTAACTTTTTCAAGATAAAACTTGCGCATTTTGCCTTTTACAGAGGGACGCACCTGTCCCTTAACATACAGAGCGTCCATGGACGCAGATTTTGTGAACATGGTCAGCGTCCCCGCAGGTAAGGCTAGAGAGAACCTGCGACCCCAGAGATAAACATAGTTTTTACAAGACTTTCTCTCTTCTTTGAGTTTGAGATGGATAACAGAGGCATGAGACTTGCCTAAGAGGGTAGCATGACTGTTGATTTGAGCCATACTAACTGTAAGTAGTCAAGGTGACATTTTTTAGTGTAACAGATTGCCCCCTAAAGTGCGAAGCCTGGAATAGAATAGGGTTTTGTAATTCTAGGAAGGGTGAAGCGCTTTATCATTTCAAGGATTGTCTTGTGGATGGCCTGGTTGGAACCTGCAATTTTCAACACAAAATACATGGATAAGATTATATCATCACTGAGGTAGGCATTCCCATACTCAGATTCAAAACTTTAACTAATGGACTGACTATTCTGATACAGGAATGATCTTGCAGTACATCATTTTAATAGACTTTTGTAGACACAGTATGGATGCAACCATCTGTTTATGATTAGTCTACATAGATAATGAATACAAAACTCCTCGTAGCCTGGATGGTAGAAACTAGATCCAGGGTCTTCACTTCTACTTCCCGAATTGGTACGATTCTAGCCATGTGATTAAATGATTCGATGTCGAACACGGTAGAAACCACTTGATTACCAGTCGATGATGTAAACTGTTAACAAGCGTGAGAGAAACCACCAGTAATGTCAATGGTTCTCAAAGTACCAAGCACAACCCGTGAAATGTGAATAGATGTTTTGATGTCGAACACTTCACGGAATCCTTTGATCGAAAGTCAATGATGTAAACTGACGTCAAAGGCGAGAAACCTGCCATTGATGCATGCAGACTTCAAGGTGCTGTCGATTCCTAAGTCATCTTTCTAGATAATGTGTCGATGTCGATAGAAAGCGACCCGTTGCAGGCAAGCCCGCAACACGAAATCATTGTTCAAGTTGAAGAAATGTTGCTGTAAGGACTGACTCAGGGATGGTCAAATGGATGACAAGTATTTTGCAGATGAAAGTTTTTGCTTGCAGACCTCTTGAACACATAACGACACGACAGATGGCTTGGTGACGAATAACTCAAAGTTAATCCCTGGAACCCGGTTAAAGACTTTCAAAGTGATTTGATCAACTGTGAGGTAAAAGATTTCCCAACCCAGGTGAATGAAAAGTGTCGTGTTCAAGAGTGGTAATAAAGTTTCTTCTGAGACAAAAGGTAACAAACAGGTTCATTTTTCTCTCTTTTCCCCCACCATTTCTGGCAAGTACCTCTTTATTTTTAACAAGCTTGAGGAGGATAACATATGCTTGATTATAAGCTCATCCTTCGGACGAGTCCATCCTAGTTTAAATTCGAACCCTAGGAAGGAGTGGTTCGTTCCTGTTTGTAATTGAACAGGTCCTTTACTGTAAAAGTTTAACGAGCCCAGTATAGGAGAAACTCGGCGTTTTTCAATTTTAGAGAGTCTGAAAAAACTAAAGGAGACTCCACGTTGAACTTTTTCGTACATTTGTGTCCCTCAAGCCCGAAAAAGTATAAAATAATACCTGGGGGAACCGCTTGATCTTGCGACCAAGGAGTACTTTCATGTTTAGTGTCACTGACCTGAAAAGTAAAAAGCGATCAAGGACACGTTGTTTTATTTCCAATATCGAGTTTGAAACGACAAAAACCCGGCAATCTTTTCCTGATTTTACGGTCAGAAAAGGGCTATAAGGGGACCGTCTTTTAATTCCGTTTTAACGAGTGTAAAAGAAACGCTCGGCAATCTTTTCATTTTTTAGGAGTCAGAAAAGGGCTTAAAAGATGACTCTAAGGTGTCACTTTTTCGTAAGCTTTAACGAGTTCGAAAAAATGATAAAAATGTACTCATGGTTTTCACTTTTTCGTATGTTTTAATGAGTTCGAAAAAATGATAAAAATGTACTCATATGGCCGACTTTCAATTTAATTTACGAGCAGGAAAAGATGGAAAGAACTCGACATTTTCATTTGTTTTACGAGAATGAAAGATAGCAAAATGACCTCGGTATTTTCATGAGTTTAATGAGTCTTGAAAATAACTGAAATTGACTCGAGATAGGTTTCATTTTTACAAAAGCTTGAAACAGATAAAAACTATGCTTCAAATTAGTTTCATTTTTACACAAGCTTGAAACAGAGATAAAACTGTGCTTGATGCCCCCTAAGCATAACTGTTAGAGCGCATGCCCCCCCCCCAGCTTCATTTCATTCAACTAAGGTGGATGAAATGAAGGTTCAAGTACGAGATCATTTGAAAGACTTGACCTAAAACTATAAGAAAATTATGCAAAACTGAAATAACTAACCTAAATACTTAACATTTATGAGATCTGGTCAATCTCTCGACTCAAGTAGAGGAGGATTTGTTTCATTTTTTAACGAGCTTGACACAGGAAAAGAACTATGCTCGGATTCGGTTTCATGTTTACGCAAGCTTGAAACGAAAAACTATGCTTGTTATAAGTTCACATGCCCCCAGCATAATGACGCAAAACGAGGTACATGCCCCCCAAGCTTCATTGCATTCAATGAGGTGGATGGAATGAAGCTTTACTTTCAAGATCTTGGAAAGATTTGTGGGAGTTGTTTCATTTTTTAGTGAGCTTGACACAAGACAAGGAACTATGCTCATAACTATTCTCTACAATCTACCTAACAAAACTCTACTCTAAAAACCTTGATTCATTTTTTAACGAGCTTGACACAAGACAAGGAACTATGCTCATAAAATCCTTGATTCATTTTTTAATGAGCTTGACACAAGACAAGGAACTATGCTCATGACTACTCTCTACAATCTACCTACTTAACCTACCCTTGTTTCATTTTTTCACGAGCTTGACACAAGACAAGGAACTATGCTCAAAAAGTTTGCATGCCCCCAGCATAATGATGCGAAATGAGGTACATGCCCCCCAGGCTTCATTGCATTCAACCGGCTGGATGAAATGAAGGTTTACTTTCAATATTTAACTTGAAAAGGGAGTTGTTTCATTTTTAAAGAGGTTGACACAAGAAAAGAACTATCCTCATACCTGATTCATTTTTTAACGAGGTTGACTCAGTAACAGGAACTATCCTCAAAATCCTACTTGCTACAATCTACCTACATATCCTAAAATCTAGCTGATTCATTTTTTAATGAGGTTGACTCAGTAAAAGAACTATCCTCATGCTAGCCTGTTTCATTTTTTAACGAGGTTGATACAGGAAAAAACTATCCTCGTACCAACTGATTCATTTTTTAACGAGGTTGACACAGGAAAAGAACTATCCTCGTTGCAGCCTGTTTCATTTTTTAACGAGGTTGGTACAGGAAAAAACTATCCTCGCAACATTGATCATGGCTTCCAACTGGAAGAAAGACATGTCAATGGACACACCTTGATCATGGCTTCCAAAAGGTCTTCATCCGAAGGAAGAATAGTTTTTTGGAAGGAACACACGTCAAGGGACTCAAAAGGGATAAGAACATCGTGTTCAAATAATCCCATAGAGTTTTCCATGTCAATTACCGGATCTAAATCAACAGTGAGAGGCTCACTTACATCGGTAACTGAAAACATGGGACCAGTTGCCACATAATTAACCCGTGGCAGGGTAGATACCACTTTAGAATCAGGAACATTTAGGGGTGTCATATTATTGGTAGTTGAGATAAGACTAGGGAACGAAAGCTGGTCTACACTCACAATACTGCCATTGTGAGGGAAAGACATCACGCGAAAGAGTGTCGATACGACAGCTTTCATTGCATAAACATAGTCTCGCCCAAGGAGTAAATTGAAATCCAAGGGACCTCGAACTACCATAAGATCAATACAGACAGTTTTACCTTCCAAGGTAAGAGAAAACTTAGGAAGGATCCCTAAAGGTTCACTAATTGTTCTGTTAAAAGCTTTCAGATTCTGCGTAATAGGCGCAAGCTGAGGGGAACCCAAAGCTTTCCAAACAGCTGAGGATAAAATACTAACAGAAGCACCTTCATCTACCTGAGTACGATGTATGTCCCTACCACCAGCCTTGACAATGATTTGGAAAGGGATGGAGGAAGGAAGACGAGGTTCTGTCAGTCTATTCCAGTCAAAGGAAAAGACCTCAGTACTTGGAGGGGGTTCTGTAGAAACAGGTGAAATGCCCCCTGGCATAGAAGAATCTGATGTAACAAGAAGAACCTGAGCGGTATGAAGTTCACTCTCTAAATGGAAAGTGGGATCGACCGAATGTGAAATTGAATCGACCACTTGATCAACTAATGGATCATCAACCTGAGTGACATGAGTTTCACTCTCCAATGGGAGAGTGTGACCGACTGTATTTGAATTTGAATCAATCACTCCGTCAGTTGACGGTAGGTTGGGAGAAAGTTTACGGCAACCAGTTGGAAATTCTTGCTGTGGAACAGTAAGTTTTTCCAACAATGTTGAGGCTTCATCCATGTGAGGGCAAATGTGAGTTTGATGACTCCCTTTGCATAACTTACAAGGAAACCTAACTTTACCCTTTTTCCCAGGAACCTGACTATCACTGGTTGATGGATCAATGGAAAGTTGATGAGATTTTTCTGACCATACTTCCAAGACCTTTGGAATACTAGGACAATTGACAAGGAAGTGGTCACCCTTACAAAGCCTGCAAGGGTATTTGGGTTTACGATGCATGTCGGAATTTTCCTCAACACAACTAACACTTACAGCCATGGTTGGTTGGTTGACTTCTTTCTTATCTTGCTTCTTCTTCTTCTTCTTCTTCTTCCCTTTCTTCTTCTTCTTAGCCTCCTGGTTACTAGCATCAAGGCTTTTACCAGGCGAAGAGGAAGAAATGGAGGAAGAAAAATTAGGCGAAGAAGGTAAAGGGTCAACAGAAGGTTGGTGATGTTGAGATGGTGAACTCTGTTGAGGTGAAGCATCCGGTTGAGATGGAACAATTGGAGTATTTTGGGCCAACGAAGTTGAAAATAACCATATCGGTAAACCTATTGTAAATCCAGGTAATGACAAAGTAGCCATATAAGGAGGACCAACATTTCCAAAGTAAGGAAAAGTACTAGGATTCTCATTAGGAGGGGTTCCTAGGTTGATAAATTCCGGAACATTTGCCATTATATTCAACTTCAGTGAATTTTATTAACAATTTAAAACTAAAATTAACAATTCACAATTCACACTTAACAACTAAAATTCACAATTCACACCTATGGTCTCTAAAAGTAAAAACAAACAAATTAACACGCGCTATCAAATCTAGGAGTCAAACCACACACAAACAGTAAGCTCTCCGGACCGAAAACACTAGTTGGTGATGAAGCCCAACCTCGCAGAATTCAGTACAGAAATGGCGGGTGGAACAGTTACCCCGGCAACCTGCTTAATGAATAGACCGGCACAAGTTCCTCCACTTTAACCGTCTCGAAGTGAAGTGAACCCCCCGGAAAATCCAAGTGAGTATAACCGACGTCTGCTCCAGGTACAGTGGGACCTTCCCTCCACCGTCACCTCGGTAGAACCCTAAATATTATGGTCACTAAGGTCACCAACAGTAACAAATACACCTGGGGGAACAGTCTAAACTCCGACAGCACGCAAGGGCAGAGTAGCAAGCTCAATCCCCTTACCGGCTCCTTGACAACAATCCAAGGTTTACCGATAAGTGACCCCTGGCTCCTCGACAATGGTTAATCCGAGGTTTACCGTTTGTAATACGTACTGTCTGGCGTCGTTCCCAACGAGGGGGGAATGATCCCCTCACTGGTTCGGACACGAGCTCGTGCTTCTCCTTTAAGAGGAGCTTTCCCAGAGTGCAATTGAAACAATTGGATTTATTCTACTCAAGATAAACTATCTGTTTGGTTTTGTAGTCTTGGAGAGTTAAGTAATTACCTACTCCAAGACCCTAGCCTAAGCTATGTTGGTGTTTCAGAGCCCTAGAAATGTAAAAATTACTAGATGAATTTTAATTAAGCGCTGTGTTATTAAGGCTGTTATTACTCAAATGGGTAAATGGAGATGAAACCAATGGTGTTATGACCCGACTCAACTGAATGCAATCGAATATGATAATGCAATCCTTTCAATTCGATGAATCCTAACTAGAGTAAGGAGAGAGTTTCCATTCACTTCCAACAATGCAAAAAATTGATCATTAAGAGAAAATTTAACAAATTCTCTAATGCACTAATTTCATCAAGAAAAACTAATGCAAATCAATTCCAAACCAATTTTTATTTTTATTTTTGTGTAAATTCAAATCAAAGAAAGCTGATCTAAATCTACGATTGATTTTTCAGAATGTAAACTATGCAATTGTAATCTATGCACAATTCACATGAAAAGTATGCAAATGTAATCTATGCACATTTTTCATTCATATTCTGAAACTGAGAACTCTAATTATGCAAATGTGATCTATGCAAGAGAATTCTCAAACACAAGACGATTCTAATGTAATCTAAGAACCAATCAAGTGCAATTCGAGAAAATTGGGTGAGAGTTCCAAAGATCAAAACATAAAAACACTCAAAGGCGATTAACACTCATACACAATTTAGCCCCCCCCGGCGAATGAGGGGGAATTTTTTTTGCAAAAACAAAAGCAAAAAGATGCAAAATTGTGAAAAGACTGAGACAAACCTCCAAGTAATGATCAAAGGAAATCAAATCAAGAATTTCTCAAGAAAGAGACTCAAAACACCCAATTGATGAAAGCTAAGAGCAGGAACAAGCTTAGGTGAAGATTCTGGACAAGGGACTAATGAATCTGGGCAGAAAAAACTAAGAAAAAACAAAATCTAAGAGCAAAAAAGGCAAAAAAGGAGTTTTCCTAAATTTTTACAGGAAGACGCAGGCAACCCGTTAGCACAGGTGCGGGCCCGCTCTGTGCACACAGCAAAAGTGCGTCCAGGGACGCACTGTGCAGCACTCAGAGGATGCGTCCGTCTGAAAAACTCAAGAAAAACCAAAATAAAACTAATCCTAAGCTAACCCACCCAGAGACAAAATCACAGAGCCAAAACCAGAAAAATAAACCAATTTTCTCAAAGCAAAGTTCACATAAAGGAAAAGACTTTTCATTAATGGAATCCCCAGCGGAGTCGCCAATTTGTCACACGGAATCTGTCAAGGGTGCGGACACGACTGACCTTCCTAGAAGTCTAAGACATTCTAATGACAAACAAGACAAAATGGAGTGATCTTTCTCTAAATACACCTTTTACAACATGAAAACTACAAGTGTTTAGGCTTACCTTATTCCAAAACGCTGTTGTTGAAGTCCATTCTTGACGATCTGGATGAGCTCCTCCTTCAAGTCAATTCCTGCAACCACAAACAATCAAACAATTACCAAGCACTTGCATTTCATATAATAAAACATATATTCAACATGCAGACCAAGGAACACATGAAATAACTCATTAACACAAGCTATTGAGAAAAATAAACCAGTTTGTATTAATAACGAAACAAAGAAACTCTTACAACCTGGCCTTGGTGTTGTGCAAGTTCCTCCCAGGGTCCATCAAGGGTTTTCCTCTACTTTGACAAAGCTCACCCTCTCCCAAGTAGAATCAAGTGAAGACAATCTCTCCTCACAAAGGCTCTAATGGAAGACCTAAATCCTGCAGCATTTACCCAAAGAAAATGTATAGCTCCAACCTCTTCTCCTTCTGGCTCAATGCCTTTATTTATAGTGCTGTAAAGAGGTTATTCAGGTCCACTATCAATGGGATCATCCCCCTCTTTGGGTGGGATAGCTCCCTTATTGATGGGATAAGTTCCCCCTTAATAGAGATACATGAACCAACTGGAGGCGCATCCATTTCATCAAACCGACCTCTAGAATGTTCTAGAAGTAACCACAAGTAACTTTTTCAAGATAAAACTCGCGCATTTTGCCTTTTACAGAGGGACGCACCTATCCCTTAACATACAGAGCGTCCATGGACGCAGATTTTGTGAACATGGTCAGCGTCCCCGCAGGTAAGGCTAGAGAGAACCTGCGACCCCAGAGATAAACATAGTTTTTACAAGACTTTCTCTCTTCTTTGAGTTTGAGATGGATAACAGAGGCATGAGACTTGCCTAAGAGGGTAGCATGACTGTTGATTTGAGCCATACTAACTGTAAGTAGTCAAGGTGACATTTTTTAGTGTAACAGATCCCTTCTTGGATTTCTTCTTTGGGCAATTAGTAGCATAATGGCCCAACTCATGACAACAAAAGCATCTCACCTTCGACTTGTCAACCTTCTTCCCATCATTATAAGAACTGGATTCGGAAGGAGAACCTTTCTCCTTCCCCTTCTTCACCTTACTTGCTAAGGCACAGTTCTCCTCATCATGCATGCATGAAGAACTGCCTTTGGTGCTCCGTCTGATCTCCTCCTGCACAAGATCTGACCAAAGTCTCTCCCATCCTGGCAATTTCTCCCAACCATTAACAAAGTCCTGATAGGAATGCCAACTATTCGAAAGACCAAGGAGAGCCAAGCTCACCAAGTCCTCATCATCGAAAGTCACCCCCACACTTCCCAGCTCATCTTGGCATTGGGTGAACTTCGTGAGATACCTGGGCATACTGTCTCCATTCTCACACTTAATGTTTCTGAGTTTATCCTTGAGCGCCAACTTCCTCTGGTCGCTCTTGCTTTGGAATAGATCTGTCAACACTTTCCACATCAGGTATGGAGAAGCCTTTCCATGCAGGCTGGATACAATGTGATCCTTCACGCCCTCCAATAGAATCCTTCGACACTTTGCTGTCTTCTTTTGCCAAACCTCAACGTGAGCAGCATCAGTAGGCTTTGGGACCTCAGCCTCTATGAACTCCTTCAGCCCATTGTCATCTAACACCGCCTCCATCCTGTCTTTTCATGCAATATAATTTGAGCTTCCCTCAAGAGCATACTCCAATCGCAATCCGTTGGAAGACGTTTCAACTTTGACACCAAGAAAACACTGCTGCAAATTCAAATTCCACCAGCTCAAAACTCAACCGCCTCTGATCTAAAATTCGTGAGAAAAAAGTATTTCTCATACAGAGATTGAATGTATTGGATTTTACCAGATATCTCACCTTCCAAAGGAAGGATGAATCCAGAGGCTACCTGGCCCAATTACAGACTCTGCCTGAAGAAATAAAATGTAACCACTTTCTGAATAGTAGATCTGATGATCAACGACTATGATACCATGTAGAAATTTTGAATAATATGACACTTATTCACAAAGATTATCCCGATTATACACTATTTCGGAATACATGCATAATACATAACCTCCTCTACGTTGATCATCAATTTAGCAGCATTAAAAACAATGAAACATCAATCGCATGCACACATTAACACAGTATGTAACCTGGGGAAAGCATACAGTTGAAAACCCCACACTATCTGTATATTATAATGATTGAGAACATGTAACTATACATAGTACAATACTCCTCACAAGTACTTAGTACTATCTCCGCCTGTTACACAAAAAATTAGCTCAGATCCGAACAAGTCACAGGTTCAAATCTCCTCCGCTGCTTGCCTGCCTCCACTGCGCAATCCCGCATGAGAATAGATGATGAATGGCTGAAGCAAACTCGTATTTCCTTGGCTGAACCACACAATCCTCATTGGCATTATTCAATCCCACTGATTGTGCAAGATCTCATGCACAACTATAGTCACAACTGACAACTGTCTTGCCCTTTCACTCACCTCCAACACCTGTCTCTGTTAAACTGTCCATGCACTGAGTTAACTGATGTATTCTTTAGTTTCTTTATGAGTTAATAATTAGTGAATTAATTAATAATTAATTCACACAACTCATCAATAGTGTATTCTTTAGTTAGACTAAAATACAACTAGTTCAACCAAGTCAAATTGAACACAACTCCATCAACTCCACAATCAACTCCACCAAACTCAACCACATGAGTTCTAACTGAAGTCCTGCATGCAATAGTTCAACTGACCCATAAGAAAAGTGTATTTCCTTCTGACAGCTGCATGTGCCACATCTGTAGCTCAAACTGAAGTGCTCCAAGAGGATAAGATAATGTTTATAGTCCAAATATTATTAAGAGCTAATAATATTCGACTGTTCTATTTTTAGCCTGGTAGTCTAAAAATAGAAACCGCCCATATGTCTAAAAATAGAAGTCCATCTATTTTTACCAACATGACCAATCATCCACAAATAGCATCCTGAAACTCATAGACCATGATCCATATGTCTAAAAATAGACATAGTCTAAAAATAGACTTTGCGCCAAAAATAGCCTGCGGGCCCACTTAGTGAAGGCGACTCCTTTCCACTAAGTTCCATCATCTTGTTGCATTTTCAACATGAGGGTGATTGGTTCTTCTCTGATATGTTTGCCTTCTCTATGAGGCCTCCGGGGTACATGTTCCTCCATGGGTGAGTCACTATGGGTTTCCATTCCATAATCAGATGAATGCTTAGATGTCATGATTGCTGTACAAAATGCCTTGGAGAAAAAGATGCTGGTGTATGAAAACTGTGTTGGACTGTTCTTTTAGTGATGTGTTTAAACTCTGCCACCAAGGGGAAACAAATGAAACAAGGGAATGTTAGGAAGGGGAAATAATAGTAAGGGATTAGGGACTATTGGGATAGATTTGTTAGGGAAATATGGGAAAGGGTTTGGGATTTATGTGTGGGAATAGGGTTTAGGGTTTCTCATTTAAAAGTTTGGGAAAGGAAATTTGGGATAGGGGTTTAATAATTTTAGGGGATGGGGTACAATGAAATCAGGGGAAAAAATGGAATCAAGGAGAAAAGAAAATGATGGAAAAAGAATAAGCTTGGTGGTAAACAATTTTTGAAACCCTAGGCAACAACTTTTATTTGAGGAATTTAAAATGATAGGGTTTGATCATTTGTTTGGACGCTCAACACATCAACCATCATAGCATAACTAAAAAACTTTGATGAACAAGAGAAATGGAGCTCCACCTACTTGAAACAAAGGAAAATTTGCATGTTTTTGGCGTTTGGAGGCCGTTCTGGAACTTTTCGGGCCAGTCAGATGTGTGCGCCGCGCAACTTGCCCAATGCACCATGCCTTCTCGGTGCGCCATGCCCGTGTTAATTTACACTGAATGGTCGCGCCCAGTGCCCCGCGCCAACCCAGTGCACCGCGCCACCTGCTCTATGCGCCGCGCCCGGTTTTGAACACAACTTTGGCTTGAAACTTTACAATGTCGCCCTCTCACCACTAGACTTCGACCCTCTTTGCTCTCTTGGATGCAAATGAATGTTTTAAAACCATGAGAACATCTTATAGTGATGGATTTGATTTTTGTTTCTCACAAACCCACTTTGTAATGTTTTGACTTGGCACTTTTTTTACAATTAATATAACTCTGTCTTTTGTTTCCCTTTTGATTTTTTGGCTTGAATGATGAATCTTTTGTCAATTTTTTGCAGGGATAGTGGCATGTCTTGACAAAGGAAGACCAGGGCTGTGCCTGGAGAATTCAACAACTGAAAAACTTTGAAAATTACATGGCAATTTATTACAAAACGAAATGACGAATTTTCTTTAAAACAGAGTTTTGAAGAAAAGTCATAGTCGAGCATATGATGATGAAAATATTGAAAATGAAAACTTATTAAGGACCTCCCTCATGAGTCATGCTAGCATTGTTGGACATTGTTGAAAACGAAATTAACTAACCCTAGACCTAGTGACTGAAATGACTCTTGCTGATCAATAGACTAAAACAGGACTGTAAGTGATTTTAAAACTTGATTTTGATGAACAGACCTGAGCCAGTAATGATAAGGCATGAGGGGTAATGAATGACAAGACCCTCCCGTCAGATTATGGCATGCCCCTAGCGGAATGAAACTGAGTGAATCGAGCGGGACACCTAAAAATGAAATGCAATAAGAGAAATGATCTCTGACGGAGGGATGACCAGACCGATTCTAACAAATTTATTGTTCAAATTTTAGTGGTTGGTCTTGTGGAAGGAGCTGTCTCTCTCAGACATCGATATTTGCATCTGGTTGGTTCATACCCTCTCTGATTTATTATATCTATTATTAGGACTGATTACTTGTCATGAGTGGGAGGTTTTCTCTCCCTCTATGATTCAAGTGTGTAGACACTCTTATTCTCCTATAGTGTACAAAGCTTTGAGACCAATTTTGGGTGGTGTGCAACTATGGAGCTCCATGTGGATGGTTGAGTAGCATTAGGGGTGGCCTTGATATTGGTGCCTTAATACCTTGAGCTTGTGTTCTATAAACTTGAGCTTGTACTTTGCGACCTCATGTGTTAGCCTTTATGACTATGTTTGAGGGCATTGAATTACTTGTATAAGATCATGTGGCCCGTGTGAAGCTAAGTGAATGAACGAACCACTAATTGCTTGTTGTTTAGCTAAAGAACCACTTAGTTTCTATCATTTGGTTGATGAAACACTTAGTTCTTGTTGTTTGTCTAATGAACCAATAAGTGATTCTTGAATAGTTAAGTCAACCAATTAGTTCTTGTTGTTTAGTTGATGAACCATTAAGTGCTTGTTGAAGGGTTGATTAAAACCACTATTGTTTGGATAATTAAAAACTTAGTGCTTGTTGATGGTTGATTAACCACCAAGTCCTTGCGAAATGGTTGATGAAAGACCTACATAGTGGATTAAATCCCCAATAACTAAGCAACATATTCATCTTGAATTTGGGTGAATCCTTTGTTTTGAAACTCAGAGAGTAAGTGAATCACTTAGGTGCTTACTGTAAGAGAGTAGTTGATGAATCACCTAGATAATGGACTCCATCTTTTGAGTGTTTAACCAAGCCATTGGTGTGAATTTCCCTTGTGTAAGCATCTCCTTAGGCTTTGGATCTAACCTAGGGGTGTCCAAGTGTAATAAATATGGTAGTGTAGTTGGCCTATGGTTGGGTGGAGAGTAAAAGTTCCTCCTTTGGTTGCCAAATACACAAATAAATATAAATTACTTACACATGTTGTCTTATTATCTTTGATGATTTGCATTATATTGTGAATGGTGCAAGACCTTATGTGTTTATATTTGTAATGAATGCCTCAACTATGAGGCTGAGTGTCATGTTCATGACTAGATTTATATGTGTATGTCAATGAATCTAATGCACTCTTGGATCTTGCAGTCCATTATTATAGTTATGTTGCATATGAGAAACTATGTAGTTATGTGTTTGTGCTTGTTAAGTTGATTTCTAAGCATGTGAACATGCAAGTAAATCTACTCCCTGCATGGGTTATAATGTTTAAATTGGATTTTTGGGGTTTTAGGCCCTTTGGGGTCACAGTTCCAGGCATTAGTGGTTGGGGCCGCCCCTGTGTTAAATATAGTCACTGAATTTGATGGCTCAAGCTTCAAGCCTTGGGTTGTATTAGGCCTGAAGACCTCGATCAGGTAGGCATGGGAGAGGGAGTACCTCCCCATTTTATGATTCCAAATTTGGGTTCTTTGTTATATATACATGTATGCTTCCAAGGCAGGTAGGAGAAAAGAGTGTGAAACCTGTTGTAAATGAGCAGGGTCTAAAATGAGTAAGCACTAGTGGAATCATGCCCCAATGGAAAAATTCTGCATGGGTTGATATTGATCATCGGTCATTGGCCATGAATCAACTTGCTTAACAAGTGAGTGGGCTGAATCAATGGCTGAATACCAACTAAATGAGAAAATGGATAAGAGTGGGTTTCACTAAGGAATTGTGAGTACATAACCTTGTCACCGCCCACTGCTTACTTCCCACCACCATCACTTGTGATCTATGCAAAGTAATGTGGAGAAAGTGTGCTAACAAGGATTGACATACTTTAATGTGAACTCGGCATAAAACCGGCATAAAACCCTGTCATGCCCCACCACCTGTTTCCAGGAGAGTTTGGTGCATGGTTTATGTATGACTGTGGGACCACCACTGCCTACTTCTTTCGTTAACCACAACGTACTGAAACAATAACTTAAAAAGAGCGGTGATCCATTTTGACAAATACCTAGGTCAACGTGACCCACCAATATGACTTGTTAGGGTTGCACACATCGACACCATGTGGCTAGCTTGTTGAGATGGCCTCTTTTAACAGGGCAACCTTCAAATGGGTGTAACTTTTCATATGGAGCTCAGATTGTGATAAATTTTATATCACCATAAAGTTCTCAATGAGATTAAAACAATGGTGGTATCATAATTAAATTCTGAAGACTTTGAAAACTAAGGTTTTAGATAACCCCATCTTCATAGAAAATATTGTATATCGGGTTTGAATGAGCAGGTAACACCTTCATCAGTTTGAGTAAGCCATAAGGGGGAGGGAGATGGTTATAGAGTGGTATCAGATCTTAGGTTGAACACTAGACTTGAAGAGACTTATGAATAAAAATTGGTATAAGTTTAATTGTGGCATATGCAAATTTTCCTTGGATTTACAACATATGTGGTTGCTAACTCTGAGAGAATGCTTACATGTCTTTTTATTTTATATGACTAACATTCATTTTCATATTTTGAACAACTTCAGATCAATATGCATAGTGCTAACATGCCAAGGTAATAAGTTGATGTACTTATGCCAAATTCAATTTTAATCTATGTATGTGATGGCACATATGAAGACACAAATTCCAACTAGAAAAATAAGAATGACCAACAAAATGGTGCAATACAACACAAATATATCTCAACATAATTAAGAAGATGAATCAGTTGGGAAGAGGTCCAAGGAGAATTTCCCTAATTGGATGGACACTCTCAGGAGCTTGAAGGTTGATTCAAGAAGTTTTAAAGAAAATAATGGAAAGATTGTCATAGCACAAGCAAAGCAAACATAAGTGAATGTAATGATTTTATAGAGTTTATCTGATCTATAAAGATAGAGTAGTATGAGCTTGGTGTCTATTATATAGGTAAACACAAACCCCTGCAAGGTCCTTTGGAAGTATAGAAACATGGTTTAGAGGGCTAAGGCTAATAAGGGATAAGGAAACATGTCAAAGAAAAGACATAGGTAACCAAGTGAAGACACAATGAGGGGGGAATTCCACTTAGCACTCTAAAAGGAGAGTCAATTAGCCAAGACCAGCTGTATAATTTTGGAACTAGAAGATACCAATAGCAAAGAATGAGTGAGAAAAGCATAATTTAAAAGGATTTAAAGAAAGAAAAAACCCCTACCTTTGACAAAGAAATTAAGAAGGCTGAAGAGGCAAAAGCCTCTTTATTGGGAATGAAGAAATATTTCAGAGTACATGACTAGTCTAACAACATGAAGGCCAAAGTAGCCATTTTCAGCTTGAAGGGTAAAGCTGATATATGGTGGGTGGATTTAAGAAATGTCAAGGACATAGAGAAGGAGTTGTCATTGAGGAAGTTTGAGAAGTATTTTTGTGTAATGTGTCTATCTTAGAGGCACTACGACAACAAAGTTAAAGAGTTCCACAAGCATAATCTACTGCAACTTACCACATATGAGTACACTAATATATTATTAGAACTTTTGAGGTATGTCCCATGCGTTAAAGATGAGAAAGTGAAGAGTCAAAGGTACCTCAGTGGGTTATCACAATTTGATCAAGATAGTATTAGTTTTATGAGCCAATGTCATTATTGGACACCATTTGAAAAACCAAGTATTTCTATGTTCATTCTACACATAGGGTTGAGCTTTGAACATAATTGAAGAAGAAGGATAAGACCATTTTCAAGAGAAAAGGGATGAAAACCTCAAGATATAAACAAGGAGGGAAAAATGTGGAGTTCATCACTAATACCAAGGGTGAATTCCAATGCACTTTGCCTATTTATAATAGGGATCAACCCTGTAAACTTGCAAGGGAAGATGTTGAAGGGTTCAAGAAAGGACCATGCCAATGTTTGACACATGGAGGGAACCACCTATGGAGGGATTGTCCTCACGAATAGAAAAATGACAAAATATTGTGTAATGTGTAAGAGGTAGAAACGATGAATGATGCGGTGACCCAAAGTATGCTTTGAATTTATGATGCATTGTACAAAAAGAAAGCGGATCATCAAGCTTTAGTAATCAAAATGGAAGGTATGGTATTTAACCAACCTGTTTCAAATTTAATTTACCCTGGTTATAATTTCTGCCATATCAGCTCGAAAGTACAAGAAATGTGCCCAACAAAGGAAAATTCATGAGAAATCATGGATGGTCCATTTGGGCATGGGAGCCAAAAAGAGAGTGACAGAGTTAGTGGAATCATTCCATTTAGAATTGGATAGCATGCCCATAACAAGGAACCGCAATATACTCCTCTTGGGTTCATATGCCATTCTAATTGGCATGGACTGGCTAGCAGTCAACAAAAAAATTGTATTGTTATGATAAATCACTGGAATGCCTCAATGATGAAGGCAAGGAAAATATATTACAAGGGAAGAGAAAACCTATCTCAGTCAAGCAAATTTCAACATTTCAAGTGAAGAAATTCAACTAGAAAGGATGTTCCCTATTGTGATCCAAGTAGCCTATGTGACAAAGGGAAGAAAATATATACTTGAGGACCATACTATCTTAAAACAATACAATAATGTATTTCTAGAAGATAGATCGAGATTACCGCCCAAGAGACACATAAACTTCTCCATCAAGTTGATTCCCAGTTTGATGCCATTTTCTAAGGCCCCATATCATATGAGCACACCATAGCTAATAGAATTAAAGGTACATCTTAAAGAGATGTTGGATAAAGGATATATCTGAAAGCCTTAGGGAGCCCCAACATTGTTTGTGAAGAAGAATGATGGTACATTATAGCTATGTATTGATTACTGGTAGTTGAATAACTACAATAAAGAATAAATACCCACTGCCAAGATGATTTATTTGACCAAATGAGAGGAGCCACAATATTTTCCTAAATATATTTGAAATATGACTACCATCAAGTTTGAATTAAAGATGAAGATATTCATAACACTGCATTCAAGACAAGATATGGGCACTATGATTTCATGGTGGTGCTATTTGGGCTTACAAATTCCCTAACCACATTTATGTTCTTGGTGAATAATGTCCTCAACTAATACCTGGACAAATTTGTGTTAATATTTGTAGATGATATCTTGGTTTACTTGAAAACTAGAGAAGAACATGAAGAACACTTTAAGGTAGTGTTGTAGTTACTGACAAAACATAAATTGTATGCAAAATTTAGAAAATGTGAATTCTTTAAGTCACAAGTTCAATATTTGGGGTATCTAATCTCAAGGGAAGGTGTAGCAGTGGATCCCAATAAGATTAGGGCCATAATGGATTGGCCCACTCCCTACAATATCCCAAAAGTTAGATCTTTCATGCGATTGGCTAGATACTATTTGCAGTTCATTTGATATTTTTTGAAGATTGGGCATCTAATTACAATATTGCAAAGGAAATGAGTCAAATTTCGATGGAAATCAGAGTGCGCAACTAGATTTGAGAAACTAAATTTTTTTATCACACATGCACCTATCTTGAGAGTAACTGATCTGAAGAAGGATTTCTCAGTTTGCACACATGCCTGTTAGGAAGGACGAGGTGGATTACTAATGTAAGAAGGGCTTGTGATCTATTATGAATCAAGAAAACTGAATGAACATGAAAATAACTATGCCACTTTATCTGGAAGTCACAACCATTATGCATGCATTAAAGATGTGGATGCATTACTTGCTTGGAATAAAATTTGTGCTAATGTCAGATCATGGAGGGTGGAGATATTTGTTTGGTCAGCATAAACTAAATGCAATACAAGCTAGATGACTATCCATTATCAACGAGTTTGATTTCAAGATCAAGAATATTAAGGGTAAGGAGAACATAGGCGACTTGAAGAAGCTCATAATGGATGAGCTACATAAAAATCCCTAGTCTGATCATCCTGGTTATCAAAAAATGATAAAAGCCATGAATCAGATGTATTATTGGTTAGGAATGAAGAAGGAATTTGTTGAATACATTGCTAGGTGTCTCCAGTGTCAATAGGTTAAAGTAGAATGCAATATTCCAATGGGATTGTTGCAACCAATTCCAATTCTTAGATGGAAATGGGAAGTTATATCCATGGACTGCATCACAGGATTGCTGAAAACACCCAAACGACATGATTCCATCATGGTGGTAGTGGACAAAGTGAGCAAGGAATCTCAATTCATATATGTCAAGTCCACCCACAAGGCCATTGTCATAACTAAGTTTTTTTTTTCCTTTTTATATTCGCTGTTTATAAAACACCGAGGATGGTGTTCCCTTAAGGGGGTTGTTGAAAAATGCAGCAAGAAATTATCAATTTGATTTTTCCTTGATTAAATTGAAAAAATTCGAATTTCCATATCAGCAAACAACTTGGATGTAGTTAACTTATGTCACATGGCTTGTGTCACCAATTTTACTAAATAAATTCAAGTTGGAGGAGTTAGAGTCCAGTTAATCATGTGTGATTGCTAATTTGTAGCAATAAAAGTCAATTATCTCAAGTTGTTTTCAGTTAATCTAGTTCCAACTATTGGAGGAACCAGTGGAAGGTCAGTTGCATAGTGGGACTTCAGTCAAACTCAGTGATCATCGAGTTAATTGATAAATCAACCCAAAATAGTTAGTGCATGCAGAGAATTCGAGTTACCTAGTTGATGTGGAGATTCCAAATCAATGTAACATCAACTGTAAACTAGTCTTGAGTGTATAGGTGTTGCATGTAGTTAGTTGATCAACCTTGGGAATTTCACAATCCATTTTGGAGAAATTCCTAAATAATAGGGGCCTAATTTCTCAAGGAATTGTGCAAGGAAATAGGGGCTCAAGCAGAGGAAGAAATTGAATAAGTTTGGGTTAGATCTTCTCAGTGAGTAGAGAGATAGGTTATGCACTTGCAAGTTGTGCTCAATTGAGAAAATTTATTGTAATATATCTCTATTCATATGATTAATGCAAACAAACATTGGGGTTTTTAGCAGATTTCTTTCCCTAGGAAAACTACTGTGTGCATGTGTGTTATTTCTTAATGCATGTCCAAAATTTTCTTTTTAAATTGTGAATTAACTTCCACAGAGCAGTAGAGTAGGTTTGTATCTTGTGATTTGATTAAAACTTCATGAGTATTTGCAAATCTACACCATAATTTCTACATGGTATTCGAGCAGGATTCGCACTAGAGTAAAAATTTCGAAGTTGTTTCTCAAGATGTTCGAATTTGGAGTTCAGTGCAGTAGGATCTCTTCAGAGCTGAGAAGATGGCCTTCAATGGACCGAGGCTAGCGTATGCCTTGGAAGGAAACTCTAATTTCATCGCATTGAAGGATCACATGGAGGCGGTATTGGATGACTATGGATTGCTAGAATACATCAAGATAAATGTTGCAAAACTAGAAGAATCTGATGCCCATAACCTTGTGCAGTGGAAGGAAGATGTAGCAAAGGACAGGAGAATAATCTTGGAGGGAGTATGAGATCACATTGTCTCAAATCTCCATGGAAAAGAAAATTCATTTGCAATGTGGAAAGCACTGACAGAATTGTTCGAGAATAGTAGTGACCACAAGAATATGGCACTAAAGGATAGATTTCGAAGTATCAAGATGCAAAAGAATGAAACTATTCCACACTATTTGAGCAGGTTCACACAATTTCATGATGAACTTGGTGGGGTTGATACTAATGTTCCAGAATATGACTTGGTAAGCCTAACCGTTTTATGCCTTCCCAAGAGTTGGCATAAGTATCAAGATTTGGTGAACGGGAGGGAGAAACTACCAAATTGGGAACATTTATGGTATGATTTGTTATAGGAGGAAATACAACGAAATACCAGAGATGGGACTTCATCTAAAGATGAAGATGAATAAAATTTTTCCTTGGTTGCAAAGGAAAATAAGGGAAAAGGGAAGAAATCTCAATCCAAACTAGAGTCTAGCCAAGGGGACAAGAAGAAAGGGTTGTCCAAAATTAAATGCTTCTATTGTCAAGCATTCAGGAACTATGCCACAAAGTGTCCACACAAAAATGCAAGGAAGAAGACCTCAAGAGGAGTAGCAGGTGAATCCTTGGCTTCAAAATTTGAGCTTGAATTTATCCTTATCGCATTCATGGTCAACACAATGATGGGGAGTGTGTGGTATTTGGACTCAGGTGCATCCTTCCACATGACAGGGTGTAGAGATTTTTTTAGTGACCTGGAGGAGAAAGACATGTAGATGAACATTGAGCTAGGGGATGGTGGAAGGTACATTGCAACTAGGATTGGTATAATAACCTTTCAGAGGGACTCGAGCTTGTTGGGTTTTGTTATATTCTTTCCACGACTAGCCTCCATAGTTAACTAAAGGGGTTAGAGGGGGGGTGGGTAGCCCCCCTCCACGGGGTTTGGGGCAACGCCCTGGGGAAATTTTTTTGGGACCCTATATTAGGTGGGGCGAACCTACCTATGGTTTTATGCATGGTTTTTGCACATGGTTATGGGCGCGATGGTTTTTGGTCCATGGTATTGAATACTTTGACATGTATATATATGTATTGTAGCATTGAAAGGATTGTAATGAAAAATCAAGCTAGTAGTCCCGGTTTTGTGATCCAGGGGAAAATCTCTGTGTCATGCTATCACATTGTTTATTTTCTATTCTTTGAATTCATATGCAGGTAGTTTATGTATGGGATTAAAACCTACATTTGGTATCAACGTTGTTTGGCTTCAAGGGGATGCCTTTGTTGCTGAGGGGTTTCGCTTGGGCCTCTGGTAGACCCTATTCAGTGGGAGATCTGCGGGTTCGATTCTGGTGGTGAAAGAAGATCGCGAGTAGTGGAAATATAGAGATCGAGAAATTTAATGGTCAGATTTTTGATTTGTGGAAACTCAAGATGGAGGATTTGTTGGTGGATAAAGATCAGTGGATCGCGGTAGATCCAGGTACTAAACCAACGAGAGTGTCCGATGAAGAATGGAAGAAGTTGGATCAGAAGGCAAAGAGCACAATCCTATTGTGTGTCTCAAATTTAGTATTGCTGAATGTATCAGGGAAAGCTACAGTGAAGGCTTTGTGGGACAAGTTAGGGACTTTGTACCAATCTAAGTCTCTGGTGAATAAACTGTTCCTACAGAAAAAGATGTATAACCTAAGGATGAAAGATGGAGACTCGACGACGGAGCATCTGAACGCATTTAATACTGTGGTATGTCAATTATTATTTGTTGATATTAAAATTTCAGATGAAGATAAGTGCATCAGTTTGTTGTGTTCTCTACCAGATTCGTGGGATAGTCTGGTTATTGCAATAGGTAGCAATGCAATTGCCTTGCAGTTTGATGAAATAGTCTCATCCTTGCTGACGAAGGAGATGAGACGGAAAAATATGGAGGGCTAGAATGGTGATGCCTTGTCTGTACGAGGATGGTCCCATAATAGAAACAAAAATAAGTCATTGAGTGGGAGATCTAAATCTCCAGGAAAACTTGTAAAGGTGGTGTGCTAGAAATGTGGAAAGGAAGGGCACTACAAAAGGGACCGTAAATCTAAATCTCCTAACAAAGGAAAGGGATCTGATGATTCCTGCAGAGGTGAAAACCACCTCAGATGAAGGTGGGGATGTGTACTTGGATTCTTCAAGTACACATGTAGATCATGAGGCATGGTTGATTGAATCAGGTGCATCCTTTCACTTCACTCCCCATAGAGAGTGGTTGTGCGAGTATGAGAAATATGATGGTGGTGATTTCTTCTTAGGGGATGATAGGAAGGCTAGAATCGTTGTTCGCAAAAAAGTAAAGTTGAAGTTTCAAGGTGGAAGGATTTAAATGCTTTCGGGTGTTCTGCATATTCCTGCATTAGCCAGAAATCTGATTTCTATAAGCAAGTTGGATGATGCAGGTGTAAAAACAATGTTCGAGAAAGATACCTACAAGATGGTTCAGGGAGCACTAGTATTGATGCGTGGAGTTTGGATTGGAACTCTGTACACACTGCAAGGTAGCATTGTTATTGATGGGTGCAACAGTTCTGTGGATCTTGAAAGTGGAGCAGAAAATCTAGTGGTCTCTGGAGAAAAGACCATGCTATGGCATCAAAGGCTTGGACATATTGGAGAGAAGGGCCTTTCGAATACTTCATGGTAAAGATATGGTAGAAGGTATGACTAATAGCTCTCTTGATTTTGATTTCTGTGAAAATTGTGTATATGGGAAGCAAAATTGGGTGAGTTTCCCCTTTGGTGGTAAGAGGGCGAAACAAATATTAGAGCTTGTGCATAGTGATGTGTTTGGACCTGTGAAGGTTCCATCACTGGGTAAGTCTGTGTACTATGTATCATTTATAAATGACTTCTCAAGAAATACATGGATATATTTCCTCAAGAAGAAATCTGAAGTCTTTGATAGGTTTAAAGAATTTAAGGCTCTGGTGGAAAACCAGATAGAGAAGAAGATAAAGGTGCCGAGGACAGATAACGGTGGAGATTTTTGCAAGAAGTAATTTGAAGAATTCTGTAAGAAGTGTGGTATAGCATGACAAAAGACTACTCCATACACACCTAAGAAAAATGGAGTTGCATAAAGAATGAACAAGATGTTGATGGAAAGGGCAAGAAGCATGCTTCGTGGTGTTGGGTTAGGAGAAGAATTTTGGGCAGAGGCGGTGGAGACAACATGTTACCTGGTCAATAGATCACCTTCATCAGCATTGGAAGATAAGACTCCACAAGAGGTATGGAATGGTAAGAAACCCTCTCTTTCACATCTGAGGGTATTTGGATGTGATGCATATGTACATTTTCCAAAGGAGAAAAGAACAAAGTTGGATACTAAATCTGAAAAGTGCATATTTATTGGGTATAAGGATGGTTTAAAGGGTTACAAGCTTTGGAACCCAGTAACAAGGAAGGTTGTGTATAACTGAGATGTGGTGTTCAAAGAAGTGAAAGATGTTATTAAACATGAAGTCCCATCAAAGAAAGCTGAGAAGATAGAGTTTGAGCTAAAGGAAGAAGAATCAGACTCTACAGTAGAAGAGGAATTAGAAGATGAAGAGCCACAAACTCTGGTTGTGAGAAGATCAATTCGAGAAAGAAGGCAACCAGAAAGGTATAGTACATCTGCTTTCTATTCAAATTTTGTTCTATATATTACTGATGATGATCCTAGAACTGTGAAGGAAGTAGTAGATTCAGAGGATGGAAAACTCTAGAAAGATGCCATGGTTGATGAAATGGCATCTTTGCACAAAAATGAGGCATGGGATTTGGTGGAGTTGCCAGCTGGAAAGAAACCCATTGGCAGCAAATGGGTGTTCAAGAAGAAGACGGATGTAGAAGGAAAGGTGGAGAAATGCAAAGCTCGTCTGGTAGCAAAAGGTTATTCCCATGTGCCGAGAATTGATTTTGGTGATATTTTTTCTCTTGTTGCCAAGGTAGCTTCTATTAGATTACTTTTATCTGTGGTTGCTGCTTTTGATTTTGAGGTAGAATGGATGGATGTGAAGACAACATTTCTTCACGAGGATCTGGAAGAGGATATCTACATGAAGCAACCTGAAGGCTTTGTAGTGAAGGGTAAGAAAGAACTAGTATGAAAGTTAAAGAAGTCTCTTTATGGGCTAAAACAGTCACCAAGGATGTGGTATAAAAAATTTGATACATTTATACAGGGACTTGGCTTCACCAAAAGCAAAGCAGATCACTGTGTGTATTTTAAATTAATTGGTGACCGTGTTATTTATTTGGTCTTGTCTGTGGATGATAGGTTGCTGGTTGGAAATGACAAAGAAATTATCCAGGATCTGAAGACCCAATTGTCGTCCAAATTCGACATGAAAGATATTGGTACTGCAAACTATATTTTGGGCATGGAAATTAAAAGAGATTGAGCAAAGAGGAAGCTCTGGTTAAACCAGAGGAAGTATGTCGAGACAATACTGCAAAGGTTTAATATGTAGGATAGTAAACCAATGAAGGTTCCTATTCTTGTTGGTATAAATTTAACTGCTAAATAGTGTCCCAAGACACAAGAAGAGGAAGAGGACATGTCCCATGTTCCATTTGCAAGTGCAGTAGGTAGCCTGATGTATGCGATGGTCTGTACTAGACCAGACATTGCACATGCAGTGGAAGCATTGAGTAGGTTTATGTCAAAACCAGGAAAGGAGCATTGGACAATAGTGAAGTGGGTTTTCAGGTATTTGCGTGGCACTAGTGATTATGGTTTGTGCTACCAAGGAAGACCAGGATTGGACAGAGTTTTGGATATTCATGGCTTTTTTGATGCAGATTGGGCTGGAGATCTAGATCAGAGAAGATCTACAAGTGTGTATGTGTTTAACCTATTTGGAGGTGCAGTTAGTTGGATGAGTAAGAAACAATTTGCAGTGGCACTATCAACTACAGAGGTAGAATACATGGCAGCCACTCATGCAAGTAAGGAAGCATTTTGGTTGTATAGATTGTGTTCAAGTATGGGGTTAGTACAGGGAGTTATAAGGATAGACTGTGACAGCCAAAGTGCAATTTTCTTGGCAAAGAACCCTGCTTACCATTCAAAGACAAAGCACATTGATGTTCAATATCACTTTGTGAGGGATATGATAGAAAACAAAAAAGAGTTGTTGGTAAAGGTGGACATTTTGAAGAATATTGCAGATGCATTGACAAAATTTGTGAGCTCTAAGAAGCTCTCTTGGTGTAGAGAAACAATGGGCATTGCAGGGCTAGATAAATGACTAACCTCTCCTGTGCCCCCCTGTGGAAAACAACAAGTGGGAGAATGTTGGGGTTGTGTTATATTCTTTCCACTACTAGCCGCCCTAGTTAATTGGGGGGTTATAGGGGGGGGGCCTCCCCTATCTAGGGGGTTTGAGGGGGGCAGGTAGCCCCCCTCTACGGGGTCTGGGGCAACGCCTTGGGGAAAATTTTTTGGGACCCTATATTAGGTGGGGTGAACCTACCTATGCTTTTGTGCATGGTTTTCGCACATGGTTATGTGTGAAATGGTTTTCGGTCCATGGTATTGGGTGCTTTGGCATGTATATATATGTATTGTAACATTGATAGGAACATAATGAAAAATCAAGCTGGTAGTCTCGGTTTTGGGATCTAGGGGAAAATCTCTATGCATATGTGTTTTATATGTTATTCTCTCGCATTGTTTATTTTATATTCTTAGAATTCGTATGCAATTAATTTCTGTATGGGGTTAAAACCTACAGAGCTCCCCTCTTAGGCTCAACGATGTCATGTTCATTCATGGCCTAAAGAAAAATCTCATCTCTGTTGCAGTTTTGGAAGACAGTGTTTATCATGTGATCTTCAACAAAGGAAAGGAATTCATGAGACACATAACCATGGGATAGGTGAAGTAGATCAGGGTTCGTGTGAAGAACCTATATAAACTAGACATGGAAGAATATAATGCTTTAAGCACTAAGGCGAAGAAAGTGCAAGGCCACGATGTCAGTAAACTTCGGCACAAAAGACTTGGCCATTTGCATCATGATGCCCTGAATATTATGAAGCAAATAACCACAGGCCTCCCCAAAGGAGCACTTTAGTAGAAGGATGTACCTTATGGAAGTACACAAAATACATATGCCATGATCGGGACAACAAAGCACATTCAACCCTCGAAAGGATCCACTATGATGTCTGTGGAGCTTTCTAGATAGCCTCTAGTTCCATGCAAAAGTATTTTGCATTTTTATTAATGAATTATCACGAAAGTGTTGGATCTTTTTCATGCAAAAGAAAGATGAGACATTCTCCAAGTTCATAGAATTCAAGGCACTAGTTGAGAAAGAGACTGGCAAGAAGGTGTAGGCTCTTAGGAGCAATAATGGAGGTTAGTACGTGTTGAATGAATTTAAAATTTTTTGTGTGAAAGAAGGCATTTGACAAGGGTTGACAACACCGCACAACCCACAACAGAAAGGGGTAGCTGAGAGAAATAACCATAGCATTGTGGGAGCAACGAGGGCGATGTTTCATGACCAAGGCCTAACTCTTCATTTATGGGCTGAAGCATGAAACACAATAGTCTATTTGCAGAACTGGAGTCCTCATCTGATATTCTTGGCATGGTTACACCAAAGGAGGATTTCTCGGGGAGAAAGACGGATGTGTCACACTTTAGGATTTTTGGAGCCCATATTTACTGCCATGTCTCCAAAGAATCAAGGAAGAAGCTTGATCCGATTGCAGAATTGGGGGATTTGTGGGTTACACAAAAACTCCTCACAACTACTGTGTGTACTTGTCATCCCTCAGAATGACACTTGTGTGAAGGGATGTAAATTTTGACAAGGAGAAAGTGATGCAGTGCTCTCTTGAGAGGGAGCTTCAGATCCCACTAGAAGAGGAACTTTTAGCTCCAAAGGAGGAACCTAAGGAAGTTGTGGAGCAACCAAAAATTGAGGAGTAGAGAGTGGATACATCCACTCAAGCATAACCATTTACAGAAGGAAGGAAAAGAACCAGGTACGGTGAAAGACTTGTGCAGGATGTGAGGAAGAATCTAGGTGCTCCTTCAAATTTGCATAGGCAGAGAAGGTAATCTGATCGGTACACTGGCTACATGGATCTAATGACTAAAATTCTAGAGGCTAAGCCATCCTCTTACGTGGAAGAAATAGAAAAACCTATATGGGTTTATGCAATGGTGGGGGAATACAAATGCATTGCAAAGAATAGTGTCTTGGAAGTGGTGCCATGACCAACAGGTAAATCATTAGTGGGTTCGAGATGGATCTTTAAGGTGAAGGAAGAAACAGACAAAAGCATAGAGAAGTATATGGCCAGTTTTGTGGCCAAGGGATAATCTCAAGTTGAGGGAATTGACTATGAGGATACCTTTTCTCCTGTAGAAAGGTACTCATCCATTAGATCAATTGTTACGTTGGCTACACAGATGGGGTTGAAGATCCACCCAATGGATGTAAAAACAACATTCCTCAATGGGGTTATTGAGGAGGAGGTGTACATTGAACAAACAAATTTTTTTGAGACATTTGATCAAGAGACTCATGTGTGCAGACTCAAGCGAGCATTGTACGATCTCAAAGAAGCACCACATGCTTGGTACACTAGGATTGATAGCTATCTCACTAGTTTGGGCTTCGCCAAAAGTGAAGCAGATGAAAACCTATATCTTATCTTGTTAGAAGGTAAATTTCTCATTACTGTCTTATATGTTGATGATTTGATTTTAACTAGTGATGAGAAGCTGATTAGATATTGCAAGGAGGACCTTGCAAGGGAGTTTGAAATGAAGGACATGGGTCTCATGCACTACTTCCTCGGGTTAGAAGTATGGAAAGGAGATGGGGAACCATTTGTCTCTCAAGGTAAGTATGAAAATGAGATAATACAGAGATTCTGCATGGTGAGTTCTAAACCCGTGGAGACACCTCTAATGGCCAAATCAAGAAAGGAGGATGCCACCTCAAGTGAAGAAGTGGATGCTACCATTTATCAGAAGCTTGTGGGTTCACTAATGTATCTTGTGAACACACGACCAGATATGTGGTATGCAGTCAAATAGATGATCAAAGCTATGGTTATGCCAACCAAATTATTTTGGAAGGAATCTAAGCATGTTTTACGGTACCTCAAAGGAACTACCCAGTTTGGAATATGGTACAAATGAACAAAGGGAGTGAAGCTATGTGGCTTCAAAGATGCAGATTGGGTGAGGGTTCCATCAAAATGGAAGAGTACATCAGGTGGAATTTTTAGCATTGGGTCCACAATGATTTCCTGGTACAATAGGAAGAAAATATCTGTTGCTCTTAGCTCAGAAAAAGCAGAATACATGGCTGCAAGTCAAGCAACATGTGAGGCGATTTGGATGAGAAAGATACTTGTTGGACTGTTTGGTCAGATGAAGGATCCAACTATGATCTACTATGATAATAAGAGTTGCATAATTCTCTTTTAGAATCATGTATTTCACGATAAATCCAAGCATATTGTTATCTGGTATCACCATTTACGGGACTATGTGCAAAGGCAGATAATGTTGCTAGAATACATTCCATCAAAGGAACAAGATGCTAACAGTTTGACAAAAGATTTGTCAAGAGGGAAGTTTGAGTTCCATAGGTGAAAGATAGAGGTGGTTGATAATCCATTTCTTATTGAGAGGGAGTGCTTAAAAATGTAGCAAGAAATTCTTAATTTGATTTTTCCTTGATTAAATTGAGAAAATTCGAATTTCCACATAAACAGAGAACTTGGAAGCAATTAACTTGTGTGACATGGATTGTGTCACCTAGTTTACTAAGTAAATTCAAGTTGGAGGAGTTAGAGTTTAGTTAAGCATGTATTATTTCTATTTTGTAGCAATTAAAGTCAATTATCTCAATTTGTTTTCAGTTAAACTAGTTCCAACTATTGGAGGAACTAGTGGAAGGTCAGTTGTGCAATGGGAATTCAGTCAAACTCAGTGATCATTCGATTAACTGATCAATCAACCCAAAACAGCTAGTGCATGCAGAGAATTCAATATTCCAAGGCAGTGTAATATTAGTTGTAGACTAGTCTTGAGTCTACAAGTGTTGCATGCATTTAGATGATCAACCTTGGGAATTGTGCAATCCATTTTGGAGAAATTCCTAAATAATAGGGGCCTAATTTATCAAGGAATTACACAAGGAAATAAGGGCTCAAGCAGAAGCATAAATTGACTAAGTCTAGATGAGAGCTTCTCATTGAGCAAAGAGATAACTTATGCACTTCCTGGTTGTGCTCTGTTGAGCAAAGCAATTGTAATACATCTCTATTCATCAAATTAATGTAAGAAATCATTGGGGTTTTTAGAAAATTTCTTTCCCCAGGAAAAATATTGTGTGCATGTGTGTTATTTCTTATTGCATGTCTGAAAATTTCATTCTAAATTGTGAATTAACTTCCGCGGAGCAGTAGAGTAGGTTTGTGTCTTGTGATTTTTTATTAAAGCTTCATGAGCAGTTGCAAATATACACCATAAGTTCTACAGGGGTGGGAAATGTAACATCCCCTATTTTAACCCCTACTTTTTGTAATGTTAAATGTGAAATGCAACACCAACATACGGTGTAATGGCTAGTTGAAACTCTAAATAAACATTTTCCACTTATTATTAATTTAAATAAATTAAAACAAATGAGGGGGTAGAACCTACTCATCCTGAATATGAGGGAAGCCACTTTATTACTTACTTGCATAATTTGATGTTGGTATTATGACACAGGTTTGGCATTATGACACAGGTGTTGTCCTTGATGACAACTCACTCAAATGACAGATCACAGTTCAGGCTCTCAGAATGAAAGAAAAATATATATATGTAGGTTCCTCTTAACCAAGTCGCGTATACACGCGGGTTAGACGATCAAAAGGCATGTATACGTATGCACACACTTTCATGCAAGGAAAAGCACATACATGTGGGAAAATTATTTTTGGTCCATGGTATTTAGTCCTTGGTATTTGGACCTACGGTTTTGGACCATGGTATCTCGTCCGAAGTGTTGAACCTAGGTATTGGGTCCATGGTATTGATTCTCTACGGTTTTGGACCATGGTATTGAGTAAGGCCTAAGACTATAAAAGGGGAAGGAGATCATTAGGCAAAGGCATTAACTCAAGTATTGAATATCTTATGGAGAGCAAGATCTAGAATTGGGTTATGGTGCATAGCTAGATCTAAACCAAGGAGGAACTTGAGCGTTAGAAGAAGCATAAGTTCTATTGTTGGGTCAAGATCTTAAGGCTTGAATAGTAGTATCTTTGTGTGATTTTGATTTATTATATTTGGCGCATGAGCTGATCTATAAATCTGATAACCTGGGTATAACTAATGTCTGAATAAGTGAAAAGGGTAAATTATCTTTTTATAGATCTGTACGGAGGTTCGACACAGTAGAGGCGCGTATACACGCTGGTTAAGTAAGTCAAAATAGCGTATACACTGGTTGGCCTTAATACAGAAGCGTATGCACGCAGGTTCTACATATTGAATTAGCGTACGTCTCATGAAATATGTTTTAGCTACCTCTGTTTATTGCTGCAGTGTTCTGCATTCAGGATTGGGTTCTGGTTTCTGTTAATGTATTCTGGTTACAGCATTCAGAGAAGTAATTGTTTGATTCAGTTTTGATTGAAGCAAAGGAGATTGGTTGATGAAAATGTATTTGATGTTTTGTTATTGATGGATCTAGTTTGAAAATTTATGAAACGTGGTCCCTGGATGTAAAGAGAAGGTTGTAGCCTTCTGTAAGTCAGCACCTACGTATTAGTACATCAGCGAGTACAAGAGCTAAGGGGGTTGTAGCTCCCTTCCAAGAGAAGCTGTAGAACGAGTGAAGGTTATAACCTTTTGCAGGTAGAAGCCTGCGTACTGGTATAAGACTGTACCAGTACAAAAATATTGTAAAAAGAAGTTTCTTTTTAAAGGAAGATAGAGACGAATTGCATCAGGTGGTTTTCACCCACATTGGGTTTCCACCTTATATCTTGTGTCCATGTGTGTGATCTGTTCTGTTTTACTGCACCTGTTTATTGTTCTTATGGTTAATGAAGTTCTAATGCACTGATTAAAGATCAACATTTAATGAATCATAAGTTTACTGATATATGTTGGTTGCTTTAGACACAGTAGCGTATATACACAGTTTCCCATAACTAAAGTAGTGTATACAAATTTGATTGTGAATTGAAAAATAATTGAGTTGATAACACTGATTCACCCCCCCTCTCAATATTATTTCCAACAATTGGTATCAGAGCAGATCCTTCAGAAGAAGCTTGATCGCTTGGAGGAAGATCTATCATCATGAGCAATCACATACTTCTTCTTATCCACACTCTACGCTAAATGAATCTAAACTTATAATGAATTGATTTTCATTCTTGTTTCCAATGTGGGATTACTTTGATATGGTTCAATGAACCTAAATATTTGATACAATTTTGGATTATTTTGTCTACGAGTGGGAAGGTTATTTCACTAACCATGTGTCCAGATTTGTATTAACTCTATTGACCACTTAGATCATTTGTTATCAAATCAACGGTTCATGTGCACTTAGGGTTTTAACGAAGGTTTAATGACTTCCCATTGTTTACTCCTCACTAGTTCAATTCACTCATAGTTTTTTTTGTTCATGTTGCCTTCTGCGGCTAGGGTTTCATCTTGGGTTTCAATGGCATTTGTTGTTTTCTTCAATGAAATTGTAACAGGTGTACTTGAAACACCTTCATGAAGGTATGGCCCCCATTTGTCATATATTGGCATTTTACCTTGCAATATGTCAAGAGGAAGGCTTACATGTTTGTTTTAACTCAGAGACTAATCACAGAGGTACTATTTATTTTAAATAGGTTTGTACTCAATTATATTACTTCAATTCTTTATGTTTTTATGCATTATTTAGTTTATTTACTAAAACACTTGAATGTTCATGTTCTCAGGTCTGCTGGGTAGTAATTTGGAGTCTTGTAACAATACCTACAAGTCATCTCGAATGAGAAGATTGACGTTATTGACACATTCACATAACCCATAAGATAAATTTTATTAATCAAAATAATTTCTTCAATGTTCCTTCATAATAGGTTTGGGTATAAAAATTTTCTTGTTATTTTCTTATAATTGTTTTTATTTAAAATTTTGAAAAACCCTTTCTCTGAGGAGGATTGGAGCATGGAATTCCTTTTCCAATATATGACTTACAATGTCAGAAGTGGGATTTGGACCCATGATCACTTTTGACGAGTAGAAGCTTAAGTCTGGCGTCTTAGACCACTTGGCCACAAGCAAAAATATTTTCACTACCCTTGGGGTTATTCGAGGAGGTTTCCTCTTTCATTATCTTAGAGTTTTCATTACAGTGAAGGGTTTTCTGTACACAATTGCGTAAATTTCCATTTCCATGTTTGTTATATGTGCAATCTCATTCATGATAGTATTGTTGTTCGACACTTGGGTTTTTATATTTTTCCTATTATTATTTTTATAATCATTATACCTGTACCCAGTAGGGTTATAGTCATAGTTTTTACCTTTATCAAACCCTAAGTTTCTCAGTTTCAATAAAGGTTTGTTATGTTTTTAAAATGCACGTAAATTAAAACGTAATTTGGACTTGTAGAGGTCGTTTTTTTTCATATATTTGTTTAATAGATTTACTTTGTCCTCAAAGAACATTATCTATTCTCGTTTTCAATTAAAGATAATGCCTCCAATTCACTTATTCATGTATTACTAGAGAGTTTTTATTTAACCTATTCCTTTCTAGTTTATGTAACTTTGTTTATAACCCTTATACAATGTTTTTGTTTTGTTTTGTTTTGTTTGTTTGTTTGTTTTTTTTTTTTTTCCATATGAAAGCCCAGAGTAATCTAGAAACCAAACAAGGTATTTCTTTGTTTCACTCCTGAAAAAAATCACTGTTACACATTTCCTTTATTAATGTTTGTGTAGTAATGGCCAATAATAACCACTTAAGTGTTTGTAATTTTTATCTTAGGTATTTCCTGATTTATCTTGTACCACTTCATGACTCTAAACAACACCTGGAGCTATGATGGATCTTTCAATTTTTAACGTATAGCTCGCTCTTTCCATCCAGGTTGGAAACATTTTTCAGTCTTTCTGGGTTCTCATGAACAAGGTGGATTCATCTAAAAGAAGACCATATTTGTTGCCTTATTAGTTTTTCTCTAATTCTTGTTATACAATAAGCCATGAAAATTACCATTCCTTGGAAAATTCTATTTTATTTTATTAATAAGAAATGGAGTTGAATTAAGGCTAGCACGATCATATGTAATTGTTTTTAGAGAAAACATCTTTATCAAGTCCTTATTTAACTGGACTTCTCTATATATATTTATATACATTTTGTAGAAATTTACTCAAAAGAAATCACTATGCATGTAGACTCTTTTTCTCATGAATGTTTATAAAATTATACTTTGTCTTTTGTATTGTCTAGACTCATATCTATATGGCGTTTTCTAAAAAGGATTTCACTTACTCTATATCGATGATTGTACCTTTGTTTAATGATGTACAATTCACAATTGGAATATTTCTCTCTTGTTTTGTGATAGTTCTAGTTATTATGCATTCACAACTTTTGTTACTGTAACATTTCAATCACAGACAAAAATTATTAATGTACATGCATATAGTTTACTCTTGCCTGTACATGAAAGAAGTGAAACAGCTATATAGTTTTTATAAAAATAGTTAAAGTAACATCTCTCTTTTTTAGTCTACCCTTGTGTATATCACATCTCATAATGTATTCAATACATACTAATATAATTTAACACTCTTTATAGTTTATATATTTTCCCATACTATTCAATATTGTGAACTAACACTTATAAATGATTTTACTACCAGTGCATCAAATCAATGAGGATAATTGTAACTCTATAAGAATTAATTTCAACTCTATACCATTTACTTTTTTTCACTACATGAAAATATTTCATAACATCATAATCAATAACTAAATCATATATTCCTTTTTACTCTCGATCTAATGAGCATAAATCTAGTTCTAGTACAGAATAAACAAATTACATACTAAATAAAGTTAGAGATGTCGACTTGAAATTTTTTCCTAGGAAACTAAGAGTCAAGTAATTGGTTTCTCCCAACCTTGACATAGCCTCTACTGCCCCCCCAAAGCAAGTAGGCCTACAAATCTCTTTTTGTAGTTTTTCCCTTCTTCTTCTCTTCAGCCACTCTAATTCTCTTCTTAGAAAGTTACAAGACAAAAGCCAGAAATTCCAAGGATAGTATCCATTGACCACTCTTTGGGTAGTTATTAAATTCCTCCACCTCAGCGACAGGTGGCGGGTAATTAAATGCTCATTTATGGGCTATTGTTTCCCACTTCTGAAGACAACTCCCTATCTTCTAGGAAACATTAAATTGGCCAATATTATAATTTCAAAATTAAATCTAATGACCCAGATTATATGCCTAGGAATTTTTGGTGGATAATAATTTTCCAAAATATATTGCAGCATTTTCCCTCTTTTAGCCATCTATACTTCAACCATTTATTTCTAGGTTTTTTCTATAAAATAAAACATAATTGCAACTTTACAAACAAAAACTTTACATCGGTTCTCATCCATAAAATCACTGATAATCAAATCTAGATATGTCTTTTAATGTATTATATTAAATCAAAATGAAACTTGTTCACATTTATTTACAATGAAACATTAATATGAGGGATATCACATCCTCCCCTGCTTAAATTTGACACCCTCTTGGTGTCTATTCAACATTTTTGTTGGAAATCATTTCAAAATTCCTTTAAGAAAATGAATGGATAAGCTTCCTTGAGATCATATTCTAACTCTCAGGTTGCTTCTTCTATAGTGAAATGTTTCCACTAAACCTTCAAATTTACCACATCTCTTTTCTGGAGTGTAACATCCTCCGATCTGTGATATGTTGCGATTTTGCTAAGAACTCTCCCTCTGGTTCCACCTGTATAACATGGCAAATAATAACATGAGAAGGATCATGTATATACTTTTTCAATAACAAAACATGAAACACATTATGAATTATAATGCTGGTTGCTAGGACTAATTGGTAAGCAACAGGTCCAACTATGGCTAACACTTCAAAGGGTCCACAATATCTGGGAGATAGGTAGTACAACTGCTAAGTCTAAGTGTAATTTTATTAGGTTTGACCTTCAAGTATACATGATCTCCCACATTGAATTCTTTCTGAACCCTTTTCAAGTCTACATAGTTTTTCTGACGATCTAGGTTGTTTCGATTTTTTTTTTGACTTGTTTGACTATTTCTTCCATTTATTTTAACATGTCTGGACCTCGTATCAATCAGTCCTCAGGATGATCCCAAATTAATGGTACCTTGAATCTTCTTCCATACATGACTTAAAAAGGACTCATTTTTCAAGAGGATTGATAACCATCGTTGCAGGCAATTCAATTAGATGCAAATAGTCTTCCCATTTATTTTGTTGATATTTCACATACATCTTTAACATATCCTCTAATATATGATTGGTCCTTTTTGTTTGATCATGAGTTTGAGGATGACAAGATGTACTAAAGTTTAACTTGGTTCTCATGTTTTCAAATATCCCTTTCCAAAATTTGGAGGTGAACTTTGCATCTCTATCTAATATCACAACTTCGGCACCTGATGAAGTCTAAAAGTTTCCCTCATAAAAATTTATGTAATGTTGATAGCTTTAAAAGTGGAATTGACTAGTATAAAATGTGTTGCTTTGTTAAGTTTGTCAACTAACACCATAATAGAATCACGTTGTTTCCCTGTTTTTGGAAACCCAATTATGAAATCCATTAAAATGGTCTCCCACTTCATTCTGGAATGAGGATTGGTTACACCAATCCAGCAGGGTGTTGATGATATTCCTTAACTTGTTGACATTCAAGGCATTTTTCCAAATATTCACCTGTTTCATTTTTCATATCTGGCCAATAAAATTTATTTCTTAATACTGTAATCAACTTTTTATATCCAAAATGATGAGTTGTTGGTCTTTTATGTAGCTCATCTAAGACAAAGTTCTTCAGATTTATATCATTGGGTATATAAAATTTTCTTTTGAACAACAAAAAATATTGGATGTTAGATGAAAAATTACCTTCCTCCTCTTTTGATTTATCAGTTTTCTTCTCTTTTCCCTTAATTTTCATGTATTCTAAATTAGCATATGCAGTTGTTTTGACTCTTTCTATTAAATCTGTCGACCAATTAACTGTTGAAGTAATACAAATTTGATTTAGTTTTCTGCTTAAAGCGTCAACTATCTTGTTTTCTTTTCATTTTATATGTGTAATCTCAAAATCATACTTGCTAATAAATGTTAACCATCTTGCTTGTCATTTAAATTAGGTTGATCAAATAGGTATTTGAGACTCACATTATCTGTCCTTGGTTGAAATTTTCTCCCTATTAAGTAGTGTCTCCACATTTTGAATGCATGAATTATTGTTGCTAATTCCATATCATGAGTAACATATTTTTCTCATGTTCCTTCAATATCCGGGATTCATATAAAATAACATGACCATCCTGCATTAAATATACTTTGAAGCCCTCTTTACTTGCATCTGTACAAACCACAAATTCCTTATTGGGATCAACTAGTTTTATAATTAGAGTTGCTGTCAAAAGTTGTTTCAGTTTATAAAAACTAGCTTGACATTTATGGCTCCATTCAAATCTGATTCCATTCTTTTGTAGTTTTGTGATTGGATAAGCAAGTTTAGAGAACCCATTTATGAATGAATCTCTGATAATAGCATATGATGCCCATAAAATATTTGACTTCTTCTACATTCTTTGGTACTTGCCACTCCACAATTACTTTTATCTTCTCAGGGTGTATAACAATTCCTTGTTTTGATATTACATGTCCTAGATAATGAATTTGTTGCTGGTAAAATGAAAATTTGCTACATTTAGCATATATTTCATTGTCTCTTAGAGTTTCGAGGACCATTTCCAGATGTTGTTCATGCTCTTCCTTGCTCTTTGAACATACCAGAATATAGTCTATAAAGACAATCACAACTTTATCTAGGAATGGCCTTCGTACACTACTCATGAGGCACATAATTGTTGTAGGTGCATTAGTAAACCCAAATGGCAGCACCATAAACTCATAGTGCCCATAGCAGGTGCAGAAAGTTGTCTTGTGTATATCTTCATCCTTGATCCTGATTTGATGATATCCTGACCTTAGATCAATTTTAGATAATATAGAAGCTCCTATAACTTGATCAAATAAGTCATATATTCTTGGTAAAGGGTATTTATTTTTGATAGTCATCTTATTCAGTTTTCTATAATGTTCTATCTTTCTTTTTCACAAATAACACAAGTGCACCCCAAGGAGACACACTTGGTCTTATGTAATTTTTATCTAATAACTCTTGCAATTTAAACTTCAACTCCATTAATTCAAGAATACTCATTCTGTATGGGGCCTTGGAAACTGGGACAACACTAGGTATAAGATCAATAATAAGTCGATGTCCCTCCTCGGAGGAAGTCTTGGTATTTCTTCTAGAAGTACATCTTTGAACTCTTCCAATACAATATATTATGCTAATTATGGTTGTTGTTTATTTTCATACAGATCTTTCACTAGGAAAGTGAATAGTTGACAACCTTTCATAGCTGAATTGTACAACAACAAAAATTCTTGACAGAATTTTTTCTTGGAATTCCTTGAACCATGCAATATTTTCCTTCATCATCAACACAAGTAAAGGACTTGTCTAAATAGTTTAATATCACTTTATGTTTTTCTAACCAATCCATTCCTATGAGGATATCATAATATCCTAATGGTAAAATATTCAGATTGAGGACAATTTTCATTCCATTAAGATCTATAATGCAGTCCTTACTAATTTCAGATACTTTTCTTTTGGTTCCAGTGGCCAACTATACTAACCAAGGCTTATGTTGTTTTTCCTTTCTAAGTTTACACTTCTCAACTACAACAGGGGAAACATAACTCAAGGTGGATCCTGGATCTATAAGTACAAATACACTTTTATCAGAAATCTTACCTTGGACTTCAACCATAGTTGACTGATGATCTTCCTGTCTTCCATCCAATGTAACGTTTACTTTGGGTATATTACAGGCTACATCATTTACTAGTGATGCTTCGGGAACCTGATTTAGCATTGTCTTCTTCTTTAGGGGATCCTATGGACAATCTTTCCACAAGTGATTTTCACCACAACCCCAACATTTATGGGTGGTATCACAAATTCACTGAAATTTGTGTTTCCCACAACAAATCCTCCTTTTTGTCCAGTATTTTTCTGTTGAATAAAACTTTTGTTAAAATTTCAGGCTTGCACACGTTTTGTAAAAGTGGGCTTTTTAAACCACAAGTTTCTTTTGTTGTTGAATTTTTCATATTTATTTGACACCCATCCTTTATAAATATCTTCTTTTTTCTTGCTCTAGTTGAAACACAACTTTTATTTTCTAATGGTCTCGTCCATTGTTTTTGGTTGATCAAAATCAATTCTCTCTTTATGACAAAGGTAGACATCTGATAAATATTTGAACTTTCGTTTTCTCTTCTATCAAGTATGGAACATATCTCAACAGACTCATGAAGTTATTAACAAATTTATCCATACTAATTTGTCCCAATTTTAGCTCATGTAACTCCCTAGCTTTCTCATCAAAATATCTGTCAGTTAAATACTTCTTTTTGAATTCTTTTCTGAACAATTTCCAAGTTAAAAATTTGTTTCTAATCCTTTTAACTTCTTTCTTTTCTTCCCACCATAATGATTCCTTGCCAATTAACCAATACATGGCCAATACTTCCTTAAGATTACTTGGATAATTGTACATTTCAAAGTATTTAGACATATTGAGGAGTCATGCCTCTGCTCCTTCTTCATATTCACTAACAAAATTGGGAGGTCTGATTTTTTTAAATTCTCCCTATAACTGAGATGATGGTTTTATTTTTCTGGATGAAGAAATGTTGTTGCTTGATTTCTGTTCATCTTGACCACTAGACTCATTGGTTTTAGTATTTGCAAAAGTCTATGAATTACTTTTTCTTGTAGTTCCAACATTTACATCTAGGTCTCTTCCAATGAGTCTTTTTACTAGTTTTTTCCTTCTCTAATTTTCATAACGTGTATCCATTAGTTTCTTCTTGGTCTTGTCTAGCTTTGAACAAACTTTCCTGACTTTTGTTTATAGCATCCAAATCAATTTTTAGATTTATTATTACTTGTATCAGTTCAATATCTTGTCTTTCTGCATTACTGTTTCCACCTTCAACCATTCCCAATTTCGTACCATATTCCGCATCACCCCTTGGTGATCCCACAAAAGTTTTTCCATTAAATTATTCCACCATTTTCAGTTCCCTAGCGTTTTTTTATAAAATTTATCCATGACATTCAGTTTCAAGACCCAATAGATGCCTAATGTTATAACTACGGCTCTGATACTACTTGAAAAGACTATACAATACCAACAATGTTTTTGTTTTTTTGTTACATTTGTCTAAGATCAACCTCCAAAAAATCCATCTTATAGTAATAATTATTTTTTACTGATTATTAATTGTCTACAATTATTATATCGATTAAAATTCTAGACACTTGTGATCTAACTTCAAGGGAAAGTTAGAATCTCTACCAGAGGTTTTCATTACTTCATTTATTAATTAGTGAACGTTATTCCTTTTAAAGAATTGTACTTCCCAAATATTACCTTGACATTGATTCTTAACTCACACTTTCTATATTTATATATCATACAAATATATAAGATAATATGTTCAACTCTTAATTTATATTTGTGTAACAATGTTTTATTGAAGTCTCTTGCACATTTATTTTAATAAGAGACCTTTGTTTTCATTTAAAATTTCAGCCTTATAGTCACTCGTGTTTATTTCATCATTTGGACAAACCCTATGGAATTCCATACCTCAAAGTCTCTTTGAGACTTATAAAAATATTGGACCTTAATCGTTGCAGGATTTTATAAGAATATATATATATATATATGAAAATTGTTAACCTCGTCCTTTATTTTCATCGTACATCACTGTCTTTGTATTTATAATCCTCTAATGGTTTACCAACGCCAACCACTTACTTATTCTTACTTGCGCTATTTGTTAAATGAATCTAAACTTATAATGAATTTATTTCCAATTCTTGTTTCCAATGTGGGATTACTTTGATATGGTTCAATGAACCTAAATATTTGATACACTTATGGATTGTTCTTTCTACGAGAGGGAAGGTTATTTCACTAACCATGTGTTTGGTTCCGCATTGACTCTATTGACAACTTAGATAATTTATTTTCAAATCAATTGTTCATGTGTACTTAGGGCTTCAACGAAGGTTTAGTGAATTCCCATGGTTTTCTCCTTGTCAGTTCATTTCTCTCACAATTTTCTTGTTTGTGCCGCCTTTTGTGGCTAGGGTTTCATTTTCGGTTTTTGATGAGCCTCAGTATGAAAAAAAGAACGTTACAACTCTTAAGGCTACCAGCTTTAATTATAAACTCAAGGTTCGTAAAAACTTAAGAGGTGACAATGTTGTATGCACAGTAGGCTAATCTCTACTCAAGTCACTTTGAAGCAATGGACATGACCAAGTTATATGAAGACCACTCTATCAATTGAATCTAGATTTGCAAGGAAATAAATTGCATGAAGAGAAATTCCTAATATACTTTGTAGAAATGGAAATGTTACTCTATCTGTAAAAATGGAAAATGCTACTTGCTAAAATGTAAATTCTAACCTATTTGTAGAAATGTAAAGGCCACACTACTCACAGGAATGTAAAGGCTACACTACTTGTAGAAATGTAAACTTTAATCTATCTGTAGAATGTAAACGTTGCATTAAAATGAAACCTAATCTATGGAATGCAAATAACAGTGCTTGAAATTGAAACCCTAGCTTAAGAAGCATTGAACAAACATAACCAACCTAATATACCTTGCATAAAGAAAAAGATCATGTAATCAATCTTTAATCATTACATTCTAAAGAGATTAGGCCTAGTGATAGAGTTAATTATATAATTCATGAGGAATTCAAGAAAATCATCATTATGTTATCCAATTCATAAATCTGTCCGTTAACCCTAATTGTTGAAATGTGTTGCAGTGGTAAAAAGGTGAGTCCTAAGTGTATTTAGTCTTCTGCAATCATGGTTTTAGAGCCTAAGGGACATTATTCAAGGCTAGTAGGAAAAAATCAAAATAGAAAGGAAAATTTGGCCAAGTTTACATTGATCTAGGTGGATATTGGTGGCCACCCACCTATTCCACCTAGACCCCTCAGCTAGTTTCATCTGTTTCCTTGTTCATTTCAACATTTACTATTTTTAGCAGTTTTTCAGGGCTTGAAATTCCGGAGCAATTTTGACTCCCCAAATAGTGTTTTTTCTGGGGTCTGCGACAGGCCTGTAGCCACAAGCACGGGCATACGACGAAAATTGTAGTACTCAGAGAGACCTTTCCAAAAAGGTATCATACATCGAAAATGAGGATAATGACCAAGTTATGACCCTAGGAAGTTGGCTGCCCAAGTAACCCCAACGGGGACCACAAACTGTTGGTGTTACATCTCCTAGGGTTAGGGTTTTGGTTGTTTAGGGTTTTATCATGTTTTCCAATAATAAATATGCCCTTGAGCCTCATTGTAACATAGTTCAAAGGCATGTAGCTGCCACATCTCTTCTCAAAGATAAGTTACCATTGCCCAAGTTATCTTATTTCCATTTTGTTTATAAGCATAGTTCAATACTTTTGTATTAATGAAATGAAGTGTTTTTCTGCTGCATCTCTATGTTTATGATTATATCTGTAAGTTGTTGTGTTCGTGTTTAAGTTCAGATCAGTGGTATCAGAGTGGTTTGCTATTTCTCTATTTTTCTTTGCATGTCCCCAACGAGGTTAGGGTATAAGGAGCTAGGGCTTGATCTGGTTGAACCATTGCAAGATCAACATCGCAAAACCCAATGACCTCCCATGGCATAAGAAAAGAAAGACGAGGGGGTAGGAGATCCTTTCAAAATGTTGCTCGAGGAAGCCCTCAAACGAAAAAGGGATGCGATGATGGATAACTTTGCCCAAATCTTTTGACAGCTACCCACAGGTGATGCATCTTCATCCAACAACCACTTTGGAGGCACCACTCTTTTTAAGGTACAAGTTAACTTTGATATTCCCATATTTGAAGGCCTGATAGATGCAGACGCCATAAATAAATGGTTAAATCTATTGAAAGGATATTTTTCAATTCATGACTTTTCCAATTGGGAAAAGATTACTTTTTCACTTCTTAAAGACATTCCACACGTCAAGGATTGGTGGGAAACCTACTGTGAACAAAAGGACGAGAGTGAACCCTCATTGTTTTCAGCTGCACCCACTTGGAATTCTTTCTGAGACAACATTAAGGAACAATATTACCCTGTCGGGAGCTATGAAGACAAATACATAAAGTGGACCACGCTATAACAGGGAAGGGACCAATATGCGCCAGAGTTCATAAATAGTTTCCATACTCTTCGCATGAAACTAGTTATCAAGGATACTGAGCAGAATTTGGTGCTCAAGTACCATGACTATCTACAAAAGTACATCCAAGACAAGATGGAGTTCCTAGACATTTTCTCGCTTAGTACGTCGTACCAGTACGCTATCAAGATTGAGCAGAAGTTTAAACACAAGAAGTGGGACTTTGGATCTGTGAATCCAAAGCAAGGAAAAGGTGCCCCCAAACCATAGAACAAAGGACCAAGCCAAGGTAGTGCCACCTTGGACATCCTGCTGAAGCCGCAAGAAAAGAAAAACACCTCGAAGACAAAGAAGGACACAGGAAAATGGTGTGAGTTCCATAAGAGCTCCACTCAGAATACAAGTGAGCGTCGAGCCAAGCGATCACTGGAGGTTGAGCTGAAGGCTTCCAGATCATATGCAGGTTCCGCTTTTGAATCAAAACCCGACAAGGGAACTGACAAAGGGAAGAAGATCATTGATGCAGATCCCAGTGCCATGTGGCCACCACCAAGATCCAGAAGATTAAGGCTAGATATCTAGAGGAGGGGGAATGCCTCTTCCACTCATAGATGTGGGTGAAGGGTTCTCTGCTGCAGTCCATTATTGGCAGTGGGAACCAAAAGAACCTCATTTCAGTAGAGGTTGTGAAGTGGTTGAGCCTAAATACTATATCACATCCACATCCATATACCATCGGGTGGCTTCACCAAGGACGAGATCTTCGTGTCAGCCAACAGTGCTGCCTTCCTTACATCATCAAGCCCTTCAAGGATGAGGTAATTTGTGACATTTCTCCTCTTGATGTTTGTGATGTATTGTTAGGTAAACCATACTTGTGGAAGTGAAATGTTGTATATGAGTCTAGACCTTGCTCTATGATTATTACTTTGGCTAATAAGTTGTACAGGATATCGGAGGTAGCCCCCCTACCACCATTTCTTTGATCACTACAAAGAAATGCAGTAAGATCATTTCCAAGACCAGGATTTTTTTTCCTTATGATTTTCCTTAGGGAAAAAATAAGGTTGTGGCCACTTCTTCCAAGATGGGCTCCTCTGCACAACAGCAGCAGATGGACAAGATCGTGGAGGAGTATAGGGATATTTTTGCCTCACCCACAAGGGTACCTCTGCATTGTCAAGTCAAGCGCTCAACCAATCTGACCCGGGGCATGTCGCTTCCCAATGTACCGATCTATCGACGCTCTGTTCTGGAGAACAATGAGATCAATAGGTAGATTAAGGAACTATTGCAGAAACAACATATTAGGTCAAGCTCCTCACCTTGTGGGAGCCCGATTGTATTGGTACAGAAGAAGTATGGGACCTAGAGGCTCTATATTGACTATTAGGCATTGAGCAAGATCATTGTCTGGAATAGGTACTGAATCCCGCAGATTGATGACCTTTTGGCCCAGACCAAGGTGGCCAAATATTTCAGCAAGATTATCTTGAAGTCAAGTTATCACCAGGTGCCTATCGAACCCTCCGATGTGTGGAAAAATTCCTTCAAATCCAAGGAGGGCCTTTTCAAATGGTTGGTCATGTTGTTCGGATTGAAAAACGCCCCTACAACCTTCATGAGCCTGATGGATGACATCTTGCAACCCTTCACCATTACATTTGTGGTGGTGTATTTAGATGACATCTTGATCTTTAGCTAGATTTTGGAAGAGCACCACCACCATATTCGATAGGTCCTTCAAACCCTGTGCCAACACAAATTGTGTGCTAACTTATAGAAATGCACCTTTGGCCTGACCCAGGTTCAATATTTGGGGTACACCATTGATGAGCAGGGTGTACATGTGGACCCATCCAAGATACAAGTCATTTGGGATTGGCCAGCTCCAACCACTCTAACAGAGCTCCGTGGCTTTTTGGGTCTTGCCAATTTCTATCTTAGGTTCATGTTGGGGTTCTCTCATATCACTTGGCCTTTAAGTAAAGTCACCAAGGGCAGAGCGAAAGATTTTTTTTTTTTTTTTTGTCGGAAACCCAATAACAAGAGTTCTCCAAGTTGAAGAATCGCCTTTGTTCTGCACCAGTGCTCACATGACCAAACCTACAACAACTATTTGAGATTGAGATATATGCCTCCGACTATGTTATTGGTGAGGTTCTTACTCAATGTAGGCATCCAATGGCTTACTACAGTGAGACACTTTCAGACATAGTCTGAAAGTACGCCACTTATGACAAAGAAATGTATTCCATTGTATAGGTCCACCGTCAATGGAAGCATTACATTCTGGGGAATGAAACAGTCATCCACACAGACGACTGGCCTCTATAGTTCATACAAACACAAGGGAAGTTGCAGAAATATTTCCATTAGAAATGGTCCATCTATTTTAAACAGTTCTATTTGAACATTAAGTATAATAAGGGTAGGACCAATAATGTTGTTGATTGCCTCAGCCAACCACTAGTCATGGTGCTAATCATTGTGCTCGACTCCTGTGGGTATGAGACATCACGGTGGCCACATATTTACAAGAGCGATCCAAAATTTGGCAGCATATACCAGACACTCCTAGAAGGGAAGAAAGTTCCAAATTTTCACCTTCAGGATGGATTGTTATGCCACGTGGGACACAGCTGTGTTCCTACAAGTGAGCGTGCCAATATGATTTTTTCACACTATAATCAGGTCGTTGGACGTTTCGGAGTAGAGAAAACAATGGCAGTATTACAAATGTATTTTTATTGGCCGAAACTTCGTCAGGATGTTGGGAAGTACATTAGATCCTGCACCACCTGCACCATTGCAAACCAACCATCAAGAAGCAAGGCATGCATGCTACTCTACCTACTCCTAGCCAACCTTAGGAATTTGTCTCCATGGATTACATGTCGGGCCTTCCGTCTACTAAGCATGACAACGATTTCATTTTCGTGGTCGTCGACAGATTCTCCAAGACGGCCATCATGGCGGTCTGCAAGAAAAGTATCCCAACAGAGGCCACTGCTAAGCTCTTCTTTGAGCAAGTATGTGTACACTTTGGGATCCCACAGTCCATTGCCTCAGATCGGGACAACAGATGTTTTTCCATCCCCAAACTAATGGCCAAATAGAGGTTGTCAAAAGGATGGTCATACACATTATGTGCATGGACAACTCGAAGCATTAACGCACATGGGATGAAAGTCTCCCCTATGTCCAACACAACTACAACAGAGATATCCACAGCTCAACAGGCCACAACCCCTTTCATGTAAGGTTGGAATTTCATCCATTATGCCCCATTGATGTGGCCATACCATTTGCAGCCACTCATGAAGATTCAACTCACGTTCGGTCTGAAGTTGAAAGGCTGACAATTCAATTGAGTGCATTCAACACATCCACCAGTAGGTCCATGATATATTGGATAGAGCCAATGCTAAGTACAAGTATTTCCATGATCAACATCGAGTGTCGCATAAGATAAAGGTGGGTGACAAAGTTTGGCTACATTTTCAGAAGGAGCGCCTTGTTGGACCCAACCGCAAGCTTTGCCTGCTCCGATATGGGCCATACACCATCACCAAGGTCATTGGTGGCTATGCCTTTGAGCTCAACATCCCACAATTCCTTGTTCTGCACCCAGTGTTCAATGTTGATCACCTTTGGCCATGCTTTCCACCATTGTTAGACACATCTGACATTAGAGAACAACTTACACCAATAGAGCTCAACCCAAACTGCATGGAACAAGACATAACTCATCAGATCATGGACACAAAGATCAATAACACTCACCAATAGAGGATACATTGATATCAAGTTGTCAAAGCAGGCCAACTCCTTCACCAGGGCAAGTGGTTCACCAGGGACCAGGTTCAACAGAAATTTCCTCACCTCATGGAGGCTCTGCATGCAATGGGGACCATTGCTTCGTAAGGGGGGAGGAATGATCTCGGTGGATATGAGTGGCCACCTGTCTATTCCACCTAGACCCCCAGTTAGTTTCATTTGTTTCTTTTTTCATTTTCATTTACCATTTTTAGCAATTTTTCGGGTCCTGAACTTCTGGAGCAGTTTTAACCCCCTAAACATCATTTTTTGGGACCCACGACAGGCCCATAGTTGTATGTAGGGGCTTGTGGTGAAACCTGTATTGCTCAGAGATACCTTTCCAACACTGTATCATATGCACCAAACATGGATAATATGACCAAGTTATGACCCCGGGAAGTTGGTTGCCCAACTAACCCCAACGGGGCCCATAGACTCTTGGTGTTACATCTCCTAGGGTTAGGGTTTTGGTTGTTTAGGGTTTTATCATGTTTTCCAATAATAAAAAGGCCCTTGAGCCTCATTGTAACATAGTTAAGAGGCATGTATCCACCACATCTCTTCTCAGAGATAAGCTACCATTGCCCGAGCTATCTTTTTTACATCATGTTTGTAAGCATAGTTCAATATTTTTCTATTAATGAAATGAAGTGTTTTTTGTTGCATCTTTGTGTTTATGATTATATCTGTAAGTTGTTGTGTTCCTGTTTAAGTTCAGATTATACATGGTGCTACATGATGCTACGGTATTGCTACAAGATTGCTATATGATGCTATAGGATTACCCTGTTTTGCGACAAGATTGAATCCCTTGTTGATGTGTAACAAGGTTTGGTTTTCATTAGTATGAAACGTATTCTTGTATATATAAAATGAAAAATAAATTATTATTATTAGAGCATGGATTTTATGCTCAAGTTCTTTTATTTTATAGGTCAATCACCCATTGGGTGCTTCTAGGGTTTGTCCTAGGTATAAGAGTCATTGTCATATATGGAATACCTGTTGGGTTGTGTTATATTCTTTCCACGACTAGCCCATGTAGTTAACCAGGGGGTTAGAGGGGGGGCAGAGCCCCCCCCCCCCTTCGTTGCATTGATTGTGTAGCCGGGGGGGGGGGGGGGGGGGTCATAGGGGATTTGAGGGGTACCCATAACCCCACTTTATGGGGTCTGAGGCAACGCCTCGGAAAATCAAAAAAATTTGGTTTTAGACCCTATGTTAGGTTGGGCGGACCCACCTATGGTTTTGTGCTTGATTTTCGCACATATTTTTAGACGCGATGGTTTTTGGTCCATGGTTTTGGACACGATGGTTTTTGGTCCATGGTATTGGATGCTTCAGCATGTATAAATATGTATTGTAACATTGAAAGGAACATAATGAAAAATCAAGCTGGTAGTCCCGGTTTTGGGATCCAAGGGAAAATCTCTATGTATAAGTGTTTTATATGTTATGCTCTCGCATTATTTATTTTATATGTTTTAGAATTCGTACGTAGGTAATTTCTATACGGGGTTAAAACCTACATTTGGTATCGGAGATATTTTGGCTTCAAGGGGATGCCTTTGTTACTGAGGGGTTTCGCTCGGGCCTGTGGTAGACCCTATTTAGTGGGAGATCTGCGAGATCGATTCTGGTGGTGAAAGAAGATGGCGAGTAGTGGAAAGATAGAGATCGAGAAATTTAATGGTCAGAGTTTTGAGTTGTGGAAACTCAATATGGAGGATCTGTTGGTGGATAAATATCAGTGGATCGCGATAGATCCGGGTACTAAACCAACGAGAGTGTCCGATGAAGAATGGAAGAAGTTGGATCAGAAGGCAAAAAACACAATATGATTGTGTGTCTCAGATTCAGTATTGATGAATGTATCAGGGGAAGCTACGGCGAAGGCTTTGTGGGACAATTTAGGGACTTTGTACCAATCTAAGTCACTGGTGAATAAATTTTTCCTGCGGAAAAAGTTGTATAACCTGGTGTTGTGGTCACCAACAACCCCCCTCTTTGTTTGGTATTAGCAATAACACCAAGCAAATGGGGACCCTTAACAAAAAATCCAAAAAACATTTTATCAAAATTTTTATATTTTAACTCCCTAAAGCTGTATTGCATCGCGAAGAGAGAGTGAAGCGTTTTCCTATGCGCAATAATAAGTTGCGAAGAAGCGACACGAAATTCATCGCATCACACATATTGAGAAGCGCTCTTAAAATGAAAAATTAAGGAATCGCCGACGGCCGATATGTGACGTCGCATATCGCAACATCGCATAAGCAGCACACAGTGATTGGATGATTAAGCGCGATTTGTGATTCGCGATCTGCGATCTTGCGATCTGCGATTTGCGATCTGCGATGAATGCGACTGGTGGGCTCCAGTATTGTAGCAATAATGCTACAACTCCTGGAGCTTCCTTCTTTAATTTTATCAACCCGGTAGTTCGTAACAAACTTGGAAGCGACGGTGCTGTATGCACAAGTACTAGCTCTTGCCGCAGCTGTCACCTGGTCAGCTGGCACAAGTCCGCTAGGGGCTCAAGCCAACTTCTATGAGCTCTTAGAAGAAGCTTTTTAACTGATGGACGAAAGCTAACACAAAGGAAGCTAATCTAGTTGCAGAAAGGAACTGAAAGCCAACAAGAAACGTAAACCCTAGCAAACCCTAATTCTACCAACTAGTCTTACTGATGCAGAGATGGAATGAAAACTACTGAAGGAGATGCCATTACTTCTATGAAGGTAAAATGCATGTGTCTAGACTACCTCTATCTGAAGAAAACATCTTTTGTATTTTTGTTTCAATTATTAGAATTATCATGCATGTGCTTTTAACTAGCTTTTTACTGTGCAGAGGTGGATCAAGGAGGAGAAAGGCTTGAAAAAGGTTGGGAAAGTTTAGAGAGGGTCTAAGGGGTCCCTAACACCCTTCCAGAGAGTTTCACAAAGTTTGGCTACCAAGAGACTGCGTTTATGAGCTTCTACAGAAAGTCTGCAGGGGTTCTACAGGATGTTTCAGAATTTCTACAGGATGTTCAGTAATTCCTACAGGATGTTCTACAATCGGATTTTGGGTGATGGGTGAGTGGGAGAGGCTGCATGGGTGGATAGGGAGGTAGGAGAGGGGTTCTTAATGACTTAGTGAGGGAGAGATGAGATGATGAGGGGGTGTGCTAAGCTAGTTTGTCTGAAGGAGGGTAGAGGGAATGGAAGGCTGAAAAGGGAGGATAACGTGGGCAGTAGAGTAGCTGAGAGACAAGGGGTCTAATTGGGAGATGAGCAGTTGGCATGGGCAAGGCTTAGAAGGACGAGAGGGTGAGGGAGTAGCACTGCACAGTGTAAACTGAATCAAATCATCCACGTCCTGCACATAATCAAAACATTCCTAATCTGTCCTAACTTTTTAATGGAACCAATGATCAGCACGTTACTTCTAAAGAAAACCATGTATTGGTACTGAAGCAAAGAATCATTCCAAGAGGTCTGAGCGCACGGACAACTTCTACAAACGAAAATATTGCACCAAAGATTGCATGAGTACGTAAACCAATGTTTTTGGTGGGTAGCACTGTCTGCGATTCCAGCCCCTAGAAAGAGGTGAAAATGAGTGTGCAGGCAACCCTTTTCTGGAACTTTTATCAACTCCAATCTCTTCACTCTATTCTAAACAGCTGAAGCAACTCTATCTTCTAACAATGACCTACTTAACCACACCAAGAAATCTAACTCAACAAACTGCGTTTCAAATGCATGTAAAGAAAACCATAATGCTGAAAGAAAAGATAACAATACAGAAGAAGGAGGCCTTAGGCTCTCAGGTTGGGCCCAACCCCGAGAGCTATGGCTCCTTTAAAAGCTCAGAACTGAGATCAAATCTGACTGCTTTCCATTAAAAAATAATAATCATAAGTCAAAGTGCATGCCAATAATGGCTACAAAAGAGCAAAATCAAGCTAGCAGCTCGTAGTGCAGGATGTGCAACAATGTTTCAAAAGTCCTTTTCAAAGGCTAAGGCCTTATCATTTATACATCATGAGGCCCCAAGCTGGCCTCCTAAATCAGTGGGACTTGGCTGGCCAAACTAGGAGTGAACTGCTGCTTCCTCAAAATCCATTTGGGTGCCTTCTAAATCCGGTTGTGGTGGCTGTTGGAGCTCGGAGTTGGGGGTGAAGATCCCGAGGAAGGCCATTTAATGTTGTGGACAACCCTCCTACGAATCCTCAACCCCATCTTGGCTGTCTCCTGGTCCTTATCTGCCCGGTTTTGTTCCAATCATGTGTCAAAAAACCTGAAATGAGCACGTTTTAGCCACCTAGGAATAGTGACTGCCCTTATTCGTACAAATGACATAAACATACTAAAAAATGATGCATAAGTTATGAAAAATGAAGGATTGAGCAAAGGTAGTTAGGCCAAATGAGCCCAAAATGTTACCAAATTTGGGGCTCATCATCACCCCCCAGCTAAAATGATTGCTCATCCCTGAGCAACTAATCCAGCTCCTCGTCCTTCATTGCTTTCACCGCCACCCTCACATCCCAGGCTTCTGAAGTGGTCTCCTCCTCACTGGCATGGAACCCAACCTTCCTTTCCACCTCTTCCCACTGCTTATGCTCTTCTTTTTCTGTGCTGCCTTCCATCAATCCTAACAGTAGAGGTGGGCTTAGCTTGAGGCCAATCCAGCTGGCTTGGAGGTTCTATATGGACTTCTTGTAGAGGGGCACCCGTGCTAGAGCTTCCCTCATTCGAGTTGGAGTATGATATTCTCTGATTTTAAGGCTGTGGGACAATGTGTTCCATCGGCGGGTGCAAGCATGAACACAGTTGTCCCCTAATAGTCGCTCCATATCCTCGAAATGTGTTATGGCCTGAGCCTGCTGATCCATGTATTTCAATAAAGTTTGAGGGTTGGTGGCTAAGTGTTGGTGGGTCGATATCAATGCAGTGGGATCCCCTGGCTCTGCTCTAATCAGCAGTGGCTCATGTAATTCTCGGTCCATGACCTCTTTGACCTCTGCTGCCCTCTTTTCTTCATGGTTCAACCATGAGGCAAATACCATCAACTGCATATCCCCTACAACTGTGTTGGGATCCCATGAAGTCACATTAGGAAGGGCCAAATTATGGAGATAGAACTCCGAGAGTTTGGCCTTATCCTCTGATGAACTGCTATTGCATAACGCTGTGAACTGCTGGGGGTCTTAGAGTTGGGAGATACCCCTCTGTGCCAATGCATTAATATGAAATTGCAGCCACTGGTCTCGTAGGTACAAGCCATAGGATTTGGCCAGCTGTCTGCATTGTAGAGCATCCATGGCCCAACTGGCCATGCAAGCCAGTTGTGCCTCTTTTTGTTGCAACTGCTGTTTGAGAGCTTGTATCTCGATTTGTGCTTGCAGTTCCCTTTCCTGTAGATGCGAGGTTGGCTCCCCAAGACCAACTTGCAGTCCTTCTCTGCCTTGATGTTCTGCTGTAGTGTCCCCTGAGGATGTGCCCTTTTCCTTCTTCAGTTCCTGTAGCTGCAGTTTAAGTTTCTTGTTCTCTTCCTGTAGGAATACCCGCTGGCAGTTTGCCACGTGTTTGGCCATAGCTAATTCTTTTCTTGCCTCCTTGAGTTGTTCCTCTAAGGGGCCTATATCTGCCACTCCTTTTGATTTAGCTATTTTCATCCACGTGTGGGTTCTCACTCTTTCTTCCTCCAACGCAAAGAAAAGCGGCACTGTGAATTTTTGTGGAATAATTTTCCCAGCCTCCAAAAAGTTATAATACGAGCTCAAGCTTGGCTGGGGACTAGGTTCTGGAATATGCTCTTTCTCTTCTTCCCTCGGTGGCTCTACTTCGTCTTCCCTAAGTGGTGATGAGGGTGCCTCTCCCTCCATCCTCTCTGTCTCCTTAAGCCGGGCCAATGTTTCCTGTAGAATGGCCTCAGCATCCTGTAGCCGGGCTTTTGAAGCCAACCTGTCCATTCTCTCCTTCCAAGTAGTTGTCTTCGGGCTCCCCTGCTCATAAGTGACTGATATTTTTGAGGGGGACCTCTCCCTTGGCGAGGTAGGGGTATCTTCTATAGTAATTGGGCTGCTGGATGGCGGTTGGGGCCTGCCCGTTTTGATTCTCACACTTCTCCTGGCTTTGAAATACAGAGGGATCTCCCTCTTTCGTTTTTCCTTTGACTTAGGAGGTGTACTAAGGGTGGCCAGCACGACTGCTGCCTCCCTTGCAAGAATTTCGGCTGTCTTCTCCTTTGGTTTTCCTTTCTCAGGGCTTCCTGTAGAAGGCCCTGTATCAGCTGATTTCTGGCTTCCTGTAGAAGCCGTTTTTGGTTTCCTGTAGAAATAGGTGGCACCGTTTTAGCCTGTTTGGCTGAGGGTGCTTTGCCTTTTGACTTGGTTGAGGCTGCTTTCGAGGTGCCTTTACTGATGTGGACTTGTTTCGTCCTTTCCACCCTACTCTGTAGCCTTTTCTCTCTGGGTGTCAATATGGATTTGTCACCCTCCTTTTCGGCAACCTGGGTTTTCTCTTGCCTCCCCTTTTGTTCTTTCTTCGGTGCTTTGGTCGCGGTTTCTTGGCCTTTCCCTTTCTTCTCTGTGTGTACTGGCTCCTTCTCCTCGCTGCTGGAGGAGGTGAGCTCCTCGGTCAACATTTTGATATCGCCATCCTTAGTCAGATTTCGGAAGGCTTCCCACGAGAGAGGGACTGTGTAGGTGTGGAGTGCATCCTCCACGAGGAGCTTAATGAGCCCATGATGGGCTACCTGGTCTGGTGTGCCCTCTCATAATTTGGTGGCACATTCAGTCATAGACTGCAGGAGGAAGTAAGGAATACTTAGCTTGTTTTCTGAAGGTAGGTCCATTTGGTGCCTCAATTTTGTGAGTAGCCGGAAATGGTACCCATATACGATGCTGAATCGTCCTTCGCACGTGATATATTTCATAATTTGGAGGCTGACCTCACTCCAAAGCGGCTGTAGGCTAGCTCTGCGAACCCCGTTCTTATCCTCTGAGAATTGCTCCTCCGGTGGAAAGAACTCCTTTTTAGCCTTCTGGCCTAATTTCCTCTCCTCCTTGTCCCACGGTACCCCCATTGGGAGGTCAGTGACTCTGTTGATGAGCTGTGGGGTGAGTCTGAGATTCAAACCCCTGAAATTGACAACGGCCAATGTTTTTGATTTTGGCTTCAAAGCTCGCAGGAACTCCTCTGCCACCTCATCATCATAGCCTTGAAGCTTTTCGCAGAGCGACATCCATCGCGCACGAGTGAACAGTTCTACCACCTCCGAGTTTTCCCGTAGCTTCTTTGAGTCTGTCGGTTCCTTTCTGATGAATCCACCCGGCATGGTGAAAGCCTGCTATGTCAGCCGGAGGTGGCGGGTGCGTATCAAAAGGTGGCCTTTCGGATTTCTTTGGGACAGAGCGTAGAACTACGCCTCTGTCACGCACACAATTCGTAAATTCTTGAATATCTACAGATGAGCCTTGATAGGGGCTCAATTACAAACCACATCCTGTAGAAAACCCCGCATATACTACGACGAAAATTTTCATGCAAAAGGAAGACGACGCTTGCAATTTTATGCTCATACTGTAGTTTTACATTTTTGAGGACGTTGACTTCGCCACCCTTCAAACCGATTGCATGGGAGGAACAGGTTTAGGCTTACCTTTTCCAATTCGCCACCTTTGACGTGAATAGATCAATTTTCCTTCGTAGCGGCGAGCTTCCTGTAGCGCAGCTTCCTGTAGAAGTTACGCACAGGTTCCGGAGAGCACGTCAGTGGTTCTGCGCCTTCTAAGCCACCACCAGACGTCTGAACGAGCCGAGGACTTGGAGTAACGAGCTTTAGAGAAATTCGGACGCTTACTCGACTGCAAAACGGCTAGTGATAAATGAGTGGAGTGACGATCTAGCCGGTGGATTTGAATCCCGGCCGAACTCATGGCGCGGGGGTGAGCTATCCCTGCCGGACCATTGGACGACGTCACCTACTCATTTCACTGCAAGTCTCCCTGACTGCCGCATCATTCCCTGTAGATCTGCCGCCGCCATTTCCGTTAAATCGCCGCTTCTCCCCGACTGGACGCTTCTCACGTGTCCATTACCCGTTTTGCTTGCCACGACCACCACTTTCCAAATCTGACGAGACCATCTGACTGGTCGTGGTGGCTAGTTGAATGGCTACCCGACTGCTCAACCCGTTCATTTCCACACTTGCAAACATTTTAGAGTATTATTCATGTAATTTGACGAAAAAAGGGTGAGGCACTTACCTGTGCGGCCGCGACGTTATTTTCAGGTTTCGGGACGAGGGTGATTGGATTTGCTTGTTGCTGCTTCATGCACAGGCACGGGGGTCCCTCCTTGCAGACTGCTGCTGATTACGAAGCTTGTTACTTGGCTGCGGGTGGTGCATGTGCCCGCTCTATGTGTTGCAGGCGCCTTGATGGTGTACACTCTAGCTGGATGAACTGCTACGGGATTCCTGTAGGATGTCCTGTAGCAGTTTTTCCTCCTCGGGTGCATGCCGAAACGGTGGAGACGGTGGCATCATGGTCATGATCGCAGGGCCCTCGGATGGCTTTGATAAGTAGTGCATGGTGTCTCTGCATCTTTTTTCCATTTGAGAATCGCTTCCTCTGATAATTCAATGTTCTGATTTGACTGTGCAGGTATTTCCATTGCATGGCAACTGGGGTGGTAGAAGGAGGCGACAACAGTGCGTGATGGAGAAAACATTAGCTTGCATGCCTCCGTGTCGGACCTCGGGCGTTAGATCTCCCCACACAGTCGGTTCTGGGCCGTCCAAAGATTCTACAGGAAGTTTCCTGTAGAAATACAGAACTTCCTGTAGAAAGTCCTGTAGCTTCCTGTAGAAGGCTAAACGGTGATCAAATCATGCCCAGACCTTGGAAGAGATGAGTGTTTCTGGAGGGAGTGCTGGTGAGGTCACCTGGTAGCATAGTAGGGACCCTTGTCTTTGAGTTGAGGGGCCTCTTTTCCTGCATGGAATACCTGCAACCTGCATGCATTGCCACATTGTGAACTTGCTTTCCCTATTTTTTTTTTTTTTCTTTTTTTTTTTTTTTTTTTGAAAGACAGCAGGGGCGCCTCCATGAGGTTTTCACCCTTACCATCTGCCTTGAGCGCCTCAGAGAGGTTTTCACTCAAGGGTCTTTTTCAAACATTTTCAGAAAGACAGCAGGGACGCCTCAATGAGGTTTTCACCCCTACCATCTGCCTTGGGAGCCTCAGAAAGGTTTTCACCCAAGGATCTTTATTTATTTATTTTTTTTTTTTTTTTTTAAGATCTTCAGGGTATGCCCAAAACAGAGGCAGAACCCTTCTCTATGACCAGCACTGATTTTTCCACAGTTTTGATGAATTCTTGCCTTGACAAAGGTTTTCTGTAGATCTTTAGTTGATGCCCATTGACAAGCATAGGGATGGCCTCCTCATCAATGGTCCGAATAAGAATAGATCCATTGTCATTACATTTTTCCACTGCATATGGTCCCAGCCATCTGGTTCTCAGCTTCCCCTTGAAATCCTTATGCCTGGAATCATACAACATCGCCCAATCTCCCGGCTGAAATTGCTTGTCATTGAGGTGTTGGTCATGCCACACCTTCCTCTGAAGTTGAACCACTTCTGAGTGGATAAGGGCCTGCATTCGGTGCTCGTCCAATCCATTCAGCTGCAATAACCTTTCTTGTTGGGCATGGCTGAGATCCAGGTCCAGCTGAGCTGCCATCCTCAAGGTGTTGTATTCAAACTCAATCGACAGCAAAGCTCTCTTCCCATAGACCAACTCATAAGGTGTGAAGCCGGTTGTGGTCTTCCAAGTGGTGTTGTAAGCCCATGTGGCCTCAACCAGGTGATCTGCCCAATCTTTCCTGCTGCTGCTCACCACCTTAGTCAAGATCCCTTCCAATGCTCTATTGGTGACTTCCACTTGCCCATTTGCTTGAGGATGATAGGGGGTGGAAGTCCTATGCTTGATTTTGTGATGAGCGAGTAGGTCTTCAATTAAGTTGGAGGTGAACTGGATTCCTTGATCGGTGACTAGCTCTCTTGGGTAGCCAAATTTGTAGAAGATGTTTTCTCTTAAGAACTCGGCCACCTTTTCTTCTGTTGCTGCTTTGATTGCCTTGGTTTCTGCCCACTTTGTTAGGTAGTCTGTGCACACAATGATGTAAGACCTTTGCCTCGAAGGAGGATTGATTGGACCCACAAAATCCATACCCCACTTCTCAAATGGCTCAAGAGTCACTTGAGGTTGGAGAGGCATTTCGTCCCTTGGAGTCGGTTTCCCCATCCTTTGGCATCGGTCACATTGGCTGATATACCTTCTGACATCTTGATGAAGCGTGGGCCAATAGTAGCCTGCCTGCAGGATTTTGAAGGCAGTCCTTTGGCTGCAAAATGTCCTCCACAAGGCCCGTCATGACAGGTTAGGAGGATATCAAAGACTTCCTCCTCCCTTACACAACGCCTTAAGATCTGATCAGGGCCAAGCTTGAACAGGTTGCCCCCGATCCAAGTGAATGCGGCACTCTTCCTTACGATCCTGCTCTTCTCCCTTGAGGATAGGTGCAGAGGGAACTCTGCTGAGACAAGGTAGTTTGCTATATCAGCAAACCATGGAGAGAGTATTGAGATAGCAAACAGATGTTCATCTGGCATCTGGTCATCCACTGTTCCATCCTCTCCTGCAGGGAAATCCAATCTAGAAAAAAAGTCAGCAACAACATTTTCTTTACCTGGTTTGTCAACGATAGTCAAATCAAACTGCTGCAACAAAAGTAACCATCTAATAATACGAGCATTCACATCTGGTTTATTCATTAAATATGTAATTGCAGCATGATCAGTATGCACAAATGTTTGATATCCAGTGATATAATGTTGGAATTTGTTCAGTGCATGGACCACGGCCAAGAATTCTTTCTCAGTTACAGTGTAATTCAGTTCTGCCTTGGATAAGTTTTTGCTGACAAAGTATATGGCGTATGGAAGTTTTTGTTCAACTTGTCCTAAGGCTGCCCCTATGGCTTTGTTCGAGGCATCAGTGTGGATGTGGAAAGGTAGGGCCCAATTTGGACTTCTCAAGATTGGGGCAGACACCAACTTGTCCTTTAATTCATTCAGAGCCTTCTGACAATCGTCAGTCCATTTAAACTCAACATCTTTTGCCAAGAGGCTAAGCAATGGCGAGGCTAGCTTGCTAAAGTCTTTAATGAATCTCCTATAATACCCTGCTAATCCTAAGAAACTTCGAACATCTCTTACCTTCTGAGGAGGTGGAACCTTCTTGATGAGAGCAATTTTGTTAGGATCCACCTGTAACCCTTGGCAAGAAATGGTATGGCCTAGCACGGTCCCTTCAGTCATCAAGAATTCATACTTTTCAGGACTAAGGGACAGGTTCATCTCAATGCACTTGGTTAGGACTTTTCCCAGATTGGACAATGCTTCCTGGAAGTTGGACCCATAAGGAGTGAAGTCATCCATATAGATTTCCACCGAATCATGGACCAGCTCAGAAAAGATGCTCAAGACGGCTCTCTGGAAGGTGGCAGGAGCATTGCATAGTCCAAAGGGAAGAACTCGGTAAGAAAAGGTACCCCAAGGACAAGTGAAGGTGGTCTTATCTTGGTCTTCCGGGCTGATTTGGATCTGGTTATACCCACTAAACCCATATAGGAAAGAGAAAAACTTCTTTCCTGCCAGTCCATCCAACACTTGATCTATGAAGGGTAGAGGAAAATGGTCTTTCTTGGTGTCCTTGTTCAGTTCTCGGTAGTCCACACAAATTCTCCACTTCCCGTTTTTCTTGGGAACCAACACCAAAGGGGACACCCATTCACTATCCGAGATGGGGTAAATGAATCCGGCATCCAAGAGTTTTTGTAATTCCTCCTTGACGATGTCCTTAAGGGCTGGATTCATTCTCCTTTGGGGTTGCCTAACCGGTTTACAATCTTCTTTGATGTAGATGTGATGGGTACAGACCGAAGGATGGATTCCTTTCATCTCCTTATAGCTCTAAGCAAAAGCATCTAGATGACTGGCCAACAGACTACACAGCTCCTTTTCCTGGGAAGGAGATAGGGAGGAGCTGATCTTTAACGTTCTCTCAGGGCCGAACTCCACATTTTTTACTCTGGGAGTGACAGGGTTGGTCACACAAAGGTCCACTAAGGTGCTGGCTTGGGCATCCTCCACCAATTCCTCTAAGGACAATGCACTGGGAGGTGGAGTCTGGATCAAGGTCTCAATCAAATCATCCTCGGTTGGGAGGCCTCCCCTAGTGGTGTCTAGGGTGCACAAAGGTGCTGAGTACACCTCATCCTCTTCTCCTTCCTCCAACCAAAGTGGTAAGTCATGCTCTAATAAGGGTTGGGCAGGAGGGTACAGGACTAGCTGCTTGGACATAGGACCATTTTTGATGGTCATGTTTCCTGCACGACATCTTATGTAAGCATCTGCAGTGGCTAACCAAGGCCTTCCCAAAGTAAGAGGGTATCCAGTAAGCTTTGCCTTTGGTTGCAGAACCAAAAAATTCTGCAGGGTACTCCCAAGAGTCAACAGAGACCAAGACATCCTCTACAATCCCTTCGGGAGTCACGGTGGAGCGATCTGCTAGTTGTAGGACTGTCGAGGTCTTTCTCAGGGAACCCTGAAGGTTGAGTTTGAGCATGGTATCTCTAGTCATCACATTAATGGCAGCCCCCAGATCAATCAATGTGTGAGGTATGATGGTGCCATTGATGTGGACATCCACTACAGGACTCCCAGGATCCAGATACTTTGGGCAGATGGCCTGCCCCAACATAAGATCAGGTAGTTGTCCTATGACATTGATGGTTGAAGCATCTCTCTTTCGCCTGCCTTGGTGTCTGAAACACTTTTCCTTAACCAGTTTGTTGAATATCGGTACATCTTTGATGGCTTGGAGAAGTGGTATTCTCACACACAACTGTTTGAGTTCTCCCAGAAGCTCATCCTCCTCTGGGTTGGGTTGTGTGGTGGCCGTTAGCCTATCAGGAAAGGGTGGAATGGCCTTTGGTTCACTTTCCTGTTTATCTTCCTCGTCCTCTGGGGGAGGAGGTTGGCGATCCGGAAGAGTCTTTCCAGATCGCAGATTGATCTCCTAGATCTCCACAGCATAGGTAGGGCATGATGTTTCCCCAGTATATACCTGCTGGGCCTGTCTGTTGTTGGGGTTCGGGTTCGGTTGAGCAGGCGTTTGGGGTTGCCTTGGAGGAGCAGGAGGTAATGGTTGTGGTTGAGCTGGTGGTGGAGGAAAAATGGCGGGAGGAGTATTGTACTGGGGCCTCCACCCCGATTGAGGTGCATTCCACTGAGGCTGTGGCTGGGCATGTGAGTGAAACGAATGAGTAGTGGGCTGAGTATGGTACTGAGGCGGGTAAGACCATGGAGGAGGTATAGACCAGGAAGGATGAGCAGGGGGACCCCAGGAAGGCATAGGAGCAGATTGGTTGGGGCTGTAATAAGCTTGAGGTGTCCCTTGCATCCCCTGTTGGTAAGGTCTAGGTCCTTGTGGCCTCCTTTGGTTGAGGAAATAGAGAGGTTCAGTGGGCGCTTCTGTCCCTTGATACATGGCTTTAAGCCCAGGTAAGGTCGGACATTGCTTTGTGGGGTGGTCCTCCTCACAGACAAAACATACCTCAACCGAATGTAATGGGCACTCGTTCTTAGGGTGTTTCCTTGTACACCTAGGGCAGAAGATAGCCAAAGCCCTCTCAGCTTCCTCTTTCTTCTGTTGGATTCGGAATGTATCAAGTTGCATGGCGATGGTCTGTCTCACCTCACTCTTGAGGTCCTCTAATTGATTTGCAAACTCATGTTTGGAGAAAGGAATACCAGCTGAGAGGAGGTTTCCTCTACCTCTTTTCCGGGCTGCCCTAGAGTGGTTTCTAAACAGAGTCTTTATGTCCTCATAAGGCAGTTGGTAAATATCTCCTCCAGCTAGCATGTGAAGGGTATCTAAGAGGTCTTCAGGGACTCCTCAGAGCAGGACCAACTTAAGAGATTTAGGGTCAAGTGTGCACCTGGCCCGTTTATAGCTAAGTTGGAACCTTTCCTCGTAATCTTCTAAAGACTCATCATTCCCCATGGTCATCCGAAAGATTTCTCCCTTGGTTTCCTTGGACCTACAGTAGTCCCGGTATTTGGTATTGAAAGCTTGCTGCATCTGGGCCCAAGTGGTGATACTGTTCCCAGGTAAGCCCATGAACCAGCGTAATGCTGCATCCTTAAGGGTAGAGGGGAAGAGTTTCAGTTTTTTCTCATCTTCAGTATAGTCATAGGTTCGACAAAGGACGGCAAACTCAAACAGGAAGGTATCAGGGTCTTCAGTAGTCAGTCCATGGAAGTGAGGTAAAGCGGAGGGGCTGATGTTCTTCATTTTCATGTCTCCATTGGTCTCTCGGATGGGGAAGGCACCTTCAATTCTCTCATCTTCTCCCCTATTGTCAGCCATAGCTTCAGATGGAGTGTTCTCTAACTCTTCTTCTGCTATAGGATCTTCGTATATCTCAGGAGGTTCGCCTATAGGTTCTTCTGGATCACTGTCACCAAAGAAGAGAGAAGGGTGACTCAGTGATGTGGTGGGGGTGTTGGGTAAGAATTTGCCTGTTTTATCTCGATTTCTACGAGGCATGAAATGAAAAGACTTCTGATTGATTTTGTTTTTCTGGTACCTGCAAAACTAAAACAGATTGAACTGCAACTAACTATCTTGCTGAAATGGAAATGCGGAATTGAAATGAAAGCATGAAAGAACTAATCTATTTTGCTCAAATGAAATTGCAGGAATGAAATGCTAAGCTACGCTTGCAGAATGAAATTGCGGAATTGAAATGTTGATCTATGAAAGTAGGAAATGTCTATGCTACTTTTGCAGAAAGGAAATTGCAGAATGGAAATGAAATACTACTTAGCAGAAGGCGAGAGTAGGAAAGTAGAAGAAAAGCAACAATCACCAATACTCTGACGCTTCCCCGGCAACGGCGCCAAAAAGATGGTGGGCTCCAGTATTGTAGCAATAATGCTACAACTCCTGGAGCTTCCTTCTTTAATTTTATCAACCTGGTAGTTCGTAACAAACTTGGAAGCGACGGTGCTGTATGCACAAGTACTAGCTCTTGCCGCAGCTATCACCTGGTCAGCTGGCACAAGTCCGCTAGGGGCTCAAGCCAACTTCTATGAGCTCTTAGAAGAAGCTTTTTAACTGATGGACGAAAGCTAACACAAAGGAAGCTAATCTAGTTGCAGAAAGGAACTGAAAGCCAACAAGAAACGCAAACCCTAGCAAACCCTAATTCTACCAACTAGTCTTACTGATGCAGAGATGGAATGCAAACTACTGAAGGAGATGCCATTACTTCTATGAAGGTAAAATGCATGTGTCTAGACTACCTCTATCTGAAGAAAACATCTTTTGTATTTTTGTTTCAATTATTAGAATTATCATGCATGTGCTTTTAACTAGCTTTTTACTGTGCAGAGGTGGATCAAGGAGGAGAAAGGCTTGAAAAAGGTTGGGAAAGTTTAGAGAGGGTCTAAGGGGTCCCTAACACCCTTCCAGAGAGTTTCACAAAGTTTGGCTACCAAGAGGCCGTGTTTATGAGCTTCTACAGGAAGTCTGCAGGGGTTCTACAGGATGTTTCAGAATTTCTACAGGATGTTCAGTAATTCCTACAGGATGTTCTACAATCGGATTCTGGGTGATGGGTGAGTGGGAGAGGCTGCATGGGTGGATAGGGAGGTAGGAGAGGGGTTCGTAATGACTTAGTGACAGAGAGATGAGATGATGAGGGGGTGTGCTAAGCTAGTTTGTCTAAAGGAGGGTAGAGGGAATGGAAGGCCGAAAAGGGAGGATAACATGGGCAGTAGAGTAGCTGAGAGACAAGGGGTCTAATTGGAAGATGAGCAGTTGGCCTGGGCAAGGTTTAGAAGGACGAGAGGGTGAGGGAGTAGCAATGCACAGTGTAAACTGAATCAAATCATCCACGTCCTGCACATAATAAAACATTCCTAATCTGTCCTAACTTTTTAATGGAACCAATGATCAGCACGTTACTTCTAAAGAAAACCATGTATTGGTATTGAAGCAAAGAATCATTCCAAGAGGTCTGAGCGCATGGACAACTTCTACAAACGAAAATATTGCACCAAAGATTGCATGAGTACGTAAACCAATGTTTTTGGTGGGTAGCACTCTCTGCAATTCCAGCCCCTAGAAAGAGGTGAAAATGAGTGTGCATGCAACCCTGTTCTGGAACTTTTATCAACTCCAATCTCTTCACTCTATTCTAAACAGCTGAAGCAACTCTATCTTCTAACAATGACCTACTTAACCACACCAAGAAATCTAACTCAACAAACTGCGTTTCAAATGCATGTAAAGAAAACCATAATGCTGAAAGAAAAGATAACAATACAGAAGAAGGAGGCCTTAGGCTCTCAGGTTGGGCCCAACCTCGAGAGCTATGGCTCCTTTAAAAGCTCAGAACTGAGATCAAATCTGACTGCTTTCCATTAAAAAATAATAATCATAAGTCAAAGTGCATGCCAATAATGGCTACAAAAGAGAAAAACCAAGCTAGCAGCTCGTAGTGCAGGATGTGCAACAATGTTTCAAAAGTCCTTTTCGAAGGCTAAGGCCTTATCATTTATACATCATGAGGCCCCAAGCTGGCCTCCTAAATCAGTGGGACTTGGCTGGCCAAACTAGGAGTGAACTGCTGCTTCTTCAAAATCCGTTTAGCTGCCTTCTAAATCCGGTTGTGGTAGCTGTTGGAGCTCGGAGTTGGGGGTGAAGATCCCGAGGAAGGCCATTTAATGCTGTGGACAACCCTCCTACGAATCCTCAACCCCATCTTGGCTGTCTCCTGGTCCTTATCTGCCCGGTTTTGTTCCAATCATGTGTCAAAAAACCTGAAATGAGCACGTGTTAGCCACCTAGGAATAGTGACTGCCCTTATTCATACAAATGACATAAACATACTAAAAAATGATGCATAAGTTATGAAAAATTAAGGATTGAGCAAAGGTAGTTAGGCCAAATGAGCACAAAATGTTACCAAATTTGGGGCTCATCAACGACCATCAATTCCTGTGATGACACATCTTGACATCGCAATCCTCGATACTGCGATGCGAATTGCAGAAATCTCTCATCGCGAAATTTCCTCAACATAATGTTCAAGGAAAACTGTCTGTAGACCAAAATTGGGCACGCGCCTTAAGAGAAATTAATGATTGTACGCCAAAGTATCCAAGAAGGATTGTGTTGTGTTTTTCGAAGAGTCAAGTCATTATGAGTGTCATGATTATGCATTCATTAGAACTTAAAGCTTTCATGTCAATCTTTTCGTCATTACTCTTTTCCTTTGCGTAAACTGTAAGGCAACAACTAATATAAATCAATGTGCAGGAAACATCTAAGGAAAAGGGGAAAGCGTCAATACTCGGAGAACAGAGAAGAGATGCCTTCGCAAACGGATGCCGCATGCAGCAGGACCGCGGATTCCAGAGTATCACTCAACAGATACTGATGGAAATAGACTATCCAAGACTCAGAGTCAAAGGCGCACAAAAGCAGCATGTTTACAAAAGATCCTGAAGCTCAGACTGGGTAAAGCAAAAAGAAAAACGCTAAAGAGGGAAGACGCTCCAGAAAAGCCTGGAACAAAGAACGGAAGCAATTTTCAATACAGAAAATTGTTCAGAGAGCAAAGTCCCTAACTTATTCAGTCATTCGCACGGCTGGAAACCGAAATAGCAACAACACAATCAGTTTGAAAGAAATTTGGGTTATACCAAGTATACACACAGCGAATACACCAAGCCAGAGGAAGATTTTCGAAAATATCTTCTAGTTTGTCAGAAAACGGTGCCAGCTCTTGTTATTTCTATTTTCATCGCTCGAACGAAAGGAGAAGACAACCAGCCGACTCTTCCCAGGCGAACGTTGCATTGCTTACAGCACTAAGGAGCAAATACAGAAACGGTTAGAAATTAGATTCAATTTTTAGAAATAAATTTGCTTTAGTAGAAGGGCAGTCATTTGAAGCCGTGTCCTAAATTTATGTAATTAAGATTAATTAGTTAGTAGTATTTAAACCCTTCTCAGGCATTTGGAGAAGGGTCCGGAAATTTGTCAAAAAACTTGTCCTCAGAACATGCACTTTTGCACCCTCGGAGGGGGTTTTTGATGAATGGATGGATCGAGATTTATCAATGTTTGCATTTAATGTCTGCTACTGATGTTGCACTTTTGTACTCTTAGTAGATGTTAGAACAAGTAGAGATAAATCGTTATTGCTTGAAGCTTATGAGTGAAATCAGTCATAAATGGTACTTTTATCTCTTGACCAATTTCTGATTATATTCTTAAAGTGATATGCAGTTTTAGTTGTTTATATGTTAATGTATGAATGTGTGGGTTACCATTTGGCACTTCTGTACGGTGGAGTCATTTATTTGTGCTTGACATATGAATAACTTATTATGTGATATGTTGTTCACAACTGTTTTGCCTAACTTTTTATGCAGAGTGGTTTATCTCAATTGATTTCTATTCTTATGATAGCTGAATGATCTTTATTACCAGTTATTGTTCGAAATCTTTTTAGATCGCATAATAGAAGAAATACACCCCGGGTTAGCGTAGATTAGATGTGTTGTTTCTTATTAGATTACAATAGCATAGAGTTAGTTTAGAAGTTTGAATTAAATTAGCTTAAAATACTCTTAGATCAACATCATCCAACTCTACACACACACACACCCCTTAGATTGGGAAACTGGTCCCATTATCCCCAGTTGGACCTGCTATACCAAACGGATAAGGAGCTGCCAACCAAGGTCCGGACCGGGTGGGTATCCCCCTTGTTGTCGACCCGATTTTCGGGGCCTCAACATATTTGGCGCTAGAAGGAGGGCCCGAACTATGAATGGCACCTAAATCAAAATCTAAATACCATTCTGAGAGTAAATCGCCCTCATCAACTCCCCCGACTTCCCCAGTACGTTTAAATCCAGAGTCAGAAGTAGCTCGAGTATCAACCGCTGCTACATACCCTAATATTTCAGACCAATTTATCATTGAACCCCTTGAAATTCAAACTCTGATTCGTAAACTCCAGGGATTCTCTATTTTTACCCAGAGGTCTGATAAATCTCAAAGCAGCGTGACTTCGCAGTACAATCCTGCTCATCCCCTGACCAGATTAAAGAGCGAAAAATTTGGCATCAGGCCAACTGAATTCCCTCTCCCCACCAGGAAAAGAGCAAGGAAAACACCACCAGAGTCTGACAGTGAGACTCTTTCATCCACGTCGTCCATTTCAACTCCATCACCGCGAAGTCAACGACCCACGTCTTCATTCCAAACCACTCATCCATCTTCCACAGCCCCTCCTCTTCAATCATCAAAGATCATAATATCTTCATCTTCCCAGCATCAGGGATCATCCTCTGCACTTTCATTCACTAGCAGCTCAACGATGGCCCAGTCTCCATGGAACAATCCCGGGGCGGTTTTAATGCCTCCACCCCTGAGCCCAATACCGGCCCATCCTGAGAAATGGCTACCCAAATTCAATCCAGAAACAGGCATGCTAGCTGAAGAGCATATCAATAATTTCATGCTTTCTGTTAATCTCAACGGAGTTACCAACGAGGATGCTGTCGTCCGGCTTTTTCCCTACACAATGCAAGGGACAACCGGGTCATGGTACTTTTCATTACCTTCCGGGTCTATCACAAGTTGGGACATTTTTCAAAGTCAATTCCTTACCAAGTTTGGGGATGACAGATCAACGGCGACGTTGATCAATGACCTATCCAATCTTAAAGCAGAGGCTAGAGAACCCATCAAAGATTTTAATTTACGGTTCAATAAAATCCTCAACAAAATTCCCGCTGCTTCCCAGCCCAGCAAAGAAGTGAGATGTGAATGGTATATTACAGCCTTACCATCAAACTTGGCAATCTTCGTCGATAGGGCAAATAAGAAAACCTTAGTTGAAAACTTGACAGAGGCAATAGCAGTAGAGAAACACGTAGTAGCCCTGGAAAAAAGATCTGTGATAGAGGAATGCAAATCTAAGAAAGTCTCCTACAAAGAAAATCCCAAGAAGAAACAAACGAAAGATCCTTTCGATTTGGAAGGATTACAAAAAGTGTTAAAAACCATGTCCAATGAGATGATTGACATAAGAAAACAAGTAGCAGAAACTTCTTCAAAAAAGCCCTACAGAGCTTTTAAAAGAAATCCTTCAATGGATGTGAAACTACCCAACACTATCTCAAACGTCGAATCCGAAGAAGAGGAAGAAGAAGAGAATACCACTGAAGGGCAGACCGATGACGAAGAAGTTGTGGAACTACAAGGAATGTGGGATTTCATCCTCCCACAAGAAGAAGATCAAGAAGCATTTCTGGTTAGCACATGAAGCAAAAACCAACTTGATCCTCCCCAAACTACCCCTAAGCAGAAGGGCACAAGCCCTGCAGCAAAAGATAAAGTCGTAACAAAGAAAACAACCGCTAGAGCGACTCAATATAGCCCATTCCAATCAGATCAAACACCTCCATCAAGAACACTCATTGTGTCGGATGAAATGGAGTACAACATTATCGATGACATGAAAAAGACTAGGGCTAATATCACTCTTTACGAGTTGAGCAAATTGAAACATCAACAGAAGATAATGATGAAAGAATTACATGCCGTGCCTACTACATCCTTACCTACAGCTGTAGCTTCCCACAACATGGGAAGACCTCCAACCAACACGATCAATAAGATTGACCCAAATGACATCGCCTTGATTGGAGGAAGATCAAGGTCTCACACTCCCCCTTTTCTTCTCACTTATGAAATTTTCAATAAAAACGTGCACAATTCTTTGGTAGATTCTGGTGCTTCAACAAATATTTTACCCAGATCAAAGTTGAATGTTCAACCACAAAAATCCGTGGTGCGCATAGTTCAGCTTGATCGATCTCAAGTCGAAGTGATTGGTGAACTTAATCAAGTGACCATAAGATTGTCGTCTAACCCGAAGGTATGTCAGGTTATTGACATTCTAGTAGCTGATATCCTTGAATTCTATGGTTTAATTCTTAGCAGGGATTGGTCCAAAAAACTCCATGGATACTTCTCAACCGACTGGTCGCACATGTGGTTACCCTACAATGGTAAACCGAATCAAATAAAGGTTGAACGAGAGTTACACCAGAAGTACATAGTGACGGAATTGGAGGGAGAAAATGAAGCAATAGCATACAACAATAGTATCATAGGCAATTACTCGGTAGATTCTTTCCTCGGCAATTTCAATGCTCATATCTCACCTTACTTAGAAAATTCAGTTTTGTCCCAAGTCGAAATTTTTTCCCAAACTGATAATTCAAAGTGTGTTAATTTTTTAGATAACCCTGTAAATACATCTTTGTTTTGGAAATTATATTTTGATGGCTCTAAATCTAATGAGGGAGCAGGAGCAGGATGCGTTCTGATTAGCCCAGATGGAAATAAGACCATGCTTACGTGCAGACTTGAATTCGATTGCACAAACAATACAACAGAATACGAGGCCTTGGTGCAAGGCCTATACAAAGCAATCGGGTTGAACGTTAAGTACCTGCAAGTTCTCGGAGACTTTGAGATCGTCGTCAAACAGGTACGTAACACCATACATTGCCTATCAGGTCATTTGAAACACTATCAATCTTTAGTACAAGATCTGACTGCACATTTCATAGCATTCAATATTTCGTCAATCCCAAGACTTCAAAATGCAAGCGCAGACCTGTTAGCTAACGTAGCCTCCAGACTTATTCCCTCCGAAGATTTTAGTCCAGATAGATTCTCAATAGAATTAATATTTAGACCATCCATCCCTGACAACATTACAAACTGGAGAGTATTCAATGACGATCCTGACATTGTAAATTTCCTCACTTCTGAAGGATCCTACTCAAATCAAATAATTGACGAAGACCATCATGATCACCAATTACAACAAAATAGCACTGATAATGCTATACCTAAATCAGTGGTTAAGTTAGAAGACTTATATGATTTGAAAAGTCGGTTTAAAAGGTCTGCCAATTCTAAACTCTACAGTTTGACTCTGAACTACGAATTAGTAAACCTAGGAACCGATGAGAAACCACAAAACGTTAATCTAGGCCACGGCCTAGCCCCTGAAGAAAAATTAGCGTATATCTGTCTTTTGAGGAAATACAAAAATGTTTTTGCCTGGAATTACGATGAGCTGAAGACATACGACACTTCTATCATTCAACACACTATCCCTATGATTGACAATGAAAAACCTGTCCAGCAGAAACTCAGAAAAATCCACCCCAATTTAGAAAATCAGATAAAAACTGAGCTAAATAAGTTGTTGAGAGCCAGGATAATTTTCCCCGTCAGACATTCCAAATGGGTATCCAATATGGTACCCGTTAGAAACAAAAACAGAGATATTAGAATCTGTATCGATTTCCGGAATCTCAACGAAGCCTGTCAAAAAGACAATTTTCCCCTCCCACCTATGGAGCAGATATTACAGGCAGTAGCAGGCTCAGAATTAATGTCTTTTTTGGATGGATTTTCAGGATACAATCAAGTGCTGGTACATCCCGATGATCAGTTAAAAACCACATTCCGAACTAAATGGGGCACATACGCATATCAGAAGATGCCATTTGGTCTGATCAATGCCGGCGCTACCTTTCAGAGAGCCATGGACATCACATTTAAAGGTTTAGTCAATAAATCTGTAGTGATTTACCTGGATGATATAACAGTGTACTCCAAGAAGCGAAGCGACCATCTCAAAGACTTGAAACAAATCTTTCAACGATGTTTAAGGTATGGGATTTCACTTAACCCAAAGAAATCTTTTTTCGCATTAAGTGAAGGAAAATTGCTAGGATTCATAGTGTCAAAATCTGGTATTCACATTGAACCTGACAGAATCAAAGAAATTTCCGAAATATCCATTCCTCATAAAAAAAAAGCCATGCAATCTTTCCTTGGTCAAATCAATTTTGTGAAGAGATTTGTCCCAGACTTCTCACGTATTGTTTCTCCTTTGCAAAATATGATTAAAAAGAATTCAAATTTTAAATGGGGTCAAGATGAGCATGAAGCATTCAACTTGATCAAACAAGCTATCATTAACGCTCCATCTTTAGCGACCCCGAATTTTTCAGAATCTTTTATCTTATACACATTTTCCTCAGAGAAATCTTATGCCACGATTCTAACTCAAGCAAATCAAGAGAAGGCTGAAGCTCCAATCGCATTTTTTAGCTCGAACTTACAAGGTGCTGAACTCAACTATTCAGACGTGGAGAAACAGGCATATGCTGTTTTCAAAGCGATCAAGTATTTCAGACCTCTCTTACTTAAAACCCATACCAAAGTCATAGTACCGTTTCCAGCGGTAAGAAACCTTCTGATACAGAAGGATGTGGGCGAAAAAAGAGCAAATTGGATCACCGCTTTACAAGAATACGATCTTGAGATCAAACCAGCAAAAATTGTAAGAGGTCAAGGCTTCTGCAAGATGTTGGCTGGAGCATCGCAAATTCCTGAGAACTCATCTGAAGAGGTACATACGTATGAGGTAAGCCTAAACGACGCAGAATCATTATATGCTGATACCATTTATTATCTTAAGAACGGGTATGCTCCATCACACCTGGATCACACCAAGAAAAGAGCTCTGAGATTGAAAGCTAAACAATACCAGCTCATAAATGATGTTCTGTTTAAAAGGAATTACGATTCTGTGCTTCTTAGGTGTCTTGAGAAAACTGAAGCCGAAAATGTTTTGCAGGAACTCCACGATGGACCGGCAGGCGGACATTATGCTGGAGACGCTACTGCACATAAAATCTTACGTGCAGGATATTATTGGCCCACGCTGTTCAGAGACTCACAAAGTTACGTGAGGAAATGCCAAGTCTGCCAGACTGCTGCAGGGAAACAAAAGAAATCGTCCATGCCACTACAGCCAGTTAACATCGAGCAACCATTCAGTCAGTGGGGCTTGGACATAATAGGTGAGATCGTTCCTCACTCTTCTAAGCAGCATAGGTACATCCTCACGGCAACAGATTATTTTACTAAATGGGTAGAAGCAGTTCCTCTCAAGACAGCTAATTCTGAAAGCATTATTGAATTCATAGATCAATTTATAATACTAGGTTTGGATTGCCAACGGCCTTAATGTTTGATAATTCTTCATACTTTTCTGGAAATACAATGACTGAGTTTTCACTTAAAAGAGGGTTCAAACTGAAATATTCGGCCAACTACTATCCGCAAGGTAATGGATTGGTTGAATCAACAAACAAAAACCTGATCAGGATTATTAAAAGAACAGTCGACCAAAACCAACAGAATTGGCACAAAGCGTTGGTAAATGCTTTATGGGCAGATAGAATAACGAAGAAAGCTTCAATCGGCACTTCTCCCTTTAATTTAGTTTATGGGAAAGAAGTGGTTCTTCCAACTCACTTAGTCATTCCCTCTTTGTCTTTAGTACAACACATCGATGAGGTATCTACCTCCTCCATACAACTAAGACAAATGGAAATAATAAAATTAGAAGAACAGCGAGAACAAGCTAAGAAAACCCATGCCCATCATCAAGCGCTGATAAAATCCTCTTTTGACTCAAGCATAATGACCAGAAAAAACTTTCAGATGGGAGATTTAGTTTTGAAATGGGATAAGGCTCATGAAGAAAAGGGCAAACATACGAAATTTCAGAAACTGTGGCTTGGTCCTTTTCAGATTGTAGAAGTCATAGGCCCATCGACGTTTGTGTTGCAGGATTTGGCAGGTAGAAGAGATTCTTTGCCTGTTAATGGACAGATTCTTAAAATGTATTTTCCATAGAAGATCACTCTTCTATTTTTGTAGGATAGTTTTTAGTTTTTATTTGTTTTTCTCTTTCTTATAAATAAAACCAGTTGTAGATGGTCACTAAAAGGGTTCATGAAAAAGACACCAATTCTCTATCGGATTTTGAGCTTTTCGCTTGTACAAGTAGCAAAATTTTTCGAAAAATCTGATTTTTATTATTGACTGGTAGAGTTAACTTTAGCCTAAACATGATGCTAGTTTCAACTTAAAAAAACTTTGATGAAAGCAACCTTTGGTAAGAAATTGTTTTATATCAGCACAATGAAAGGTATCAATAATAAAATAAATATTCTCTGTAAAGCTGCTGTTTTCAAACTCTATTATTGTCGTCCAGAGCTTTCTTAAGGAAAAACAATGACTTCCTCCCTGCTAAAGGAAATCGCAGCATTCAGAGGAACAATCCGAGAAAACACTATATCTCAAAGAATAAGAGGTCTCATCACGAGCCGGCTTATCATGATCACAGATATTATAACTTGCTGACTTTGCCGATACTGTCTACCAAAACAGGGCAACGACTCAAGATTGTTGCAATCAAAAGACAAGGGGTCTCATCACGAGCCAGCTTGTTCAGCAAAAGTGTAAATCGAGTGAATGACTGTGTCATAATTTGGCCACCAAACCAAGACATTGTTCTTTAGAGAATAAAAAAGGAAAAAGTGTCAAAAAGGGTTTTTCTCTGAAATGTTGTAAATAACCTCAAGCAGGATAAAGGATCATTGCTAGATAACAGGTAACCCTGTCAAGGTTATGGACGCTTGTGGGCAGCAGAGGCTCTACCTACGACAAATGAGCATATTTTAAAAGACAGCACGCAGAGAAGACCTTATTTTATCTTTAAAAAGACCGAGTAATGTCTGGTGTGGATACAAGAACTAAGCCTGAGGAAACAAACAATTGGAATATGAAAAGGTTGAGACAAAGTATCATTGATAGGATAAGGAGTAATGTACTCTATCTGTCCATAACAAAATTTAGACATATGAAAATTTTTCTGCTTCGGAAGTGGAAATTCAATAGAAAAGCAGAGATAACTGGTTCTTCACAGTGAATTGCCATTGTTGTGGTTACCAACAACCCCCCTCTTTGTTTGGTATTAGCAATAACACCAAGCAAATGGGACCCTTAACAAAAAATCCAAAAAATGTTTTATCAAAATTTTTATATTTTAACTCCCTAAAGCTGTATCGCATCGCGAAGAGAGAGTGAAGCATTTTCCTATGCGCAATAATAAGCTGCGAAGAAGCGACGCGAAATTCATCGCATCGCATATATTGAGAAGCGCTCTTAAAATGAAAAATTAAGGAATCGCCGATGGCCGATATGCGACGTCGCATATCGCAACATCGCATAAGCAGCACACAGTGATTGGATGATTAAGCGTGATTTGCGATTCGCGATCTGCGATTTGCGATCTGCGATGAATGCGACCATCAATTCCTGCGATGACACATCTTGACATCGCAATCCTCGATACTGCGATGCGAATCACAGAAATCTCTCATCGCGAAATTTCCTCGACATAGTGTTCAAGGAAAACTGTCTGTAGACCAAAATCGGGCGCGCGCCTTAAGAGAAATTAATGATTGTACGCCAAAGTATCCAAGAAGGATTGTGTTGTGTTTTTCGAAGAGTCAAGTCATTACGAGTGTCATGATTATGCATTCATTAGAACTTAAAGATTTCATGTCAATCTTTTTGTCATTACTCTTTTCCTTTGCGTAAACTGTAAGGCAGCAACTAATATAAATCAATGTGCAGGAAACATCTAAGGAAAAGGGGAAAGCGTCAATACTCGGAGAACAGAGAAGAGATGCCTTCGCAAACGGATGCCGCATGCAGCAGGACCGCGGATTCCAGAGTATCACTCAACAGATACTGATGGAAATAGACTATCCAAGACTCAGAGTCAAAGGCGCACAAAAGCAGCATGTTTACAAAAGATCCTGAAGCTCATACTGGGTAAAGCAAAAAGAAAAACGCTAAAGAGGGAAGACGCTCCAGAAAAGCCTGGAACAAAGAACGGAAGCAATTTTCAATACGAAAAATTGTTCAAAGAGCAAAGTCCCTAACTTATTCAGTCATTCGCACGGCCGGAAACCGAAATAGCAATAGCACAATCAGTTTGAAAGAAATTTGGGTTATACCAAGTATATACACAGCGAATACACCAAGCCAGAGGAAGATTTTCGAAAATATCTTCTAGTTTTGGATTTCAGAGATCTGTGGCTTGAATCTTTTGAATCTATGTCCGGAGAATCCACAGTTTTAACATTTTTGTACCAACGTTTCAAATCCCAAATGGGATCCATCATCAGGATATGAGAATGATGATGATAGAAGAGCAGCAAAGAATAATAAATAGTGATGAGGATAAAATTTTTTTTAGAATGACAAACTGTCGGCTGAAATAATTTTTTATTTAATTAATTTTTTAAAAAAATTTATATATATTAATTTGCTTTAAATTTTTTTAATTAATTTTAATTAAATTTATATAATCTAATATTAATATTAATTTGATTTTTATTTTTTTTTATATATATTAGTTTGCTTTTTTAATATATTATATATATAATATAAATTTGTTTTAATATTAATAAGATTTAATATATAGAATTAAAATGCTTTAAAATTATTAATATGTTTTATTAATTTGCTATAATATAACATTGATTTATTAATTTTATACCTAGATCTAAGAGAAATTAATATTAACTCTAATATGAAATTAATTTTTTTTTATTTTTATTTTCTAGAACTAAATAAAATTAAAATTAATATTAACTCTAAAAGAAATTAATTTAAACCTAGATCTAAATGACATTAATATTAACCCTAATATGAAATTAAAATATACCCAGGGAAATATTAATTCAAGAATACTAATTTGTTCTATTAATATTATATAAATAATATTAATTTTGAATTAATATTAATTTGATTTATTAATTTGATATAATATTATAAATTTGCTTTATTAATATCAACCTAGATCTAAAAGAAATTAATATTAATTCTAAAATGAAATTAATAATAAACCTAGGAAAATAATTTTAATCTGAAATTGATTTTATACCTAGGGAAAATTAATACTAAAATGAAATTAATTCTAATAATATTAATTCCTAAATAATTTAATTAAATATTATTATTATTATTATTAATATTAATTATATAACTTACCTGTTGAGGCCTTAACCAGGGGATGCCCTTGCGATTTCCTTGATCAAGGGAAGCCAGCTCTCGCTAATCTCCACGCCATTATCTCTGTTCAGATTATGAGGATGTTTGATAATTTCAAGTGCTTCTCTGATCTTTCGTCTCTGATGTTGCTCTTCCCTGGCGATAATTGATGCGCTTTCCAGACAGATATGGTGTTTAGTTTTTAAGGAGTGCTCTGCCAGGGCTGAAGTAAGAGATCTTCCGTTCTTAATATCCGCGCCATGTTCCTTGAGTCTTGTCTGGAGGGAGCGACCTGTTTCACCAATGTAGCTTTTCCCACAGGAACACTCTATTTTATAAACTCCTTTAAGCTGATGGTTGTCGATAACATCTTTAACAGACTTCAAACTTTGTCTGATAGTACCAGGAGCTGAGAAATGAGTGATAATGTTTTTCTTTTTTAGGATTTTAGCGATTTTGTCCGTAATCCCATGGATATACGGTAGAAAAACAACACCACAATTAGGCTGGTCTTGAGCCTTAGGCTCATGAGACAACAACTTTCTTTCAGCTTTCTCTATGGCCTTTTTGATTTCCTGCTCCTTGTAGCCTATACTTTTAAAAGTTAAGATTAGATGCTTCTTCTCTTCCTCCAGGTGCTCTGAGTCGGAAATTCGAAGGGCTCTGATGGCCAGCGTGTTTAGAACACCAATCTTCTGTGCAGGGTGATGGTGGGAATCAGCATGGAGGTAACTCTCTGTGTGGGTTGATTTCCTGAAAACCTTATGGCCCAAAGAGCCATCCTCTTTTCTGATGATTAGGACGTCTAAAAACGGAATGCTCTTGTTTTCTTCAAGTTCCATTGTAAACTTTATATCTGGAGAGATCGAATTTAAGTGAGTGAAAAACTTCTCGAGTTCTGCCTTACCATGAGTCCATTTTATATTGGTGTCATCGACAAATCGCTTCCACCAGGCTGGTTTCAAAGGATATGAATTCAGGGCCTTCTTTTCAAAGTATTCCATGTATAGGTTGGCCACTATTGGCGAAAGGGGGGACCCCATTGCCACACCGGATGTCTGTTCATAAAATACTCCTTGGAAGGTGAACACAGTCGATCTTAGGCAGATCTCAGCCAACTTTGCAGTCCCTGGATCAACAACTTCTTTTATAACCTGAATGGCTTCATCAAGAGGGATCTTAGTGAATAAGGATACCACGTCGAAGCTTACAAGGATATCATCATGTTCCAATTTCTCATTCTTAATAAGATTCAAAAAGTCTTGGGAATCCTTGATGAAGGAATCAGTGTTTCCGACAAGGGGCTTAAGAATTTTTGCAACATATTTCGCAAGCTCATAGGTTGGGGAACCAATAGTATTAACTATTGGTCTGAGGGGGACCCCTTCCTTATGAATTTTGGGTAATCCATAGATTCTGGGAACAGTTTCACAGGAGGGGATCAACTTCTTCTTTAACTTTTCATCGAGGTTTGAATTAGAGATAATCTTCTTTACATCCTTCACGATTTTGGGGATGGGATTGCTGCTTAGCTTCTTATAACTGCCACAATCTAGGTGATCATTCATCTTACAAACATAATCTTCTTTGTCCAGAATGACCGTAGCTCCTCCTTTGTCTGCTTTAAGAACCACGACCTTGTCATTGCTACGCAAGGAATTGAAGGCTTTTTGTTCCTCTTTACTCAGGTTGCTTTTGGGAATTTTGGTTTTCCTCATGATGAGAGAGCATTCTTGCCTCAACGCTTCTTTGTCCTCCATAGTAAGGTTACTGATCCCCTCCTCTATGCTACAAATCATCTTTTCAAAGGGAAGGTTTTTAGGTGTCACTGCAAACCCCAGACCTTTGCTAAGAATATTGATGACTACAGGATCCAATTCCAGAGAGGACAGGTTAACCACTTTTCTTTTTGATCTATCATTCTGCTTTTCACTGCCCATCTTTATTAATGTGTCTCTGCTCTGTGAGATGGCAGAGTTATCTGATTTCTGAGGAATCACTGGAGTCACTAATGCCGTCAACCCCTTGTCATCTACGATGTGACAGTCCTTTGCAAGGGAATTCAACAAATTGGCTCCATCGTTCTGATCCCTAACTCGAATGTTTTCATCACTAAAACCGATTATCCCCAAATTTGGATTTTCTTCTTTATCCCATCTGCTATTTTCTCCAGCATTATTATCACTTGCGTATTGACCTCTAGTGCTGACCATATTTCCTTCTGCGTAGCTGTTAATACCTCCAACGCTGACCATATTTCCAGAACTGACCATATTTCTTTGATTCATTAGGGTTTCTGCATAGTCCATACTCATATCTGCGTAGCTATTAATACCTCCAGTGCTGACCATATTTCCTTGATTCAATAAGGTTTCTGCGCAGTCAATACTCATATCTGCGTAGCTATAAATACCTCCAGTGCTCATATCTGCGTTATTAATACCTCCAACGCTACTGCTTTCTGCGTTGATCATTTCTGCGCAGTCCATATTGCTGTCATCTCTGTTATTATCAGACAAAGTTTGAAGTCTGTTAAAGATGTTATCGACAACCATCAGCTTAAAGGAGTTTATAAAATAGAGTGTTCCTGTGGGAAAATCTACATTGGTGAAACAGGTCGCTCCCTCCAGACAAGACTCAAGGAACATGGCGCGGATATTAAGAACGGAAGATCTCGTACTTCAGCCCTGGCAGAGCACTCCTTAAAAACTAAACACCATATCTGTCTGGAAAGCGCATCAATTATCGCCAGGGAAGAGCAACATCAGAGACGAAAGATCAGAGAAGCACTTGAAATTATCAAACATCCTCATAATCTGAACAGAGATAATGGTGTGGAGATTAGCGGGAGCTGGCTTCCCTTGATCAAGGAAATCGCAAGGGCATCCCCTGGTTAAGGCCTCAACAGGTAAGTTATATAATTAATATTAATAATAATAATAATTTAATAATAATAATAATAATATTTAATTAAATTATTTAGGAATTAATATTATTAGAATTAATTTCATTTTAGTATTAATTTTCCCTGGGTATAAAATCAATTTCAGATTAAAATTATTTTCCTAGGTTTATTATTAATTTCATTTTAGAATTAATATTAATTTCTTTTAGATCTAGGTTGATATTAATAAAGCAAATTTATAATATTATATCAAATTAATAAAAATTAATATTAATTCAACATTAATATTATTTATATAATATTAATAGAACAAATTAGTATTCTTGAATTAATATTTCCCTAGGTATATTTTAATTTCATATTAGGGTTAATATTAATGTCATTTAGATCTAGGTTTAAATTAATTTCTTTTAGAGTTAATATTAATTTTAATTTTATTTAGTTCTAGAAAAAAAATAAAAAAAAATAATTTCATATTAGAGTTAATATTAATTTCTCTTAGATTTAGGTATAAAATTAATAAATCAATGTTATATTATAGCAAATTAATAAAACATATTAATAATTTTAAAGCATTTTAATTCTATATATTAAATCTTATTAATATTAAAACAAATTTATATTATATATATAATATATTAATAAAACAAACTAATATATATATAAAAAAATTTAAAAATCAAATTAATATTAATATTAGATTATATAAATTTAGTTAAATTTAATTGAAATTTTTTAAAGCAAATTAATATATATATAATTTTTTTAAAAATTAATTAAATTAAAAATTATTTCAGCCGACAGTTTGTCATTCTAAATTTTTTTTTATCCTCATCACTATTTATTATTCTTTGCTGCTCTTCTGTCATCATCATTCTCATATCCTGATGATGGATCCCATTTGGGATTTGAAACGTTGGTACAAAAATGTTAAAACTGTGGATTCTCCGGACATAGATTCAAAAAAATCTTCTAGTTTGTCAGAAAACGGTGCCAGCTCTTATTATTTCTATTTTCATCGCTCGAACGAAAGGAGAAGACAACCAGCCGACTCTTCCCAGGCGAACGTTGCATTGCTTACAACACTAAGGAGCAAATACAGAAACGGTTAGAAATTAGATTCAATTTTTAGAAATAAATTTGCTTTAGTAGAAGGGCGGTCATTTGAAGCCGTGTCCTAAATTTATGTAATTAAGATTAATTAGTTAGTAGTATTTAAACCCTTCTCAGGCATTTGGAGAAGGGTCCGGAAATTTGTCAAAAAACTTGTCCTCAGAACATGCACTTTTGCACCCTCGAAGGGGGTTTTTGATGAATGGATGGATCGAGATTTATCAATGTTTGCATTTAATGTCTGCTACTGATGTTGCACTTTTGTACTTTTAGTAGATGTTAGAACAAGTAGAGATAAATCGTTATTGCTTGAAGCTTATGAGTGAAATCTGTCATAAATGGTACTTTTATCTCTTGACCAATTTCTGCTTATATTCTTAAAGTGATATGCAGTTTTAGTTGTTTATATGTTAATGTATGAATGTGTGGGTTACCATTTGGCACTTCTGTACGGTGGAGTCATTTATTTGTGCTTGACATATGAATAACTTATTATGCGATATGTTGTTCACAACTGTTTTGCCTAACTTTTTATGCAGAGTGGTTTATCTTAATTGATTTCTATTCTTATGATAGCTGAATGATCTTTATTACCAGTTATTGTTCGAAATCTTTTTAGATCGCATAATAGAAGAAATACACCCCGGGTTAGAGTAGATTAGATGTGTTGTTTCTTATTAGATTACAATAGCATAGAGTTAGTTTAGAAGTTTGAATTAAATTAGCTTAAAATACTCTTAGATCAGCATCATCCAACTCTACACACACACACACCCCTTAGATTGGGAAACTAGTCGCATTATCCCCAGTCGGACCCGCTATACCAAACGGATAAGGAGCTGCCAACCAAGGTCCGGACCAGGTGGGTATCCCCCTTGTTGTCGACCCGATTTTCGGGGCCTCAACACCTGGGGATGAGAGATGGAGACTCGGTGACAGAGCATTTGAATACATTTAATACTGTGGTATGTCAGCTAGCATCTGTTGATATTAAAATTTTAGATGAAGATAAGTGCATCAGTTTGTTGTGTTCTTTACCAAATTCGTGGGATAGTCTGGTTATTGCAATAGGTAGCAATGCAACTGCCTTGCAGTTTGATGAAATAGTCTCATCCTTGCTAACAGAGGAGATGAGATGGAAAATATGGAGAGCCATAATGGTGATGCCTTGTCTGTATGAGGACGGTCCTAGAACAGAAACAAAAATAAGTCATCGAGTGGGAGATATAAATCTAGAGGGAGATCTAAGTCTCCAAGAAAAACTGTAAAGGTGGTGTGTTGGAAATGCGGAAAGGAAGGGCACTACAAAAGGGACTGTAAATCTAAAGCTCCTGATAAAGGAAAGGGATTTGATGATGCTCCTTCTACAGAGGCGAAAAGCACCTCAGACGAACATGGGGATGTGTACTTGGCTTCTTCAAGTACACATGTAGATCATGAGGTAAGGTTGATCGACTCAGGTGCATCCTTTCACTTCACTCCCCATAGAAAGTGGTTCTATGAGTATGAGAAATATGATGGTGGTGATGTCTTCTTTGGGGATGACAGGAAGGTTAGAATTGTTGGCCGCAGAAAAGTAAAGTTGAAGTTGCAAGGTGGAATGATTAGAACACTTCCGGGTGTTCTGCATATTCCTGCATTAGCCAGAAATCGGATTTCTGTAAGCAAGCTGGATGATGCAGGTGTAAAAACAGTGTTCGAGAAGGATACCTACAAAATGGTTCGGGGAGCACTGGTATTGATGCGGGGAGTTCGGATTGGAACTCTGTACAAGCTGCAAGGTAGCACTATTATTGATGGGTGCAATAGTTCCGCGGTTCCTAAAAGTGGAGCAGAAAATCTAGTGGTCTCTGGAGAGAAGACCGTGTTGTGGCATCAAAGGATTGGACATATTGGAGAGAAGGGCCTTTGAATACTTCATGGTAAAGGTATGGTAGAAGATATGAGTAATAGCTCTCTGGATTTTGATTTTTGTGAAAATTGTGTATATGGGAAGCAGAATCAGGTGAGTTTCCCCTCTAGTAGTAAGAGGGCGAAACAGATATTAGAGCTTGTGCACAATGATGTATTTGGACCTGTGACGGTTCAATCACCGGGTAAGTCTGTGTAGTATGTATCATTTATAGATGAATTCTTAAGGAATACATGGATATATTTCCTTAAGAAGAAATATGAAGTCTTTGACAGGTTTAAAGAATTTAAGGCTCTCGTGGAAAATCAGACAGAGAAGAAGATAAAGGTGCTGAGGACAGATAATGGTGGAGAGTTTTGCAGCGAGGAATTTGAAGAATTCTATAAGAAGTGTGGTATAGCACGACAGAAGACTACTCCATATACACCTCAGTAAAATGGAGTTGTAGAAATAATGAACAAGACGTTGATGGAAAGGGCAAGAAGCATGCTCAGTGGTGCCGAGTTAGCACAGTAATTCTGGGCAGAGGCGGTGGATAATGCATGTTACCTAGTCAACAGGTCACCTTCATCAGCGTTGGAGGATAAGACTCCACAAGAGGTATGGACTGGTAAGAAACCCTCTCTTTCACATATGAGGGTATTTGGATGTGATGCATATGTACATGTTCCAAAGGAGAAAAGAACCAAGTTGGATAGTAAATCTGAAAGTTTATTGGGTATAAGGATGGTTTAAAGGGTTATAAGCTTTGGAACCCAGTAACAAGGAAGGTTGTGTACAGCCGAGATGTGGTGTTCAGAGAGGTGAAAGATGTTATTAAACATGAATTCCAACCAAAGGAACCTGAGAAAATAGAGTTTGAGCTAAAGGAGAAAGAATCAGACTCTACAGTAGAGGAGGAATCAAAAAATGAAGAGCCACAAACACCGAGTGTGAGAAAATCAATTCGAGAAAGAAGGCAGCCAGAAAGGTATAGTCCATCTACTTTCTGTTCAAATTTTTCTTTGTCTGTTACTGATGATGATCCCAGAACTGTGAAAGAAGTAGTGGATTCAGAGGATGGAAAACTCTGGAAAGAGGCCATGGTTGATAAAATGGCATCTTTGCACAAAAATGAGGCTTGGGATCTGGTGGAGTTGTCGGCTGGAAGGAAACCCATTGACAACAAATGGGTGTTCAAAAAGAAGACAAATGCAGAAGGAAAAGTGGAGAAATACAAAGCTCAGTTGGTAGCAAAAGGTTATCCCCAGGTGTCGGGAATTGATTTTGGTGATATTTTTTCTCTTGTTTCCAAGGTAACTTCTATTAGATTACTTTTATCTGTTGCTGCTACTTTTGATTTTGAGGTAGAACAGATGGATGTGAAGATAACATTTCTTCACGGGGATATGGAAGAGGAGATCTACATGAAGCAACCTGAAGGCTTTGCAGTGAAGGGTAAGAAAGAACTGGTATGTAAGTTAAAGAAGTCTTTGTATAGGTTAAAACAGTCACCAAGGATGTGGTATCAGAAATTTGATACATTTATACGGGGACTTGGCTTCACCAGAAGCAAAGCAGATTACTGTGTGTATTTTAAATTAATTGGTGACTGTGTTATTTATCTGGTCTTGTATGTGGATGATATGTTGCTGGTTGGAAATGACAAAGAAATTATCTAGGATTTGAAGACCCAATTGTTCTCCAAATTCGACATGAAAGATTTTGGTGCTGCAAACTATATTTTGGGCATGGAAGTATGTCGAGACAATATTGCAGAGGTTTAATATGTAGGATAGTAAACCAGTGAAGGTTCCTATTCCTGTAGGTGTGAGGTTATCTGCTGAACAGTATCCCAAGACACAAGAAGAGGAAGAGGACATGTCCCGTGTTCCATATGCAAGTGCAGTCGATAGCCTGATGTATGCAATGGTATGCATTAGACCAGACATTGCACATGCAATGGGAGTATTGAGCAGGTTTATGTCAAAACCAGGGAAGGAGCATTGGACAACAATGAAGTAGGGTTTCAGGTATTTGCGTGGCACTAGTGATTATGGTTTGTGCAACCAAGGAAGACCAAGATTGGACAGAGTGTTGGATATCCGTGGCTTTGTTGATGTAGACTGGGCTGGAGATCTCGATCAGAGAAGATCTACAAGTGGGTATGTGTTTAACCTATTTGGAGGTGCAGTCAGTTGGATGAGTAAGAAACAATCTGTAGTGGCACTATCAACTACAGAGGCAGTATACATGGCAGCCACTCATGCAAGCAAGAAAGCAGTTTGGTTGCAGAGATTGTGTTCAAGTATGGGGTTAGTACAGGAAGCTATAAGGATAGACTGTGACAGCGAAAGTGCAATTTTCTTAGCAAAGAACCATGCATATCATTCAAAGACAAAGCACATTGATGTTCACTATCACTTTGTGAGGGATATGATAGAAGACAAAAAGGTGTTGCTGATAAAGGTGGACACTTTGAAGAATTATGTAGATGCATTAACAAAATCTTTGAGCTCTGAGGAGTTCTCTTGGTGTAGAGAAACAATGGGCATTTCAGGGCTGAAAAAATGACTAAGCTCTCTTGTGGCCCCCTGTGGAAAGAAAACAACAAGTGGGAGAATGTTGGGTTGTGTTATATTCTTTCCACGACTAGCCCATGTAGTTAACTAGGGGGTTAGAGTGGGGGCGGAGCCCCCCCTTTCGTTCCGTTGATTGTGTAGCGGGGGGAGGGGGAGGTCACAGGGGTTTTGAGGGGTACTCGTAACCCCACTTTATGGGGTTCGGGGCAGCGCCCCGGAAATTGGAAAATTTTGGTTTTGGACCCTATGTTAGGTTGGGCAGACCCACTTATGGTTTTGTGCATGATTTTCGCACATGTTTTTGGACGCGATGGTTTTCAGTCCATGGTTTTGGATGCGATGGTTTTCAGTCCATGGTTTTGGATGCTTTAACATGTATAAATATGTATTGTAACATTGAAATGAACATAATGAAAAATCAAGCTGGTAGTCCCAGTTTTGGGATCCAGGGGAAAATCTCGTGTATATGTGTTTTATATGTTATGCTCTTGCATTGTTTATTTTTTGTGTTTTAGAATTCGTATGCAGGTAATTTCTGTATGGGGTTAGAACCTACAATACCCTATGGGCACATTGTAAATTGTAAGAGAAAAAATATTTTGTCTTGAAAATGTCAAATTACCTCCAAGATCACGTTGGCCTACATGAGTTGTCAGGTCGACCTAAGTGAAGAGACATGTCCACCCTTTAAGTAAGCCTATATATAAGAGGAACTCATCCTCCATTTAGATCATTCACTCACTCATATCTCATATGAAGGAGGAAGCAAAAGAAGGACGAAGAAAGAAGTACGAAGAAGAAGTCCAAGTGTTTTGGGTCTCTCTACTTTATTCTGGGAAGTCATGGTTTCTGCACTAGGGAAGTCTAGAAGTTCGATTTTTGAAGAAGAAAGAGCTAGAAGGAAAGTGAAGGTCTCTTAGGTTTCCTTTTAGCCCTAAGACTCAAATCAAGGCAAGCGAGGTAAAGGGAAGAGTAGCAAGAAGGGTATCGAAGTCTCCTTGTGAAGCAACAACAATTGCTGGGGCATAATTTCAGATTTAGTGGGGAGGTCAAAGATATTACAGTAGGAGGCCGAGGAAGACTTGAGCTTGGAGGGTACTTGGCTAAGTCTAGGTCATGGTATTCGTCAATTGAAATATCTAAAAGATAAGAAGAGGTTTTATGGGTTTTCCCCTCAAGAGGACGGGTTTTGGCCCTAGCTTGGAGCCTACATACTGTGTCATTATTTTTAATATTTTGGTAGTTGTTTGATGTTCTGCATACTAAACTAACAAAGATCAAAGCTAATAAGTAAAAAGCTAAAACAAGTAGTTATCAAGCAAAGAGAATTAACATATATATTTCCCTACTAAATTCTCAACATCCGAAAGAATTCTGAGGGTGAGAAAGATGATTTGAAGGTGGGGAAGGGTAATGGAGGGTAAATCAAGGTTGTATGAGGCCCTTTCCAATCATATTACTCTTTAGCGGCCCATATTGCACAAGAACCAATGCACACGGTGGCCTTCATTGAACCAAAAATGTACTCTTGATGAAAATTGTTTTGAGGGAGTTGTTGAGGTTGAAGAAAGGGAGATCGTGGTGGGATAATGAGTGTGGATGATGATGCAAACCCTACAGATCAACAGTAGTGCATGCACACCAGATAAAGTTACACTACTTTTCCAAACAACTAAAGCATGTTAACAATGTAAATTGTAGAAAATTTAAATAGGAGTGAAAGGATGAGTTGAATTTTATTGGGAATCTCACTATTGCATTGAAAGCTAACCTATCTAGAAATATACACAAAACCTACATCCACCATAGGTTATACTTCATATGCTTAAACAAAAATACTAAACCAATCACTAAGTTGAAGAAAACAGAGATGCAAGAAAGAAGAACTAATATGAGGTCTAACTACTACAAATAAAAGTGGCTATGTCTTTTTGTCTTGCCAATCCATTATCCTCAACCACACTCCCCACAAGGGAGGTGGTATATAGACCTACACAAGAAATTTTCATAAACAAATATTGTTAAGAAAGGAAGAAAATGTTGCTAGGAAAGGAAATGCATAAATAAAATACACATGAAAGATACTAGAGCCTCTGGGTTAGGCCCTAACCCAAGGGGACTCAGCCTAATAGAAAAATCTTAGATAGAAGATAACAACAAACTTCTCATTAATAGGAAATAATGCTCAAGTACATGATGAAAAGAAAATGAAAATGGCAAGCTCGAGCTCCTAGCTCTTAGTAGCCACATTCTGCTCCAAAAATTCAAATCCTATTGAACCCTTGGGCTTCCTTATTTATACAAAAATGAATAAGGGGAAGCCTCCTTGGAAAGAGGGTTTCTTCCCTCCAAAAGTCCCTAGAAAGATGGATCTAGCTCCCTGAGATCCTCAAAATCCTTTAGTGCATCAGCAATTAGTGAATCTTCAAATTGTGGGTGAGTAAATTGAGGTAGCAAGCCAAGTTGTAGGTGAGCAAATGTAGGGAACAAGCCTCCTACATCTTCTCCAACTGCCTCCAACGCATATTTGCATAGTAAATGCACTCAAATGCACTCTTTTCCTGCACATTAATCACATTAGGCCATGAGATATGGAAATCATCCTTTATTCTTCCTAATAAACAAATAATATTAAAAAAGATGTCATTAAATGCGAGGAAAGAGGTAAATATAGCATGAAGGAAGAAAGTATATGCCTTATTATTTACCTATTAATGAGTTCCATCATCACCCCTTGTTGAAAGTGTTGCTCACCCTTTGAGAAACTTAGCCATTTAGTTCCATCTCAACCATAGCCCTGGTGGCTACCCTAACATCCCATGGTATCTCTGAAGAAGTGCCCTCTGGTTGATGGAACCTTGCATTCCTTTCTATTTCAACCCAATTTTGCTGCTCTTCACTATGATCCTTTCTTTCCTATAGCCCTAGCAACAAAGGAGGGCTAGACTTGAGCCCAATCTATTTTTCCTTCAGCCTTTGGACTATCCTCTTATATAAGGGTGTCTTCTCCAAGGCATTCCTCAATCTCTCCGGAGAGTGGTATTCCTTGGTTTTCAAGTTAGGGGGAAATTAATGCCATCTCCTTTGATAGGCTTGCAAGCCCTTAGTCCCTAGAAACATAAACATGTCCTCAAAGTGTTGAATGGCTTGTTCATGTCTCTCTATGTAATGTGGTGCCAATTTGGGATCCTCGTAGATGAAATTGTGGTTGTTGATGACAAGGAGAGGAACTATAAAATCTACTCTGATCCATAGGGGCTCATTAGTCTCCTCGAACATCATCCTTTTTGTTTCTTTATCCCTTGCCTCCTCATGGATCCAAAAATTTCATGTCAAACATTTTTGGAAAATGGCAGAAGTATATGGTGGATTTGTCTGACGTAATTTAGAATTTTCAAGAAGAAAGGACTCAAAAATATCGGCTCGCTGCTGAAATGTAAGTTTCCGATAAATTTCCATCAAATAGTCAGTTGAAAAAATGATGAGGAGGAATCTAAGGGTTTATCTTCAAAGCTTGACAAATTGACTATGGGGTTAAAGAAAACAAGATTTCATTATTTCAGGAAACTATGGCCCTTTGACTTGGTAAATATTTTCTTTCACACCAGGTGATGAATTCAAGGAAGTGATTGGTTTGAGGAAAACAAAATTGGGGCAACATGGACTCCCATAAGTGGAATTCATCCCTGGCATTTAGAATTTCTAAAATGCCTAATTATGGAGTTCATAAAGGTCAAATTTACATTGTGTTTCTACTATCTTAAAATGGGTATCTATAAGGGGATATTCGTCTAAATTGGGTACAAGGGGTAAAGTTGGACTTTAGACAATTACTTTGGATTTCCCTTTTTGACTCATCATTTTAGAAAATGAAAGAATAAAGAATGATTAAGGAAATAACTTGATGGATTTACGGCTGGTAGCACTTGTTAATTACTGCAGTTTGTCGATTTGATGTCACTGAGTGCTCTAGTTGAGGATAGGAGACTGAGGAACAATGAACTTGGTAGAAGTTGTTTTCAATTTACAAATGGTTTTAATTTGATTTTATTCAAATAACCATTATTGGCTCATCAACAATAATAATCTAATGACTAAATGTTAAATTATCAGATAATTTGGTTGTGGTTATCTTTGGCAGAATTGGTGGCGACAAGCTAAAATGGCAGAAACATTTGGTGGAGGGCGGAGGCGGTTTACGAGGGGGGGGTGATGGTGGTAAGAGGTATATGGAGGAGGGGGTCCCACAATTGATGCAATGGTGACACACTAGCTCAAGCGGTAAACTCAAAACCGTTTTGCAGACCGCCCTCCCCCCCACCCCCCTTTGTTAAACATTGGGAGTGCGGGGGGTTCCGCAATTGTCCATTGGACATTGATCAGAGTCCATTTTTATCAAGGGCATATGAAGTTTCCCAAACTTTAACTTCTTTGGTGGAAATTTTTATTTAAATAAAAATAATTATTTAAATACTTATTTGTTCGCGTTATAATAAAATCTAGAGTGACATTTTCTTGAGCACTTTTTTACAAAGTGCATAAAGAAAATTAATTTAACTCTATTTTTTTAATATATGCGATTTAAAAAATAAATGCATAGAGAAAAAGAAGTTACAACATTAACTCCATTTGGGGATTGCTTCCCCCTACGAGATGTAGAGAACATGTAGATTCATATACCTTTTCCTCGAGCTATGGATTCATTGTTGTAGAAAACCACACTTGCTTTTGGAAATGTATATAAAACCAAATATATACAATGGTTATGAGAAAAACTCACTTAGTAAGCATGTAATGAGTTAGATATTTCCCATTGGCTGGCAATGAGAAATATTCTCCCTCCAAATTACGAAGAATGAAGGTATTATTTCCTTTGAATTTTGCAATATTGAAAGGTCCTAGCCAAAGGTTGTCAAAATTTCCATGCTTTCCTCTTTATTATCTTCTTGTATCCCATCTAATAACTAATCTTCATGTTTGAAATCCATTTCTCTAGTTGTTCTGTCGAACAAAGTTTTCATTTTGTCATGATATTGCAAAAGTTTGTGTTCTACTTATTCTATGTCCTAATTGAGTTCAATGATTTGATTTATTCTTTTTGAGAAACCATCATTGTCCTCATATGAATCTTGTAAAAGTTTCATGACTGGAAATGCTAACTGAGTGGGGAAAATAGCTTATGTTCCATAAACAAGCTAAAATGGAGATTTACCAGTAGACCTCTTAGGCAAAACTTTGTTTTCCCATACTACATATTTCAAATGGCTGTCCCAATTTATTTTGTGATCTTCTAACACATTTTTTTATGACTTTAATCATAATTTTGTTTGATGATTCTGCCAATCCATTTCCTTGTGGATAATAAGGTGTAGAGTAATGTAATGAAATATGACATTTTTGACAAAATTCAACCATTTAATGCTACTAAAATCTTGAGCATTATCTGTGACTATTTATCTTGGAAAACCAAATTTATACATAATATTTTCCTCAATAAATTTCATGACTACAGAATCGGTTGCATTTTTCACAGGAATATCCTCTACCCACTTTGTAAAGTAATAAGTTGTTGTAAGTATCCACCTGTGTTGATTACTTGAGGAAGGAACTATTTCACCAATAAAGTCAAGTCCCCATTGTAAAAAGGGAGCTTCAACTGAAACTGGAATGAGAGGGAGGGCAACTAATCTTTTTTTTCTTGCAAAAATATGACAAGGGATACAACTTCGTACCTTTGAACCAACTTGTGAAAATAGTTTTGGCCAATAGAATCCTGCTTTGAGTATTTTATGTGTTGTTGCTTTCCAAGCATAATGACCTCCAAAAAATCCTTCATGAAATTGTTCAATCACTCCTTTTGTTTCATTTTTAGTCAAACACAATAAGAGAATATTCAATGAATCCTTCCAATACACATTTTCTTTTACTATACAATATTTCATTGCTTTTAGATTAAGATATCTATAAATTGATTCTTTGTGAATTCCAAAGGATATTTAAAATCACAAAGAAAATGTACAATGTCTTTATACCATTCTGATGATAATTTTTTTCATCAATATGCAAAGAAAGTGGTACCGATACTAAACTGGGAGAAGGTTCTTGTGGATTCTTCTCCTCCAAAACAAAAGAAGGTTTTTGTGGATTCTTCTCCTCCGAAACAAAAGAAAGTTTTTGTGGATTCTTCTCCCGTGAAGAATATGAAACCTGCATGATTGAGTTGATACCCAAAATATTACAATTTGATTCTTCCAATAGCTTAGAAAGACCTTGTTCCTTAACCATTTTTGTTAGTTTGATATCCAAATCAAACTCTAGGATCTTAGCAATCCATGTTCCCCTTTTCCCATATATATCAGGTTGAGTCAACATTGTTTTTACTAAATTATTAGGTACATAATAAATTATAGGGGAATGCAACAAACAAATTCTAAAATATTTCAAGGCTTGACCTAAAGTATAAGCATGTTTTTCAATTATGTCATATTTTAGTTTAGCATCTCTCATAACCTTGTTGAAAAAAGCAATTGGTTTCTCATGAATGTCTTCATTTCTCTACAACAAAATTGTTTCAATAGTGGTTTCTAAAGAAAATGAGAAAATTATAAAGAGTTTCGAATAATCATGACTGGAAAGTACTGGGGCTTATGAAATTTCTTTCTTAATATGAAAAAAATGAGAGTCTAACTTGTTGGGTCCATTTGAATTCATGATTTTTCTTCAACATATCAGTAATGTATTTAATAATCTCAGCATAATTCGGTATGAACCTTCTTAAAAAAATTATTTTCCCTAAGAATGATTGAATTTTTAGCTTAGTTATTGGTAGGTTGATTAATTGAATAGTTGAAACTCTTTTAGGATAAATTGTGACTCTCTCCTTTAAAATGATATGCCCTAACAATTTCCCTTCCATCATAGAAAATAATGATTTTTTGGGGTTCAAAGAGATCCAAAATTTTCTTCATCTGTGAAATACTTTCCTCAAATGTTTGATATGTTTTGCATCAAATTCTAAAAATACAGGTAAATCATCAAGGTAAATGACTATGAGTTTATTTACCTTTCCAACATATGCCAAATCCATAGCTCTCTGAAATGTTGCACCAACATTAATTAGACCGAAAGGAATTTTATCATACATGAATGTGCCCCATGGTGTTGTCAAAGTTGTATTTTCTCTATATTCTTAGCTGACTAAAATCTGATCATATCCATAAAACCCATCTAGCATTGAAATCTTGTCAGAACCTATTTCTCTTTGAAGTAATTGATCTATTTTTGGTAGTGGATAATTATCTTTCAATGACAATATTTTTAGGTTTCTAAAATCAACACACGGTCTTATTTCTCCATTATTTTTCCTAACGGGATCTTGATTTGCTATCCATTTAGAATATCTCAAAGGAACAATTGTCTTTGCATCTAACAACTTCCCTATCTCTTTCTCAATAACTGGCAATAGAATGGGATTAATTCTTCTTAGTTTTTTGCTGAAATGGATTAGCTCTTGGTTTCAATGGAATTTTGTGCTCAATAATAGTTGTATCATAAGTTTTCAGATCTTCATATGACCATGCAAATACATATTTATATTATTTGAACAAATTGATATATTTCTCTCTGATATCTTGTGGCAAAATTGTTGAGATTTTGACATTTCTTACTTCTTCTGTGGTACCAATATTGCAATCATGTATGTTTTCTTGTTGAGCATTTGACAATCAAGATCTTGCTACATCATTTTGATCAAAAAAATTTTCAAGAGGGACTAATCATTTAGGAATATAATTGTTAGGCAACTGTATAATGTCATGATCAATTATTTTATGTTCCAGGTTTGTATCTAAATCAGCAACATTTTCTTTTATCACATCATTGTTTTCTTCTTCAACATGTGAGCAATAAAACTCCTCAATGGTTTGCAAAAATTTCCTTAATTGTTCATCATCCTCAAAAACTTTCCATTGTTTTAAGTTATTAGGAGTAGAAGGCATGTTCTTAACATCAATTTGATATTGTAGTTGTAAGGAATCTAGTATTTTGAAAGTGCTTGCAAGAATTGCCAAGGAATTTGCATGCATGTTATCTTTCCTCGGAATGGATGAAATGTTAAAAGCTTTAATAATTTTCCACATAGTCCCGTGCTTCATTTATGTAAGCTTTTAATCTAGGATGCTTTGTTTGACAAAGATTTCTAATCCATTTCATTATAAATTTTGAATCGCCAAATAATGTGAGATTTTGTACTTTCATTTTATTTACTAACTCTAATCCCAAAATTAAAGCTTCATATTATGCCCCATTATTGGTTAATTCAAATTCTAATTTAAAGGATTGAGTAATATTCTTATTTTCAGGGGAAATCAAAACAATCCCAGCTCCAACCCCATCTTTAGAGAAAGCTCCATCAAAATACAATTTCCAAACATCATTCTTTGAGGATTGAGGAAGATTTATAGTGTCTTCAATTATGTTTTGTGGATTTCACTGATCATTTGCAGCCAAGATAAAACACCCTAAATATTGATCAATGGCATATATAGGATGATTTACTGCTTGATTTTCATTACAGACAATATTTACAAATCTCACTTCTCTATATAATCTTAGGTGTTCACCTCCATAAACAAGAATGGTAGCATATGACATATCCATTCGTAAGCTTCCTCCAAGCTTAGCAGAACAAGATCTTCGTAATATCATACCAAATCTTGGAGGAATGTCTCTCACTACTACATCCATCACTATGCTCTTCACAGGAATTTGGGCAAGAGTGACAACTAGATCTTTGATTAACCCCAAACATGGTACCTTCTTAGAATCAAATGTATATAAGTCATGATAGGGCCGAACGATTTCAAACTGAAGCTGATCTGTAACAACTTTAGGCATTAAATTGTGAGAAGAAACATAATCAAGCATACATTACTTGATCAGGTGCTCAAAATAATAGCTCAAAATTCAAATTTATCGGATCAATGTGGAACTTGGACAACCGCGTAGTGCTCGTCATCCTAAATCTAGAACAACTTATTTCACGCAAAATGGACAATGTATGCTACCTGAAGCATGTATTTCTCACTTTCCCAAATAGGTGAATTTTTAAAAAAATTCACAGCCCAGTCAGCAGTCCGTATTGCTGACGTGGTGTTGACTGGGTAGGGTATGTGGCAGTTTGACTTGGTCAACGATCTCCTTTGGTGAATGGGGTGATGACAAGTGGCTCATTCTCATGGTGCAATGTGGCTTAATTTTATTGCTTGGATTGGTGGCCAACCATGGGCTGACACGTGGCAAAGGCGGAGGCAACGGAGGTCAAACCCACGACCTCACATAACAAGTCAAATGCCTCCATTACACCATGCATGTTGTTTCTTAACCATATAGTTAACAGGTTTTATTTTAATGTTAATGTGCGCCAGTTTGCGAGTAGGGCTAGCCGACGAGGGTCGGCCCTTGGTTACAAAACCGCACGTGACCGCCAGCAGAGAGAGGAGCGGGGGTCCCAGCCAGCGGGGCGGGTCGTTTTCCTTAGCCCCAGGCACATGGCCCGCCCCCCACGTGTCCTTATTTTTCATAAAATAGGAATTAGTAGACATTTAAAGTGTCCAACAATTTCGCCCTATTTTCAACAAAATTGTTACTCCGTTAATGTGTTTTGGGGTGAAATTGTAGGATGGTCTCGAATTATGGGGAATTTGCGGTGTGATTATCAGAATATTTGGAAAGGCCATGTTAGAAAATTATATATTATAGAGCAATGGAACACATAAAATATTGCAGAAATATAAACACAGAAAACACATAAAACAAGAGAGACACAGATATACGTGGTTCACCCAATTGGGGCTACCTCCATGGAGAAACAACCATTCCTTCCTTTTATATTATCCAACAAAATGAAGAGATACAACCTACAACAGATTCGCTATAATTCGCTCTTCACTCTCACACAATCTCCTTTCTCTTTCTCACTCAGAACACAGATCTACATAGCTGCAATACAATTCGCTCATATATAGCAAGGGATTGCCTTCTATGGTAAAAACCCTAAATTAAACATAAATTCTACCGTTAGATTTCCGCCTAATGAATGACCCAGATTAAATACGAAATTACAACATTTTACAAGGAAATCTTACATCTATTTTTAGCTTCGAGGGCGCTGCACCCGATCCCCTGCTAGGGGGGGCTGGTCTAAAGAATTGTTGTCGTCCCCCCTTGGTGGCGTGCATAAATGGGTGTCATTTCCACCACATTACGAAATGGGGTCCAATGCGGCGATACCTATGAATAAAAAAGATAATCAATCTCCACACCCAACAATCTCCCACTTGGAGACTGATTATAGAAACTCCATCACTGTTTCATTTGCTGGATAATGACTCCAATTTGGACCTGGTTGTTTCTCATCTTCATCATCATACTTGAATACCAATTGAAACTGAGCATAATCTAAGTTTCTCCCTAGTTACAACTTTTGTTAACATATCTGCAGGATTCTGACTAGTGTGTATCTTTTCCAGCTTCAATTGTCCATCTTCCAACAATGACCGTATGAAATGGTACTTGAGTTGTATATGTTTAGTCTTGGAATGAAATGCAGAGTTCTTTGCAAGATGTATGGCACTCTGAATGTCACTGTATAACTTGCCCAATCCTTGCTTCTTACCTAATTCATCTAGAAACCTTTGTAACCAAATCATTTCTTTACTAGCCTCTGTAGCAAAAACATACTCTGCTTCCATCATTGAGAGTGCAACAACACTTTGCAGTTTTGAAACCCAACTAACAGTTGTTCCACCTACAATAAACACATACCCTGTGGTGCTCCATCTGTTATCTCTATCACCTGCCATATATGCATCAACATATCCCTGTAGCGCAATGTTTGAACCACCAAAGCATAATGCTTGATTTGTGGTACCTCTCAAATACATGAGAATCCACTTCACCACCATCCAATGTTCTTTTTCTAGATTGTTCATGTACTTGTTTACAACTCCCACTGCATGTGAAATATCAGGCCTTGTGCAGACCATTGCATATATTAAGCTTCCAACTATTGATGCATATGGAACTTTAGACATATAAGCCATTTCTTCTTGAGTCTTGGGACACACCTCCTTAATTAGTTTTAAATGGCTAGCCAAAGGTATACTAACTGGTTTTTCATTCTGCATATTAAATCTTTTCAACACCTTTTCTATGTATTCACTCTGAGACAATGTTAATTTGTGATTCTTCTTGTCTCTATTTATTCTCATATAAAGGATTTGTTTTGCATCACCCAAATCCATCATTGCAAATGAGTTTGCTAATTATCTTTTGAGCACATTTATTTCCTGCATGTTAGAAATTGCAACAAGCATGTCATCTACATACAATAAAAATATAATATAGCTGCCATCATTTTTCATTTTGAGATAAACACAATGATCAAAGTGAGATCTAGTATAACCTTGTTCAAACATAAACCTATCAAATTTTAGATACCACTTCCTTGGAGCCTGTTTTAAGCCATATAAGCTCTTCTTGAACCTGCACATTAGTTTCTTCTTTCCTTTTACCTCATATCCTTGTGGCTGCTACATATATATTTCTTCCTCCAAATCCCTATGGAGAAAGGTTGTCTTTACATCTAACTACTCAAGATGCAAATCTTCAGCTGCTACTAGACTTAAAATAGTTTTGATTGAAGTCATTTTAACAATAGGAGAAAATATCTCATCAAAGTCTATATCCTTTTTCTATGCAAACCCCTTCACCACAAGTCTATCTTTATACATTTTTCTACCTCCATATTCTTCCTTCAACCTGTAAATCCATTTATTCAGCAATGTTGTTTTACCTATAGGCAACCTGACTAAGTCTCAAGTCTGGTTATGTATTAAGGATTCCATCTCTTCTTTCATGGCTTGCTCCCACTTCTTCTTGGTTTCTACCTACATTGCTTCTTCATAACATTATGATTCACCAAAATCAGTCAACAATACATAATATAATGAAGGAGAGTATCATTCAGGGGGTCTACTTATTCTGGTAGATATTCTAACACCACTTTCAGGGGTTTGAGGTGCTTATTTTTTTTGTAGTAGTAGTTGTTGTTGTTCTGGTTGTTAATCATTATGATTTTCAGGCACCTTCACTTTTTCTGTGATCTCATCAAGCACTGTGTATTCTCCGTTTTATCTTTCTTGATTCTTTTCCTGCATCTGATCCTTATACAAAACCTTTTCATTGAATATGACATCTCTACTCCTAATTATTTTATGTTTTTCATAATCATAAAAGCGATAACCAAAATCATTAACACCATATCCAATAAAGGGACATTTCTTTGATGTTGCCGCAAGATTTGTTCTATTTTATTTATTAATGTGGACAAAGACTTCACAACCAAAAGTATTTAAAAATGAGTAGTTTACCTTTTTACTTGTCCATGCTTCCTCTGGAATACCACCGTCCAAGGAACTTGAAGGCCCTCTATTTATTAGATAAACAATAATATCTAGAACATCTGCCCAAAATTGTAAAGGAAATCCTACATGCAATCTCATGCACCTTGCACGCTCAATGATTCTCCTATTCATCCTTTCTAACACACCATTTTCTTGTGGTGTTCCTAGAAATATCTTCTCTCTGCGAATTCCATTCTTTGAACAATACCTATCAAACTCTTTGCTGCAATATTCACCTCCATTTCCTGATCTGAGGCACTTCAACCTTTTTCCTATCTCATTTTCAACCAAAAATTTCCATTTCTTGAAAGTATCAAATACATCAGATTTATTCGGAATATAATAAATCTAGGTTTTTCTAGTTGCATCATCAATAAATGTAACATAATAACGAGAGCCACCAAGATATGATACCTAAGCAGGTCCCCATACATCTGTATGCACAAGCTCTAATTTTTCGCTCTTATTTTCTTTTCCAACTCTGAGGAATCTGACTCTCTTATGTTTTCCATAAACACAATTCTCACAGAATTCAAAATCAACATGCTTCAAACCTGGCAACAAATTTCTTGAGTGAAGAATTTGCATCCCCTTCTCACTCATGTTCTCGAGCCTATGATCCCACATTGTCGTATCTTCTCTTGTAGCGATTAAAGAATTAACATAATTAGAAATACCACTGCAAGTACAATGTACCAACCTTTTCTCCTTTTGCTCTTACCAGGGCTCCTTTAGTGACTTTCCAGGTTTTATCTGTAAAAGTAGTTACACAACCTTCACCTCCCAAATATTTTGTTGAAATTAGATTTTTCTTCAGATTTGGAACATTTCTTACCTCCTTCAACAACCATTGATTTCCATTCTACTATTTTATGAAAATTGTACCCATTCCAATGATTTTACAGGGTTCATCATCACACAATCGAACCTATCCAAAATCTCCTTGAACATAATCATGAAAACGTTTCCTATCAGGTGTGGCATGGAAAGAGGCCCCTGAATCTACCACCCAGACATCAATAATATTTTCTAATGAAATAATCAAAGCATCTTGCAACACATCACCTGTCACATTCGCTTCATGATTGTTTTCTTGCTATGCGTCTCCTTTTTTCCCTTCTGAGACTTGCGGCATTTCTTCAGGTGTCCTTTCTTCCTGCATTTCCAGCAAACTATCCCCGATCTGGACTTGGATCTTCCTTTCCTAGACTTACTGCGATATCTTGGGCTCTTTCCTCTTTCCATTTTTCTCCCCTAGTCTCTGCAGTCAAAGCATTACCTGATGTCTCACCAGAGCTTTTCTACCGCATTTCCTCGCTAAGGATTGCACTAACAACATCATCAAACTTTAAAGTACTAGATCCAGAGACAAAGTTACTAATGGCCATAACTAAACCATTCCAAATTTCTGGCAATGAGCGCAAAAATAATAGATCCCTAACTTCATCATCAAAAGTTAGCCTTGTAGAACTTAACTAATTGGTAACTGTATTATATTCATTTCAATGATCAGCCACAGATCCACCTTCTAACATATTCATATTAAATAAATGCTTCATAAGAAATACCTTCTTTGAGGCTGAGGGTTTTTCATATAGTTTGGCCAATGCCGACACTAAACTCTATGTTGTCATTTCCTTTGAAATATTAAAGGCTACCGACGCCGCTAGGCATAACCGTATTGTTCCAAGTGCCTTTCTATCGAGAATATCCCATTTTGTATCTGTCATACTCGTCGGCTTCTTTGTATTTCCACTCAATGGTAGGTACAGATATTTATGGTACAAATAATCTTCCATCTACATCTTCCACAACTGGTAGTTTTCGCCATTAAAGTTTTTGACCCGAAACCTACCATCTTCCGCCATTACTCCCACTCAAACCAGGAAGCCTTCTCTCCTGTGATTTTATCAGCCAAATACACCTTTGGCTCTGGTACCAGTTGTAAGAAAATTATATATTATAGAGCAATGGAACACATAAAATATTGCGGAAATATAAACACAAAAAACGCATAAAATAAGAGAGACATAGATATACGTGGTTCACCCAATTTGGGCTACGTCCATGGAGAAATAACTAGTCCTTCCTTTTATATTATCCAACAAAATGAAGAGATACAACCTACAGTAGATCCATTGTAATTCACTCTTCTCTCTCACACAATCTCCTCTCTCTTTCTCGCTTAGAATATAGATCTACATAGTTGCAATACAATTCCCTAATATATAGCGAAGGGTTTCCTTCTAGGGTAAAAAACCCTAAATTAAACATAACTTCTACCGTCATATTTATGCCTAATGAATGGTCCAGATTGACTACAAAATTACAACATTTTACAAGGAAATTTTACATCTATTTTTAGCTCTGGGGGCGTTGCCGCTGATCCCCCACTGGGAGGGGACTCTAAAGAATTGTCGTCGCCCCCCCTGGACCCCCCTAGCGGCACACATAAATGGGCGGTGTTGCCGCCATATTATGAAATGGGGTCCAATGTGGTGATACCTCTGAATAAAGAAGATAATGAGGCCCCACACCCAAGAGTCCATAACTTCTTCAATTTTTGACCAAATCAGGAGCAGAAAGAGACTACACAGGAATTTTTGGGCATTCTAGAGCCATTGGAACAGGTTTCAGAGCTTTCTGAGCATTGTAAACTGATTTATTCACACTTTTGAGCATAGTAAAGAGGGACAAGCCATTGGAAGCTGGAACAAGGAGACATAGCTTAGGAGGGGTAAAATCCTTCATCATTTTTTGTTGTGATACTATTTATGGTGATGTTTATGTATGTTATATGTTGTGGTTAAGACATTTGTTTATGTTAATTTTCACATAAAATTTACATAAAAGCACTCAAAAACCCATGTTTAAACTTGCAAATAATTCCATGAATCCTCAAGCACATTTAATATATTCTGAAAAGGAATTTAGCATAGCAAAACTAATTTTCCCAATCAGATCAAGTTTGGTATCAAAGCTCTTAGCTTTATTTGTGCAAGAAGGATTTATTTTTTTACAAGTGAATGTCATGCTTACAAGGTTAAAACTCAAGAGAGGAGAAGGGAAGTTTATTGAAAGCCCTGAAGTTGGGTCAAGGGGAAGGAGGGAAACGTTGCCACAATCTCCACCACCAGTTCTTCCTCAAGTTGCATTTGAGACTCCAGTGAGCATGTCTCATGAAGGACATCCTACAAACATGACAGAGGATGATAAGATCTTCAAGAAGGCTTTCTTTGATATGACAAAGATGGTAAAGGTCCTCTATGAAGAGAGGAATATCAGACTACAGGGTGAAAGCTCCAAATCTCCCAAAGGAAAAGGTTCTTCAGGAGAGGTAACGGAAATGGAGGTAAACCTCAACCCTCTCCACCATATTCTTCATCTTCTTCTTCACAAGCATCTTCACCCTCTTCCACTAACACAAACCTTACTCATACTCATCAACATACCTCAAAAAGGAATTGGTAAATCACCCTATTGTAGAGGCTAAAACCACCATCCAAAAGTTTTCCTTAGCCTTTTTTGGAGCCTCCCTACCAATCCTCACAACAGCTTGCCTTGCTTCATCAATTCCTCAAGCTTCAGTGTCTTTCTTGCTCAAATGCAGCCTGTCGATCGTAGTTTGATCTTTTCCCTTCACAGGCTACTCACCCAGACTTGGTCCAGCTATAGGCTGAGAAGCTTCCCAGTGGCATTTATGCATTTCTAGAGGGAAACCGACCTTCCCTCCAGGAATCTCACAATTCCTTCTAACAGCCCGCTGGGCTCCAGGATTACGCAATCCTGCCAGCCAACCACCCCAGCAGAAATTGCACAATTTTTCCCATCAACTCATTATTCAGCCCATGATTTGCACAAATCTGGGCAGCAGTCAGCTTTTGGACCCAGAAATTTCACAATCCCCTTGGGCAGTCAGCCCAACTTAGAGTAAGGAATGCGCATTTTTCTCCAGCAGTCGAGCAGTCACTTGCATGTGTAATTGAGTTGACCAATTCCCTCCGGGACCGAGCAAAACAAACTTGCATGCATAGGCTACTTCTCACAAGGCAGCATTCAAAGGCATCTCTTGTTTCATGGATCTATGTTTAGCAGTTGGAGGTTACATGCAAGGAGTAATTCAGAAACCTCCCTCCAAGTGTTGCTTCCCATAGATTTGTGGCATGCGCTTCACAGCCTCGATGTTAACAAAATTCATCAACTGGATGCTGCAGGGCTCATTCCTCACATCAACCTTGTAGCCCTGACATCCCACATAACATCTAGGAGCAGTCGGAACATTCAACTCAGCTGTTTTGGGGTAAGCTCGCTTCCCATGCCTTGTGCTACATTTCTGTCGCTTTTTGGGTTTTCACTTGTATGAGTACTGTTTGCTTGATTTCTTTGAATGCCTGCTATCGTTTACATCTATTCTAGCTTGTCCTAGTTATGTTTCATTTCTTGCTGCTATCTCACTGTTGTCGCATGCATGAAACTATTTTTCACAGACATTCGCCCAACTGGCAAACAACCTCACCCACATGCATGTTGATCTATTTTCTCAATCCTCCATTCATGTTTTGCATGCACTATTTATCACTTTTGCTATCACTTAGTGTCGTCATGCATTTAATTGACTTACTTGCTTTCAGTTGCCTGTCGGCAAGTTGGGCCAACCCTGGCCCGGTCTTTGCCTTCACCAAGACTGCATTACACAATCTAGGGAAGGAAGGCTCACCTTCCTCTCCAGATTTGCACATTCTAGCCTAGCACTAGCCTCCTAGACTGAATTGCACATTTTTGGAGGTCAGTGGTTACTTGGCCCAAAAATTTGAGCAAATCTGTCCCTGGGCCAGTAGTATTTCCCAACTGGAATCGTGCATTCTGCAATCCCAACAACCAACTACCTAATTGGATTGTGCATTATGCAGTTCCAGCAGTTAGTTAGCCTCCCAACAACTTGGACTATGCATTGTGCAGTCTTGGTAGTCAGTCTCCCGACCTCCTGGCCGAAATTACGCAACCTTCATGATCATTCACCCAAGTATGTTGCAAGTCAGTTCTCATGTTCATTTTGGTTTTCGACTGACAGATTGCTTGCTATGAGTGTTTCCATGTCTCCAGGTATCACAGGTGTTCATCTGCCTCTCAGCAGTATAGGTACAATGGTTTCCAAGAGAGCAGAGATGAAGACACCGTTCAAATCATGGTTAGGGATGTAGTCGATCAAGTGTCCATGGACTTACCTACTCACGAAGACATCAACTTGTTCGTGGACAAGGACATCAAGCAGTAGCATCACAACAAGAAACATCATGAACAACAGCCGAAGGTAGCATACCAAATGCAGCGAATGCGACAAATGAAGCGAACACAACAAATGCAAGAAGAAGGTTGTTGACAACATAAAGGCAGAGAAAAGTTGCAAGATCGAGCAGATCCACTAATAATGAAAGAAACTTTGGAGACTCAGGCTATGAAGTGACAACGTGACATGAAGATCGCGTGAAGGAAGAAGATGGAACAAAGAAGGAGTTGCCTGTGCCGAAGCAGCAACTCAGGAAGAACATGAAGCTACATAGAAAGACCAATGAGTTGCAGCCGGAACATTAATAGTAGTGGGCACAACTTGCACTCACGGATGAAACTGTGCCAGTACAAGTTAAGGATCCATCCCTGCAACTGACACAGATGAAAACATGGTGACCAGTGTTGTTGATAGCATGCAAAGGATCCAACAGCATGCATGTCGTTGAGCGCACGCATGTGATCCAACCCATTCAACACACTCATCAAGGCGAAGACAAGAAGTAAGTCCAACTAGGGATGAATACTTACTTCGACAAGTTGATGCACATGACCACCAACACACACTTGAAGATCAACATAGACACGATGCATCAGCGTGTTTCCAGTTCAACCATACCCAGAAGACCATGCGCATGTTAGCAGACAAGTTGGATGAAGGGGCCGAACCAATGCACCAGTTGCAACAGAGGCAAGAGTTCGCTTCAGCAATATGTCACCATGAGGTGCATGCACATCATCACGGATGACCAAGCTCGGCATCAGCTCACCACCTTCACTATCACATGCATGTCAAAGAGTTGGTATCATCACAACAGACCGAGTGTTAGTGATGTCTTGCAAGGCTTTCTCAAGCCATGATTGTCTCACATGAGTACATGTGCATTGTAATGTTGAGTCATGTAAAGTGTAAGTCGAGTTTCAACAGTTGGATATAATAGTCATAGAGTAGGTGAAGAGTCATGAGGGTAGTTGAACTGTCACAAAGGGGAATGTCAAGGGTCACCCCACCCTTTGCTATAAATAGGCCCTCATAACTCATTGTAGAGGCTTTTGGTCATCCAACCTTCTACTAAGACTATCTTGAAGAAGGCTTGGACAATATTGTAACGCGCCTTGGCTTCTCCACTGCACGAAGCTAGTACATCTCTTTGGAGGAGTAGGTGGATGTGGCTATAACATTCCACTGATGGGGCTAACAGGTTTACATGGTGTATTGTATGATTGTGACTTACACTTCTTTATATAATAAAAGCTAGCACATTTTCATGCATATGTTGTTATTGTAGTTGGACTACTCTCGTTGCCTTAATGATATATGTTGTTTAACCTATGTACTTGTGTATGAACTGATTCACATGTAATTATATAAATATTGTTGTTAATGTGTTGCATATGTTGTTAATGTTGTCACCATCCGTGTTGACTGCTCTGTCGAACACTAGACAAACCTTTCTCTGAACCTTGTTATATCAACTGTCACACTCGTCTCAGACTGATCTGTGAGTGTTGTTCGTGTTATATTACCTTGTATGTTGGGATTGCTGCATCCATGTCGATTGCTCTGCCGGAAGCTATGCATGTCCTTTGTGTTGTGTGTTCCTAGCAGAGTTGGGACTGATCCCTTTCAACCTGGAACTCACCTTCACCTTCCTCCCTCTTTGAAGTGTTGGAACCTCTCATACTCATTCCTTGACTCACTGCATCAGTCACACCCTTGCTACTGACAGAGTTATCTTACTTTCCTCTGTGCGACATCGTGGTCAAGGCATTAGATTAAGAGCCATTGCTGGGACTCCTACACCAAACAGTTTGAGGTCTAATTAGGACTTCTTACCGAGGAGATCCCCTTGACATGTTGGCTTTTAAGTGAATGCAGAGAAGCTTAACAATTGGGTTCATCAGTTGGAGGTCTATTTCAGAATTCAAAACCTTCAAGAGCATGACATAAAGATTCAATTAGCTTCCTTGAGGATGGAGGGTGCAGTGCTGGTATGGTGGGAATCAAAGACACAAGAAGAGAAAAAGAACACGGTAAGATCTTAATTTCTTGGTCTGTTTTCATTGCTGTAATTAAAAGACAATTCTACCCTCTAGCTTATATGCAGAAATCCATCATGAATTGGCAGAACTTTAGACAACTTAAAGGCCAAAATGTGCAAGATTACACCCAAGAATTTAGGAAAAAAAAGGGACTCTAATGTTAGGTGTAGATTTGCAGTCACAAGACATGTTGTTGATGTACATAGGGGGATTACACAATTACCTTAGGCATATTATCCTTATGTTTAAATCCCAATAATCTAGATGAGGTGTGTGTGCAAGCCACTCATCTTGAGGCAAGAGGGAAACACACTCCAGAAGAGGGTAGTAAAAATCCATTCAAGGGTAAAGAAAAAGAAAAGTGTTTCAAAGGAAAGAAAAATGCATCCATTAAAAAGGAAGGAGAGAAAACAATATGCAAACATTGTTCCAAAGAGGGTCACAATGAATCTAATTGTTGGAAGCTTCATCCTGAGATGATGCCTAAGAAATTCAACAACAAGGAAAAAGATAAGACAACTGCAATAAGCCAAGAGGATTTGGGATCCGATTTGGGAAATGAAACTAAAATTACAAACATGGGTATAAAAGGAAAATAATTCATTGCTAGCACTAGTATATCAAATGGTCACACTAGTGCTCCAAATTAAGAAACAAGGATTTAATTATTTCATGTGAGGATAATCTCAAAACATACAAAAATTGACACACTATTTGATAGCGGGTCTCAAGCCAACTTGATATCTAAGGACTTAGTCAAGAAGCTTAATCTTGAAACCATTCTACATCCCAAGCCATATCCATTGGGTTGGATATGCAAGGACACAAACTTACAAGTTACAAGAAAATGTATTCTTCAGTTTGGAATCACAACAAACTTCATTGATGAAGTTGAATTAGATGTTGTACTACTTGATATATTAGGAATTTTTTTGGGTAGTCCTTACCTCTATGATAGAAAATAAATCTTCTATCGTCATGAAAACAAGTACCACTTTTTCAAAGATGGCATGGAGTATATTGTGAGAGCTCATCGCAAGAAACTAAATCTTTCATTAATTACTGCAAGGCAAATGAAAGCACTAGTGAATTCAAGAAAGAATTTAGTGCTTCTTATGATCAAACCCAATATTGATATTGATTATGAAGCGTTTGATGGTTGTAATTCAAAATTGAAAACTGATTTGGTTGATGTATTTAACCATGATGATGAAGTGTTTCAGAAATAAAAGGGATTTCCTCCCAAGAGGAGAATCCAACATGAAATACCATTCCAGCAAAAGTGTCTTCTTTCTAACATTGACATGCATTGGATGTCAAGAAGGGAAGGTGAAGAAATAAAAAATAAAATCCAAGGATTGTTGAACAAAAGGATCATCCGACCATCTCCTTCACCATGTGGTGTACCTATTGTTTTGGTGCCCAAGAAAAATGGGGATCATTTCATTAAATGGGACTCAAGAAATGGCTATCATCAAAGTAGAGTTGTCAAAGGAGACATATGGAAGATGAAATTCAAGACCAAACAAGGTTTGTTTGAATGGATTGTTATGCTTTTTGGTCTTTGCCATGCTCCTACTACTTTCATGCATATGAAGAAAGATGTATTGAAGCCATTTCTAGACATGATAGTCTACTTGGATGATGTTTTCATTTTCAAAAAGTTTCATTATGAACATGTCATGTATGAGAAAAAAATACTTGATGTCATATGTCAAGAAAATAATTGTTATTGAAGATGTCAAAGTGTGAGTTGAATAAAACTTCTTTCATGTACTTGGGCCATAATATTGGAGAAGGTGAGCTGAAGTTAGACCTCTCCAAGATTGATGCCATTATGGTTTGGCCAACACTCAATATAGTCATTTGGATAAGAGATTTTTTGGGAGCAACCCAAAGTTGGAGGAAAGATTTTGTTAATTTTTCTTCTATTGTAGCTCATTTGCATTGTTTGGAAGTTGTGCAGAAGGTATTCAAGTGGGGAGGCAAACAACAAGAGGAATTTGATGCTTTGAAAGAAAAGATCAGTTCATCCTTTTTACTTTCTCTTCTAGGCTTGAAAAAGTCATTTCAGTTTCAGGTTGATGTATGCGACTATGCCATGGGTGTAGTCTTTATGTGATGTGGTAAGCCCATTTCATTTCATTTAGAAATTTTCAATGGTGCAATGTTTAAGTTGCAACGACAAAGGCACTTTCATTGGATAGGTTTAATTCTACTATTCCACTTGGTCAAAAGGAATAAGAAAGGTATAAGAGACAAGCTTGTTGATGTACTTTATAGGCCTATTATTTGTGTAACTACTTTCCTTAAGCATAATTTTGTTTTACATGAAGGTTATGTTCAACAAAATACATACTTTCAAGATCTACATTCAAGCATGAGTTAAAGGAATCAAGTAGAGGAATTTGTTTACCATTTGTATCATAATGTGTTGTATCATCTTGGTAAGAAGGATGTTACTATTGATGGTAACATGGACGAAGTCAAGGACTTCATTGAACAACTCCAAATGGTACATCAAACAGTGCAAGATCAACTTAAAAAGAGTAAAGGCAAGTACAAAACAATGCATGACAAGCATTGTGTAGATCACAAGTTCCAAGTCGATGATGAATGGATTGAAATTGGAAAGGTGAGAGAACTGCACCCTCACCTCCTAGACAACTGAAAGTGATCTTTTGGTGTCCAAAAGGCTTCCAGTGGGGAGGAATGATTAGGTGCTAAAAAAAAAGCTCAAAATTCAAAGTTGTGGGATTGGTGTGGAACTTGGGTGACTGTGTAGTGCTTGTCATGCTAAATCTGGAGCAACTTGTTTCATGTGAAACGGACACCGTATGCTCCTAGAAACATGTTATGTTCAATTTACCAAACAGATGAATTTTTAAAAAAATTGACAGCCCAGTCAACAATCCGTACCGTTGACTAGGCAGGGTATGTGGCAATTTGACTTGGTCAACGAGCTCCTTTGGTGAATAGGGTGCTGACAAGTGGCTCATCCTCATGGTGAAATGTGGCGCAATTTTATTGGTTGAATTGGTGGCCAACCACAGGCTGACACGTGGCCCAGCTAGAGGCCGCCACATGACAGCCCAGGAGGCCACCAAAATTATGTCTAAAGTCTAAGTGAAGGAAGTGGGGGTTGAAACCACAACCTCAGATAGCAAGTCAAATGCCTCTACCATTAAACCATGCACATTTTTTCTTAACCATATAGTCGACACGTTTTATTTTAATGTTAATGTGTGCGAGTTTGGGGGTAGGTCCAACCCATGGGGGCCGGCCCTTGGTTACACCACCGCACATGACCACCGGTGGAGAGAGGAGCGGGGGGCCCAGTCGATGGGGGCAGGTAGTTGGCCTTAGCCCTGGGCACATGCCCCCCCCCCCCCACGTGTCCCTATTTTTCAGAAAATAAGCGTTAGTGGACATTTAAAGTGTTTGACAATTTCGCCTGATTTTTAGCAAAATTGTCGCTCCGTTAGCGTGTTTTGGGTTGAAATTGCAGGATGGTGCCAGATTGTGGGGAATTTGCGGTGCGACTAGCAGAAGATTGGGAAAGACAATAATATCTTCAGTTTTTTACCAAATCAGGAGAAAAAAGAGGCTACACACAGGGATTTTGGGCATTCTGGAGCCATTGGAACAATTTTTAGAGATTTTTTAGCATTGTAAACTAATGTATACACACTTTTGAGCATAATAGAGAGGTTCAAGCCATTGGAAGCTGGACCAAGGAGATGTAGCCCAGGAGGGGTGAAATCCTTCATCTTGTGTTGTTGTGATACTATTTATGGTGATATTTATGTTTGTTATATGTTTTTGTTCAGTCATTTGTTTATGTTAATTTGCACATAAAATTTACATAAAAGCACTCAAAAACCCATTTCTAAACTTGCAAATAATCTCATGAATCCTCAAACACATTTAATATATTCTGAAAAGGAATTTTAGCACAACAAAAATAATTTTCCCAATCAGATCAGTCGTACAAAAGGAAACCATGAACCTTTAATGTGACATAAAAAGGTGGAACACTTTCATCTACCATATCAAAACTAGACCCAAAACTCACAAAAGGTTTCTCATCTTGTAAGCTAATCACATCCCCTTCAACATCTACACTTGAAGATTGTATCCATTTTGAAACCCGCTACTTATAACCTGGGTTTCTTGAAAGTTCAGATAAAGGAATTGGAATTTTGACCCTTTCTAGTTCTTTTTCCACATTAAAAACAACAGGGACATATTTTTCTATAGTAGATTGGTCTTGTGACTAGATTTGAGGTTGAACAGATGGAGTTGCAGCAGCTTTATCTTGTCGGACATCAAAGGTATCCTTTTTTGCAGGTATACCTAGGCCTTATCTAGGTTTCAAGTCATATCTTATATTCAATTCAGCAATCAGAAATTCAGAAAAGGCTTGATATTTAGAAATTTCTGAGGATCCTTTATTTTGGACCAAAGGTTGAATTTGATTGATAGGGACAATAGAATTTTCAGATGGTTGGTCAGTAAAATAATTGATATCATTGGTCACAACTGGCATTACTTCATCAGGATCCTGATCATCAATCATTAATGGAGGTTGAATTTGTTGGTCATTATTTGGCCTCTCTCTTTGCAAAATTTGTGGCTAAAAAGGTCTCTTGTATTGTCCTGGAGGTCTATTTACATTATGTTGGGCTACTCTTGGTTGAGTTTCCATCCTTGAAATTTGATTGGACAAATTTCTCAATAATGAAGTTATTTCATCAATTTTATGTTCCTCTTCTTTATTCTTTGATGATGAACCACTTTCTTCTTTAGCTTTCAATTTCCTCTCTGCTTTTTCTGCCTTGGCTTTCAATTTACCTGATGCTGCCCTATTAGCTTCTACCTCAATTGCATTAGTTTGCATATCTACTAAAGTTTCAGATTTTCTTTCTCTTAACATTAAAGCAAAATCATCATCAAATCCTTTAGAAAATCTAACTTTAGCTGTAGTAACTGGAGGCTTACAATCTGGTGGCATCTTATTGTAAATCTTATTAAACCTTTTGATAAATTCTGCAACAGGTTCACCAAGATTCCTTTTTAAATCTTCAAATTCTATCAAATAATAAACAAGATCTTTTTTAATTCCCCATTGGTTTATGAAGATGGTTGTTAATTCTTCCCATGAATTTATAGAATTTGGACGTAACTGCCTGAACCAAATTCTAACATTTCCCTCTAGTGATTGGAAAAACAGTCTCATATAAACATCTTCATGCTCTATGTTCATATTGTCTGCAAAATCAAGAAATGCAGACAAATGATCTTTTGTTGATGGTCCTATTTCTACATTAAATCTTGGTAGATGTTTCAAATATCCTTATGGAAAGTCATGAATTTGATTTGTTGGTGGAAGTACTAGTGTTGCATATTGAGCTGTCACAATTGGTCTAAATTGTGCCATTTGTTGTTGTGGAAAATTTGTCTTTTTTGGAGATAACTCTTTACCAGGAGGTGACTTATATGGGATTAAAGGCACTTTTAGAAATTGAGGATGAACAATTAACTTTTGGACTTCAGGAACAATCTTTTCTTGGTCTTCAAAAGCTAAAGGATTTGTGTAGATTTTAAGTTCCTCTTCAGGCTTGGCAGAAGTAGAAGGATAAGTATGTATGATAGAGGAAATAAAATCAACAGGCTTAAGTTCAGGAAACTCAAGTTCAAGCTCTGCTTCTATGTTAGATGATTCTGAAAGGGGAACAAGAAGCTCAAAAGATTCAAGTTGATGAACTAACAAAGAAAATTGTAGATCTACTCCCTTAGAAAGGAGTTCTAAGACTTTAGGTGGTAAATATGATAATTCAGCAGGAATAGGAATTGGTTGAAAAGGCTCAAATTGTGAAATTGTCTCAGGAGGAAGAGGGGTAGAAGTGGAAGCTTCAAGTCTACGTCTAAGAGAGGCAATTCTCACAAGTCGTTATGGATCTGATAATGGAGTGAAAAGATGAGGATTAGAGTGAGATCTAGTATGCCTACGTGAAGCCAGATTTAATTTATGAAGTCACCAGGTGAAGGATTTTAGCCTGCTAACCTCTTATTCACCATTAAGAGGTAAGTCTTATTTTTTTCCATGGGAAATAAACTACAAAATCTGTTACCTGGAAACTATGCCAATTTGATGTTGTATCTTTGGAGGTAGTTCTAGGCTCGGGAACTATGCCAAAGCATCTAAGTAAGGGATTTCATTTAATTTGATGACCAATGAATCAAACCATTAACAATTGTACAACCTAAAAGCTTTTTAGATTTTCAAAGTGTTGATTTTCACTCCTAACAACATATAATCCTCCAATTGATTTTGGCAGAGGAAAGGAGAAGATATATGATAATTAAAATTCATATTGAATACTTAATCAATCAAATAAACTTTACGCATGTAGAAAAATATCTACAGCCAACACATATACATTTAAGGGATGACAAAAGGAAACAATTAGATGATGCAGGGGTACTAATTTAAACATCGTGTTCAATTAGCTAGTCTCAGTGATGATGATAACTTTGCAGTGGACTATCAAAAAAGTTAATATTTAATTTAGCCTTACCATAAATCCTATGTTACCTTGAACATATGACGAAAAACAAAAATCAATACACCATAAAAACTCACATGAACACATTGTTATTAAAACTAAAGTGAGTATCCTTTGATTAACTTCAAAAATTTCCAGAGAAGTACAATGATGTTTCTTGGCTATCATAAAGGTTTAATACTCTTTACTTCGAATTACTATGTATATAAAAAGTGTAATTCAAAATTATCTAATTTAATACAATCATTTACAAAAAATAATGTCCTATCCAAAATAATTTGGATATATCTGATTAATACAATTAAAAAAATGGCAATATGAAATTGAATCTAGAAAATCAACACACTATTCGAGGGTGTTGTTTGCAACTGTTGCCTTGAAATTTGTATCTTCTCTTTGTGCTCCTGTATTTTCTATAATGACACCTAAAAACTACATGTTGTTCCTGATTTTTTGCTCTGTTGCTTGAAATAATGCATTTGGTTCACTCCAAAAGTTCAAGGAACTTATCCCATTTGTCATCAGATGGACATGAAAATTTAATCACCTTCTTGTAGGCTTCATCAACTTTTGTATACTTCTCAAAAGTTGGCTTAGTAATGAATAAGTGATGGACTTCATGCAAGATAAATAAGTCATATTCTAAACCTTCTATGAAAGCTTTGCCACTTATGATTCCTTTTACCTTAGAAAATCTTAACTTATCTGATGTTATGTCATGTAATTTATACTGGTAATTCTCAAGTGGAATCAATTGGCCACTAGAATCCCTTAAAGATGGAAGTCATTTTTGCTGGAGGATAGTAAATTTTCTATGGAACTTTTTAATTTGAGCTTCCAAGTTCTGACATTTATTTTCTAGTTGCAGCATTAAGTTCCTTTTTGTCAATAATTTTCTGACCTCTAGGACTGTGTCTATGCTATATTTGATTCTGAGTTCTTCAAGTTCATCTTTAGTCTTTTAATTCAACAATATAATGATTTATTGTGTTTCTCCTAGTTTGTGATCCAATTCTCCTTTGATTTCTATTATGGATTCATTTTCTTTCTATACCAGCTGCTCTTATTCAAAAATTATTTCAATGGATGTCCACATCTGTGAAATAGTTGAATTAATATCTATCTAGATTTTCTCCTTTGATTCAGATAATGCCTATGCACTGATTGATTCATCCATTCATTTTTCAAGTTGTTTATTTAGCTTTAAATTATTTTGCACCTCTGAATTATATGCATTATTTGCCTTAATTTTGTTTTATTCCATTGTCTGTGGGGATTCTTTCAATTTCTCTATTTCCACATTTCTTAAGGAAAAATCTCCCATGGCCTTTGATAACTTCTCAATTGCTTCTTCACTGGTTGTTTCTATCTACACTGTAGAGGTTTCTGCATTGAGTTTTTGTTCCTTCTATTTCAAGAGTTTTTCCAAATCTGCCTCCATTTTTTAAATCTGAATATTTTGGTCAACTATCATCTTCATCATGTTTTATTTCTCTTTCTATAGCTGCCCAACTTCTTGAGTTTGGGGATGTTCTGTTGTTGGTAATTTTAGCTGCTTTCTGAGTGCTTGAATGTCTGCATTCCTATTTTTGATGATCTCTTCAGAAACATTAACATCATTAGGATATAATCCTAATTTTATTACCAAATCTTCTAATGATTTTATTCTATTATCTTTAGCTAGGGAAGACATCTTTTCTAGCTTGAGCTGTGAATGAATATTGTTTAAGGAAGCCTTTAATTTTGATGCAGCCATATCAGAGCTTCTCAATGTGGAATAGATCATCTCACATGGTTTCTTATGAGGATCTATTTGATCTATTGGGTGAACCTGCTTTGTGTCAAAAGAAAATACAGAAGTCTTGTAATCCTCTACACTTTTAGCCACTGGGACCTTTGGCTTAAGGAATTCTAATTGAAACTGTGCTCTGTCAGGTTCAATTGCAGATAGCAATCTAGTTTGAGTAGTGGAAGACTGTTGCCAAAACTGAAGATATGTATAAGTCTTGGATGCCTCATTTTTCTTCTTCATCTCTCTAAATATTGAAAAAATAATATGTTGATCTGAAGAAGGAGAAGCAAGGGAATATAGAATTGTTTCTTCAACTTGTTGTAGAGAATACATATGCTCACTTGATAGTATTACTGTAGTAGGTTCCTTTGGATTCCTGACCTCTGATGACTCTTCTTCTACATTAATTGTTTTCATTCTTTTAAAAAATTTAAATCCTACTGGTATATGACTTGAACCTGTAGGAGACATACTCTAACAAGGTATTTTCAATTCTTTTTATTTCAACATTGGGGTCACTAGAGTTGTATGACTGTAAATTTTCTCCTCCACCTCCTGCAACATGTTTTCCTCCCATATCTCATGATTTGCATACTTCTCGATTTTTGTTTTAAATATATGGGTATAAGGAGTTGATTTATGTTCAACTCTGATAGATGAAACTATTCTGAGAGGGTCATAAGGCCAGCTGAAACTCAACTTAAATTTCGTTTGTTTTAGTAAGTTGTCAACTTCCTTTTCTACTGCTCTTATATTAACTATAAATGGACCCACTTATGCCTTTAACTTAAATTAATCCTTATGTTTCCTAGAAACAAAATTAATTTCATCCATATTCATCCTCTGTCTAATAAATTCAAGAGAAAAAATTCTCATAGGCATAAAAACTAGTAACTTGTATGGAGGAAACTCACAACCATAAACCCAAATTTCTGTAAAATTTTGGTAAAGATACCAATATCCCAGTTTTTATTGCTCACTGATATGTAAAACCCTTTTGATTTCAATTGCTACCTTGGGAACTACATCACTTCTAAGAAGACATAATGATATATATAAAAAATGATCAATAAAATTGCTGAAAGAATACTCCTCTGAATTTTTCCTAGCTAATGAGGTCTAATGAGTAACTAACTGTGGCCTTCCCTATGAATCCAGATTTTGCAACGGAAATATGAATCTTTCTCACTGGTGATACAGGTGTAGATATACCAAAACAGACTGATGTTTGAAAGACTCCTCAACACTAAACTTCAGAAATTGTTCATGGATAATATTTGATAAAAACTAACTGAAATTAAAGAAAATTGAGGGATTTTTGTCAGATGAAAATATTGAGAGGAATCCTAAGATGAATTCATCCACCCACTGATCATTTTAGGATCGTAAAAGACAAAAAACCATTGAAACAACTTGTCTGTACATTTTTGGAAAAATGACAAAAGAATATGGTGGATTTGTGCGAGGTAATTCGAAATTTTCAGGAAGAAAGGACTCAAAAATATGGGCTCGTTGTTGAAAAGTAAGTTTTTGATAAATTTCCATCAAAGAGTCAGTTGAAAAAGGATGAAGAGGACTCTGAGGGTTTATCTGCAAAGCTTGACAAATTAACTCTAGGGTTACAAAAAAAAAATTTCATTATTTTGGGAAACTATTGCCCTTTGACTTGGTAAATATCTTCTTTCGCACCAGGTGATGAATTCAGGGAAGTGATGGGTTTGAGGAAAACAGAATTGGGACAACATGGAATCCCAGAAGTAGAATTCATCACTGGCATATTCAAATTTCTGAAATACACAATTATGGAGTTCATAGAGCTCAAATTCACATTGGGTTTCTGCTATCTTAAACTAGATATCAAGGGGAAATTCATCTAAATTGGGTACCCCAAGTTGGAATTTCGAAAATTACTTTAGATTTCCCTTTCTGACTCACCATTTTAGAAAATGAAAGAACATAGAATGATTAAGGAAAATACCCAATGGATTTGCAGATGGTAGCATTGGTTAATTGTTGCAGTTTTTTGATTTGGTGTCACTGAGTGTTCTGGTGGAGGATAACTGACTGAGGAACAATGGACTTGGTAGAAGTTGTTTTGAATTTACAAATGGTTTTAATTAATTTTTATTCAAATAACCGTTATTGGCGCGTCAATTATAAATGATCAAAACATTGGCGGGAAGAAATTTAATAATATAATGGCTAAATGTTAAATTATTGGATAATTTGGTGGTGGTTATATTTGGCGGGATTGGTGGCGGCGAGCTAAAATGGCAGAAAAATTTGGTGGACGACAAAGACTCTTTGTGGGGAGGGGGTTGATGATGGTACGAGGTATATGGAGTAGGGGGTCTCACAATTGATACAACAGTGACACGTTAGCTCAAGAAATAAACTCAAAACCATTTTGCAGACGCCCCCCACCCCCCCCCCCCCCCTTCGCTAACCGTTGGGAGTGCAGGGGATCCCGTAATTATCCACTGGCCGTTGATCGGAGTGTCTTTACTCCCGAGCATCTGAAGCTGCCTGAACTTTAACTTCTTTGGTGGCAATTTTTATTTAAATAAAAATAATTATTTAAATACTTATTTTCTCGTGCTATAATAAAATCTAGAGCGGAATTAATCTAGCGTGCTTTCTTATAAATTGCATAAAGAAAATTAATTTAACTCTTTTTTTTTAATCTATGCAATTTACAAAATAAATGCATAGAGAAATAGAAGTTACAACATCCACTATGGACTAAAGAAGGAAATTAGGGATACTAAGTCTGCTTGGGATAGACAATTCATCCTAGAAGCTTAGCTCATAAAGTAGCCTAAAATGATAGGCATAAACAACATTAAGCCTTCCCTCACAAGATATGTATTTTAAGATGTTGTAGGCTACTTCATCCCATGCGTAAGGAAATCCTTCCCTTATAACTCCATTTTTATGCTAATGAGTTGTGCATTGAAATCTATGACAATCCCTCTCACAATGGTGGTGGCACTATCATCCCCTTGAGGTTGAAGGTCCATGGAAAAATCATCGTTAATTTCATCATCATATCCTTTAATTCTCTCAAAGAACTCCATCCATTGGTGGTTTGTGAAGATGTCCTTCATAAGAATGTATTGATGGATTATTTTTTAGTCTGTGGGTTCCCTCTTATTAAGGCCTCATCCCATGCTTTCTTTTGTGGTGTTCTCAATATTTTCCAAAGATTTGTTCTGTCAATGATCAATTTTTGAGCATCCTAGGGTTTCAAAACATAGATGAGAGGAATGGTTGCCTTATTTTTATTGAAGGTAGGAGAATTATATGTCACATCCAAGACAAATTTACCCTTCTGCTAGCATTTTTTCACTTAAGAAAAGAACAGGTTTGAAAATTTTCAATTTCAGGGGTTTGCTACAGGATGCTTCTAAAGATATAAATTAACCAATTTCTCCAATTGTATAGGGAAGTGAGCATAATGCACTACTTACCCCTCTCTTTGTGACTCTTTCATGAATTTGGGGATTTGGAGGAAAATTTTCACCAAATCAAGCCTGGTTGCACCTCTCAGGATAATCCTATAGCAACTAGTGACAATCCTATAGCATTGAAACTGGATCTTGTAGAAACTAGTATTCTTCCTTGTAGCACCTCTATAGTAGTCTATGTGAACCATGATGGTAGCTAACTCGACCCTCGAAAACAAAGTGGGCCTCTCTTATCATTTTTGGAATGCATCTTTTGGAACAAATGAGGCTTGAACCCACTTTTTATCCCTTTTCTGGTTTAGTGGTGGGCTAAGCACATTGTGTTAGTTGCCCCCCACCTACCACCTACAAACATCCTCATAGATCCGTTGGCCCACTCCTCCATATCTCATCTTTCCTAATTTTTTTTCTCCACGTTGGATGAGAGAGAGAGTTAACTTATGTTCAACTATTCAAGGGTGGCCACGACTGCTAGCTACCTTTAGCCTACAAAAACTTGGTTCCTCATGCATTTTAAACATTTTTGAACTATCATGAACTTAAAGGAAGAGGTGTGTATATTCATACCTATGCCTACCTGGTGATCTCGACCTTCGTATGCTGGTTCAGAAATAATGGTTGATCTGCTTGCCTCTGGAGGTGTCACTTTCCATACTTGTTGCTCCATACATTAGCCCATTTCGGAAAAATGATTTTTTTTAGTGTACCTTTTTTAACATGGACCTGACTGATCGAGGCTTGTCAACACATGTTTTTCTGATGGTGGATCAAGTGTTGTTGTTGTTAGAGATGAACACTGTTCATGTACCAACTTTGAAAAAGTATTCTAGCTGCCCAAGATCAAGGAAATGAGTCTTCAATGCCTCCATGATTGTTGATTCTCCATTATGGTGCTTCCAAGTGCTTCCAACTATGGTCCTATAGGATTTATGCATACTGCTACATGATTGTACTATTTCCTGTAGTAGTCACACAAACCCCTTTATGACCACAATATCCTTTAGATGATGCCCCCAAAATTGTTGATAGTTCATGTTCAACCCATGGACAAGGATTAGAAACCTTGGTTGTGTTGAAGGTAATGAAAGAAGGGTTGAAAATGGGGATTTTTTATGGACAAAGATGAGTATTTGGGTGAAAAAGAAGCTAAATGGTGTGGAGGACGGATGATGATGGTGCGATGGACCTCTTCTTTCATTCCTCTATGGAAAACATAAATATGAACCCTTTTTCTGTGTCGATCACAATCTTGTAGCCAATCTGGACAATCTTGTAGCACTTTAGGATTGAGGTAGAATTAAGCGAGATAGGTGACCTCATGATAGAGGAACTTGGGTAAGGTAGTGAAATGATGGAGTACATGTAGAGATTCAATGTGGCAGATGGAAAATTGGATTTTTGGACTCGTCTTCCTTTTTTTTTGTCCTCTTTGGGTTGTGATTAGAACCCTGAAAAAAAAAACATGTTAGCAATGGTGATGTAAGGGCTCCTTTTGATTTTCTATGGTCTTTTTTCTCTTTTTTTTCTTCTATTTTTCTTTTGAGACCTACAAACTGCCTCAAAGGAGGCTTTCAACTTGTAGGACTGCCCCAAGTGCCTCAAAGGAGGTTTTCAGCTAGGGATCTTTTCATTATTTCATCTATCTTTCTTTTGACCCTTGGACTTCCTCATAGAATTTTTTAGCCCTAGTGTTTACCTCAAGTGCCTCAGGGAGGTTTTCACCTAGGCTTCTTATTCTCTTCTCGCTATTTTATTTTTGCTTTTTTCTTTTCTTCTTCTACTGATGAGAGGCTGGATGAACTAAGAGTTATGAGACCCCCAATCACATCAAGCTCATTTCTTATTGATTTTTTAAATTCCTACTTTGACAAAGGTCTTTTTTAGAGTTTCAATAGGTAGTCATTGACTAAAATATGAGTTCCTTCTTCATCAATTGTTTTGACATGGACAAAGCCATTTTCATGATATTTTTCCACCAGATAAGGGCCTAACCATCTTGTTATCAACTTTCTTTTGAATTCTTTGAATCTTGAGTCATATAGCAAGGCCTAATCATTAGATAAATTTTGAGGTATAAAATGTCCTCCTAAGGAATATTATAAAATAATTGTGGAGATAATAAAATAATATTGGATTACCTCATCAAATTTTGGAGTAAAAAATGAAAACTACTTTTTCAACTTATCTCCCCACAATTTTACTCAAATTTCGAGCATGAGCACTCATTGGATGCAAAATTTAATTGCTCATCCAAGGAGTACCCATGTTGCATACTTTCGATGGACCATGCTACATGAAAAATGAGAAATACATGAAAAAGTGTGATTGTAATCACGTTTTTTCATGTATTTCTCATTTTATGTTTAGCAAGGTCCATCAAAAGTATGCAACATGGGTACTCCTTGGATGAAGAATTGAATTCTGCATCCAATGAGTGCTCCCACTCAGAGTAAAACTGTGGGGAGATAAGTTGCAAATATGGGTTGGAAAAGTAGTTTTTTTTTTTTTATTGTTTTTTTTTTTTACCTTTTTACTCCAAAAATGGTGAATCATCCCACATGGTTGACATCATCATCTTGAATCCTACTGGTTCTTATAAAGTTGATTTTGGCTATACATTTTTGTTTTGAGGCCCATTTTTTACCTTAAAATTTCGCTAATGCACCCTCTTAGAAGGTCCTTTCCCTAATGTTTTTGTCATGCCCAATATTCCTCTGCAATTTTGCCACCTCAATATGCATGAGGGCATAGAGTCTAAACTCATAAAGAGAATTGAGTTGTTATAGCCTCTCTTTATGAGCATTTTTGATGTCCAAATCCAATTGTGCTACCATCCTTAGGGTGTTGTATTCAAACTCAATGGACAACCATGCCTTCTTGCCATTAACCAACTCAAAGGGAGTGGACCCAGTGGTGATTTTCCATGTTTTATTATAGGCCCAAGTCGTGTCCACAAGTCAGGATGCCCAATCCTTCTTGTTGTTTTTGACAACTTTAGTCAATATTTTCTCCAAAGCTCTGTTTGTGACCTCCACCTGCCCATTTTCTTGAGGATGATAGGAAGTGGATTTCTTGCACCTTATATGATGATGCTCCATGATTCGCCTCAATCATATTCTAATTAAACTGAGTTCCTTGATCAGTGACCAGCTCCCTTGGGAAACGAAACTTGTAAAATATGTCTTCCCATAGAAACTCAACCACCTTCTACTCTATTGTTTCTTTTACTTCCTTCACTTCATCCCAATTTGTCAAATACTCAGTGCACACAATGATATATTTCTTTTGTCCTGATAGGGGATCAATTGGTCCAAGGAAATACATGCCCCACTTCTCAAGTGTCTCAAGGGTCATGTTAGGTTATAGGGGCATTTCATCCTTTGGTGTAGGCATGACCATCCTTTGGCATTCATCACATTTGGCTATATATCTGCTAGCATCTTGGTGTAGAGTGGGCTAATAGTAGCCTTCTTGGAGAATTTCGAAGTTTTCCTCTTGGAAGAAAAATGGCCCCCACAGGGTCCATCATGGCATGCTCAGAGGGCATGATGAGAGGATGTCAAAAACCTCATCTCCCTTACACATCTCCTCGAGATCTGATCTGGTCCCAGTTTGAAGAGATTTCCCCCAATCGAGGTGAAAGGGGAACTTTTCTAACAATCTTGCTTTTCTCCTTAGAGGATAGATTAGGAGGGAATCTCCCAGAAACCAAGAAAATTGTTATATCAACAAACCAAGGTGACAAGAGTGAAATAGAAAATATGTTCTCATCCGGAAGAAAATCATATATCATCTCCTCATTTTCTGCAGGCAATGTTAGTCTAAACAAAAAGTTTGCAACCACATTTTCCTTTCCTGGCTTGTCAACAATGGTTAGATAAAAATTTTACAACAATATTAACCATCTAATGATCCTAGCATTGACATCAGGTTTATTCACCAAATATTTTATGTTTACATCATCATTATGAACAAGACTTCGTACCTAATGATATAATGCTTAAACTTATTCAAGGAGTGCACAACAACTAAGAGTTGTTTTTTAGTAACTGTGTAATTGAGTTCAACTTTGGAGAGGTTCTTACTAATTAAGTATATGGCATAGGGAAACCTCTCTTCCACTTGTCCCAAATATGCTCCTATGGCATTTTCTAATGCATATGTGTGGATGTGGAAAGGTAATGCCCATTTGGGGCCTCTAGGAATTGGTGCAATGGTTAATTTCTCTTCCAACTCTTCAAATGCATCTTGAAATTTATCTGTCCAACAAAAATATGAATACTTGGTCAACAATCCAAACAAAGGTGAATCCAACTTACTAAAATCCTTAATAAATCTTCTCAGTAATGTCCATTTATCCAAAGAAAACTTCTAACATCATTTGTTTCTGAGGGATAGGAACCCTTTTGATAATGGCAATCTTGGTAGGGCCAACTTGGATCCCTTCCTTAGAAAGAAAGTGGCCTAGGAAAATCCCTGCATTCATTTAAAATTCAGACTTTTTAGGGATTATTGAGAGATTCATTTCAATGCACTTCTTTAAGACTTTACATAGATTGTAAAGAGCTTCCTGGAAATCATTTCCATAAGAGATGAAGTCATCCATGTAAATTTCAATTGTGTCATGCACGAGATCAACAAAAATACTCAAAACTACCCTCTAGAAGGTGAGTAATGTCATTACACAAGCTAAAAGGAGTGAACCTATAAGAAAATTCCCCCCCATGGACATGTGAAGGTGGTCTTTTCTTGATCCTTGGGGCTGATATGGATCTAATTATACCCACTAAATCTATCCAGGAATGAGAAGAATTTCTTCCTCGCAAGTCCATCCAAGACTTGATTAATGAAAGGAAAGGGAAAAGAACTTTCTTTGTAGCCTTGTTGAGTTCCCTATAGTCAACACAGATCCTTCACTTCCCATTTTTCTTTGGTACTATGACAAGAGGGGATACCTGTTCACTATCTGAAATGGAGTAGATATATCATGCATTCAGTAGTTTTTGCAATTCCTCTTTCACAATGACTTTGAGGGAAGAGTTCATTATCCTATGGGGTAGGTGCACAGGTTTGCATCCCTCTTTAATGTAAATATTATGGGTAAAAACTGAAGGATGTACCCCTTTCATTTCCTTATAGTTCCAAGAAAAAGGATCAAGATGTTGTCTCAATACATTGCATAGTTGTTATTCTTTCTCTGCTGAGAGGGAAGGGTTGATTTTTAGAGTTTTGGATGGACTGATTTCCACAATATTAGCATGATATTGATCAGAATTAGTAGTAAACAACTCAGCCCATGGATTTTTCTAGGGTTTCCCTAAGGATTCTTCCACTATCTCATCAATTGGCATGGCAACATGAGGCTGATTCTGTAAGAAGTTTTCAGTAAGGTCATCCTCATGTAGCTGCTTGCTTCCTAAAATAGTGCCTAATGTACAAACTGGGTAGAGGGATGACTAATAAAAATATTCCTCCTCCTCTTCCTCTACCCACAAAGGTAAGTCATTCTCAATATAGGGTTGAGTAAGGGGATATAATACAAGTTCTTTGTGAGATGCCCATTTTTTATAGTCATATTTCCAACCCTACAACTAATGAAAGCATTAGTAGTGGCTAACCAAGGTCTCCCTAAAATGAGAGGGTAACCCATTAAACTTGGTTTTGGGTTATAGGACAAGGAAGTATGTGGGGTACTCTCAAGAGTCAATGGGGACCATAACATCTTCAATAACTCCCTCAGGGGATATTGTGGATCTATTTGCAAGCAATGTCATAGTGGTCTTCCTCAAAGCTCCTTGGAGATTGAGCTTCAACATAGCTTCCTTGGTCATGACATTGATTGCTACCCCAAGGTAAATTAGTGTGTTGGGGACTACAATATTGTTAATGTGCACATATACTACTAGGATACCTAAATCTAAGTACTTTGGGGAGATAAACCTCCCAAGGATTAGATCATACAACTATCCAACAACATTAATAGTGGGGGAATATTTTTTTCTTCTTCCAGGCCTCTTGAAACACTCTTCCCTAAAAATATTGTTGTAAATGGGGAAATTTTTTATGGCCTAGAGAAGGGGTATTTTAACACATGGGTTTTTGAGTTCTCCCAGGAGTTCAACCTATTCTGGGGTGTGTTGTTTAGGTTGGACCAACCTTTCAAGATAGGGAGGCATACTGGATTGAGGGACACTATCTTCCTTCTCTTCTTCAAGATCTTCAAGTGGAGAAGGTGGGTGAGCATATAGAAGTACCTTCCCATACCTAAGGTTGATCTCTTAGATCTCAACAACATAAGTAGGATATGATGTTTCCCCACTATAGACCTGTTGGGCTTGCATTTTTTTCGAGTTTAGATTTGGTTGAGTAGGCACTTTAGGGTTCTGGGGTGGATTATTTTGGGGTAGATGTGATTGAGGTGGATGAGGAGGCATTAAGGCAAGAGGTTGGGTTTCATGAGGCCTCCATCCTTGTGAAGGGTTGCCCCATTGAGGAGGTTGAGTTTGGTATGGCTAGAAGGGTGGATTGACAGGTTGAGGAGGATATTGAGGAGAATAGGACCAAGGAGAGGGCATAGGACAAGACAAGTGAGTTGGAGGATACCAAGGCTAAATGTGTGCATTCTAGTTCGAATTGAAAGAAGGATAATGTGCACTTTGTATGCCTTCTTGGTATGGTCAAGGCCCTTGTGGACTCCTTTGATTGATGAAGCAAAGTTGATCCAAGCCACTCTCTTCCCCTTGATATATAGCCTTGACACTTGAAAGAGAGGGGAATTTGTTAGTTGGATGGTTTTCTTCACAAACAGAGAAGACCTCTATGAAATTCAGTGGGCACTCATTTTGGGGGTACCTCTTAGTTTATTTAGGGAAAAATATAGCCAGTGCCCTCTCTGCCTCCTCTTGTTTCTTTTTTATCTGCATATTATCCATCTGCAAGGTGAAGGTATGCAACGTATCCCTCTTAAAGTATTCTAGCATGCTCCTTATTTCATATTTGGTGGTGGAAGTAGAGGGAGAAGAGTTCATCAAGCCTTGACTAGTCCTACCCCTCCTCCTTTCAACCCTAGAATGATTCTTGAATACTATCTTGATGTATTCATAGGTTAGCGATATCTCCACCAGACAACATATTGAGGGTCTACATCAATTCTCGCCTAATCCCTCAGAGAAGTACAAGCTTCAAGGATTATGGGTCAAGGGTATATTTATCCCTTCTGTATTTTAGTAGAAATCTCCCTTCACAATGCTCTAAGGATTTATCTATCCCTAAGGTCATCCTAAATATCTCTTCTTTTGTTTCTCTTGACCAATAGTAGTCCCTGTACTTTTGATTAAAGGCTTGATGCAGTTGAGCCTAGATGGTGATGTTGCCTCCTTCGAAGCTCATGAAGTAGCTTAAGATTGCATCCTTGAGGGTGGAGGGGAACAACTTAAGCTTCTTCTCATAAGAAGTGTAATCATAGTGTTGTAGCGGATACAACCACCCTCCAAATTTTTTCCTATGCTTCGATTTTGAAGCCTTCCTTCTAAACCTTAGCAGCTCATCTCGCACTATCCTAGGTATTTGTTCTTCAATTGAGACTTATCTTTTCAATTTGGCTTGTGTTCGGTTACTTAGTTGATTTCCTAACTCAAAAGTTGATCTCTTAAATTGGTCCCACAACAGTTTTGGGCTTGCCCTAGAAGCTGCAAATTCTTGAGGGAAACTAGCCTTGTTGTTGGGAATTGCGTAGTCCTGACTGCCAGTGAGCCTTGAGCTCATAAAATGCGTATTCATGAGGGGCATCCCAAAATTGAGACTAGAAATTGCAAAATCCTTACTGAGCTTAGAAACTGTGTAGTGCACTGAACCGGAAGGTTGCCCACTTCCCAGAATTGTGTTGTCTTTCCTATCAGTGTGCATGGCAATTTTCCCCGGAAAAAGTAAATAAAAATCTCTAAATATAGGGATATATTTTTAGCATCTCGAAGGAGGCACTTGCGTTATTTTTAGAAACTTCAACAAGATGTCGCTTTTTCCTTGACTTTAGGCATGCACGTCATAAACGCTAGTTTTCCAAATCTATTTAATTGATGCTTCTAGATCTTATTTTCACATTTGATCTTGGATATTTATCATTCCCAAGGAGATCAAGGAGCCTTCGGTGCAATCATCGTCACTTTTATGGGTGAGTTTCGCTTTTATCGTCTTTTGTCGCTTTTCTATCGCTTTTTTTTTTTGGCCTGTGTGAGTGTTTTTTCACTTGTTTCTCTACATGGTAGCTGGCATTTTAACTTGTAGAAGTGTTGTTTCAAGTTATATATTTCCTTTCCCAAGTGTCGTATGATTTTTCTTGTTTTTGCATCAACAATTGTCATTGCAGGGAATCTCCTCACATGCTTCGTTTTCCTTCAGTTTAATCAATTGATGCACTTGATTCACATTCATTCATCTACACTTAGTTAGATCTACACTCAAATTCACACCATCTTTCATATCTGCTTGTTTTTCACACTCCCTTGGGTAGATATGGGTTTCCCTTGCCCAGATCTCACCTTGCACAGCTTTCACTAAGCAATCTGGAGGCTAAATCTCCCAGTTTGGTGTCTGGACTTGTGCAAAGCATAGCCTAGGTTGGCTCCAACTGCACATTGCGCAGTTCTAGGAGTGAGTCTCCCAGCTTGACCACTAAGACTACGTAATGTGCAGTCTCTCCCAGGCCTTGGCCTAGGTCGAACTACACATTGCGTAGTTCTAGTCATCAGGCTTCCACCTTGACTGGTGGGAGTGCACAATACACAGTTCCCATAGTTAGTCAGTCACCCTTGTCAAGAAAAATTGTGGAATCCTTCCCATCAAGAGCTCGACTTGCTGCTTGAACTTGCCTTGAAGTTGTTTTGTTTTTAAACTGACATTTTCTTACCATGAGTGTCCTCTTTGTCTCACAGGTACATCAGTCGCTGAGAATTTCTCTAGCAGTCACAGTTAACATGGCATCCAAGAGGGTTTCATCAAAGGAAACCGCCGAGAGCAGTACTAAGGAAGTAGTAGCAGGTATCAATTTATTTTCCAGTATATGTAGATACACAGTTGTTTACTGAGAAGGGAACAACGCTAACATGGCAATAGATCAAAGAAATTTTGACAAAATACTTTAAGGTAGATCTGGAAGGCCGATAAATATATGTTAATATCCAGCAGTCAGGGTTATACAAGACTATGAGGACAACATCAGTTGGATTGTCTCACATACAGATGAACAAACTATGACATTGAGAAATTCCAACGGGAAGAAGCTTTCCACCTTCAGGGCAGAAGAATTTCACTAGATGTACCACTTGCCCAAGTCGGTGAAGTGCATGGACTCCCTCTTCTATGCCACCCATAGCTATGTGAACACAAGAGACATTTTCAAGCATTGGGTGAAAGATCCATCAAAGTTTAGACAGACACGCACACATGTTTACAAGACAAAGTCCCTCAAGAAGGCTTACCAGTTCTTGATCATCTTTGCTTGCAGAATATATGGTCAAGAGAGCATAGAAACCTTCCCTGAAGGGTGGGAAATCTTACTGGACCAGTTGGTGAATGATGGGAGGCCATTCAACTGGTCAGATTTATTGGATCAACAATTGAAGTCCCATTTAGCTAAGGATAGTTCTCATGAGTATTAATATGAGGATTTATGAAATTTTTTGGGCAATAGATGTTATGAAGGAAACCATGAATGGTTACTGACTTTTTGTTTCACTTACTTACCTAGAAATAATTATTCCAACTGTTCAGATAGTCTCGTGTGTTTAATTGGGATGAATAAATGATGATTTTCATGTAATATATGTTTCTTTCATGGCCATCATAACTCTATAAACTACATAAACAAACAGGTGGATCACATAATGTTTTGTGTCATTAATTTTTTTTATGATTTAAACTCAATATTGAAAATGGGCAAGAAATTCTTGAAATTGGAACCAATTATATTTATGGAAATATGTCAGGAAAAGCCTTTTAATATATTAAGTTGATTACACTCACCAAAATATTATAAGCAATCTATCATTTTTCTCATTGACATTCCTTAACATCTATTGTGGAGAGGTTATATATCTTTGCAGATCAAGTTTTTAGTTGTAAGCATGCCGGAGTAAGTAGAAAATCCACCTTTGACAACAAATCAACTTGTTAAATCCTTCTCCTGTGGGTCAATATATATGTTAGAAAGAGACGTTGGCTTACATTTTTAGTTTTTCTAGACAAAGCTATGACAAGGAAATTTCATGCTTGATGAAAAACTAAATTTGATTATGTTAATTCTCCTTTATTTTTTGTGTTTTCCTAAATTCTCATGGTGCCTTTTTGTTGTTGTTTGTAATACATATTTCATGAGTCCATGTTTAGGTAAAACTTCTGTGGTTGCAGCATTCTGAACTGCAAGTTTGTTTATGCAACAGAGAATGTTTGAGTTTGCACTTGCAAGCTTGTTTTTGCAACAAAAAATGTTTGAGTCTACATCGTCTGGCCTTGCATCAAGTGGTATAAGAGAAATCTCTATTCCTATGAATTTTTTTATGTTTATATTTTTTTCAATTAGAAAGTATGGTTTTGTGATTTGAGACAAAGTTGTCTCGACGTGTGTGATTGTTAGAAGTGTAACTCTTGGGAGATAGTGTATGAATTTCTTGTCCAATGCACAATCATTACAAATTACAAGGGAAAAGTGGTACATGGTCCACTACATTTAGACCCTGTAGTCTTCCATGACTAAGCCCTTCGGTTGACTAACAAATAACTTAGCTGAGATACCATCTAAATTTATCATTCAATGGAAGTATCTACCTTGGATGATTCCACATTGGAATGCCAAGAAATATCGTGGCACCCAACAATGCAATTGCTTTGGTGCATACCAATTCAAAGGAGGATTGTTATAATACTAAAGAATAATCAGCTTTATCACTACATGTTGGCATTTCTAGGGTTCACTAGGATAATTATTCAAACCAAAGACTTGGTAACTCCTTACAAAATAATATTTGGGTTGTTTTTCATTTTTTTCCTTAGCAACATCTTACATTAAGAAGACAAAACAAGTTGGGATTTGAAAGGAGGAAAAACTTATTCAATGATTAATTTGTTTACATATGAAGACATAATTGGTAAAAGGTATGTTTAAAATAGGATCCATGAAATTCATTATAATCCGTATGATTGGCTTTGGAATAATTAACTCAGAAAATTTTAAAGTTCTTAATATGGGGTTTGTACTCACAGATCTCTCGCTAGTAGCAGAGAATCAAAATGAGTCTTCTTGTAGCACAAAATCAAAACAAACTACAAAGTGAAGATGGGATAGTTTTAAATATTTATTTTCTTCTTTCTCTTTTTAAAAATGTTTCAAAATTTGAGAATGTAAATTTGAATTTATGATATTAATCAATTCTACAAAATTTAAATTTTAAAGTTTCTTTCACAAAAGCACTTATACATAAATAAAATTTTGTAAAAAAATTACTTCCATATTTTATGCCTCTCTTCCCTACGCCAAACCTCGCCTTATAGTGTTCCCTTTGCAACATGTGGTGCAATTTCTAGTTATATATACTATTTTTTTACAGTGCCCAACATTGCAAAAAGGACATAAACTCTAGGAAGGTGATAATCAGGGACTTTGGAATGTTTGTTTTGTGTTGTGTATTTGGAGCTTTGTTTAGTGAAAGGTCACCCTACCTTAAGAGTACATGAACAATATTTTCCTTCTTCACATTATCAATATACAAGGGGATGTTTTATAGATTTCATATTATTGTCTCTTGTCTGGTTGTTTTGCAATGATATTTTATATATACCTAGTTGTGTCTCAATATTAAGGGGACATTACCATTGGTATCAAATATATTTCCTAAACCATCACGACTCCAAATTTTAGTATAACTTTTTAGTTTTATTTTTAGGCTAGAGGCATATTTCATTATCTTTGAATAACATAGTACTTTAGCATTCAATGAGTAAAATTGTAGTTGGAGAAGAATACATGCATAAAATACAAGTGGAATCACTTTATTGGAAGCCCTTTTAATCCTTATTGGTACCCCTTCAAATAGTATCACATAAAAACTCTTGTATATGGAATCTAATTTCCACACACCTTGAGGTATATCAAAAGTTTGCTAGGCATACATAAAACCAACTCCAGATCAATTGATCAATCAACTTGTTGCCATATTACCGAGGACAACACTTAAGGAGATCATTCTCTAGTGGCTAGATAATCATGTCATTCAACTAAGGGCATAGTCAAGCCTTCTTATTTAGTGCCCTAAGATATTGGGTTGAGTACTATCACTAGACCCTGCAAGTATTTCAAAGAGCTATAGCACCTAACATTCATATATCTCAAGGACCCTACAAGCCCTAGTTTATATAACCAACTAATGAAATTCCTACATATTTGCAATCTAAAAGGAATTTGGTGATTCTATCAATTAGGGGAATTTTGAGGAATTGAATGGGCATCCCAAGGAAAATAATAAAATAAGAACTACAATTTTTTAAAGAAAAAGAAAGAAAACTACTCTTATCTATTTTATTGTTGACTTATCTCCTTGTATGATCACTCAAATTTCAAGAGTAGACACACGTTGGATGCAAAATTAAATTACACATTCAATGAATACCCACTTTGCATACTTCTGAGTAGATCTACATTGCAAAAAACATGTTTGTTAATTTTTTGGATGAAGATCTACTCAAGAATATGTCGACTGGGTACTCTTTAGATGTGGAATTGATTCCACTTCCAACGGGTGTATATTCTTGAAATTTGAGTGAACACACAAGGAGATAAGTTGGAAATATAATTATTTTTTTTTCTTCTTTTCCCTCCAAAATATTTTCCCTCGAGGATGACATCACCATCTTGAATCCTATTGGTTCTTTTAAAGTTATTTTGTTAGTGCATTTTTTAAATTTTGACGCCCTTTTTTTTACCTCAACATTACCCTTGTTGGGAACCACTCTAATAATCAAATGAGAGTAATACTCCCATAAGAGTAGTACTCAAAAGAAAAAACAATGGGTTCTACTGATACCCTTATGGGAAATCTACCTCAAAAGGTTCCTGACATTGTGTTGAATGTTTGGATCAGCCTCTCAAGTAACATTTTTTTATCTAGACCTAATAATTGAATGATTCAAGGTGTATTTGAATAGAATAATTTCCAGACATTTATCATAATGAGATAATTAGAATATAATACGTCAACAATATATTTGGTAGTCCCATGGTTCAAACTCATAGAATGGTCAAAACAAAGAATCAACAACAAGCCCAACCCATTTAATGCCAAGACCTAGATAGTAAGGTTGCTAGCATTGCATCTACTCTCATTGTTATGAATGAAACAATTAAATCACATGGTGACTTCTTGAGGATGTTATATACCCACTTGAATCTTAGTGTAGCATATGTAAACATTGACCCAAAAAAGGAGGAATCCCCAACCCAAGAAATGTAGTCCATGTAGATGTTGTTTTGGGATAGTTCCCACCAACACTTTGAGGATCATAATACATGGTACCATTTTCCAAAGGTGTATGTGAACAAATTTGATGGGTCCAATTCCTCAAGTTGGATTACCCAAGTGGAACATTATTTCTCTCTCCATAGAATTATAGGATAGTAATAATAATAATCAAACAAGTATTAAAATAATAATAATAATGATATAATTAATAAAGTATAATAATAAAATAATAATGGGAGAGGAAAATTTTAGATCAAGAAATAATTTAATAATGAAAAGTTGTTCCTACGGATCAATCCATTATCATGGATGAATTTTATATAAGGAAGGGAAAGAAGGAGGAAATAACATCTCTTTGGATTAGGGGTAATTGAGGCAAGCCTAAGAATATTTGGCATGGTAGTAGATTAAGGGCTTGTGGCTGGAAAATTGTGGAAGGATATGGGCAGTTGATCCTTTGGTTGGGTGGAGAATTGTCCCTCACATGTTGGTTGTGGTGAGAAGGATCATAGTGGAGCAAAAATTTATGTTATTTTGTTTGTAAGAGGATCCTTCACCTCCCAAGTAAGTTCCACCACTCACTTCTTATATAGATTTTGTAATTGGAATATAATTATTTATTTTATAAATATTTTATTATTATTATGAAATTTTATGTATATGATTATGTTGATGATGTTGCACCCACCAACATGTCAGGGGATCTCCCCGGTAACAAGTCCCAATTAGACCTCAGACCGTTTGGTGTAGGAGTCCCAGCAGTGGGTCGTATGGTAATGCCTTGACCACGATGTCACACAGAGGCAAGTAAGATAACTCTATTGGTAGCAAGGGTGTGACATATGTAGTGAGCTAAGGAAGGTGCATGAGAGGTTCTAGCACATGGGGGTTGAGATGAGTGCACCCCTTGGAAACCTGTGATAGCACAGAGTTAAGAAGGGAACCACGAGCGAAGATGCATCACAACAAGGAAGGAAAGTTACCTAGCAATCCAAAGTGATGGTTAAACCAACATCACATTTCATAAAGATTCATACATACATACATACATACATAGAAAGCTATACATGCATGCGTAAGCAAACACATACATATATCATTTAGAGTAAACCAGATATCATAGAACACAATACAACATATGCATGAAACGTGATGGCTCTTGTTATATTAAGAAGTGTAAGGTCCAGTCATACAATACATCCATGTCCAACCACTAGTTCCAATAGCGGAATGTTACAGCCACAACCGCCTGCTCCTCCAAAGAGATGTATTAGCTCTGCATAGTGGAGAAGCCAAAGCTTGTTACAATATTATCCAAGCTTTCTCCAAGATAGTCTTATCGGAAGCTTGGCTAACCAAAAGCCTATATAATGAGTTATGATGGACTATTTATAGCAAAGGGTGGGGTGACCCTTGACATTCCCCTTTGTGACAGTTCATCTACCCTCGTGACTCTTCATCTACTCTATGACTGTTACATCCAACTATCGACACTTGAACTTACACTTGACAATGCATATGGACCCATGTGAGACAAAATGGCTTGAGAAAGCCATGCTAGATATCACTATGTCTCAAACAACTATTGGAAGACCAACTCTTCAACATCTTCATTGTGGTTGACAATAGCATATTGATGCCAAGACCGATAGTCCGCGATGGTGTCTGTGTGCTCCAAGGTGACATCTTTCTAGAACCTAACGCTTGCCTCCATAGCATCCGGGTAAACTGCTCGGGATCCTCTGTCCAACTCGTCTAAAATCATGTGCATCATTTTCTACAACGTGCATCAATTCGTTAAAGTACGAGTCAAGCTCTAGTCAAACTTGTGCCCTTGTCTTCGCCTAGGTGAGAGTCCTAATAGATGGGATCGCATGTGCGTGCACCACAACATCCATACTATTGAATACACGTGCATGGGAAGCCTGTATACTAGTGATGAGCTATGGGAGCTCTTCATAGTTTTGGATTTGACTCCTGATACATGCCTTCACCTCGACCGCTCTGGGATTCATCATATTAGGAAAGTGAAGCGGGGCTCTATTGTATCTCATCATCCATGTTTGCACATAATCAACATTAGTATGCATGTTTGCCAAGATACGTGCTCTTATAACACATCACTGCTACCATCCATTGAGATGGATGACTGCCTTGTTCATGGTACCAAACTCTGACTATAACATCCGCATGACTATTTCAAGGGACAACACTTCATCTAGTATTTCCTTCTTCAGTTCTGCTCGGGTGGATACTGTAACCAACTCTCCTCCTTGCTTGGTCGTCTGTAGTTCCTTAGCCATTCACTCATTCTCAGCTATCAGAAAGCAAACGCTTGAGCTAGTGGTTTCAACATACACTCTGGTAGCATCAGCCAAGGCTGTTCGATGTTTTCACACATCAAACATGATCACTTGTTCCTCAAAGTGTGTAGGAGATGTATGATCATCCAGAGTCAACACTCTGCGAGACTGCACAACTCTATGTTGAGACTCGTCGAATGAGATGTTGTGCATCTCTCCTTCTGGCTGATCTCAAAGGATCTCAGTTTCTCCTTGGTCGCTTGAGACTTGCTCATCTTCTAGATGCGGTAAAGCAGGTAAGTCGACCTCTTCGTGATGAGGCATGAGGTCGATGCTTGTTACAATTCATTTTGCTCCATATTCGTATCCAAATGTTGGAGTGCTTTCTCTATCTCACGAGCGAAGTCTTGCTCCTATGATGGTTCACCCTGTCTACTTGATGTCAATTGTTCTTATGAGTCCACTACCTGTACGGTCACTTTTTCATCTACTTTCACATGTTGCACCCCCTGTTGTACTCGTTGTTGTTACGCTTCCCTATCTTGTTTCACAACTCTTGTTCCTTTTGGAGTTTCTCCTTCAACTCATGCAACTCCTCTTCCGTCTCTTCCATCCTTCATTTCTCCCTCTGCCTTTGCACAAATCTCTTATCGCGTTGTTGCCTCTTCGCCTCTATTGCCATAGCTGCTTTATCTACAAGTGGATCTTCTCAGAACTTGCAGCTTTTCTCTTCCTCCATGTGATTGATAATCTTCCTCTTGCCCTTGTCGCACACTAGTATGTTCACCTCTACTGTTTTTGCTGCTTCTGGTGCTCTCCGGGATGCTGCTTCACATTGTTTCACTAACCACTCCACACTGAAGCCGACCTATTCATTGGGTCTGGAGAAACTGTAGCAATATATCCATGGGTCCTCCTCCACCCAATGAAATGCCTCATGGATCCAATTGAACTGTAATCTCATGCAGTGATCTTTCACAAGACAGTGTGGGTCATACGAATTGTAACTTCAGATGTCAAATGGATACTTCTTCATCTACTCTACTTTGACACACGTGTGCTTGAAACTTTGGATCTCATATAACCCAATGCGCAGTGGAAGAACGGGCCAAATTGCCTTGTTTTTCTAGTGCATCCTAGCCGTCAATCCTCCCAAGATGTGATATGCAACTTCCTACATGACGAGTATGTCCAAGGAAAACTTCGATAGGACATGCAAAGGCTTCTCTGCACTATACATTAATATGAAGGTGTTAGACGATGACGCATACCAATCAACAATTTCTATCAGTGCCTCCATTGTTTCCTTCAACATGCAGGGTGGATCCTGTTCGAATATCATCTTGTAGACCGGCATGACAAAATGATCGAACAATTGTATGATAACTCCTCTGAAGTTGCATTCAGACAACAACTTACAATAAGTGTTCACAGTAGTCTCTGCCAGTGATCATGCCCACTTCAAGCTCGGGAACTCCTGTCAGGCACAAACTACATCCAAGATGTATGTGGACATGTATATTTCTACTTGCATACCTTAGGGTTACTGTCAAGCCCACGTTACCTGTTCCTTCAGTTGATGAGCCAACATACTGGACCAGGTGCATGGTTTTCCTTTTCTGACCAGTTGGTCCAGCAAGATCACCCACCTCTGTGGGAAGGTTTTTATGCTTTCTTGGCCATACATTCGACATGTGAAAATTAACAAGCATCGATACACCTTCTACAGTATCCTCGTCTTGTAGATTTGGTTGGGTGTCATCCTGAATCTAGCCGAATCCTTTACCCAGTCCTTCAAAATGTCTCTGGAGTTGGAATTGTTGTTGGGTAAGCTCAAGGGAGTCTCCATGATGGTTACGAGCTCTTACATCTGATACATCTCATCATTATCCTGTGCCCAGAAGGTTGTAATCTTCGTCCCGTTGACACTGCTCAAAGTCATTGTCTCGGTATCAGTGTGCAAGACAATCCAGTGTATCATGTCCACGCATGGGAATGCGGAATATCTGCATGCAATCTTGTACAAGACGGACTTGTGAATGTTCAAGTATACCTAGAGTTCTTCAAGGTCTTCCCCAAATGTGCCTACAAATGCATCATTGACCTCTTGCCATTTCAGTTTGATGTCCTTGTGTAGAGTCAGCTTGGTATCTTCGTAGATTAGTAGACTTGAGGACACTCGCTCAACTGTTGTTCCAGTTGCACTTTTGTTAGTGTCTTTTGATCCTTCTCTCATGGAGGCAATTGATCCTATACTGCTAAGAGGCAAATGAACACCTAAAAGATCTGGAGACAAAGTGGCATGCATAACAAGAAATCTATTAACGAAAACTAAAGAAAAATGGAGTAATGACATAACATATACCTGGGGATTGATAGGAAAAGATTGTGCAATTTCTTCTTGGAGACTGAGTGACTGGCTACCAAAACTGCACAAAAGGCAGTCTGGACTATCTGGGAGGCAAAACTGGCTACTAGAATTGTGCAATGCGCAATCCAGGCTGACTATTGACTTTTGGAATTTCACAATGCACAATTCTAGCTGGAAATGGCTGTAGGCTCAGTGACTGCATTACACAATTTTTTGGGCCAGCATTCACTGTCCCTCAGGATTGCACAAAGCAGGCCTGGGGAATAGCTTCTAGGAAGAAATGTGCATTTCTAGAGAGGAAGGTAGAGCCTTCCCTCTCAAGATTGCACAATGTTATCTTGGAGAGGAAGAGTCCAAGCCAAGGATTCCCAGACCCACCGACGGGCAAATGAATGCAAATGTTAAAGTGAATGCATGGTGATATTGAGTGTAGGAAAAAGCAAATGGTCGTGCATGCAAAAAGTGAATGAAATATTCATAAAGCAAAACAAAATGCATGTGAGTGAAGCAAGTCGCTGAAACAATGACTGTTAGTGCAAAACAGTTTCATGCATGTGACAATAGTGAGATAGCAACGAAAATTGAAATGGTGCTAGTACAAGCTAGTATACATGTAAACGACAGCAAGCGTTCAAAGAAATCAAATAAACAACACTCACACAAGCAAAAACCCAAAAAGGGACAAAAATATTGAAAAAAAGATAAGTTGAGGCCACTTACACGATGTGTCGAAGAGTCCTGGATGTGCTGTGGGATGTCAGAGCTCCAAGAATGATGTGAAATAATGAGCTGCGTTGCATCAAATAAATAAGTTTGGGCTCATGACGCGCATGCCACAAATCTAGGAAAGAGCGACACTTGGAGGAAAGATTCTAAAACGATCTTTGCATGTAACCTCCAACTGCTAAAAATAACTCCCTGAATCAAGGGATTCTTTTTGCATGTTGCCTTTTGATATTCCAGGAAAAAGCAACCCATGCATGCAAGTCAAGTTTCCTTGGTCCCGGGTGGAACTAGTCAACCCAACTACACATGCAAGAGGCTGCTCAACTACTAGGAGAAAATGCGCATTTCTGGATGGGAGCTGGGCTGGTTGCCTAGGAGATTTGCACAATTTCTAGGCAGAGCAGCTGACTGCTGCCCAGGATTATGCAATTCCTGGGCTGAGCAGCCCTGCTGGGAAGAATTACACAATTTTCTAGATGAAGCGTCACTGGTAGAATTGCACAATTCTAGAGCCTAGCAGGCTACCAGATTGGATTGTGTAATTTTTGGAGGGAAGTTTGGTTGCCCTCCAGAATTGTGAAATTTCTTGAAGGAGATGCTCAACCTGCAGCTAGACCAAGTCTGGAGAAACAACCTGTGAGGGGGATGCATCAAGCTCTGATAGACAGGTTACCTTTCTGCAAGAAAATCACTGGAGGTTGTGTACTTGACAAAGCAAGACATGTTGTGAAAGGTTGGTAGGGAGGCTCCAAAACGAAGCTGAAGAAAAATTTTGGAGGGTGGTTGTAGCCGCTACAACACTTGGTGACACACTGGTAGAACTCCAGCTCTTTGAACAAACCTTGTTCGTGAAAAATGAGTCTAACACCTCCGAAAGTATTGTTTAGTTCTTAATTCATCTTGGTTTCACGCTAGCCTGATTGTAAGAAGTAGCATCTGCCAAGCTCTTGGTCGAATGAAACACATTGCAAGCTAAGGAAACACAGTTGTTTTGATTAGGGTTGAGGGGTATATTGGTGCATAAGAAATATAATCGTCAGAGTCTTAGTTTCATCTCTGGTGTTGCTCCACTGCCAGTAAGCCTGGACAGTACCCCGACGGAGTCACGCAGGAACACAAGCATCACTCCACTGCCAGCGATCCTGGTCATTACCCCGACAGAGTTAATTGCATCACCTCTCTGCATAGGAAGCCTTTCTCTTCTTTCACCTTATTCATTTTCCATTTTTTTTTTAATTTTCACTTTTCATTTTTTCATTTTCACAACTGTGCGTAGCACTTAAACATTTCAGAGGTGGAAGATGGATCCCGACTTATTGAGAGAAGAAGAGTGTGTTCCTTTATAGAATTCATTTATTATATACCTCTTACATGCTTGTTAAGGTTTTCCCCCTCACCTTAATCTACTTGACTGAGCTGACAAGGGTTAACCCAAAAACAACCGACTAGAGTAGGTGACACTAGTTAGCTCATAGGCGTTGTGTTTTCACCAAGGTTCACCTCGAAAAGTATGTATTTTCCTTCGATGTATCATGGACTAAAGATAACAAGTTCTTCATACAAAGGCATGATGATAGATAACCAAGTATTGATAGTTGTACAAGGCCTCTTGTACTTTACCCAGCTTGTTTCAAGAGTCATACATGGTTTCATGTGAAACTAACCTATGAACAAAACAAGCAAACAAACAACACAAAAAATCAAAAGTGAAAGCAAAGTGAGTAAGCAAACAAGCAAGAATACAAACAAGCAAACAAAACAAGTAAGAAAACAAGCATGCAAGCAAACCAACTGAAAGTAAACACTACTCCTACTCCTAAACTAACGGTGCATGGGCCTGATCACGTGAAGTGATATTTCCAATGCAGCCACTGACACAATGGTTGACTCATGTTGGTGAAGGCCTATTCCGCGAGCAACCCAGTTGTGCAGAATAGCAAGAAAGAAAGATATAACAATGAATACAAACACAAGTTATGTTTAAAAGTGTCCACGAGACATAAGTGAGTGCAAGTACATGACAAGCAATCTGTGGACTTATCATGGTGTTATGCAACACTGCGTGCAGCTGTGAAGCATATGCACATTCTTGACTGTGACATGCAAGAAAACGAAATAAACAAAGACAACTTGCATCATGCACGTGTGCTTTCAAAGTAAGATTCCTCTAATGCATGAGCGATAGGATCGTGCATTTCAAGTGGAGGAAGAATTATTTGTGTGTGAGATTAATCTTCAATGCATACAGATGAGTGATGAGGAGCCTCGGGTGATTGAACAATTTCTTGATCAGTAGTGAAACTAACCCCAAGAGAGTGAGGGCCTGACATAACCATCAACTCAGGCTGAAGTGCCTCAACGGTCTTGGGTGTTTCGACTTCATCGTCAGATAAATCATCATAAATTGATGGCTTCGAAAAATCAATTGTGATAGAAACATGATCATGATCGAATAGGGAAGTAAATAGATCACGACAGCCACGATCAGAAAAATCAATGATTTCATTGGCATCCTCATTATCTGATGAATCAAATAGAGGGATAGATGAGAAGAAAACAAATTCATCCTCTATGTTTCCGGAAAAGGCAGATGAAAAATCAAGTGGATTTTCAATGAATAACTTATCCTCTCCATTGTTGGATGGTGGACTGACATCCGGTGTGTCCTGCAAGTGATCAACAATGGGTGCATCCATGGATGAAGATACACATGTGAAATCACGGATGGCAGGTTCACCAAAGATGTCAGGAAAGAATAGAGGAGGCTCGGACAAAAGGGAGTCATCCTTCGCCTAGTGCTGGTGTTCAAGATCCCAGTCATATTATTCATGAATGATAGCACATGTTGGTTGTGCAAAACCAACTACATCGATGGCTTGATCCTAATTCACAACAAGTGTAGAGTTCGAAATGGAAGAACACAAGAGAATATCATCTAGAGGAACAACTGAGTACAAAGACGGAGGTTGTGGAACAAAATGCATATGACAACTCGATGGAATCACAACCAAATCTGTGAGAAAATTAAGCGAAGAAATGTTGGGAGGATGTGACAGCTGAACATGTGTGTGGGCATGATCTTCAACATCACTATGCGGTCGTGGAGCTGTTTGATGAGGGGGCAGCGGACAGTAACTTGTGATAGTGACTTCCTCCGTCTATGATTGTGCAGCTCCATCACTGAATAATACTGAGCGAGGCTTGATTTCAAACTTCTTCTTTGGAAGAGCAAATTTCTTAATGCAGTACTCGAATCAGTCCCAAAGATTGAAAAATTTCATCTGGCTCTTTGGAGCTTGAAACTACAAATCACGGAAGAGTTGCAAAAAATCCATAGTTGATCCATGCGGAGCCTTCCGTTGTTGTAACAGTTTTTTGTCAATATGATCTGGATCAAAATGATAGAAAGTGTCTTAAATGAGATCACAAAAGTGCTCAAGTGAGTGCACACTGTTAGCTGCTAGGTTTCACAACCATCGATGTGGATATTTGTGAAGTGTGTATGCAAGCAGCAAACTGGCCTATTCGTCAAAACATCCATCTTCCTCATGAAGCATGGAAAGAAAGTCATATAAGAACTCAGACCAAGCCACTTCGCCTTCACCATCATATGTGTAAGTGGAAAAGAGATCAAAGAACTCCCTTGTGATGGTGACATCTTCGTGATTCGAAAAACATCACAAAGGGAAAAGAGTGCAAGAATCCATGATAGATATGCAAGGGCTCAAAACAGGATGAGAGAACACAGCTTGTCATCTGACCCTCCTTCTAGCACCATAAATGTTGACATGTTGGACCCGCCAACATGTCAAGGGATCTCCCCGGTAACAAGGTCCAATTAGACCTCAGACCATTTGGTGTAGGATTCCCAGAAGTGGGTCGTATGGTAATGCCTTGACCACGATGTCGCATAGAGCCAATTAAGATAACTCTGTTGGTAGCAAAGGTGTGACATATGCAGTGAGCCAAGGAAGGTGCATGGGAGGTTCTAACACACGGGGGTTGAGATGAGTATGCCCCTTGGAAACTTGTGATAACACAGAGTTAAGAAGGGAACACACGAGAAAAGATGCATCACAACATGGAAGGTAAGTTAGTTAGCAATCCAAAGTGATGGTTAAACCAACAACACATTTCAGAAATATTCATACATACATACATACATACATAGAAATCTATACATGCATGCGTAAGAAAACAGATACATATATCATTTAGAGTAAACCAGATAGCATAGAATACAATAAAACATATGCATGAAACGTGTTGGCTCTTGTTATATTAAGAAGTGTAAGTTCCAGTCATACAATACATCCATGTAAAACCACTAGTTCTGATAGCGTAACGTTACAACCACAATCACCTGCTCCTCCAAAGAGATGGAGAAGCCAAGCTCGTTACAATATTGTCCAAGCTTTCTCCAAGATAGTCTTATCAGAAGCTTGGCTGACCAAAAACCTACCCTCATGACTCTTCATCTACTCTATGATTGTTACATCCAACTATCGACACTTGAAATTACACTTGAAAATACGTTACATTACAATGCACATGCACCCATGTGAGACAAAATGGCTTGAGAAATCCATGCTAGACATCATTATGACTCGGACAACTATTGGAAGAACAACTCTTCAACATCTTCATTGTAGTTGACAGTAGTGTAATGATGCCAAGACCGGTAGTCTGCGATGGTGTCCATGTGCTCCAAGGTGACATCTTTCTAGAACCTGACTCTTCCCTTCATAGCATCCTAGTGCACTGCTCGGGCTCCTCTATCCAATGCATCTAAAAGCGTGTGCATCATTGTCTTCAATGCGACTGGACCAGCAACATACTTGTGCATGATGTCTGCACTCATGGGAAAGTCTGGGCTGGTGGAAATGCACATCAACTCGTCAAAGTACGAGTCAAGCTCTAGTCAGACCTATGCCTTTGTCTTCACCTAGGTGAGAGTCCCAATAGATGGGATCACATGTGCGTGCACCACAACATCCATACTCTTGAATACACATGCATGGGAAGCATGTATACTAGTGATGAGTTGCACGAGCTCTTCATAGTTCCGAATCTGACTACGAATATGTGCCTTTAGCTCGACCACTCTAGGCTTCATCATCTTAGGCAAGTGAAGTGGGGCTCCCTTGTATCTCATCGTCCATGTTTGCATGTAATCAACAACAACATGCACGTTTGCCAAGATACGTGCTCTTCTAACACATCGTTGCTGCCATCTGTTGAGATGGATGACTGCCTTGTGCATGGTACCAACCTTCGAATATAATGCCCCCATGACTATGTCAAGGGACAACACTTCATCTAGTATTGCCTTGTTCAATTCTGCGTGAGCGGATGCTGTAACCAACTCTCCTTTGTGCTTGGCCATCTTTAGTTCCTTAGCCATTCACTCATTCTCAGCTATCAGAAAGTGAATGCTTGAGCTAGTGGCTTCGACATACACTTTGGCATCATTGGCCAAGGTTGCTAGATGTTTGCATATGTCAGACATGATCACTCATTCCTCAACTTATGCAGGAGATGTATGATCATCCAGAGTCAACACTCTACAAGACTTATCTCCAAGGATCTCAGTGCCTCCTTAGTCTCTTGATACTTGCTCATCTTATGGATGCGGTGAAGCAGGTAAGTTGACCTCTTGGTGATGAGGCATGAGGTCGATGTCTTGTTCTAATTTCTATTGCTCTATATCCGTATCCAATTTTTGAAGTGCTTGATCTATCTCACGAGTGAAGTCTTGCTCCTATGATGGTTCACCCTGTCTACCTGATGCCAGTTGTTCTGATGAATCCACTACCTGTATGGGCACTATTTCATCTGTTTGCACATGTTGCGCCCCCTACTATACCTGTTGTTTTTTCACTTCCCTCTCCTGTTTGCATAGCTCTTGTTCCTTTCGGAGTTGCTCCTTCAACTCATGCAACTCCTCCTCTATCTCTTCCATCCTATGTTTCTCCCTCTACCTTTGTGTGATTCGCTTATCGCATTGTTTTCTCTTTGCCTCTATAGACATAGATGCTTCCTCTACAAGTGAATCTACTCAAAACTTGCAGCTTTGCGCTTCCTCCATGCGATCGACAATCTTCCTCTTGCCCTTGTTGCGCACTAGTATGTTCACCTCTACTACTATTGCTGCTTCTAGTGCTCTTTGGGATGCTGCTTCACGTTGCTTTGCTAACCACTCCACACCGAAACTGACTTGTTCATTAGGTCTGGAGAAACTGTAGCAATATCTCCATGGGTCCTTCTCCACCCAATGAAATGCCCCGTGGATCCAGTTGAACTGTACTCTCATGCAATGATCTTTCACAAGATAGTGTGGGTCATACGGATTGTAATTTCGGAGGTTGAATGTATACTTCTTCATCTGCTCTACTTCGACATCCACGTGCTTGATCTTCGGATCTCATATACCCAATGCGTTGCGGAAGAGCAAGCCAAGGTGCCTTCTTCTTCCGGTGCAACCTAGTTGTCAATCCTTCTGAGATGTGATATGCTACTTCTTGCATGATGAGTATGTCCAAGGAAAACATCCATAGAACATGTAGAGGATTCTCCGCATTGTACATTTTAATGAAGGTGCCAGATGGTGAGGCATACCAATCAACAATGTCTATCAGTGCCTCCATTGTTGCCTTCGACATGCAGGGTGGATCCTGTTCGAGTATCATCTTGTAGACCAGGGTGAAAAAATGATCGGATAGTTGTGTGATAACTCCTTTGAAGCTGCATTCAGACAACAACTTACAATATGTGTTCACAGCAGTGTCTGCTGGTGACTATGCCCACTTTAAGCCTAGGAACTCCTATCGAGCACAGACAGCATCCAAGATGTATATGGACATGTAGATTTTTGCTTGCATACCTTCGGACGACTCTCGAGCCCTCATTACATGTTCCCTCAGCCGATTAGCCAACATACCAGACCAATTACATGGTTTTCCTTCTTTGGCCGGTTGGTCCAACATGATCACCCACCTCTGTGGGAAGGTTTCCGTGCTTTATTATCCATACAATTGATATGCAAAAATTACCAAGTATTGATACACCTTCCGTAGTATCCTCGTCTTGTAGATCTGGTTGGGTGTCATCCTGAATCTAGCCGACTCCTTTACCCAGTCCTTCAGAATGTCTCTGGAGTTGGAATTGTTGTTGGGTAAGCTCAAGGGAGTCTCCATGATGGTTACGAGCTCTGACATTTGATACATCTCATCATAATTCTGTGCCCAGAAGGTTGCAATCTTCGTCCCGCTCGCACTGCTCAAAGTCATCATCTTAGGATCAGTGTGCAAGATGATCTAGTGTATCATGTCTACTTATGGGAACGCGAGGTATCTGCATGCAATCCGATACAAGCCAGACTTATGAATGTTCATGTATACCTGGCGGTCTTTGAGGTCTTCCCCAAATGTGCCTGCAAATGCATCATTGACCTCTTGCCATTTCAGTTTGATGTCCTTGTCTAGAATGAACTTCGTATCTTCATAGATCGGTAGACTTGAGGACACTCGCTCAAATGCTACTCTAATTGTACTTCTGTCAGTGTCTTTTGATCCTGCTCTCTTGGAGACCATTGATCATGTACTGATAAGAGGCAAATGAACACCTGAAAGATCTGGAGACAAAGCGACATGCATGGCAAGAAATATGTCAGTGAAAACAAAAGCAAATTGGAGGAATGACATAACACATATGTGGGGATTGATAGGCAAATATTTCACAATTTCTTCTAGGAGGCTGAGTGTCTGGCTGCCAAAACTGTGCAAAAGGAAGTTTGGACTATCTGGGAGGCAAGACTGGCTATTGGAATTGCACAATGTGCAATCCAAGCTGATTGCTGACTGCTGGAATTGCGCAATGTGCAATTCCAACTACCAATGATTGCAGGCTCAGTGACTGCATTGCACAATTTTCTGGGCCAGTAGTCATTGTCCCTCAGGATTGTGCAAAGTAGGCCTAGGGAATAGCTGTTGGGAAGAAATGTGCATTTCAGGAGAGGAAGGAAGAGCCTTCCCTCTCAGGATTGTGCAATTTTGTCTTGGTGAGGCAGAGTCTGGGCCAAGGCTGCCAAGACCCTCTGACGGACAACTGATGCAAATGTGAAAGTGAATTCATGGCAATACTGAGTATAGGAAAAATAAAATTATCGTGCATGCAAACAGTGAATGGAAGATTAAGAAAACAGAACAACACGCATGTGGGTGAAGTGAGTTTCTGAAACGACGACCGTTCGTGCAAAACAATTTCATGCATGCGACAATAGTGAGATAGCAATGAAAAATGAAATGGTGCTAGCACAAGATAGTATGCATGTAAATGACAAAAATAATTCAAGGAAATCAAGCAAACAACACTCACACAAGTGAAAACACAAAAAGCAACAGAAATGTTGAAAACGACAAGTTGAGACCACTTACTTGTGAATAGTTGAGCCAAATGTCTTGAAGAGTCCTGGATGTGTTGTGGGGTGTCAAAGATCCAAGATCGATGTGAAAGAATGAGCTCTGATGCGTCGAATAAATAAGTTTGGGCTCATGACGCGCATGCCACAAATCTAGGAAAGAGTGACACTTGGAGGAAAGATTCTAAAATGATCTTTACATGTAACCTCCAGCAGCTAAAAATAGCTCCCTGAATCAAGGGATTATTTTCGCATGTTGCCTTTTTCTATTCCAGGAAAAAGCAAGCCATGCATGAAAGTCAAGTTTCCTTGGTCCCGGGTGGAACTGGTCAACCCAAATGCACATGAAAGAGGTTGCTCAACTACTAAGAGAAAATGTGCATTTCTGGATGGGAGCTGGGCTAGTTGCCCAGAATATTTGCTCAATTTATGGGCAGAGCAACGAATTGATGCCCAGGATTGCACAATTCCTGGGCTGAGTAGCCCTACTGGGAAGAATTGCGCAATTTTTTGGATGAAGCCTGACTATCAGAATTGCGCAATTCTGGAGCCCAGTAGGTTACCAGACTGGATTGGGCAATTTCTGGAGGAAAGGTTGGTTGCCCTCCAGAATTGCGCAATTGCTTGAAGGAGCTACTCAGCCTGTAGCTGGACCAAGTCTGAAGAAACAACCTGTGAGGGGGATGCATCAAGCTCTAATAGACAGTCTACCTTTCTATAAGAAAATAACTTGAGCTTGTGTACTTGACGGAGCAAGGCATGTTGTTGTGAAAGGTTGGTAGGGAGGCTCCAAAATGAAGCTAAGGCAAAATTATGGAGGGTGGTTGTAGCCACTACAACAGATTATTATTGTAGATCAATAATTACACCTAAAAAGACTAGGAGTCTTATATTTGGATGTTAAATGTTGGCAGTGGTGGCAATGGTATAAGAAGGGTTATAAAGGATAAATTGGCTAGACACGTTTTGTGAAAATACTTTATGATTTTTCTAAACATGGCACACACCGTTTGGGACATGTGGCAAAATTAACCAAATTGGCATAGCTATGGACTATATTGCCACATTTGATAAATTGGCAATCCACAAAAAGTATCAACCTATTATGACTAGTGAAAAGAAGAAAATGAACATTGTTAAATAAGAACTATTTCTCATGAGCTCTATAGTGAAATTGGGCATTGGTCAAATCCCAAAACATCATGGGATGAAAGAGTCTGCCACATTTGTGACACTAAGAGGGTTGAAGATGGAAATCACTTTCTCTTTGATTTCCCAACTTATACTTAAATGGAATCTAAATTTCAAAATATGTGTCACACTACCAACCTTCTTAACCTTTTAACTCAATAGAACCATGATGGTGTTATAATGATTCACTTAATGCTTTTCGAGCATAGAAATAAAATTCCAAAGAATTTCAAGTAATATGGTACCTTCTTAAGGTTCGATAGAAATATTTAATCTTAGTGGAAATTAATTATCATCATCATCAATGTAAAGGGGTCCATTTTATAAGGCCCATTAGGTAGTTGGTAGGCACTAGTGGTGTGACCACAAATAGTTAGGATTTTTGCTATTGAAAATCTATTTAAAGGAGTATGGGACTATGGAGTGTTTGTCTTGTGTTGTGCATTTGGAGCTTTGATTAGTGAAAGGTCACCCCACCTTAAGAGTCAAATGAACATTATTTCCTTCTTAACATCATCAACATACAAGGGTAAATTCTATAGATTTCATCTTGTTGTCTCTTGTATCTACTTATGTTGCAACTATATTATCTATATGTTTCAATATTAAGGGTTAAGAAACACTACAAGTGGCATTAAAGCTCTTTCCTAAACCATTATTGCTCCAAATTTTAGTAGAACTTTTTATTTTAATTTTAGGCCAGAGGTGTATCATGTTGTCTTTGAATAACACAAATCTATTATTCAATGGGTAAAACTATAGTTGGGGAAGAATACAAGTAGTAAATACAACCAGAATCACTTTGTCGGAAGCCCTTGTAACCCCTTTTGATACCGCTTTCGGTAGAATCACATAAAAAAAAATTGTATATAGAATCTCACTTTTGGATACCTTTATGTATATAAAAAGTATACTAGCTATACTTAAAACCAAATCTAGATCAATCTAACGATCATCTTCTTGGTATAAGACTTGAGTAGATGATTCTCTAGTACATAGGTAGTCATGTCATTTAACTAAGGGAATTGTTGAACCTCCTTAGTTGGTGACCTAAGATGTTGGGTTGAGTATTATTATTGGACCTTGCAAGTATATCAAAGAGTTGTAACACTTGAGACTCCTATATCCTAGGACCCTACAAATTCTAGCCAACCAACAAAATTCCTACATTTTTCATCGATAAGGAATTTGGTAATATTATCACTATAATAATAGTCAACTAAGTTTAATACTCCCATAGAAGTAGTACTCATAAGCCAAAACAAACAGTGGTTTCTTTTGACTCCTTTGTGGGAGAACCATCTCAAAATATTTCTTGCATTGTGTTAATCATTTGGATCTCCCACTTAAGTAATTTCTTTTATAATTTTGGTGGACCTAACAAAGGAATGATTCGAGGTATGTTTGAATATAATCCTTCCAAGCCATTAATCATAGTGAGATAAGTAGAAAATAATACCTCCACAAGATGTTTGGTGATCCCATGATTCAGACTCACAACATGGCCAACTCTGAGAATCAACAAAAGGCTGAACCCACTCAATGCCAAGATCTGGTTAGTAAGGATGTTAGCATTGAGTCTACACTCAACACTATGAATGAAACAATGAAATCACATTGTGACTTCTCAAAAATGTTATCTACCCACTTGAATCTTAGTGTAGTAGTTCCAAATATTGACCCAATTAAGGAGGAATGCCCAAACCAAGAAATGGAGTCCATGCATATGTTGTTTTAGAATAAACCCCACACACACTTTCAAGATCACAATTCATGGTATCATTTTTCAAAGGTTTATGTGATCAAATTGGATGGGTTCAATCCCTTAAGTTGGGATACCCAAATGGAACACTATTTCTCTCTCCATGGTATTACATGACCTATAATGACTAAAAGCAGGGGTCTTATGTTTAGATGTTGAATGTTGGAAATGGTGGTAATGGTATAATAAGGGTAAAAAGTCTACATTGGTTGAACCCAAATTGTGCAAAAGCTTTATGTTTTTTTTTAACATGACACACACCATCTAGGTCACCTAACAAAAGTAAACCAAAATCATAATTATGGACAATATAATCACCTTTGAGCAATTGGAAATCCACACAGAGGACCTATCTATTTCTTTTTTTCTAAAGAATGTTGCATCAATGGTATTATGGAAGCAATTCAAACATAAACATGATGCACTACCTAAAAACATGGTTGAAATATTATGACAAAGCTAAATAAGTCGATATAGTGATCATTGAACATGCCAAGAGACCTTTATTCACCACTCACCATATTCCCCCTATGGTGACAACCTCCAACTCATCCATCTCACGACTAGTCCAAATCCACATGTTTTCTCTTAAAGGGATGGTAGAATGTTAATTCCTTCATATTCACTGTAATTGTGATGAGTGATATTTCAAAGGGCATAAATGTAAATAACATAAATTAGTCAAATAGAAGTGTCTCCACATCATGACTTAGATGACATTCTTATTGAAGATATTCCTAATCAAACCTTAGAAGACACCACCCCTCCCATGGAAGATGAATTCTCCTTGCTATTTAAAAATTGGGTAGCTATGGTCGGTATTTTTACTAGAAAAACATGAAGGAAAATTCATATTTTCAAGTTTGACCAAGTCGGCCAAAGAAGGACAAGTCAACCCACATGTGGGAAAATCCACCTTCAAAAATCACATATAAATATGACTTTGTTGGAGATCATTTGGACATTCAATCTGAAATAGAGAGAATAAATACACACGTGCAAAGGCGACAAAGGAGAATTTATTTATCTGTGTTGACCATCTTCTTTTGATATGCTTGACTTGCGTTGCTCTAGGATAGTTTTCTTTTGTTTGACCAATATCTTGACAATTGGAAGATGTTGAATATTGCAAGAATACATTCTCTATTTGACTGAAGTTTCTCTCCTTTTTTTGGCTCATTGAATTGGGTTGACCATAGGTTTGAATGAGACTTTGAATAATAATTTCAGTGGTTACTTTGAATATGGGTTTTACCAAATTTCAACCTCTTGTTCTGAGGTACTTTAGGCCGAAATTTGGCCCTTTGTTGTAGACTGTGATTTTGACGATTGTTGACTTTCTTCTCTCTCCTTTGACTAGAATTTTACTTGGATATATTGAGGTCAAGTTTTGGAATCTTGTTAGAATATTTTGATGTACTATTGATGAACATAATTTCTCTCTCATAAGGAAATTTTGGTTGGGTTTTCCCCTTGTGGATTTTTCCCTAACTGTGAGCCTAATTTTGGTGTCTCTTGTCTCTTGTTATATTGTTTATTGTGATCTCTATTTCTCTATTGATGAAAGTATATGGTTGAATTTTTTCATGTATAACTTATTAATGATTGTAATGCTAAAATAATTTTAATTATATCATTAGAAGTAGTTATCAATTGTGAACACTATATTAGTCTTGATTGCACTAGAAAATCAACACTTGCAAGGAACACTAAATTTCTCTCTATGTCCTATCAATATTATCAGCATCCAAACCTTGATATTAACCATCTTCATCAAGAACCACAAAGTGATTTTGTTGTTGGATAGTGGACTAGTCTTGTTGGACTAGAAAATCTACATGGTTTCAGAGCTTTGGTGAAGGGAAAGAGTTGTGAGATCACCTTGAAGAAGCATTGAAAGCACCTTGAAGAGTTTTGGATTCTTCGTATTTTCATTATGGTTGGCCATCTTCATTGCGAATTCCTTCATGAAGGCATAGAACAAGCTTGAAGGAGCTACTAATTACAAACATGGAAGGCTGGGATTGACCTAGTACTTGCAATACACAACGTTTTTCGAATTGTTACAAGAAAAGTTAGTGAACCAACTGACTAAGCAGGAAAAGAAAATTTTTAAGAAGATGACATCTTGGAAAGAAGCATCATTATAGAGTCTATAATGGATCATCAAATTCCCTATATTGTTGATCATCAAATTTCTAAGGGGATGTATGATGCCATAATTGGATTGTACATTATCAACAACACCAATCATTCTATAAATTTGAGGGGTCAACTTCACAATATCAAGATGACAAAGAATGGTACTATGGCATCATACTTCATTAGAATTTATCAAATTGATAATAAGAGATAAACTCAAGTCCATTGGTAAAGAAGTAACTGCCAAAGAATTGGTTTTTGTGGCTTTGGCTGGTGGTTTTCCTAGATCATGGGATCCTTTTGCATCAAGAATCAATGGAATAGAAAATGCATTTCATTTGATAAGTTGTGGTCTACCTACACTCAAGAAGAATCAAGACTCATTTCTAGAGATCAGATTGAAGATCCAAGTGAAGAAGCTTTTGCAGCTCATTCTAAGAATAATAAAAGAAGACCTAATTTTGGAAGATTTCAAAGAGGTTATGGCAGATGAGAAAATTCAATACTTGCTCCAAGATATACTCCAAGAAGGGAACCTCCTCCATAAAGAGGTCCTCCTCCTCCCCTTGAGATGGAGGAGATAGAAGAGATTTAACAGATGTTAAATATTTGTGTTGCCAAGAATATGGTCACTATCAAGCTCACTACCCTCAAATAAATCAAAGGGGTGACTATCAAAGGAATGGAGATCGAAAGAGGAAAGGGCAGCACCATGCCTTTGCAGTTGACCTTGATGAATCTTGTCATAGGGGGATGCCTAGAAAGAATGAATTTGATGATGGACACTCAATTTATTATGCTTTCAGAAGTTCTATTGTAGATCATGATGAGATATGGTTGGTGGAAAATAGTGCCTCTAGTCACATGGCTAGGAGTCATGATCATGTCTCAAAATTGGTCAAAAAGAAGATTGATCAAAGGGTTGATCTTGGAGATAATGGAAAATATGAATTCAAGGGCATTGGTTCGTGAACCTTCCAATTGGAATCATGAGGTATTGTATCAATTAATAATATTTATATGCTCATAGTTTGAAGAAGAACTTGTTTTCATTTTCGTCTCTTGAAGACAAAGGATATATAATGTCTTTCATTGATGGACATGTTATATTATGGAAGAAGGATTGCTCCTTTGAATATTCCAAGGTCATTGATATGTGAATTGGAGGCCTATATCGTCTCCTTGGACATTCAATTCAAGAATTGCTACACAACACCACTAATATTTGTGAACTATGGCGTCGAAGGTATGCTCATATTCATTATAAATCATTATCTAGATTGAAATATTTTGTTAAAGGTGTACCTGAAATTAAGATTGAGCATGATGGAGTCTATAAGGGATGTGTTCTCAGAAATAATTTTAAAGGAATATGTACTAGCAACAATAGTATATCCAAAGGAATCTTGGGTATTTTTCACTTTGATATCTAACAATACCTTGGGTGGAAATTTGTATTATGTCTCTTTTGTTGATGATTAGTCTCGCAAAACATGGATTTATCTTCTAAATTCCAAGGATCAAATATTTCAAAATTTTAATGAATTCAAAACACATGTATCTTCTAAAGCCCAAGGATTAAGTATTTGAAAATTTTAATGAATTCAAAGCATAGGTATCTTCTAAAGTCCAAGGATCAAGAAGGATCAAGACTTTAAGGTCTGATAATGGAGGAGAATATGTTTCCAAGGAATTTATTTCTTTCTGTAGGCCTGATGTTGGAATTAAGAGGGAGCTAATAGCTCCCCACTATCAAAAGGAAGAAAAATACCATTATGGAGGTTTTCAAGGCCATGCTTATGTCTATGTTTCTTTAGGGATAAGTTGAAAGGACATTTGTTTATGTTCAAAATAGATGCCCATATCAAATATTGGATTGTAAGACTCCTGAATAAGTCTTCATATAGTGAGAGACCAAATGTCTAGAATTTAAGAATATTTGGTTGTTGTGTTTATGTTCATTTTCCCAAGGAGAAAAGGATGAAGTTGGAACCTTCTGGGAAGAAATGAACATTTTTTGGCTACAGTGAAAATTCAAAGGCCTTTCTGGTCTATTTTCTAGGACAATGTTTTATCGAAACATGTAGGGATTTTATATTTGATGAGAATGTTCCTTTATATAAGTCCAAGGGTTCAAACTTGGACTATGACAATGACATGCAGGTGGCTCCAAGAATGTGTAATTGAAGTCTAAGAACATGAACTGATGGATCAATATCCTCATGAAGAATATGATGAGCATGAACCTATTGAATCTCCAAGAGCCACTATACCTGAGACTAGAAAGAGACCTACCTGGCTTGAAATAACTTTGAAGGAAGCCGAAGAACATGCTGCACCTCATGGAACCTTGAAAGAAAGTAAGAAGCTGAAGAAGTACTCTGGTTATAAAACCATGATGTGTAATATCATTGAGTCCAATCCATCCACTTATGAAAATTTGTTGAGCATCAAGTTTGGAAAGATTCTATGACTGAAAAATACCAATCTATAATGAGGAATGATGTTTGGAAAATTATTGCAAGACCTGAAGGAAAGTTCGTCATGACTTCAAAATTCATTTAAAAAATCAAGCATGCAGTTGATGGACGTGTCGAAAAGTACAAGGCAAGATTTGTGGCCCGAGTATTATCCTAAAAATAGGGAGAGGATTAAAAAGACATGTTTTCTCCCATTGCCAGTTATTCTTATATTAGATCTTTCATTTCTCTTGCTTCTATTGCAGGTTGGAAATTTCATCAAATGGATGTCAAGATTGCCTTTCTGTATGGATTCATTGAAGAGGAAGTCTATTTTGAGCAAACTCAAGGATTTAAGGTCCATGATAGAGAAACTCACGTTTGCAAATCGAAGAAATCCTTGTATGGGTTGAAGCAGGGCCCTCGTGCATAGTACTCCTGTATTGATGGTTATTTTTTGAGTCTTGGTTTTAAGAAGAGTGGTGTGTTAATTTTTGAAACTGTGGTTAAATTCCACCTTGGGTAGCTCAAATGGCCTAGATTATGATTACATTATATTACTCTTTTCGAGAGGACCAAAATTTACCTAAAGATCACCTTGTTTTGACAAGCGAAAGTTATTTTTGAATTTATTTATTCACTCATCTATATTGGGTTAGGTCGGCCCTAAGCACATGTTAAATTGGACAGGTTGGCCTCAACCCCAAGTGGACCCTCATGAAAGCCTATAAATATAAGATACCTCAAGCTCACTTGGACACATGGGATGAACTCATCTTCTACTATTCTCTTTTGTCTCGGTTTGTACAAGTCTGATAGATGAAGTTCACACAAGGGTCTGAAATCAAAAGGGTGAAGCTTGCACTGATCTAGGGTATACTGATTCCTAGATCTAGTAGGTGATATAGTGCATCATTTACTGGGGGAATTTGAGTATGATATTTCCATTGGATCCTTTGATCCCTTCCATAGCATTGTTCTCCCATCTAATGAGAACCTCTTGGAAGCCATGGTCTCTTAGAGGCCATGATTAGGTGTAAGAGCAGAGCTCCTTTTCTTGTGTCAAGCTTGTTAAAAAAGGAAACAAGGTCCTTGGAGTAGAGTTCCTTTTCTTGTGTCAAGATCCTTAAAAAATGAAACAAGGTTCTTGGACCAGAGTTCCTTTTCTTGTGTCAAGCTCCTTAAAAAATGAAACAAGGTCCTAAGCAAAGTTCCTTGTCTTGTGTCAAGCTTGTTAAAAACTGAAACAAGCTGTCATGAGAAAAGTTATTTTCTTCTGTCAAGCTCATTAAAAAATGAAACAGATCCCCTTCTAATTAGATTCTTTGATTACATCTCATAAATTCTCAGTTGAGTCTTTCACTTGATCTCGTAAATGAACCTTCATTCCATCAACCTATTAGTACCCAGTAGTCTACTTCGGTGAATGAAATGAAGCTTGGGGGGCATGTACCTCGAATTGATTCATTATGTTGGGGGCATGTACCTCGAATTGATTCATTATGTTGGGGGCATGCAAACTTATTTCAAGCATAGTTTTCTGTTGTTCAAGCTTGTGTAAAAATGAAACTACAATCAAGCATAGTTTTCTCATGTTTCAAGCTTGTGTAAAGATGAAACCATCTTTCAGTATTCTCAAGCATAGTTTCTACATGTTTCAAGCTTCTGTAAAAAATGAAACCAAATTCAAGCATAGTTTCCCATGTTTCAATCTTCCGTAAAAATGAAACCATTCCCATTTTATCTCTCGTGATTGCCGTTTTTATCAGCCTATTTTCTCCAGATGAGCCTTTGTTTTTTTCATTTCATCGTCACCATCTGCTTGGCCGATCATATGCTTTCACTTAGTTTTTTTATCCTTTCTTGAGGAACCACTGTGATGAGTGGGGTTATTATCCAAGCGCATGACCTTTGTGTGTTTTGAGAAGTTGCATCATGACTTGAACCAAGTATTATCCTTTATACCACTTGTTCCTCCAAGAGGAGTCTTCTTTCAGATCTTTTCAAAGTTACTCCCAGAATATGAAAATATTGTCGAGAACTAGTCTTTTCAAACTCGTAAAAGTAAATGAAAAGACGTCTACTCGGCATAAATTTGATCCTTTTCTAGACTGAGATAGACTAACTACAAAAAGGGAATATCTTAGTCAAACATGGCTAAGAGGTTCTCTTGGGTATTTTTTTCTACCTTTTTGGACCTAAGGGACTACCAATGAAAAGGTACATTTGGAGTTTTCTTTTTCGCCTCTTTTTAAAACACTCTAAACATGAAAAATATGTCGAGTTTTACCTTCATTGGACTTGTAAAAAAATCAAACAACGATGGACTCATCGATCATGACGGGGTCGAACCACTCCTTATCAGGGTTCGTTAAATATACTTGGAGGAATTCCTCTAAAGGATGAACTTACAGATCAAGCATATGTTATCCTGCTCAAGCTTGTTAAAAAATAAAGAGGTACTAAAACCAATATGGCTGGGGAAAATCGGAAAACAAGGGATTCCATTTTTCTAATGGCAACGAGTTTCTCTTGAACACGACACTCTTCCACTTCATCTCTGTGGCTATTGGGTTGGGTAATCTACTTGTCTTTTGGTTATCATACCGTTTTCAAAGCCTCCATTTTAAGTTTTGAGTCAATGTTTCCAACTCCATTCAATGTTGCTGATGTGTTCAAGAGAATTAATTCAGTTGAAGTTGACTTAGAAACAAACCTTTGGTACCTTAGTGCTTGCATACATCAATGGAAATTTTCCTCGCTCTCGGTGACACATTTACATCAATGGAATTTGACCGAAATATTTTGTGTGGTGTTCGACATCAACTCATTTATTCACACCATATGGATTCTAATTGATTATATTGAGGACCATTAACATCATCAATGGTTTCTCTCGTGTCCGTTAATGACTTACATCATTGGCCGGTAATCAAATGGTGTCTACCATGTTAGACTCTAGCTCATTGATTCACATGGTTAGACTAGTACATTGATTGGTCATGTGAATGAGATAGAAGACCCCGAATCTAGTTTCGTCCATCTAGGCTGCAATTTCAAGAGTTATACAAAGATCACAATGAATGATGGTCGTGATCATATAGACAATCATTTAGTCATGGGTCACGCCTTTTGATCATTATGCATGTTATGTTATCTTATGAGTTGAGTATGGGTATGCCTCCCTCAGAAGAAAAAAAAGATGTCATGTTGTAAATGTATTGTAACAGATGAAGCTCGTTGGTTGTCCTTGATTCTGACTTTTCACAAGGTAAAGCATTTCAGTCATCATTCATCATCTCTAACTTTGTGCTTTAGGGTGAATTCTATTATAGTCCATTTTGTCAAATCTGATCAATGAGCCTCCTAATGGGATAAATCAACATATTATTCCCCCTTGTCACCATCTTGCACAAATCCCTAAGCATGTTCCCTTCATCTCCCAAAATTCTAGCCCTAAACTACCTCATCTAGGCCAATTTTAGGACCAACACTCCATGCATGCCTATTGGGGTTCGATCACCTACAAGTTGCTCCAATGTGGCCTGCGTTGGTCACTAGTAGGTTGCTCCCCTTTGTGCCTGCGTTGGTTTTAGAAATCCAGGAGACTGATCAGGATTTTAAAAGCTTCCCCTTCTAGGAGTTTCCAGAAGTTGCGTCAACTACTTACCTTGGATAAAACATTTGAATATTATCCTTCCCTATTTTGGAGTTTTCACCACTTATCCTTTTATCCTATTCCTCTATCAAAGGTGGATCTCAGACCCTAGATTGGTAATTGGTTAAGAAATCCCAACTTACCCAAATTATTTATATATTCCCAGCCTTCTATGTGGTTGGGGGTTGGCTTTTGGAGAGTGATTCTAGCCTTATGCTATTGTAGTGAGTGGTTATCATCTCATGCATTTAGGGTGGTTGGAGGTGCATATTGTGACAAGGAAAGGACAAGTCAACAACTTGGAGGAGCTCTTTTACAGGATCAACTGCTACTTATGGTTGTAATCTCCTTCAATTTATATTAATGAAAAGAATTCATTGTTTTCCTATATGTGATGTTTTTATTTCATGTATTTCAATACCATGTTGATCTATTAAATGGAGTATTTAGATGATACTGCATAGATCTCGTAGTTTCTTGGCTTGTGTTATTTGACTGTGCAGGTTCTAATTTTGGCATTCAGAGCTAGAGTTGGAGCTTCCAAGCTAAAGTAGGAGTGAAGTGTACGAAGGATTCCAGATAGGCCTCACTCCTTCATCTATTACTTTAAGGAAAATCATCTAGTTCCTCGTCTCTCTATTGTTCTAGGTTAGCCAACGATCGAGGGGAGATACTTTTGTCTGCGATCGTAAATCTCGTATAACATGTATGAACAAGAAATAGATGCTATTAACACAAGTTGATACCAAATTTGAGTATGATGAGAGTAGTACTGATCAATGACATTAACCCAATTCTTCCTCCCTGTCTAAGCTCCCAGGGTGAGGAATTGAGATGGAGGGCTCCTGGGGTTGAGGGAACTCTAGACAATAGAGTATGACCTCTATCTATTACCCATAGGGTTGAATATGTTTCTCCCCTATCTTCATAGGGATGGAGAATGTTGCTCCCAGTTGGAATCATACCCACAAGCAGGGATTATCGAGAACACCGCTCCTCATTTGGCCAACGAGTTGTGAGTGTGCTTGGGGTGTACAACCCAATTCGATTATGATGCAGGTGTTCTACCACATGACTATTCAGGGTCATCGATGGGAATATCAGTAAGCAATAGGATGGGTTGAGATAACCCTATGTGATTCTAGGTTGAGAATGAGCTCCCCGATGTGATCCCAGGGTAGATATTTTCTCCCCTGTGTGCTTGGATATCCTATTTCTCAATATGGGGTTGTATATGTATAGCTCCCCCATGAGATTCTGGGTCAAGATGTGTTCCCTGATGTGGTTCTAGGTTGAGATGTGCTCCTTGATGATATGCTCTCTAATGATGATTGATGATGTTCCGAGTAATAGCTCGCTGGTAGAGATTCTAGATAGCAACCTGATGGATAGGGGGTGGTAGCTTAAGCTCCCCTATGGTAATAAATTCTTCTTCTTCTAAATTCGAGAATGTTCAACATATGAGCAGCGACAATCAAGATATAAGAAGTAATAATCAAGGGATAGATCAAGATGTACATTGATCATTTGTGATGATGAGATACTTGAGATGGTCATGGCATGATGACTACATGATAGAGATGATTAGTGATGATACGTGAATATACCAGAATGGAATATTTATCAATGGATGGATATTGGCAGGTGGAATTATCCCTAGTTCAAAGGGAGTGTTATTTTTTTTTCAAATGTGGTCAAATTCCATCTTGGATAGATCAAATGACCTAGATGAATATTGCATTAGATTCCTCTTTTTGATAGGACCAAAATTGACCTAAAGATCACCTTGTTTGGACAAGCGACAGTTGATTTTTGAATTTATTTATTCACTCATGTATATTGGGTTAGGTCGGCCCTAAGCACATGTTAAATTGTAAAGGTCGGCCTCAACCCCAAGTGGACCCTCATGAAATCCTATAAATAAAAGAGACCTCAAGCTCATTTGGACACATGGGATCAAGCCATCTTCTACTCTTCTCTTTTTTCTTGGCTCGCACAGGTATGACGGATGAAGTTTGTGCAAGGGTACAAAAACACAGGAGTGAAGCTCGCACTGATCTAGGATTTTTTGATTCCTGGATGCTAGCAGAGAACTAGGCATTTTAGTCCCTAGACTCTAGCACATTATGGTCAATACAATGTCTAGAGAACCCTAGATGCTATCACAAAATCCGATGGGAGCGTTCAGGATTTCAGAGGTAGATATGGAGGTGTTGGTCCCCGGATGCTCTCACAAAGTGGTCCTAAGAGCGTCCAAGTTGTCCATGATGCATGCACAATAAATGGAAGAGATTGTCTGGGGGTTTGGAGCAGATTTGGTGATTTGGTCCCTGAACGTACACACAGAATGGTGGAGGGAGCATCCAAGCTACCATAGGTGTTGTCATACATTTCACAGAGAGCATCCAGGAATGTTATAGATGCTTGCACAACTCCTCCTCCCTACATCTGGGCCTCAAAGATGATATTTCAGTATTCTGAAGATTTCTCTCAATGACACCAGTGTTCAGCAGTATCCAACAATTGACTATAGTCAATGAAAGCACACTACAATCCTCAAAATCAAGGTTTTGATTATAAGCATGATTAGATATGTTTCATGGATATAATAGTTGTTTTGTTGCGTAGATAAAGTTATGGATCATTGTACTCTCTTTTGCTGAATCATTTGATGACCATCTAAGAAGAAGAATATTTGCAAGGGTTTTCCCCGTAGTGGGTTTTTCCCTAGTCTCGGACCAATCTTGGTGTCTCTATGTGTGTGGATGATTTTCTTCTATTGTTCCTTTATGTTATGTTGCATTGATGATGATGATGTTGTTCTTTCTATATAATTGCATATGTTGATGAATAAGGGTGTATATCTGAATAATGTAATGATTATAGGGGGTGAACTTAATGTATTAAGGAATAAATGTAATTATCAAACCAAATAACAATGTAGCCCTATGAAAAGTTAACATGATGTTGATACAAACTTGTACTTCAAAGTTGTTGAAGGTGAGCCCTTGATGTTGTTGTTGTATGTAGATGATTTGTTTCTAATTTGGTTTGAAGTTTTGATTTTCTAGTGTAAGAGGGAATTGGTTTCTAAATTCAAAATAAAGGATCTTGGTCTCATGCATTACCATTTGAGATGGAAATTTTGAAAAAGCCTCATGGGATATTTGTAGGCCAAGGAAAATACAGTATTATGATCCTTCAAATATTTGGCGTGATGGACTGCAAGTCCATGAACAATCCTATGGTAATGAATTTGAAGAAGATCTGGGACTATGACCCTGATTTTATAAATATCTATATGTATAGTAAATTGATTGGCTTGTTGAATTATCTTGTGAGCATTGGGCCTAATATTTGTTATGTTGTGAACACATTGAGCTAATTCTTGGTTGAGCCCCGACATGTGCACTAGGTTGCAACAAAGCATATATTGAGATACTTGCATGGTACCATTGAATATGGTTTGAGATATGCTTATAATAGGGAATGGTAGTTACATGGATTCATTAATGTTGATTGGGCTGGAAGCTCTGATAACAGGAAAATCACTTCTATATTTTGTTTTAGCTTGGGCTCCGCTATGATTTCATGGTCTAGTAGAAATAAAACTTTGTTTCTCTGAATATGGCTAAAGTTGAGTATATAGATGCACGTTCAACCTATTTTGAAGCGTGTGGCTTCGAAAACTATTTGTTGGTTTGTTTGATCAAGTGAAGGAAATGACCGTTATATATTGTGATAATCAAAGTTGTGTGAATATTTCTAAGAACTTGGTGTTCCATGACAAGTTGAAGCACATTAATATCAAGTACCATTATATCTAGAATATTGTCCAGAGGGGAATTTTGAGGCTCGAATATGTCTCTACTAATGAGCAGATTGTTGATGTGTTGAAAAATCCATCGTCTAGGATGAAGTTTTATTATTTCATAGAAAAAATTGGAGTTGTTGAGAACCCCTCTTTGAGAAAGAGGGAGAAGTGATTATACATCATCATATGATTGATAATCTTCCAGTTGTGGTTGTGATACCTATAGATTGGTCGAGAATATTTTCACTCCCTTAGGTCAATTAAATGTGAGGCCAATGAGTCTGGTTAGGGAGATTGGTTTTGAGGCATGGAATGATCCCTTAGGTCATCATGATTATGAGAGTATTTTGTTCGACCATATTGATGTTGTTAACTCTCCCTTAGACAGTTATTGCGAGACTTATGGATTGGTTGGGGAGATTGATCACGAGTTCTCTCCCTTGGTTTGCGAACTGTGAGACTATATAGTCAAGGATTGAGATAGGATTCCTCCCTTAGGTTGTGGGTCGTGAGACCTTGTTTGTGGTTGGGGAGATGTGCCTTGTGTATATGACTGGTTTGGCCTCATTGGATGTTATGTATCTTTCCTTATGATGATACTAGTGATCTCTCCCTTAGGTTGTGGGTAGAGAGACTTATGGATTAGTTAGGGATATTGATCTTAATAGTGAGAGAGACTTTTATTGATGATCCCTCCCTTAGGTTGTGATTTTTGAGACCTATGGATTCATCAGGGACATTGGTCTTGAGGGAGAATGAAAAGTACCTCCTTAGCCAAGAGGGAGTGTTGAAAAATTGGGTAGTTATGGTCAGTATTTTCATTGAAAAATCATGAAAGAAAATTCATATTTTCAAGTTTTACCAAGTCGACCTAAGAAGGACAAGTCATCCCACATGTGGGAAAATCCACTTCCATATATCACATATAAATATGACTTTGTTGGAGCTCATTTGGACACATTCAATCTAAAATAAAGAAAATGCATCCACATGTGCGAAGGAGACAAAGGAGACTCTTTCAGATTTGTGTTGACTAGATTATTGATCTATTTAACTTGCGTTGACCTAGTCTAGTTTCCTTATGTTTGACTGAGATCTTGACTGTTTGAAGCGTTAAAAAATTACAAAGATATTTTAACTCTATTTTAATGAATTTTTGCTCTAGTTTCTAGATCATTGATTTGGGTTGATCGTAGGTTTATTGGGTGTTTGACTAATAATTTCATAGGCTACTTTGACTATGGGTTTGACTAAATTCCAACCTCCTATTCTAAGCTACCTTAGGCCGAAATTCAACCCTTTGTTGCAAACTGTGATTTTGACCAGTGTTAACTTTTGTCTCTCTCCTTTGAATGGATTTTGACTTGGATATATTGAGGTCAGGTTTTGGAATCTCGTTGGAATATTCTAATATACTATTGATGAACATAATTTCTCTCTCATAAGGAAAGACTAGTTAGGTTTTCCCCTTGTGGGTTTTGTCCTGGTTGTGATCCTAATTTTGGTGTCTCTTGTCTCTTTTTCTATTTTTTACTGTGATCTCTATTGCTTTATTGATGAAAGTATATGGTTGAAGTTTTTCATGTATAACTTCTTAATTATTGGGATGCTAAAACAATATTGATTATATCATTAGAAGTAGTTATCAATTATGAAAAATTATACTAGTCTCGATTGCACTATAAAATCAACACTTGTAAGTTACTTGCAAGGAAAACCAAGTTTCTCTCCATGCCCCATCAAGTTTTTCCACACCAAAAACTTTAAATTAACCAGTTGTATCAAGAACCACAAAGAGATTTTGTTATTGGAAAGTGGCAACACCCACAATTTTATCCATAAGAGAGTGCCACAAAAACCCCATTTTTATGTACATACCACATCTAATTTTCAAATTATAATAAAAAATGGTGGTATGATAAAATTTGGGGGGCAATGTGAAAATGTGAAACTATAAATTGATGAACATCAACTTAAAAGTCACATATTTTCTATTGAGACCTACGATTTTTATATAGTTCCTACGGAAAAATTGTTATGCACTATAGGACTTGGCACCATGGACGTCAAAGAATATTAATGAGCTTCACTCAAGAAGTATAGAAACATAAACTCAATGGGATTGTATCTAGTTCTCCTTATATTTTCACCTCTCATCATACAGAGAAGTCACTGAAGAAAGGTGACTCAAGTATTATTACATAGTTCAATGCCATACAAGTAGTTGAGATCATCCCACAAGATATTCACCCTAATTTGCAACGGAATCACTCTAAGCTTCAATAGGTATTTGAAAAACCATAATGTTTACCAACTTTATGTGGGGAGCATGACAATGGTATTCCACTCATTTCAAGTAGCAAACCACTCAATGTGCATCCTTGTCAACATCCTTTTGCACATAAAATTAAATTTAAAAGATCAATCAATAATTTTCAAAGGTTAGAGTCATGAATATCAGTAGAAGCCCTTACTCATTCCAATGGTCATGGTATTAAACAAGGAAGGAACGTGTCCCATGTCTTGTGATTTCCATGTTATTAATAAGTTTACCTTTAAGGACAAATTTCCTATACTAGTTATTAATGACCTCTTAGATGGATACAATTTTCATGAGTCTTGGCTTTTGTTCTTGTTACCATTAAATTAGGATGATAGAGGTATACATCCCTAAGATCACCTTCTATGTTACCATTAGATTAGGATGATAGAGGTAGACATCCCTAAGATCACCTTCTATGTGCAATAGGATCATTAGGAGTTATTAGTGACACCTTTTGGCCTTTGCAATGCTCCATCAACCTTCTAAATCCCTCATGAATATATATTTTGACCATTCTTACATAATTTTGTGTTGGTATTCTATGATGATATTTTGATCTACATATACCACATAGAGCATGTTGATAAAGTCGTGCAACTCCTAAGGGATCACCAACAATTCATGAAATGATCTATATGTGTTTTTGGGGATTCATACATTGAATACTTGGGTCACATTGTAAGCCAGGAAGGAGTATTATTTCATCCCAAGAGAGTTAGAGTGATGCAATATTGGCCACATCCTAATACCTTGAATAGCTTGTGTTGATTATTTAGAGTTATGAGATACTATAGGAAGATTATGAAATTTTATGGGAAAATTGATGCTCCCTTGATCTTCCTACTTAAAAATAATGCTTTTATTTCATGAAGCTACTAAAGAGGCCTTATTAGCTTCAAAGGATGCCATGTGCATGGCTCTAATATTGTTGGTGTTAGATTTTACAAAGACTTTTCTCTTGGAATTTTATGCCTTAAGTAGACATTTTGGAGTGGTATTGATGTAAGAAAGGTGCCCTTTAGGAGTCACCAATTAAGAGTTATGTGATTGTAATTTTTGTAAGTCCATATATGAGAAAGAGATGATGGCCATTCTGCATGTATAAAGACATGGTGTCATATCTCATAGGGTTACATTTCCATAAGAAGACCAACCATCATAGTCTGAAGTATTTTCTCCAACAAAGGTTATCCTCAAGGGAGCAACATAAGTGGATCACCAAATTGCTAGGGTATGATTATGAGGTAATATATAGGAAGGGTAAAGACAAAATAGTAGTTAATTCCTTTCCCAATAACTTGAGGAGGATGGACCCTCTTTGCCTTATCTTTATCCATTCCATGTTGGCTTAAGGAGTCCCATCAAGAGTGATTAGAAAATCATACTATCATTCAATGCATCCACATCCTGTAGAGTACATGTGATAGTTAGATGCATTTTGATATAAATGGCACATTATTGTAGTAAAAAAAATTCATATATATATCTATATATCTATATATATATGTATATATGTATATATGTGTATATATATATATATATATATATAGATACATATATATATATATATATATCTATATATATCTATATATATATATATATATATATATATATATATCTATATCTATATCTATAGATATATGTATATATAGATATATATATATATATATATATATATATATATATATATACATATATATATATAGATATATATACATATATATACATATATATATATATATATATATATATATATATATATATATATATATATATATATATATATATATATGTATATATGTATATATGTGTATATATATATATATGTATATATATCTATCTATCTATCTATATATATATATGTATATATATCTATCTATCTATCTATATATGTATATATATATATATATATATATATATATATATATATCTATATCTATATCTATATCTATATCTATATCTATATCTATATCTATATCTATATATATATATATATATATATATATAAGGAATTTCATTCATCACCTACAAAGGGTCACTCTAGATTTCATAAAAGATATGAGCAAAATAAGTTCTTGTGTCTTTTAGTAGGGCATGAAAATGGACATCTAATACTTTATTGCAACCTATGACACCTACCAAAGAAACAAGTGGGAGAGAGTAAAGATACTAGGGGCATTGCAAGCACTACCAATCCCAACACACATATGGGTTAGCATTAGTAGGGATTTTATAGTGGGGCTTCCAAGGGTGGGAAAAAAATCATGATCAGGGTGGTAGTCAACTATATCTCCAAATATGCTCATTTTTGTGCCTCACCACATCCAAATTCCTTTTAACCTCTCCTCAATTGTCAAAGTGCTCCTTGATGAGATTTTTTAGTTAAATGGCATGCTCGCTTCCATTGTCCTAGATCAAGTCCCTAACTTCAATAGCAATTTTTGGTAGGTTGTTTAAATTATAGGGTACCTAGCTAAAAATGAGCATTGCATATCACCCTGAATAGATGGTCAAGATAAATCGGTCAACATTGCATGTAAAACTATTTGAGATACATTGCCTTTGAAAATCCACACCAATAGGCATAATGGATTCCCATAATAGATTATGGTACAATGCCTCTTATAATAGGGCTACCAAAATGAACTCGTGTGAAGTTGTTTATGGCCAAAAACCATTATCAATCACTTCATATTTTCCAAGTACTTCCAAGATTTCAAATTTTGGATCACATATCACATTAAAGAAACCATTCCTTGCATACTAAAGGACAATTTGGTTATGGATCAAAATATAATGAAGAAAGAAGTAGAGTAGCAAAGCTCAAAACATTCTTTTTCTGTAGGGGATCATGTGTTTCTTTGCCATCAACCTTATAAATAAACATCACTGAAAGACAAAACACCTAAAAAATAAGCACCAAATTTCTATGGACTCTATGTTATCATCCAATGCATTGGACAAATGGCCTATAAATTGACCTTTCCAACCCACTTCAAGATTCATTCCATATTTCATGTGCCTTCTCTAAATAAGGTCATGGAATTGAAGTGCAAGATGCAAAACAACTTACTAGAACTTGATGAAGAAGTATGTATACTAGAGAGTGCATAATTAGTAAAGTACTAATCTAATAGAAAGATGTGCCACTCGAATATGCCACATGGGAAATATTGCCATAAAATATAGTAGGCCTAATGTAGAGCCTTGCTAAACAAATCCACACCCTAGGGAACCAAGAGATTAACTACCACTTTCACTTCAAAAACCTTTCTCCAATTATTTAGTAGTATTCAACCACAAGGGAGGCTTCCCTAAAATATCACCAAAAGAATATTCATTATGAGTGGCTCAAGGTAATTGGATGAGGTCTGAATATTATGATATAGTATTGAAAGATCCTATAAGTCTTACGTAATCTTTAACAATGTTTAGGTACCCTATTCCTAGACCAATTATAGGGCTGTTATAAGTTAGGGTTTTTCGTATTTTCAATGATAAAGCAAGTGATGGCAAATGATAGTCAGAAGAAAAGGTCTCTTGGTTATAAATCAACAAAGGAACAATACCTTCAACTAAATATTGAGGATCTATGGTTTGCAAATGAGTTTTGGTGGTTGAAACATGCATAAAACAACAAAAGGATAATGATGTCAACCCTAAAATGGTGGTTTGATTTGAAAAGAATGTTATTTTTTTCTTTTACAGAATTATTTACTACAATTCCTATCTAAAGAGAAATGACACATAAAACCCTAAGCATAACCCTGAATATCTAGTAATTTCAAGAGGAGGATAAATGATTTTAAAAAAATAGGGTTTGATCAACACCATCTAGATCAATTCTTTGTTCCAAAAGGGTAAACAGAGTCTTCTAGGGAAAATTCAATGAGAACGGTTTTGTGGAAGTTGGGATGACTAGTGCATCTACTTAAAAACCCTAGTGATTTCCTTGTGAGGGGAGATTTTAAATTTAAGAGATGCACACTACGACCTATCTTAAAGGATTCATGGAAAACATTTTATATATCATAGAGGAGAAAAGCTTCAAAATAATTCAGCAATTTATATAATGGCAGATGTAGAAACCCTACTACACAAATACAACATGTAAAATATAGAAAATATACAAAAAACTTACAAAATTTTCCACAAGAATCACTTTAGTCAACCCCAAGAAACCAACCTCAAGCAAAGTACCATCTACAAAAGTAATTTTCACCACAAAAGATTGCATTTTGGCCAAAGAGTGAAACAAGGACTAGCGTGCACTCCCAAAGAGAGGAGAGTGTGATAAATGAATGATGATGATAAAATGAAATAAGACCTCCTCCATTTATATGAGCTATACCATGCTTTATTTCCATAATCTTAAAAGAAAATACATAAAACAAGACTGCTAAAGCATTCAACAAGTCTAACGTCATAGACCCACCCCAATATAATTCAAAAACACAACATAAATCCCTAAAACAACCCACACACGTGGGGAAATAATCATCTTCACCATTACATCATCTTATATAAATGTTAGTGGTGTCTTAAGCAAGTGACAAAATGGATGAGTGCTCCTCACTACAAGAAAAACTCAATGTGCATGGGTATGTCTCCATAAAGTGCCTCAACCATGGCATCACCCAAATTATGCACTGCATCACCCTTCTAGGGCTAATAGGAGTGACGTGGCATAATCATATGAAGGAATTGGGGTTCAAAGGTGATGTACAAGCCCTCCCATGTCATCTCAACCGTTATATTGGATCCAAAATAAGCAACATCCATCAAATAGTGTTAAGGCCAGCCAAAGGGCATCCTAGGTTCATTTGGGCACATCATCAAGTAGTCCAATGTCTAACCTCATTGGCTTAACATTTCAGCATCTAAAGGTACATATGGGAGTCAAGTACCATGTGGAATCATCTCATAGCACAATGCTCATCTTTGGAGAGGTAATATTTAATCATGAAAGCCAGAAATACTCTTTGAATGGGGTACCATGACCTCTAGAATGAGAAAAGGATCAAGACCATTTCTCAAAGGGTCTTTGTTGTTGTGATAACACCTCCTGACAAAAACCACTCAAGATCCAGTGAGATCAATAATCATTAGGTATAGTAACCATTAAAGCATCATAAGAGACCAAATCTAATGCTAAGGGCACAAGAACACTTCAAATGAAACTCGCATTGAAATGTATAACTAGATCAAGACCTATAAAAAAGTCACCTCACTTATACTAGGGATGATTAGGTCAAAAACCCTATTACGTGTTTCCAACCCCCAATGAGAGTGGAATGTCCTAGGTTACCCCATCATTCCATAGGTCTATAGCCACCCTCCTTCCCCTTAAGGCTTACCTAGGTCGAGGAAGGTGTTACCTACTCATTCTAAACCAATATCCAAGATCTATAATCAAGATGGGGTTACCCAAAACCAAAAGCTTAGTTTTCAAAGTCTGTGGAATTTAATTATGATACCACCATTGATTTTAGCTCATCGAGAGCTTTTTGGTGATATAAAATTTGTCACATTCATTTCCCTGGATCAAAAATTACACCCATTTGAAGTATGGACTGTTAAAAGAGGCCATGTCAATAAGCTAGCCACACGACACCCATATGGCCTCCATGAAACCTTGATAGGTCATCTTCGTCGGTCATGTCGGCCTAGTTTCTCACCAACTCGGCACACAACTTGTTATATGTTATTGTTGCACGTTGTGGTTAACGAAAGAAATAGGCAATGGTGGTCCCCTGATCCCACCAACACTCTCATACATCAAACCATGCACCAAACTCTCCTTGTAGCAAACATTGGGTGATGAAAAGGTTCTAAGAGTGGATATTTCCATATTTATTCATAATGTCAACAGTTCTAGAAGCAAACTATGTAGTGGATTAAACCTATCTGACGTTCTAGGTGGACACTCATCCCATCATCGGGGAATAGAAAGCTAAAAGGATTATGAGAGTGTATGCTGACTAGTCCTTAAATAGGCCAAGAGATTGGAATAATAGACAAGAATATATTAAATTATATATAAATTAATAAACAGTTGAAAATAAAATCAATGGGCAAGAATATGATTATTTATTAAATGAATTAGCATACGATCAAAAATAAGATTAATAAGGGTAATTACATAAAGAATTATTAAAATGATTAAAAAATATAAACAATAAATTAACATTAATAAGGGTAGGGGGGTTAGACTAAAGGTCAAATAAAAAATGAAAAAAATATGAATTAATAAGAGGGTAATAATGAAAAAGGGTGGGGTAAAAGAAAGGTGGAGAAAAAAAGAACCAGAATTAGATCAGCTAAAAATGTGAAAAGGGGGGGGGGGGGGGGGGTGGACGAGGCTAACGAGGGGAGGAGTTAAAGAGAAATTTGATGGATTATCAAAATAATCCATCAACTTTCTCTTTATTTCGTCCCCTCATTAGCTTCATCCCTCCCTCCTTTCTTCTTTCCCTCTTCACTTTTTTAATCGATCTAATTCTTGTTCCTTTTTTCTCCATGTTCTCCCCCCCCCTCAACCCCCCTCCTTTTCAGTATTACTGCCTTATGAATTCATATTTTTTCCCAACACCCCCCCCCCCTCCCCACAACACAACCACCCCTTATTAATGTTAATCTATTATTTATAGCTTTTGATCATTTTAATAATTATTTATGTGATTACCCTTATTGATTTTATTTTTTATCATAAGTTATTTTATTTAACAAATAACCATATTATCGCCGATTGATTTTATATTCTACTGTTGATTAATTTATATATAATTTAATATATTCTTAATTGTTATTCCAATATATTGGCCTATTTAAGGATTGATCAACACACTTTCTCATCATATTTTTGGGTTACTAGTCCTTGATGATGGGTGCAGTGTCCACCGAAAACATAGAACAGGGTTAATCCACTACACAGTTTGCTTCCAGAATTGTTGAGAAAAAAATGATAGGGTTCCACAATATAACTGTGTCTAGGTCAACTAACCTTTTTCGGTGTGCCCATTCCACATTACATTGCATAGATCACAAGCAACAACAGTGGGCAGTGACAAGGTTTCATACTCACGGTTCCTCGATCAATTAAGCTCTCAACCATTTTCTTGTTCAATTGGTATTTGGGTATTTATTTGGCCCACTTACTTACTAAATAAACTAATTCATGGTTAATGACCGATGATCGATATCATCCTATGTGGCATAGTTCACTAGGGCATGGTTCCACCAATGCCCATTCATTGTCAGCCTCACTTATTTACAGCAAGTTTCACACTCTATTGTCTTCTTGCCCTAAGAACATACATGTATATTAAAAAAATAACCCAAAGTTGGAACCATGAAATGGGGAGGTACTACCTCACCCACGCCCACCTAACTGAAGTCTTAACTTGCGTAATATCACTCAGGGCCTGAAGCTCGAATCATCAAAATTTATAATTGTGTTTAACAAAAGGGCATCCTTGATTGTTAATGTCTAGAGTTGTGACCCTAAACAGCCTAAAACCCCAAACTTCTAGTTTAATCATGATAGCCAATGCAGGGAGTAGATTTAGTTGCATGTTCATAGGCAGAGAATCAAATTAACAAGAACAATAACATAACTACATAGTTACTTACATTCAACATAAACATAACAATCAACCATAGGATCCAAGTGTGCATTATATTAATTGACATACACATATCAATCCAGTCATGAACATGATAGTGAGCCTCACATCTCAGGCATTCATTACATTTATAAACACATAAGGTCTTGCACCATTTAAAACATAACACAAATCATCACAACCCATAAGACAATATATGTAATCAATTTACACTTATCTATCTATTAAATATGGATGGCAACTAGAGGAGGGACTTCCACTCTCCACCCAACCATAGGCTAGTGACACTTCCATATTTCATGCAACTTATCATCACTGAGCTGAATCCGAATTCTAAGGGGATGCTTGCATAGAGGAAATTCACACCAATGTCTTGGTAAAACACTCAATAGATGGAGTCCACTTCCCATAAACTACTCTCTAGTAGTAAGCACCCCAGTGACTCACTTACTCTTTGAGTTTCCAAACACACGGATTCGCCCAAATTCAAGAGGGGCATGTTATTCAATTCTAGAGGATTGAATCCACTATGCAGGTGGTTTATCATCCATTTAATAAGCACTTAGTTGTTCATCAGTCAACAATAAGAACTAAGTGGTTCATCAACCAAATAGCAGGCACCTTGTGGTTTTAATCGACCCTTCAATGAGAAATTATTGGTTCATTAACTAAATAACAAGCAATAAGTTGTTGATTCAACTAATAGAAAACACTTAGTGGTTCATTAGCCAAATAGCAAGCACTAAGTGGTTCATTAGCTAAACAACAAGAACTTAATGGTCCATTCATTCACTGAGCTTCACACAAGACACACAAGCTTAGAAAAGTAATTTAGTGGTCTCAAACATAGTCACAAAGGATAACACCCAAGTTCACAAAGTACAAGCCCGGGGTTATAGAACACAACCTCAAGGTCACAAAGCACCAGTCTCAAGGTCAGCTCCAATGCTACTCAACCATCCACATGGAGCTCCATAGTTACACACCACCCAGAGTCGGTATCGAAGCTTTATATACTCTAGGAGAATAAGAGTGGCTATGCATCAAAATCAAAGAGGGAGGGAAAACTTCCAACTCATGACAAGTAATCGGTCCCAACAATAAATATCAGAAAATAGAGAGAGAATGGTTCATCCATATGCAAAAAAGGATTCTCGACATAGCCCTCTCCTTCCACAAGACTAATCACTAAAATTTCAACAATGAATTGTTGATAAAATGAAGTTAAAATCATACAACTAACCTCCCCTCTCTCTCGGTGTGTGATCATATATTTAATTCCCTGCATCCCTATGTGTGGTTAGACAGTACCAACTTAACTCTTTGGCATTGTCTTTTCAAGGATAATTTCGACTGTCTCTTCAATTTGTGAGGGGAGAAGGTGAATGACCACTGCTCTTCCCTTCCACCACTTTCAATATGCCTATTATAAATGATTGTCAGTGACACATAGTTTTCCCCCAATAACATCACATTAAAAAAATTTCAGGTAATGGTCTCTCTCAACTGCAAGTAGCTTTAATATTAAATTCGGCTAGGCATGGTTTTTCAAATTATTCAAGTAAGTAATAAAGTGGATTCCCTCATATTTAGGATGTATAAGTTCTACTCCCTCATTTGTTTTAATTTATTCAAATTAATAATAAGTAGCAAATGTTTATTGAGAGTTTCAACTCTCCATTCAATCGTATGTTGGTTTTACATTTCACATTTAACATTACAAAAAGTGGGGGTTAAAATAGGGGATGTTACAATTCCCACCCCTGTAGAACTTATGGTGTATATTTGCAATTGCTCATGAAGTTTTAATAAAAAATCACAAGACACAAGCCTACTCTACTGCTTTACGGAAGTTAATTCACAATTTAGAATGGAAATTTCAAACATGCAATAAGAAATAACACACATGCACACAATATTATTCCTGGGGAAAGCAATTTTCTAAAAACCCCAATGCTTGCTTACATTAAATTGATGAATAGAGATGTATTACAATTTCTTTGCTCAACTGAGCACAACCGGAAAGTGCATAACTTATCTCTTTTCTCAATGAGAAGCTTTGATCTAGACTTAGTCAATTTCTGCCTCTGCTTGAGCCCCTATTTCCTTGTGTAATTCCTTGAGAAATTAGGCCCCTATTATTTAGGAATTTCTCCAAAATGGATTTCGCAATTCCAAGGTTGATCATCTAATTGCATGCAACACTTGTAGACTCAAGACTAGTCTACAACTAATATTACACTGCCTTGGAATCTCGAATTCTCTGCATGCACTAGTTGTTTTGGGTTGATTGATCAATTAATTGGATGATCAATGAGTTTGACTGAATTCCCATTGCACAACTGACCTTCCACTAGTTCCTCCAATAGTTGGAACTAGTTTAACTAAAAACAACTTGAGATAATTGACTTTGATTGCAACAAAATAGCTATCACACATGCTTAACTAAACTCTAGCTCCTCCAACTTGAATTTACTGAGTAAACTGGGTGACACAATCCTTGTCACACAAATTAATTGCGTCCAAGTTCTTTGTTTATGTCGAAATTCGAATTTTCTCAATTTAATCAAGGAAAAATCAAATTGAGAATTTCTTGCTGCATTTTTAAACACTCCCTCTCAATAAGAAAGGGATTATCAACCACCCCTATCTTGCAACTATGGAACTCAAACTTCCCTCTTGACAAATCTTGTGTCAAATTGTTAGCATCTTGTTCCTTTGATGGAATGTATTCTAGCAACATTATCTGCCTCTGCACATAGTCCCATAAATGGTGATGCCAGATAACTATATTCTTGGATTGATCATGAAATACATTATTCTTAGAGAGCTTTATGCAATTCTTATTATCATAGTAGATCATAGTTGGATCCATCATTTGACCAAACATTCCAATAAGTATCTTTCTCATCCAGATCACCTCACATGTTGCTTGACTTGTAGCCATGTATTCTGCTTTTTCTGAGCTAAGAGCCACATATCTTTGCTTCCTATTATACCAGGAAGTCATTGTGGACCCAACACTAAAAATTCCACCTGATGTACTTTTCCATTCTGATGAACCCCTCACCCAATCTACATCTTTGAAGCCACATAGCTTCACTCCCTTTGTTCGTTTGTACCATAGTCCAAACTGGGTAGTTCCTTTGAGGTACCGTAAAACATGCTTAGATTCCTTCCAAAATAATTTGGTTGGCCTAACCATAGCTTGGCTCAACTATTTGACTTCATACCACATATTTGGTTATTTGTTCACAAGATACATTAGTGAACCCACTAGCTTCTAATAAATGGTAGCATCCACTTCTTCACTTGAAGTGGCATCCTCCTTTCTTGATTTGGTCGCTAGAGGTGTCTCCATGGGTTTAGAACTCACCATGAGGAATCTCTATATTACCTCATTTGCATACTTTCCTTAGGAGACAAATAGTTCCCCATCGCCTTTCCATACTTCCAACCCAAGGAAGTAGTGCATCAGACCCATGTCCTTCATTTCAAACTCCTTTGCAAGGTCCTCCTTGCAATATCTGATCAACTGCTCATCACCAGTTAAAATAAAATCATCAACATATAAGAAAATAATGAGCAATTTACCTTCTACCAAGATATGATATAGGTTTTCATCCATTTCACTTTTGGTGAAGCCCAAATTGGTGAGATAGCTATCAATCCTAGTGTACCAAGCATGCGGTGCTTATTTGAGACCGTACAATGCTCGCTTGAGTCTACACACATGAGTCTCTTGATAAAATGTCTCAAAACAATTTAGTTGTTCGATGTACACCTCCTCCTCAATAACCCCATTGAGGAATGTTGTTTTACATTCATTTGGTGGATATTCAACCCCATCTGCGTAGGTAGCGCAAGAATTGATCTGATGGATGAGTACCTTGCTACAGGAGAAAAGGTCTCCTCATAGTCAATTCCATCAACTTGAGAGTATCCCTTGGCCACAAAATTGGCCTTATACTTCTCTATGCTTTCATCTATTGCTTGATTCACCTTAAAGATCCATCTCCAACCCACTAATGATTTATCTGTTGGTCTTGGCACCACTTCCAAAAAACTATTCTTTGCAATGCATTTTTATTCCCCCACCATTGCCTAAACCCACACAGGTTTTTCTATTTCTTCCTCAAAAGAGATTGGCTTAGTCTCTACAATTTTAGTCATTAGAGCGATGTAGCCAGTGTACTGATCAGGTGACCTTCTCTGCCTACGCAAATTTGAAGGAGCACCCACATTCTCCCTCACATCCTGCACAAGCCTCTCACCTTACCTGGTTCTTTTCCTTCCTTCTCTAGATGATTCTACTTGAGTGGATGTATCCACTCTCTGCTCCTCAATTTTTGGTTGCTCCACAACTTCCTTAGGTTCCTCCTTTGGAGCTAAAAGTTCCTATTCTAGTGGGATCTGAAGCTCCTTCTCAAGAGAGCACTGCATCACTTTCTCCTCATCTAAATTTACATCCCTTCACACAAGTGTCATTATGAGGGATGAAAGTACACACGGTAGTTGTGAGGAGTTTCTATGTAACCCACAAATCCCCCAATTCTGTGATCGGCTCAAGCTTATTCCTTGATTCTTTGGATTCATGGTAGTAAACATAGGCTCCAAAAATCCTAAAGTGCGACACATCCATCTTTCTCTCCGAGAAATCCTCCTCTGGTGTAATCATGCCAAGAATGTGATGAGGACTCTGATTCTAAAAATAGACTATTGTGTTGCATGCTTCAGTCCACAAATGTAGAGTTAGGCCTTGGTCATGAAACATCGCCCTCGTTGCTCCCACAATGCTATGGTTCTTTCTCTCAACTAACCCTTTCTGTTGTGGGTTGTGGGGTGCTGTCAACCCTTGTCAAATTCCTTCTTTCACACAAACAATTTGAAATTCATTCAACATGTACTCAACTCCATTATTACTCCTAAGATCCTTCACCTTCTTGCCAGTCTCCTTCTCAACCAGTGCCTTGAATTCTACGAACTTGGAGAATGTCTCATATTTCTTCTGCATGAAGAAGATCCAGCACCTTCTTGAGAATTCATTAATAAAAGTGAAAAATACTTTTGCATGGAACTGGAGGCTATCAAGAAAGGTCCACATACATCATAGTGGATCCTTTCAAGGGTTGCATGTGCTTTGTTGTCCCAATCATGGAATGTGTATTTTATGTACTTCCCTAAGGTACATCCTTTGCATACATCCTGCTACTCAAGTGCTCCTTTGGGGAATCCTATGGTTATTTTCTTCATAATATTCAGGGCGTCATGATGCAAATGGCAAAGTCTTTTGTGCCAAAGTTTACTAACATCGTGGCCTTGCACTTTCTCTGCCTTAGTGCTTAAAGCATCATAGTCTTCCACATCTAGTTTATATAGGTTCTTCACACGAACCCTAATTGACTTCACCTGTGTCATGGTTATGTGTCTCATGAATTCCTTTCCTTTGTTGAAGATCACATCATAACCACACTATTCCAAAACCGCAACAGAGACGATATTTTTCTTTAGGCCATGAACAAACATGACATCCTTGAGCTTAAGAGGGGAGCTCGAATCCCTCTAAAAGGTGATTGTACCAATCCCATTTTTGTTGTACCTTTCGTCATCCCATAACTCAATGTTCATTTGCACGTCTTTCTCCTCCAAGTCATTGAAAAAATATCTACACCCTGTCACATGGAAGGATGCACCTGGGTCCAAATACCACACACTCCCCATCATTGTGCTAACCATGAATGTGATAAGGGTAAAGTCAAGCTTGAACTATGAAGCCAAGGCTTCACCTGCTACTCCTCCCAAGGTATTCTTCCTTGCCTTTCTGTGTGGACACTTTGTGGCATAGTTCCTGAATTCTTGATAATAGAAACATTTAGTTTTGGACAAACCTTTCTTCTTGCCCCCTTGGCTGGACTCTGGTTTGGATTGATATTTCTTCCCTTTTCCCTTATTTTCCTTTCCAACCAAGGAAAATTTTTGTTCATCCTCACCCTTAGATGAATTTCCATCTCTGGTATTTCGTTGTATTTCCTCCTATAACAAATCATACCATAAGTGTTCCCAATTCGGTAGTTTCTCCCTCTCATTCACTGAATCTTGATAGTTATGCCAACTCTTGGGAAGGCATAAAACTGTTAGGCTTACCAAGTCATATTCTGGAACATTAACATCAACCTCGCCAACTTCATCATGACATTGTACGAACCTGCTCAGATATTGTCGAATAGTGTCATTCTTTTGCATCTTGATACTTCAAAATCTATCCTTGAGTGCCAGCTTCTTGTGGTCACTACTATTCTCGAACAATTCTGCTAGTGCTTTCCACATTGTGAACGAATTTTCTTTTCCATGGAGATTTGAGACAATGTGATATCATACTCCCTCCAAGATTATTCTCCTAGCCTTTTCTACATCTTTCTTCCAATGCACAAGGTTATGGGCATCAGATTCTTCTAGTTTTGAAACATTTGTCTTGATGTATTCTAGCAATCCATAGTCATCCAATACCGCCTCCATGTGATCCTTCAATGTGATGAAATTAGAGTTGCCTTCCAAGGCATACTCTAGCCTCAGTCCATTGAAGGCCATCTTCTCAGCTCTGAAGAGATCCTTCGACACTGAACTCCAAATTCGAACATCTTGAGAAACAACTTTGAAATTTCTGCTCTAGTGTGAATCCTGCTCGGATACCATGTATAAATTATGGTGTAGATTTGCAAATACTCATGAAGTTTTAATCAAAATCACAAGATAAAAACCTACTCTACTACTCTGTGGAAGTTAATTCACAATTTAGAATGAAAATTTTAGACATGCAATAAGAAATAACACACATGCACACAATAGTTTTCCTAGGGAAAGCAATCTGCTAAAAACCCCAATGCTTTCTTGCATTAATCAGATGAATAGAGATATATTAAAATTAATTTTCTCAACTGATCACAACTTGCAAGTGCATAACCTATCTCTCTACTCACTTAGAATCTCTAACCCAAACTTAGTCAATTTCTGCCTCTGCTTGAGCCCCTATTTCCTTGCGCAATTCCTTGATAAATTAGGCTCCTATTATTTAGGAATTTCTCCAAAATGGATTGTGAAATTCCCAAGGTTGATCATCTAACTACATGCAACACCTATACACTCGATAATATTTTACAATTGATGTTACATTTCCTTGGAATATCCCCCTCAACTGGGTAACTCGAATTCTCTGCATGCACTAGATATTCTGGGTTGATTGATCAATTAACTCGATGATCACTGAGTTTGACTGAAGTCCCACTGCATAACTGACCTTCCACTTGTTCCTCCAATAGTTGGAACTATATTAACTGAAAACAACTTGAGATAATTTACTTTTATTGCTACAAATTAGCAATCACACATGCTTAATTGGACTCTAACTCCTCCAACTCGAATTTACTGAGTAAAATTGGTGACATAAACCACATCACATAAGTTAACTACATCCAAGTTATTTGTTGATATGGAAATTCAAATTTTCTCAATTTATTCAAGGAAAAATCAAATTGATAATTTCTTGCTACATTTTTCAACAACCCCTTTAAGGGAACACCATCCTTGGTGTTTTATAAACAACGAACATAAAAAAGGAAAACAAATCTTAGTTATGATAATGGCCTTGTGGGTGGACTTGATAGATATGAATTGAGCTTCCTTGCTCACTTTGTCCACTACCACAATGATGGAATCATCTCGTTTGGGTGTCTTCAACAATCCCGTGATGTAGTCCATGGATATAACTTCCCATTTCCATCTAAGAATTGGAATTGGTTACAACAATCCCACTGGATGCTTGAATTCTACTTTAACTTATTGACATTGGAGACACCTAGCAATGTATTCAACAAATTCCTTCTTCATTCCTAACTAATAATACATCTTCCTCGTGGATTTTATCATTTTTTGATAACCAAGATGACCAGACTAAGGATTTTTATGTAACTTGTTGGGCACAAGATCCCCCAAGGGCATTTTTGGGGCTTAGAGCCCAGATTTTGGTCCAATTTTGTAATTCCAATGTAAAGACTCCACATTTTGTGGGCGCGGAGCGCGTAGTTGTTAAAGAGCCATAGGGTTGTCCACCCTTATTTTGATAGTGTAATGTTGGTTGTAGAAGATCTACCCATGCTCCGTAGACCATGGGATTGTATAAATAGAGCGAAGCTCTAAGTAGTCAAGGCATAAAAAATCTATAATAAGATAGTCGAATAATGAAGATATGAGGTATGCGAGATAGCTCTGAAGTGTAAGTCCAAGTTTTGGGTCATAGCATAGGTAGAGACTCTGCAGCTGAGTGCACAGAGGCCTAGTAGTCCGCAGCTGAGTTAGCAGACCCCTGCAGCTGAGTGTGCAAGGCGAGTCGAGTATGTAATCATCTAGAAGTATTAATAAAGAGAATTTTCTATCATTGTTGCGTCTTTATTTCCTATTTATGCATTTGTTATATTGGGTATGAATTTCTCTTCTAATGCTTATATGGTGCATGGATGTGTATAATTGTATTGGTTAAGTGAATGCAAGTAAGGACATTTGTTTACACGAAGATAATTAAGATTTGTCAATAAGATAAGTAAGATACTTAGCCTAGTTCGGGAAATAGTGTAGTTCGCTGCCCTAGCAACGCGAAAGGACTTCAGCCCCCAGTTAAGGCTGTGTGACAGTTGATTGTAATAGATTGCAAAGGTACTGAAGGATAGACCAGAGCATGAAGCACCCTGCGCGAAGGCAGGTATATTTGGAATAAACTGACATCACAACCATCTCAAGGGTGCGGAAACTTGGTTCCAACATTCCCCCATACTGCCTCCGGTGAGACTTCAGTCGCGCTCTGCGGGCTAATGCCAACAGGGCTAGTAGTGTAGGGATTTGTTTAGTTAACTAACGCTAAACCTAGGTCAGGCCCCCTCAAGCTAACAAATGGTTCTGTTTTCGAGACCAGAATCTGCATAGAGATGTGTGATGTTGTATCACTGGAATCCAACTAAGAAAGAAATCGAAGGTTGGTTGGACAAAAGAATTCACGAGATCGCAGAATAGGAAAATAGAAACCTATGACTGTTAAAAGAACAGTGGCTAGAAAACTACCTTTATACGGAGATCCACAAAATATTTTTCACGTCCTTCCCTATTGAGATATACGAGTGGATCGCAAAGCTAGCAGATAGCCAAGGAAGGTGGAAACTTGACTATCCTATTGTGTGGAACCCAGAGCTAGTGCAAAGGTTGGAAGCATCGGAGTATAACATCACACGCTTCGTCGATCATTGGGTTGATCACATTATAGGACGATTTGTTACTAAGTTCGCGATTGACACCTCAGTCAGCTACAATGAGGTAGAGCGACGGTTTATCAAAGGACCACGAGGTAAGTACATAAAGTATTTGAATACTTCGAAAAGCAGGTTATGCAGTTACCTTGATGTTCGAGGCTACACAAAGAGGAAAGGTTTACAGGAACGAAGGAAATGAGGGTCCAGAAAATAGCCCCTTGATTTCACCTCCACGAGAGGATGAGAAAGAGCTCGTGAAGGTCTCTACGTGAAGCTGATAAGACAAAGAATTCCGTGAATCCCACCTCCACCCACACCACCACCGGCTTCACCTCCATCTTCACCCATACCACCTCCACCACCGCCGCAATTCAGTATGGTGATCGGGACCAATTCTGGTTTGTAGTGAAGGTTGTATGGGAAGCTCAAGGTGTCACAGATGACCATATAATGAAAGAAACACTAGTTAGCACCTTGTAGGATCATGTGCTGACTTGGTATATTAAGTACTCCAACGATAACTCGAATGCAAGAGTAGCAGACATCGAAGCAGCACTAAATAGGGAATTTAGCAGGCCTAAATCTAAAGCACAATCAATTATTGGATTCAAAGAAATCATGATGCTACCAAGCGAGATGCCCTCGGAACTAGATCAGAGGTTGAAATGTATGATTCACGAAGAAAATATGAATCTGACAGATGGACAACATCGTGAGTGGTTTTTAGCTTCACTACCACCACACCTAAGGAGTGTGTTGTCACAACAGAAGATAACAACTCAGGCAGAGGCCCTAGAGATTGCCATGAGACTATATGAAACCCTGGTGCAAGATCCTAATATGGGAGTTCAACAGATTCACGTGCTGCTGAATAATCTGTGCCTTGAGATGAAAATCTTGAAGCAGGATAGGATGGTTCGACCAAAAGTGTGCGAAGAAGTATGGTGTGTGAAATGCAAGAGTCAGGCTCATGACAAAGACCATTGCCCAGTCTTCACAAATTACCTTGCACGAGGAGGACCGATGCCTCTAAGGCTAGAAGCTGAAGCAAGACCTAGCATGGTGCCTGCTTTGTGGTGCTCTATCTGTCAAGTAGCCAGAAAGCATGCCACGAATAACTGCCACTTGTTACATAAGTATATGCAAACTCCGCAACAGTTGTTATGTAACTTTTGTAGGTCGATGGGACATTATGAGCATACTTGTAGGAGCTATGAATTGATGATGGATATAACTCCCACCTACAAAGTTCAGGCCGAAACACGGCCCCTCGACCAGAATGCAGGAATGGCGTGGACAAGATTTCAGGGGCGCGGAAGAGGCCGAGGCGGACGAGGACCTAGTAGAGGTCGCAGACAGTTGATTTGCTACAATTGCAAAGGGCCAGGACACTATGCCCACGATTGAACTAATCCAACACGCCCGTAATGCAAGTATTGCACATTGTTTGATCATGAGACATAGGATTTTCCTACGTTGATAGATAGGATACGTGACAAAGGAGCACTACCACCTCCCCGACTCAGAACCTACAAATGATGAGGTTTGACCCGTGTGAGGAAGATCCGAACATAAATATTGTGCTCCAAAGTGGAATTGCGACGGGAGATGACAAAGGGAAACAATCAGAAGACAATGGCTGAGTTTGCAAAGCCCCGGCGAAAGAAGCTGAGTTTGATTTGGAGTGCGCTCGGGAAACCTTCATGGAAGCTATGAAGAGCTTCGCTGAGGCCTCCACTTCAGGAAGCAAAGGTCAGCCTGAGTCGAAAATGGATCCCTCCATGCTCACAACTTTCTTGGAAACCTGTATGAAGTTACTGCGTGACAATAAGGCTATGAAAGGGTTACAGGAACTTATCAACAGATGTGTTGGGACCGCGCTAGGAGAACCGCGTGTCATTCGGAAGATCAGAAAACATAAAACGAGGACAGGGTGTGAAATGATACTCACCGCGCAGATCAAAGAATACACAATGGATCAAGTCATTCTGGATTTAGGATCAAATGCGAATGTTCTACCGAAGAAGACATGGGAGCGAATAGGAAGACCCGCGCTGCAATGGTCTCTATTACAACTGAGAATGGCGAGCCAATAGGAAATCATACTCATGGGGCGATTGTAGGGACTAACTGTGGATATTGAGGGAGTAAGTGCACTAGAAGATTTTGAAGTAATAAAGATTGTTGATGACAGCAATCCGTACCCCGTGCTCTTGGGAATTGACTGGGCCACTAATATGAATGGCATGAAGAAGCGAAAAATGATCTTTGAGAAGAAATCACTTCATGTAATCATACCCCTGGATCCTACGGAGGGATCTCGCTATACGGAACCAGTCCGCGAATATGAGAATGATGATGATATGGACTGCATCTACAAGATAACAATGTGAAACCAAGACTGGGTGAATCCCACCGCGGATGGATGGATTACATGGGAGCACGATGGTTCTTGCACTTCGGATTGCAACGAAGAAGTAGAACGATGGCAGAATCGGTTACACGAAGTAACTACGTTTAATTGTAACATGATGACCCGGGCGATGCACTACATGTCGACAGAAGTAAGAGATCTACCTACTTATGATAGTCTAAATGAGGTAGATACCTTCTTGGATGCATTTGAAAGGGAGGTGTCAGAAAAGCAATGCTTCCAGGCCTTGGACTGGGTACTGCGCGCTATGCCTGCAAGATGATGGGGTACGCACAAAGGAAGTTTTGATGATTGGCACGAATGTAGGAGAATGATGCAAGTACGATTTGTGAAGCCTAAGGTGTGACTGACAGACAAGTATGATGGGCAGAATGATCCATGCACATGGATGTAGGTCTATGAAGAAAATCCCCAAGATAAGTAGGTGCACCTGTACTCCGCGCTAAAATACCTGGTCAATAACATTGTATTGGGGGGCCACATCTACAAATGGCTTTTATTGTTCCAAGAATATGATTTTGAATTTGTTGTGAAGCCTGGACAATTGAACGTGGTGTTGTGGGGAAAAGTATCCGACTCGGAATGACCCTATCCCTACTCTAAGGGTGATAGTTCCTTAGCAACAACTGAAAGCAAAGCTTTGATATTTTTCCTTTATGAAAGTACAGAGAAGGAAGAAAAGATTGACCAACCGATGTCTTTCGCTTTTGTCGATCCTGTCTTCTCTCTTTGCCTCTTGTTCCCAGCTCCTTGCTCCTTTTGCCGGCCCAGCTACACAAAGATCCTGCAAAAACAAGAGAGGTAAACTACAAGAAACATGTACTCATAACTGATGCATGGATTAGAATGAATCAAATATACAGATAAAAACAATACATCATTGCAATACAAGTATATAGGAGAACATCAAAAGCTTTATTGATAGAAGAAAAAGGTTCTGAGAAGGTTACAACCATAAATGGCTCCAATCCAGCAGCACCTCCCCAGCAGCAAGAAATCTCCTCTTCTCCTCTATAAAAGCAATCACCCAATAGCTCTAACTGTAAACCAACAGCACTTCCTTGCTTGCACAAAATTCCAGCCTCCCTAGACCTCATAGAAGAGCTCTATATATAGGAGATTTGGAGAAAGGATGAGTCAGCTTGAGGCTGGCATAAAGCTGACTAGTGTCCTCTCCCACTTTAGTTAATCTTCAGTTCTTGAGTCCACTTGGAGAATCTTGCTTCCACTTGGAGATCAAGACCTTCTTACTCATCATAGGGCGAATCCCTTGAACCAAGTGTCAGTTTGGAAGCTTCCTGGGCAGTTGACACCTTGCAGAATGACTGTGCCACTTGGCCAATCTCGCCCAGCGCAGGTAGCCTTCATTAGATTTGACTTTCAGCGCAGGTACAAGGAGGAGCAGTTGACATTCAGCGCAGATGCTCAGTGGAGCAGCTGACATGATCCAAAAATAGCCTGTTTTTGAGTGTTTTCAGGTGGAGAACTGATAGGAAGTGCTGTGGTTTGCTGACCTTGTTCCTCTAGGGGTAAGAACAACATGTTTAGGGACTGAGGATCCCTGTAATTATTGACATTTCATGCTCCATGCTGCGAGGCACAAAAATGTCTATAACAGTTGCCCCCTAAAGTATGAGGTCGTTTATCAGGTGAAATGCTTTATCCAGAGGGTCCGAAGTTCATTCAAGTGCTGAGAGGTGCCCTGTAATACAATACAATACAATACATTATTTTTCATTCTGTTTTCATGATCTAGCTGAGGCGGGCATTCCCATGCTCAGCTTTATAAATACATTTTGGTACATAGAACAGACGATCGTCTGATGGTAGACTGATAATTCTCTGCTGAAATTATCATCCTTTGAGTAGGATGATCATCTGCTGCAATGATGTACATGACAAATGCTTTTATATTTCCTGAATATGTATCGCAGCCCAGATGGATGAAACTAGATCCGGGGTCTTCAAACTCGTTCGATCTTCACTCTAAGTACAAGTCGATCCATGTGAGAATTTCGCTGAAGTCGAACATGGAAAGACATCGCTTGATTACCGGTCAATGATGAAAAACCGTTAACAAGCGCGAGAGGAATCACCGATAATGATAATGACCCTCAAGGTACTGCAGTACAATTCACGTGGCGTGAATAAAGGACTTGGCGTCGAACGCCACGCAAAATCTTCTGGTCGAAGGTCATTGATGTATACCTGTCGCCGGAAGTGAGAAACTTCCCATTGAGGCATGCAAGCTTCAAAGTACTGATGGGGTTGTTCCTAGATCAACTTCTTGGATAATGAGCTGAAGTCGACAAGAAGCGATCCGTCAAAGGAGGGCCTTAATGAATCCCACATCAATGACACGGAACGGAGCTAATGATTTTAGTGGAGGTGAAAACAAACTGTGACATATGATTCAGGGTGGCGATCATGAATGGATGAAGGATAATGTATGGCAGTGGATGGGACACGGTTGACACTTTCAGAATGACCTCTCTTGAACATATAACGACACTGATGCGATGGATCGGTAGCATTACCCCAAAATGTGGATGGTTTGGCGAAGACCATGGTGATGAGACTGGTGAATGAAACAACCCAACCCGATGTGGTACGGAAGAAAAGTGTCATGTTCAAGAGCGACTTGCTACCATTAAGCTTTGATGTTCTCCCAATTTTTCCCCAGTCATTTCTGACCAGTACCTCTTTATTTTTGTCAAGCTTGAGGAGGATAACATATGCTTGTTCTATAACCTGCCCTTTGGGCAAGCCCATCGCTATGATTTAACGAGCTTAGCGATAGGGAAACTCGTTCTCGTCTAAAGACAAGTTTGTCGCTATTTAATCATTTTAACGAGTCTAACGACAAGGAAAACTCGGTCCTTTTCATTTTTAGAGAGTCTGAAAAGGTACAGAAAGTTAACTCCAAAATTCCTTTTTCGTCATCTAATCCCTTAAGTCCAAAAAAGTTTAAAACAATACAGAAGGGATGAATTTTCGGTTGCTTTAACGAGCCGAACAAACAAGCGCTCGATCTTTTTGTGCAATAATCCCTCAGGTCCAAAAAGATTAAAATCTAGAGGAGGGATAGCTTTCCGGTCGCTTTAACGAGCTGGAAGGCCAAAACTCGGCAAACTTTTCATATTTTACGAGTCAGAAAAGAGCTCAAAGATGACTCGTCTTTTGAGGAACGAGTGATAAACAGGGATAGCAACTGATTCCAGGTACAAGTTGGAATTTTCCAATCACGGCAGTGTCACAAGGATGGCTAGGTGAAATCACTCTTCGCAGATGTTCCTCAAAATGGGTAAACACACAAATGGAAGTGAATGATCGGCCAAATGACGGTGGAGGTGACGGTGCACAAACACGACCAAGGCTTTTATGGCTGATGAATTTACGATCTCAAAAGGGTATTTACCGGTTCATTTTTTCTGAATGAGCTTGAACTCTAAAGGAAAGCCTGCTCATAAACTTATGTTTATTTTTTAACGAGCATGAACTATGCGCTAAAACTGCTCGGATCTTGCGTTTATTTTTTAACGAGCATGAACTATGTGCTAAAACTGCTCGATATACCAGTCATAAGATAAGAATGCCTCCTCTAAGGATCCATTTTTTATAGAGCTTGCGCCTTACCACAGCTATGCTCCAACTCATCCTTCCTTTATGTAAGTTCGGAAAACGGTTAATCTTAAAACTAGATAAATAACCGCCCCTAGCTTGCACTCCAAAAGGTTTGCATGCCCCCAGGTATAGGGTAGGATTTCGAGGCTGCCCCTCCTCTCCCCCACCTCTGCTTTTCTTTGGGTGTTCACAGCTACTTGTCATCTTGCCAGTCTAATGTTAACGATACTAGTCTTCTCGTTATTTTAAGGGGTCTTACGCGGTACTCAGTCTTCCCGTCGGCCCACCTTTTAACGAACAGCTATTTGTGACAAGAGAAGAACACTACTCAAAGACAAAACATTGGTATTATTGAGGGAGGCTTGCCTCTTTCTTATTATCCGAAGAGGGTTCTATTTGCTGCCGCAAATCAATCTCTTTCTTCGGCGATGTCTATCATTGGGTTACTCAAAGATGGTTACCCTATGTCACAACAATAGAATCTCTTTCTTTGGAGGCTGCCCCTACTTATCCTTCAAAACATTTGTTTTAATGGGTGAGGCTTGCTTTTCCCCAAAGATGGTTACTGCTTGTTGCAATAAGGGAATTCCTACTTGGGCATTGCCCACCTCTTTAGACAAAGGTGAATGACTCTTTTGCCAAACACATAACTTTAACAAAAGAATACTATTCCAGAACAACCCCTCTTCCATCCACGGACGGGGTACGGACTAGTCATATTCTTCTGCGGAAATTCTACCTTATACCCAGGGTTTCTTCTGCCCGAAGCAGACCAGGGTGCATGCCCCCTGGGTTCCAGTCCCTCTCTCCGAATCACTCGCATTCATCGGGAAGGAGGACTGGGGGTGGAGGCATATCTTGAGTGAACAGACCATTTAGGATTGGTATTTGACTATTTTCGATGCGAGATCCCGGAAATGAAAGTTGGTCTACGAGCTTGACCACCCTCCCTTCGTGTGGAAAACACATTACTCTAAAGAGTGAGGAGACTATCGCTCCCATGCAATAAATATAGTCACGTCCAAGGAGTAGGTTATAATCCAAGGGTCCTTGGACGACCATCACGTTCAAATTAACGGTCTTCCCTTTCAATGTAACAGGCACATTGGGGAGGATTCCTAATGGTCGACTGGTTCCTTTATCAAAACCTGAGAGATTTCTTAACTCAGGTAAAAGCGCCGGGGAACCCAGTGCTTTCCAAGCAACAGAGGAAAGGATACTCACAGATGCCCCTTCATCAATGATAGTACCAGCCATAATCATTCTATAGATCTGGACAATGATTCTGAATGGTATACTGGCTGGTAACCGGGGTCTGCCTAGTTGATTCCAATCAAAGGATACAACCAGGTTGCTTGGTGGTGGGACCGAATATACGGCCGGGTATGACCCTGATGATGTTCCTTCCTGCGATAAAGGAATGGGCGCATTGCCCTGACGCTCATCAGAGTCGGTGCTGATGAAAAGAACCTGGATGGTGTCATCCTTATTCTCTTCAGTGAGGGTGTCGCATGAAGATGACTCTTCGGCGACGGTGTCATTTGAAGATGAAGCTTCTGAAGGTAGAACCGGGTCAACTGCCGTATCGACCTTTGGACTTTCGTCCGGTCTGGATTCAGTAGGTTCATTTTCAGTGACTGACGCTTCAGCCGACCACTTGAGCGGGCCAGCTGTATTTTCAACCAACGAAGGACTTGGCACAAGTTTTTTGTATCCAGGAGGAAGTTTTACCGGTGAAACCGGACGATCTTCCAAAACTCTCTTCGCTTCGTCTAAGAAGGGACAACGGTGGATGGCATGACTGCCTTCACACAACTTACAGGGGAATCTTACTCCCCCTTTTTGCCTTGATCCTTCACTTTCGCTGGTTGACGGAAAGCAATCAACCTGATTGTCAGAGGTTGATGCCCCTGAATTGTGCAGACGAGGGGACCAGTCCCTTAGTATCCGGGAATACAGGGACAATCTCTGTGGAAATGGTCTCCTCTACATATGACACATGGCGATTTAGGCCCGGTCTGTGCAGTGGGTGGGTTTTTGTCAGATGTCTTTTGCTTGCCCCCAGTCGCCTTAGGCTCCTTCTTCTTCTTTTCTTTCTTCTTCTTTTCCTTCTTCTCCTTGGGAGGCTGACTTTTGCCAGCTCTACCTTGCGAAGATGAAGGATTGGAGGAAGAGTTATCAGAATTAGAAGGCTGGTGGGCAGCTCTAGACTGATCTAACAGTTGACTCGATTGATCAGGAACCATGGTGGCCTGAACTACATTGGTCGAGAACAGCCAAACTGGCAGGCCTATTGTCAGTCCTGGAAGCGACAATGTGGCCATATGGGGCGCACCAACTTCTCCCCAAGAGGAGAAAGGACCAGGACTTCCATCTTGTGGACTTCCTTGGTTGGGGCGTTCCATGTTCTCAACTCACAGATCAACGCGGGAATAAGAGGTGATTATGTTCCGTTTAAAATGAATTTTATAACGACGCTTTATTAGACACAACTTTGCTTTTTCATGTTTTAAGAGTCGAGAAAAAGCTAAAGATGACTCTAGTCGCCTTCGATGTATTAACGAGCCCGAAGTGACAAATGCTCGGTTGGACTTTTTCAGTTATAGAGTTTGAAAAAGGCCAAAAGAAACTGCTCTGGAGATCTAGGCAGAGGGTGTGCCAAACCTTTCGCGAAACCACAGAATACGTTTTACGGTACGGGTGGTCGATCTTCGTGAATGCTGTGTTCACTGCATCGCGATCAGTAGGGCGGCCGACACGGCTTCCTAAGGATAAAGGCTTTATTCCTATAGGGGTCTCCCAATATACTCGACGGTACGCGGGAGTACAAGTCCGTATTGATACTTATCGCTTCACCGTGGAGGAATCACCCAACCACTCAACGCTAAGATATCACGTTTAACGACGCCGGAACACGTCTCTAGCTTAGACCTCTATGTGTTTGCGTTATGTTTCAATGCGTTGTTATGTAAATTCAATTCATTTTAATGTTGATCTTGCTTAGCAGTTTGCCTTTAAGGATCACCACGAGATGTATATATACAACTTCCTAAATGCAATCTAAGATGAGAAGCAAAACTTTTCAATCTTTCAACTTTGAAAACCTTAATCTACTGAGGGAAAAGAAAGACATCAACTTTTCACACAGATCATAGAACACACACTAAATGCACTTTTTCCTAAATCAACATGCAAACTGTCAATAATGCACATGCACAATGCAGATATTTCTTTTCTTTATCCTTAATGTTGATGTAAGACAAAAAGGAAACTGTTGTATAACTTTGAATCTAATTTCAAGCGAAAGTAAACAAGCTTGTCCAAAATCAAAAGACACCTTAAGATCGACTTGTTTAGACACTGGAAATGTATAGATTCAAACCACAAAATGAAAAACAAACAAACTCAAACAGCCATGAACAGTAATAAAACTAGCTCTTAAGATCACAAAGACACTTTTACAGTTCAGGATCTAAGAGGCCACAGCTATACTGGTTTGCTTTTCACAATGGGAAACTGTAATTGAAACAAGAAATACTGAAAGAACAATCACAGTTTCATCACACAACTGAGGCAGAATAATGTCAAGGAAAGTTGGTTTACAGCAAGTACAAATGACAAGCAATCAGCAGCAAAATAACAGTGAAAACAGGGCCAAGACTCAGTGGGAAACCTCAGGAAGACATAGCCTAACTGGTTCAGTGCAGGCTCTGGTCTGTCAAACTGACTCTCAGCGCAGTTCCCGAAGGGAGTACCTGCGCTGAAATGCAGACTGCCTTTGGACAGCCTGCACTGAGACACGAGAGTTGCGTTTACAAGGGTCTCCGGGTCATAAAAAGCTCAAAAATTCACTGTTTTTGCTGAAATAAAAAGCTATAGGTCAAGTACAAGCTAAGGGATGATCAAGAGGATGAAAATCTATCACAAAGAGCACAAGAGTCCTTGTGGATCAGCTTTTCAAATCATAAACTTGCTCAGAAATTGAGCCAGAGCAGCTGCCCTCTACTTTGCAATTGAAGGACTCAATTGCAGTTCGATTTGGTGCTCTCCTTGTTTATGAGATGAATAGCAGGAAACACAATAAACCAACAAGATACTAGGCTCCCCAGCGGAGTCGCCAGTTTGTTGTGGGGAAAAGTATCCGACTCGGAATGACCTTATCCCTACTCTAAGGGTGATAGTTCCTTAGCAACAACTGAAAGTAAAGCTTTGATATTTTTCCTTTATGAAAGTACAGAGAAGGAAGAAAAGATTGACCAACCGATGTCTTTCGCTTTTGTCGATCTTGTCTTCTCTCTTTGCCTCTTGTTCCCAGCTCCTTGCTCCTTTTGCCGGCCCAGCTACACAAAGATCCTGCAAAAACAAGAGAGGGAAACTACAAGAAACATGTACTCATAACTGATGCATGGATTAGAATGAATCAAATATACAGATAAAAACAATACATCATTGCAATACAAGTATATAGGAGAACATCAAAAGCTTTATTGATAGAAGAAAAAGGTTCTGAGAAGGTTACAACCATAAATGGCTCCAATCCAGCAGCACCTCCCCAGCAGCAAGAAATCTCCTCTTCTCCTCTATAAAAGCAATCACCCAATAGCTCTAACTGTAAGCCAACAGCACTTCCTTGCTTGCACAAAATTCCAGCCTCCCTAGACCTCATAGAAGAGCTCTATATATAGGAGATTTGGAGAAAGGATGAGTCAGCTTGAGGCTGGCATAAAGCTGACTAGTGTCCTCTCCCACTTTAGTTAATCTTCAGTTCTTGAGTCCACTTGGAGAATCTTGCTTCCACTTGGAGATCAAGACCTTCTTACTCATCATAGGGCGAATCCCTTGAACCAAGTGTCAGTTTGGAAGCTTCCTGGGTAGTTGACACCTTGCAGAATGACTGTGCCACTTGGCCAATCTCGCCCAGCGCAGGTAGCCTTCATTAGATTTGACTTTCAGCGCAGGTACAAGGAGGAGCAGTTGACATTCAGCGCAGATGCTCAGTGGAGCAGCTGACATGATCCAAAAATAGCCTGTTTTTGAGTGTTTTCAGGTGGAGAACTGATAGGAAGTGCTGTGGTTTGCTGACCTTGTTCCTCTAGGGGTAAGAACAACATGTTTAGGGACTGAGGATCCCTGTAATTATTGACATTTCATGCTCCATGCTGCGAGGCACAAAAATGTCTATAACACGTGGGACCAGATCACCTGTCACACATCGAGACAGGGTAGGAACCTAATAGTTTGGAGGAAGGATTACTTGACGAGCAGCTCTTTGTTGTGCGCGTCACAGATGGACATTTTGAAGATATAATACACTTTATGACAACTAGAACTATGCCGAAAGGATACTCTATCCAACAGAAGAAGGAATTAGTGGTACGCACGAAAGACTTCTCTGTCATTACTAGGCATCTATACAAGATGGGGAATGATGAAATATTGTGAAGGTATGTACCTGAGTTTGAACAAAGCAGCAACCTCGCGGACACTCATGGGGGTGTCGTGGGAGGACATTATGCAGGAAGAGCAACCGCGCAGAATATTCTACGCGCCAAGTTGTGGTGGCCAACCCTTCATCAAGATTCAAAAGCATATTGCAAGGCATGTGATGTATGTCAGTGGACAAGAAGGCCATCGCGGAGGGATGAAATTCCTTCGAATCCACAAATGACATTGTAACCTTTCCAAAACTGGGCAATAGATTTTGTAGGACCTATTAAACCTCAAGGGAAGACATGCATGAGGTATATTATCACTGCGATGGAGTATCTGACTTGTTGGGTAGAAGAGCAGTCGGTGAAGGATTGCATAAGCATGACTGCCACGAAGTTTTTATTTGAACACGTACAGACGCAATTTGGATGTCCAAGGATCTTGATGAGCGATCGCGGTACACACTTCTTGAACGAGACGATCAGTGCGCTAACAGAGGAATTTCAAGTGTATCACCAAAAGAGCACACCTTATCACCCACAGGCTAACAGGACAGTGGAGGCGTTCAACAAAGTGCTTGAAAACACACTGACCAAGGTATGCAATGTTCAGTGAAGTGATTGGGACCTACGCATACCTACAGTGTTATGGGCTTATCGAACGACATGCAAGAAACTGATGGGACAGACACCTTTTAGGCTTGTCTATGGAGTGGAAGCCCTAATGCTTATGGAATACATTGTGCCTAGTCTACACGTAGCGGTGCTCACAAGTGTAGGTTTTAACCCCGTATAGAAATTACCTACATATGAATTCTAAAACACAGAAAATAAACAATGCGAGAGCATAACACATAAAACACATATACACAGAGATTCTCCCCTGGATCCAAAAACCGGGAGCACCAGCTTGATTTTTCATTATGTTCCTTTCAATTTTATAATACATATTTATACATGCCGAAGCATCCAATACCATGGACCGAAAACCATCGCGTCCAAAAACATGTGCGAAAATCATGCACAAAACCATAGGTGGGTCTGCCCAACCTAACATAGGTTTCAAAACCAAAATTTTTTGGGACGTTGCCCGGACCCCATAGAGTGGGGTTACCTGCATCCCTCAATCCCCTGTGACCCCAACGCTACATAATCAGCACAACGTAGGGGGGGCTCCGCCCCCCCTTTAACCCCCCTATTAACTACGTGGGCTAGTCGTGGAAAGAATATAACACAACCCAACATTCTCCCACTTCTTGTTTTCTTTCCACAGGGGGGCACAAGAGAGCCTAGTCATTTATCCAGCCCTACAACACCCATTGTTTCTCTACACCAAGAGAACTTCTCAGAGCTCACAGATTTTTTCAATGCATCTGCAGTATTCTTCAAAGTGTCCACCTTTACCAGCAACACCTTTTTGTGTTCTATCATATCCCTCACAAAGTGATATTGAACATCAATGTGCTTTGTCTTTGAATGGTAAGCAGGGTTCTTTGCCAAGAAAATTTCACTTTGGTTGTCACAGTCCATCCTTATAGCTCCCTGTACTAACCCCATACTCAAACACAATCTCTGCAACCAAACTACTTCCTTGCTTGCATGAGTGGCTGCCATGTATTCTGCCTCTGTAGTTGATAGTGCCACTACAGATTGTTTCTTACTCATCCAACTTACTGCACCTCCAGATAGTTTAAACACAAACCCACTTGTAGATCTTCTCTGATCCAGATCTTCAGCCCAGTCTGCATCAACAAAGCCACGAATATCCAACACTCTGTCCAATCCTGGTCTTCCTTGGTAGCACAAACCATAATCACTAGTGCCACGCAAATACCTAAAAACCCGCTTCACTGTTGTCCAGTGCTCCTTCCCTGGTTTTGACATAAACCTGCTCAATACTCCAATTGCATGTGCAATGTCTGGTCTAGTACATAGCATCGCATACATCAAGCTACTAACTGCACTTGCATATGGAACATAGGACATGTCCTCTTCCTCTTCTTGTGTCTTGGGACACTGTTCAACAGATAAATTTACACCTACATGAATAGGAACCTTCACTGGTTTACTATCCTGCATATTAAACCTCTGCAATATTGTCTCGACATACTTCCTCTGGTTTAACCAGAGCTTCCTCTTTGTTCGATCTTTTTTAATTTCCATGCCCAAAATATAGTTTGTAGCACCAAGATCTTTCATGTCGAATTTGGAGGCCAATTGTGTCTTCAAATCCTGGACAATTTCTTTTTCATTTCCAACCAGCAACATATCATCCACATACAAGACCAGATAAGTAACACAGTCACCTGTTTTGCTTCTGGTGAAGCCAAGTCCCCGTATAAATGTATCAAATTTCTGATACCACATCCTTGGTGATTGTTTTAACCCATACAAAGACTTATTTAACTTGCATACCAGTTCTTTCTTACCCTTCACTGCTAAGCCTTCAGGTTGCTTCATGTATATTTCCTCTTCCAGATCCCCGTGAAGAAATGTTGTCTTCACATCCATATGTTCTACCTCAAAATCAAAAGCAGCAGCAATAGATAAAGGTAATCTAATAGAATTTACCTTGGCAATAGGAGAGAAAATATCACCAAAATCAATTCCCAACACCTGGGAATAACCTTTTGCTACCAATCGAGATTTGTATTTCTCCACCTTTCCTTCTACATTTGTCTTCTTCTTGAACACCCATTTTCTGCCAATGGGTTTCCTTCCAGCCGGAAACTCCACCAAATCTGAAGCCTCATTTTTGTGCAAAGATTCCATTTCATCAACCATGGCCTCTTTCTAGAGTTTTCCATCCTCTGAATCTATTGCTTCCTTCACAGTTCTGGGATCATCATCAGTAATAGATAAAGAAAAATTTGAACAGAAAGAAGATGGACTATACCTTTCTGGTTGCCTTCTTTCTCAAATTGATCTTCTCACACCCGGAGTTTGTGGCTATTCATATTCTGATTCCTCCTCTACTATAGAGTCTGATTCTTCCTCATTTAGCTCAAACTCTATCTTCTCAGGTTCCTTTCGTTGGACTTCATGTTTAATAACATCTTTCACCTCTCTGAACACCACATCTCGGCTATACACAACCTTCCTTGTTACTGGGTTCCAAAGCTTATAACCCTTTAAACCATACTTATACCCAATAAAGATGCACTTTTCAGATTTACTATCCAACTTGGTTCGTTTCTCCTTTGGAGCATGTACATATGCATCACATCTCAATACCCTCAGATGTGAAAGAGAGGGTTTCTTGCCAGTCCATACCTCTTGTGGAGTATTATCCTCCAACGTTGATGAAGGTGATATATTGACCAGGTAACATGCTGTCTCCACTGCCTCTGCCCAGAATTACTGTCCTAACCCAGCACCACTGAGCATGCTTCTTGCCTTTTCCATCAACGTCTTGTTCATTCTTTTTGCAACTCCATTTTGCTGAGGTGTATATGGAGTAGTCTTCTGCCGTGCTATACCACACTTCTTACATAATTCTTCAAATTCCTTACTGCAAAACTCTCCACCGTTATCTGTCCTCAGCACCTTTATCTTCTTCTCTGTCTGGTTTTCCACCAGAGCCTTAAATTCTTTAAACCTGTCAAAGACTTTGGATTTCTTCTTAAGGAAATATATCCATGTATTCCTTGAGAAGTCATCTATAAATGATACATAGTACACAGACTTACCCAGTGATGGAACCTTCATAGGTCCAAACACATCACTGTGCACAAGCTCTAATATATTTTTCGCCCTCTTACCACCAGAGGGGAAATTCACCCGATTCTGCTTCCCATACACACAATTTTCACAAAAATCAAAATCTAGAGAGCTATTACTCATACCTTCTACTATACCTTTACCATGAAGTATTTGAAGGCCCATCTCCCCAATATGTCCAAGCCTTTGATGCCACAACATGGTCTTCTCTCCAGAGACCACTAGATTTTCTGCTCCACTTTCAGGAACCACAAAACTGTTGCACACATCAACAACAGTGCTACCTTGCATCTTGTATAGAGTTCCAATCCGAACTCCCCGCATCAATAGCAGTGCTCCCCGAACCATCTTGCAGGTATCCTTCTCAAACACTGTTTTTACACCTGCATCATCCAGCTTTCTTACAAAAATTAGATTTCTGGCTAATGCAGGAATATGCAGAACACCCGGAAGTGTTCTAACCCTTCCACCTTGCAAACTTCAACTTTACTTTTCCGCGACCAATGATTCTAGCCTTCCTATCATCCCCTAAGAAGACATCACCACCATCGTATTTATCATAATCGCAGAACCACTCTCTATGGGGAGTGAAGTGAAAGGATGCACCTGAGTCAATCAACCATGCCTCATGATCTACATGTATACTTGAAGAAGCCAAGTACACATCCCCACCTTCATCTGAGGTGGTTTTCGCCTCTGCAGGAGAAGCATCATCAGATCCCTTTCCTTTGTCAGGAGCTTTAATTTACAGTCCCTTTTGTAGTGCCCTTCTTTTCTGCATTTCCAACACACCACCTTTACAGGTTTTCTTGGATATTTAGATCTCCCTCTAGATTTAGATCTCCCACTCGATGACTTATTTTTGTTTCTGTTCTGGGACCGTCCTTGTACAGACAAGGAATCACCATTCTAGCTGTCCATATTTTTCTGTCTCATCTCCTCCGTTAGCAAGGATGAGACTATTTCATCAAACTGCAAGGCAATTACATTGTTATCTATTGCAATAACAAAACTATCCCACGAATCTGGTAGAGAACACAACAAAATGATGCACTTATCTTCATCTAAAATTTTAATATCAATAGATTCTAATTGACTTACCATAGTATTAAATGCGTTCATATGCTCTATCACCGAGTCTCCATCTTTCATCCTCAGGTTATATAGCCTTTTCTACAAGAACAATTTATTCACCAGAGACTTAGATTGATACGAAGTCCCTAACTTGTCCCACAAAGCCTTCACCGTAGCTTCCCTTGATACATTCAGCAATACTAAATATGAGACACACAATTGTATTGTGCTCTTTGCTTTTCGATCCAACTTCTTCCATTCTTCATTGGATACTCCCATTGGTTTAGTACCCGGATCTACCGCGATCCACTGATCTTTATCCACCAATAGATCCTCCATCTTGAGTTTCCACAACTCAAAACTCTAACCATTAAATTTCTCGATTTCTATCCTTCCACTGCTCGCCATCTACTTTCACCACCAGAATTGATCTCACAGATCTCTCACTGAACAAGGTCTACCACAGGCCCGAGTGAAACCCCTCAACAACAAAGGTGTCCCCTTGAAGCCAAAATAGCTTTGATACCAAATGTAGGTTTTAACCCCGTACAAAAATTACCTGTATACGAATTCTAAAGCACAAAAAATAAATAATGCGAGAGCATAACACATAAAACACATATACACAAAGATTTTCCCCTGGATCCCAAAATCGGGACTACCAGCTTGATTTTTCGTTATGTTCCTTTCAATGTTATAATACCTATTTATACATGCCAAAGCATACAATACCATGGACTGAAAACCATCGCGTCCAAAACCATGGATCAAAAACCATCGCGTCCAAAAACATGTGCGAAAATCATGCACAAAACCATAAGTGGGTCCGCCCAACTTAACATAGGTTCCAAAACCAAATTTTCCGAGGCGGTACCCCATACCCCATAGAGTGGGGTTACTTGCATCCCTCAAACCCCCTGTGACCCCCTCGCCATGCAATCGGTGCAACGAAGGGGGGGGGGCTCCGCACAAAAACCAACAACAGGTATGACGGATCACAGAGCCCTGGAGGAGAGGCTCACGTAGTTGGATGAGCTTGAAATTGAACGATTTTTGGCTGGAATTCACTGGCAGGTCCAAAAGCAGCATGAAAAGGCATGGCACGACCGACACATCAAGATGTGCACATTCAAGGTAAACGATTTGGTGTTGTTGTATGATAGTAAGTTTGATAAATTCCGAGGGAAGTTCAGGATGCATTGGTTAGGGTCGTATATTATTAAGGATATTACCGATGGGGGCGCGGTATAGTTGGTCAAGTTAAATGGAGAACCCTTCTCAGGAAAGGTGAATGGCAGTCACTTGAAGCCATACACCGGCAATCTGGCGATGTGACTATATAAAAGTTGCATAGTCTTAGCGCTTCAGGAAGTTGAAAGGAGGCGCGGGACTATAAACTACTATGTTCGAGAACTGCGCAATGTCAGGACTGCACGCAGTAGCGAAGCATCACAAGATTTGCAACAGTGCGAAGACAGCTGCACTGGTGCACAGGTCTGCTAGAAAGTGACTGTTAAAGTCACTATTCATGATTTGATGGTTGGTTTGAGGCCAAATGGAGTGGATGGCAGGCATTTAAGGCGAACTTTATGGGCTAGATTCTTGGAAATCTACCGCCAATCTAGCATTAATGGACCGAATGTGGGGGAATGGTTGAATTCAAATTCAAAAGACGCTATAAATTACAAGTGGTTGTCCTTCAAACAACACTTGGAAATTTGAGAACTGAGTTGTTGCGGACTCGAGTATTCACGAACCAAGACTTATTCGAGACTCTAAAAGTGAATTAGTTGTTTGAGAAACTACTCAAGACACTGAAGGAATTGTGGATTAGCGCTATGTCATCACCCAAAGAAGCCATGGACACAGAAGTAGTGACAGCTGAGGTAGCCGCACAAGAAATTGTGGAAGTGGAAGCCCCAGAGAGTGCCGAAATAATTGTTGAGGTCCCTAAATCGTCGTGAACACCAAGACCTAAGAAGGATAAGTAGGCCATGATACCGATGCGCGTCTCGCCCCGAAATCCACAGAGGACCAAGCTCACATTGCAGGAAAAGGGGAAGGCCATTAATTTGGAGGCCGATGAGGAGGAAGAGTTTGAAGAAATCTTAGTGGAGGAGGAGGGTCTAGAGATGGAATTCGAAACCCAAGGTGCAGACCCTATCACCAAGCTACCAGAATATGTTCCTTTGCGAAAGGGTAAAGCCAAGGTTCCAAAGGATATAGATGAGAGCAAGAGCTCTCTACAAACCCCACTACTCCCTAACGATATTATCTTTGAGGGACTACACTTGGGGCGGGCTCCTGTGTTGAAATTTGAAGATTGGGACCTCGAAGACCACGAGAAGTTCCCACATTTAGTGACTGAGAAGCCAATGCACCAGAAGATCGACGCAACGGCTGGAATGATTGAATTATAGCTACGAAAATGGCTAAGAGGTGTGGAGAAAGCAGGGTTGCTAAACTTGATCTGGGTGCTGCATTACCACCGCGCCCCAGTGAGTGTCTTCGTCATCAAGTAGCTGCTTTTCTTGGTGCATGATGGGTGCTTGTCACTGGAGGAGCCCATCTCCATCATAGACCATCTGATTCACCGAATTACACGGCTCCTTTGTGATGGGCCTCTAAAGTAAACATAAATTAAGGTCAATGCCTCTAATTTGAAACATAAATTAAGGCCTATGACCATCCTTTATCACATTAAACCTCTCTTTCTACATTAGGTAATTTATTTTTAACTTTAATATATTCATTAGGAATGTTTATGAATAATTGAATATTTGTCCCTAATATTATTTATTTTTGTGGAATATTATGATAATATTGGGCAGATTATGAAGAATTGGAGGAGGAGATAATTAAGGGACTTGTTCCCTACTACTGGAGGATCAATAATAAACAATAATTCAACAAGATATTATGGAATTATGACACAAATTGTGGAACTCCAATGATTGAGAAAATCTAGGAATGTGTTCCACTAATCAAGGGAGCAGATCCACCAATCAAGGGAGCAGATCCACTAATCAAGAGATTTTGGTGTGGAAAGATTCCTCCATCCATGGGGAATGATTCTTAATCATTTTGTATAAGTACCAAGTCCAATTTTCCTCTAGGGAATGACTGAGAAAATCTAGGAATGTGTTCCTCGCCATTTAATGCAAATTCCTAGTGTTGGGGACTAGATCCACTAATCAAGGGATTTTGGTGGGGAAAGCTTCCTCCATTCATGGGGAATGATTCCTAATCATTTTGTATAAGTACCAAGTAGAATTTTCCTCTATGGGTATATTTTCATTAGTGTTATTGTGGAGAGAGCTTGTATTTTTACAGCTCCATTTTATTTTCTTGTAGGGATGTAATTCTCTTAATGAAAATAATGAATATTGGTGTCATGTTCAGCTTCTAAATCTTGTTCTCCTCCATAGGTCTCTGATTTTCCTTGGGCTTGGCCATCCCAGGAACCTCAGAACCCTTTTGTATCATTTTCTTTCCTTCTTTTCATTGCTTATTCACATGCATCTCTAGTTTTTTTCTTTCTATTTCTGCATTTAGTATTAATGATTTCTTGTTGTAAGATTGAGTTAAATGGTTGATTTAAGCTCTTTTGCAGGATCACAAGCATTATTTAATCCTTGGAAAAGCTTTGGAAGTTAATAATAATCATTGCGTTGCTTGGATTAGTCTTCTCATTCCCAAATCTAGATTGCTAGACCTCCTTTTAAGCAAAGAACAATAATTTTTTGCTATTTTTTAGAGCATGCTAACGAGCTTCAATCGAATTGATTTCACTTGCATTATATCACAAAAAAATTCTAGTTCATAAAAAAAATTACCCCACTGCATTTACACTTGATTTGGTTAGGAATGTTTCAAATTTACTAGCTCACTAGTTCTCGAATTTCTAGATTTTCGACTAGTAATGTTTTTTGTTTTTTTTTTTTTTTGCATCGGTTAACAGAGGTCTTTTTGAGTGATTCCACTTGGAATGGGGACCTAAGACATCCTAGTTAATACCAAAATTTGTCCCATCCAATTTTGATTTGATTTTCTTGGTCATTTGATGAATTATAGTAAATCTGTACATCTTGTAGGAAAATCAGGGGATCCTGTATGAAATCAGTGTAGCATCTTGTAGGAAAGCATGTTTTGAGGCCGAATAAAGGAAAAAGCCTCTAGGAAGCTAGAAAAGGGTCACTAATTGTCTCCCAAACCTTCTGACCATTCACCATCATCTCCAAGCCACCTTCCACTTCACCAAAAGAGATTAGACTTCATAATCTCACATGGAAAAAAGACAAAAGAAAAACAAATTTATTTTATTCATTTACATACACAATAGTATAAGGTTTGATGGTTTGAAACTGCATGCTTAGGTCAGTAGGATTTCATACATGTTAACTTAGAATTCTTTTGACGCAAAGCCTCTTAGCATTTAGTTAGAAAATGGTGTGTTTTAGAATTTGATTTCATTCTCTTTCCTTGTACTTTCTTTCTTGCAAAGGTTAGGGTTGCATGTCAAACATTTCATTTTCTGCAATTATTTTAGGATTTGACTTCAGTACATGCACTCCATTAGATCATGACAGCAAAGGAAGGACACATTGTATGCCGTACATATAGTGCCGACACCTATTAAGTTTGTATGAACCCCAAGTTGATAATTAAAGATGGTAGCCTTGGGAATTGCAGCATTCTTGTTGCAATACCAAGGTTCATCACTTTTTGGTGCCATTGTTAGGGAGGTGTTAAAGTATGCATTTTTTCGTCCCTAATTCATTCATTTCTTTTTACTTTTTGAAAAAAAAAATATTGCATTAGGCATATTTCATTTCAAAAATAGGAAAAGTGCATTGCATTAGTGTTTTCATTCAATCATAAAAACAAAAAATTGTCCAACACCAACCCACCCCACCATTTGATCACATGGTGCAGTAAGAGCCACATCACCATTCACTTTTGCAGGTAGAAGAAGAAGATGGCAAATAATGTAGAAGAAATGGATGGAGATGATGACAATGAGGAAGATCCTCTCAGATTTCTCATTCGAGATATTGATGGTAGTGTGCACATGAAGGACATCCCTCCATCTTTTCTTCCAAAATTTCATGTTCTAAGGTCAGAGGATCCATAAACCTTTCTCTTTGAATTTGAAATTTTGTAGATCTTATGGTTACTTATTAAAAACTCAAAAACTAAGATTGTTTTTGGCAACATTGAAGGATAGAGCTCTTAGATGGTTCATGAGTTTAGGGACTAATTCAATAAGATCATGGAATGATATGCAAAATATATTTATAGAAAAATATAAAGATCATTATCTTAAGGAAGAAATCTTTAGAATGAATCAAAGAGAAAATGAGAGTCTAGAGGATCTAATAGAGAGGTTCATGTATAATGTTAAGAGGGGAAAACTACATCATTTAGGCTCCAACACACTAAAAACCCTCTTACTTAGAACAATTAGGGATGAATGGATTAATCTCTTTAATATCGTAAGTAGAGGTGATGTATACAAATTATCATTTGATGAAATTTGTGAAGCATGCAAAAACATATCAAGAGGAAAGGCAAGAGTAAGTCAATCAACATCAAGATCGGTAAGTCAAGCTAAACTTGGAAATTTGTTTGATGACTTTAAAACAGAAATTCTTAGCAATCTAACTAAACAAGTAGAAATGTTACAAATAAAAAATGAACAAAAAGAAGATGTTTGTGTTGTCCATGCAAAATCACATGATGTTAAATGTTGCTCCTCATTACCAAGGTTGAAAGGAAGTTCACCAAGAGGACAATGGAGCAAGTCAATTGTCAATGCAACAATGTTATGTAGCTCCAAGAGGACCATGGCAACATATTCAGCCTGATATGATCAAAAGCCTAATTCACAATTTCAAGGTTATGCATATCCACCTCAAAGTAATTGGAACACACCATTTCCTTGGCAACATTGGCCATCTCAACCCCAAAACCAATCTTGGCAACAAGGTTGGCAAGGAACTTATGGGAGCCATCCACAATATCCTCCATACCAAACTCCATGTTATCCTTACCATTCACCTCCACCACAACCACAACCCTATCCACATCCATCTCAAATATACACCCTCACTCTACTACCTGTACCACCATTCTCAAACCTACACATTGAAGTAGCTCAGCCCACTTACAATGCTGAGGTACAACACTTCCAAACATCTCCTCTTGAGATCAATGGTATTCACCATTTCTCAGGAAGAGTATTGCAAAAAAGAGACCATCTTGATATCATTGAAGGACCACATCCAAAAGAAGAAGATTCAAATAAGAAAACCACAGAACCATGGGCTGCAATTGATGAAGAGCAGACATCAAAATCAGAGATCGAGAGAAGTCCCTCATGGTTACCATCAAATCCTCCATGTATTCAAGAGAACAATCAGCAAAAAGAGGAAGATTTGAAGGTCATAGTAGAAGAAGACATGAAGAATGATTCAGATCAGCAAAAGGACCAAGGACATCACAACTATATTGAAATATGGTTCCAGACAGTCACTAAGTTGCAGCATCACTCTCTTCCTCAACTATGCTTGATCCTTTCAAAGTCAAATCATTTGGTCTCTGAAATCTAGGTACATGTCAAAGCATACATTTCAAGCATCCACATCATTTTTTCTATCATATTTATGTGCACGTGGCTCCATTGGAAGTATTCTTCTACTTGAAAGTGATTTTTTTTTCAAGTAGAGTAGGGTAGAAAAAAATAATTGAAAAATAAGAAAAATAATAAAATCTCAGGTGAAAACCTCCTTGGAGGCACCTCAGATTGGCTCATTGATTGAAAACCTCCATGAGGCAGTCAATGGGTTGGGAAAAAAGAAAAAAGAGAAAAAAAGAAAAGATCCTAGGTGAAAACCTCCTTTGAGGTGCCTAGGCAGACCTACTAGTTGAAAACCTCCTTGAGGCAGCTAGTAGGCCTAGAAGAAAAAAAAAAGGAAAAAATAAAAAATATTTGCTCCATGTATATCTTTGATGAATGCATGTACTCTCCAACATCTGCAAGCAACAAGAACAAGTTGGTACCAAAGGGAAAATTGGTCAATCCTAGTCAAAAGAAGTCAAATTTTGACTTTATCCTCCTTTGCTCAAATGCTCCAAAAAGGCTAAGGCCATGCCAATCCATCACCCTCATCTATTTCCATCATCCAACCATTATTCTCAAGCTTCTACCATTCAATTTTCTTGTTGTCCTAAAAAACTACAGGATGCTCTGTTTTACTACAGGATACAAAAATACATAGAGAAGAAATTTGTTTTTTCCATAACTTGAAAACCATGCATCCATTTGCCAAGCAGTTTCAGGGGGATGCATATGGATGATGGTAACATGCTCAAGCAGCTTCAGCAAATTCCAGTACACGGTTTCCAAGAAATTGGCCTCCATCACCTTCAGCCATTTTTGCATTTTCTCACTATCCGTGCATCCATTTAAAAAGTTGTTTCATGGGGAGATGCATATGGATGATGGAAACATGCCCAAGGAATTTTAGCAAATTCCAGTGAATAGTTTCCAAGAAATCGACCTCCATCACCTTCAGCTAGTTTTAGTTTTTCTCGAGATCTGTGAATCCATTGACCAAAATTTTTCTATGGGGAGGTGCATAATGATGATGGCAACATGCTCAAAAAGTCTCGGCTCGATCCAATCTACCGTTTGGGAGATATGGACAAAAATTCGTTGTCCTATAAACCGACAAGATATAGAACAACACCTACAGGATTGTCAATGATCAGTTTTAAAGGAGATCCAAAGGTCAAAGAAGCTCCTCCAGAGCTTAGTAGCAGCATCAGGATTATCAACATCACCATCAACACATGCACATCAACATCAACTCAGCAGCAACATGCATGTCTCTCCAACAACCATCAGGTAGGTACATGTATGCAATATTCTTGACCTCTTCTCTCGAGCATATTATAGTTAGAAATTTTTTGTCAATGCATGAGAGATGAGGTTTTATAAGCTAAGAATTGGTTAGCAGTTTCAATAGCCTTCAACTGCAACTCACTCCTTCACTCATGCAATGTTGAAAAGTCAAATTATGAAGGGTGATGATTTCAAGGAATGAGGACAATAGTTAAAAGAAGGAATTTTTGCAAAGGCCAAGGTCACCACAACACTCCAAGCCCTCCATCCACTTCAACTTCACTATCTATTCATCATTCATCCATCCCATTTCATTCTTGAAAAAAAAACAAAGAGAGCATCCTCTCCATTTTCATGAAATTTCCATTTGCAGGTCAGCAAGAAGGACAGTCAAAGAAAAAAGGAGGATCACAAAGAGAGCCCTGTCACTCACATTTTCATTTTACCACTCATTACCATTCATTCATCAACCATTTTTGTCATTTTTTCCACTCCTTTACTTCAATTTACAAAGGGATTGTGTTTTCTACAGGACGATCCTGTAGGAATTACAGTGACCCAGAAATCCTGTAGGAGGCAGTCCTAAGGCAAGTAAATGACTTGTTATGCCAATAAATGACTTGCTAAATAAAAAAAAACATTCAAGAACTCATCTTGAATAAGGGCAAGAAAGCAAGCTAAATGGTCTCAGGAAACAATGATTTTTCTTTAAACAAATATGTTTTTCGGCTTGTCCTTGTAGAGCTTATAGCCAAGATTCTTAATGCACAAGAAAGAGGCCACCAGGGCCATGGATGAGGCACAATGAGGTCACTAAGTTTCTCAGAGGATGAGCAACACTTTTAGTAGGGGGTATGATGGGCCTCTAAATTAAACATAAATTGAGGCCCATGCCTCTAATTTAAAACATAAATTAAGGCATATGACCATCCTTTAGCACATTAAACCTCTCTTTTTGCATTAGATAATTTATTTTTAACTTTAATATATTCATTAGGAAGGTTTATGAATAATTGAATATGTGTGCCTAATATTATTTATTTTTGTGGAATACTATGAGAATATTGGGCAAATTATGAAAAGTTGGAGGAGGAGATAACTTAGGGACTTGTTCCCTACTACTAGAGGATCAATAATAAACAATAAGTCAACAAGATATTATGGAATTATGGCACAAATTGTGGAACTCCAATGATTGAGAAAATCTAGGAATGTGTTCCACTAATCAAGGGAGCAGATCCACCAATCAAGGGAGCATATCCACTAATCAAGGGATTTGGATGGGGAAAGCTTCCTCCATCCATGGGGAATGATTCTTAATCATTTTTTATAAGTACTAAGTCTAATTTTCCTCTAGGGAATGATTGAGAAAATCTAGGAATGTGTTCCCCGCCATTTAATGCAAATTCCTAGTATTGGGGACTAGATCCATTGATCAAGAGATTTTGGTGGAGAAAGCTTCCTCCATTCATGGGGAATGATTCCTAATCATTTTTTAGGAGTACCAAGTCGAATTTTCCTCTAGGGGGAGATTTTCATTAGTGTTATTGTGGAGAGAGCTTGTATTTTTGCAGCTCCATTGTATTTTCTTATAGGGATGTAATTCTATTGATGAAAATAATGAAGATTGGTGTCATGTTCAGCTTCTAAATATTTTTCTCCTCCATAGGACTCTGATTTTCCTTGGGATTGGCCATCCCAAGAACCTCATAGCCCTTTTGTATCATTTTCTTTCCTTCTTTTCATTGCTTATTCACATGCATCTCTAGTTTTTATTTCTTTTTATTTCTGCATTTAGTATTAATGATTTCTTGTTGTAGGATTGAGTTAAATGGTTGACGTAAGTTCTTTTGCAGGATCACAAGAATTATTTCATCCTTGGAAAAGCTTTGGAATTTCATAGTAATCATTGAGTTGCTTGGATTAGTCTTCTCATTCCAAAATCTAGATTGTTAGACCTCCTTTTTAGCAAAGAATAGTAAATTTCTGCTATTTTTTAGAGCATTCTAACGAGTTTCAATCGAATTGATTCGACTTGCATTAGATCACAAAAACATTCTAGTTCATAACCAAAATTACCCCATTTCATTTACACTTGATTTGGTTAGGCATTTTTCAAATTTACTAGCTCATTAGTTCTCAAATTTCTAGATTTTCGACTAGTAATGTTTTTTATTTTTTTTGCATGGGTTAACAAAGGCATTTTTTAGTGATTCCACTTGGAATGGGGACCTAAGACATCCTAGTTAATACCAAAATTTTTCACATCCAATTTGGATTTGATTTGCTTGGTCATTCGATGAATTATAGTAAATCTATACATCCTGTAGGAAAATCAGGGGATCCTGTAGGAAATCACTGTAGCATCCTGTAGGAAAGCATGTTTTGAGGCCGAATTGAGGAAACAGCCTCTAGGAAGCTAGAAAAGGGTCCCTACTTATCTCCCAAGCCTTCTGACCATTCAAAACCATCTCCAAGCCACCTTCCACATCACCAAAAGAGATTAGTTTTCACATTCTCACATGGAAAAAGGACAAAAAGAAAAACAAATTTATTTTATTCATTTACATGCACAGTGGTAGAGGGTTTGATGGTTTGAAACTGCATGCTTAGGTCAGTAGGATTGCATACATGTTAACTTAGAATTATTTTGAAGCAAAGCCTGTTAGCATTTAGTTATAAAATGGTGTGTTTTAGCATTTGATTTCATTCTCTTTCCTTGTACTTTCTTTCTTGCAATAGGTTAAGGTTCCATTTCAAAAATTTCATTTTCTGCAATTAGTTTAGGATTTGACTTCAGTACATGATCCAGGTGGATATTGGTGGCCACCTGCCAAGTCCACCTGGACCCCCACCATTGTTTCTCTCAGCATTTTCAGTTTCCTTAATTGTAGCACAACTTACTATTTTTAGCAGTTTTTCGGGTCCTGAACTTCTGGAGCCGTTTTGAGGCCCTAAACAACGTTTTTTGGGAAATCTGGGGGCAAAAAGGGTCCATGGATTGATGCTACCCTTCCCAAAGTGGTAGTGCTCGGATAGATCTTTCAAACGAGCTATTGTACGCGTCAAACGGAGATCGTATGCCAAAGTTACGACCCCGGGAAGTTGATGTACCAATTTACCCAAACGGGGCCCATAGTTTGGCGTTTCATCTCCTAGGGTTAGGTTTTGGAATGTTAAGGATTTTCCATTATTTCTCAAAGATAAATAGGCCTTTGAGCCTCATTGTAAGACAGTTCAGAGGCATGTAGCCACCACATCTCTTCTCAGAGATAAGCTACCATCGCCCTAGCTGGTTTGTTTCCATTTCTGGTTGTAAGCATATTTCAGTGTTTTCCATTAATGAAATGAAGTATTATTTCCGCTGCATCTTTGTGTATATGGTTATCTCTGTAATTTGTTGCGTTCCTGTTTAAATCCGGATCAGTGGTATCAGAGCGGTCTGCTTTTTCTCTGTTTTTCTTTGCATGTCCCCAACAAGGTCGGGATATAAGGAGTTAGGGCTTGAACTGGTCGAACCTTTGCAAGACCAGCCTCGCAAATCCCGACGGCCTCCCATGGCGGATGAGAAGAAAGATGAGGGGGCAGGAGATCCCATCAAAATATTGCTCGAAGAAGCCCTCGAGCGACAACGGAACGCGATGATGGACAGCTTTGCCCAGATCCTTCAGCGGCTACCCAGAAGCGATGCATCGGCTTCCAGCAGCTACTCTGGAAACGCCACGCCCTTTAAGGTAGAAGTTAATTTTGAAATCCCCATATTCGAGGGTCAGATAGACGCAGATGCCGTAGATAAATGGTTAAATCCGCTAGAGGGTTATTTTTCTGTTCATGAATTTTCGAGTCGGGAAAAGATCGTTTTCGCTCTTCTCAAAGCAGCCCCCCACGTCAAGGACTGGTGGGAAACCTACTGCGAGCAGAAGGATGGAAGTACTGGCTCACTATTTTTGGCCGCACCCACCTGGAATTCATTCCGGGATGTCATTAAGGAGCAGTACTACCCTGTCGGAAGCTATGAGGATGAATACATAAACTGGACCACGCTGCGGCAGGGAAGGGACCAAGACGTGCCGGAGTTCACCAATCTTTTCCATACCCTCCGCACAAAGTTGGGTATCAAGGATTCAGAGCAACATTTGATACTCAAATACCGTGGCTGCCTGCACAAGTACATCCAGGCAGAAATACAATTCCTGAACATCTCCTCACTCGGCGCAGCATACCGATATGCCGTCAAGGTCGAGCAGAAGTTTAAACAAAAGAAGCGAGACTTTGGATCTGCGAATCCAAAGCAGGGGAAAGGTGCCCCTAAACCACAGAACAAAGGACAAAGCCAAGGTGCGACAGCCCAAGACAACCCACCGAAGCTGCAAACAAAGAACAGCGCCGCGAAGCCGAAAAAGGACACTGGAAAATGGTGTGAGTTCCATAGAGCTCCACTCACAACACAAGTGAGTGTCGGGCCAAGCAGTCACTGGTGGCTGAGCTAAAGGTTTCAGAATCAGATGCATGTTCCGACTCTGAGTCAGAACCCGATAAGGGGAATGACAAAGGGAAGCAGATCATTGACGCGGATCCCAACACCACTGTTGCTACTGCCAAGATCCAGAAAAATGAACCTGAAGATCCAGAGGAGGAGGAGCGTCTCTTCCACTCCCAGATGTGGGTAAAGGGCTCCCTGATACAGTTCATTGTTGATAGCGGGAGTCAAAAGAACCTCATTTCAGCAGAGGTCATGAAGCGGTTGGGATTACCGACCACAGCACATCCACAACCATACACCATTGGGTGGCTTCACCAAGGACGAGATCTTCGCGTGAGCCAGCAGTGTCGCCTTCCATACAACATCAAGCCCTTCACGGATGTGGTACTGTGTGACATTGCTCCCCTTGAAGTTTGTGATGTATTATTAGGACAGCCATACTTGTGGAAGCGACATGCTGTGTATGAATCAAGGCCCCGTGCTATTATTATTATATTGGGAAATAAGTTGTACAGGATACCAGAGGTAGCACCACCTACCGCCATCTCTTTGATTACTGCAAAACAATGCAGTAAGATCATTTCCAAAACCAGGAAATTTGTTTTCTTGATGATACGCCCTCAAGGAAAGAAGAAAACGGTGGCCGCGGCCTCCAGACAGGGTCCCTCTGCATGACAACTACAGATGAACAAAGTTGTGGAGGAGTACGAGGACATCTTCACCTCCCCTGCAGGGGTTCCTATGCACTGTCAGGTCAAGCACTCCATTGATCTGACCCCAGGTGCGCCGCTACCCAATGGACCAATTTATCGGTGCTCCGTTCTGGAGAACAATGAAATCAAGAGGCAGATTCAGGAGCTCCTGCAGAAAGGTCACATCTGTCCGAGTTCATCGCCTTGTGGGAGCCCGGTCGTGTTGGTACAGAAGAAGGATGGGACATGGAGACTCTATATTGACTATCGGGCGTTGAACAAGATCACTGTCCGTAATAGGTACCCGATCCCATGGATTGATGACCTCCTGGACCAACTAAAGGGGGAGAAATATTTCAGCAAGATCGATCTAAAGTCAGGATATCACCAGGTACCAATCTAACCCTCTGATGTGTGGAAGACTGCCTTCAAATCCAATGAGGGCCTTTTCGAATGGTTGGTTATGCCTTTCGGATTGACGAATTCTCCTGCAACCTTCATGAGGCTAATGGATGACATCTTGCGGCCATTCACCAACTCCTTTGTAGTAGTATACTTGGATGACATTCTGATCTTCAGCCAGAGTTGGGAAGAGCACCTCCACCACATCCGACAGGTTCTCCAAACACTGCGGCAACACAAGCTATGTGCCAATTTGGAGAAATGCACTTTTGGCATGACCCAGGTTCAGTATCTGGGATACATCATTGATGAACATGGGGTGAATGTCGATCCAGCCAAGATCCAAGTCATTCGGGATTGGCCATCTCCAACCACTCTAACAGAGCTCCGTAGCTTTCTAGGTCTTGCCAACTTCTACCGTAGGTTCGTGTTGGGGTTTTCTCATATTACTTGGCCCTTGAGTCAAGTCACCAAGGGAGGGGCAAAAGCAAAATTCTTTTGGTCTGAATCTCAACAGAAGGCATTCATGGAGTTGAAGGATCGCCTCTGCACGGCACCAGTGCTCGCGTTACCAGATTTACAACAACCATTTGAGGTCGAGACAGATGCCTCTGACTATGCTATTGGGGCAGTCCTTACTCAACATGGACATCCAGTGGCATATCACAGTGAAACACTTTCAGACACAGTCCGGAAGTACCCCACTTATGATAAAGAGATGTATTCCATTGTACAGGCCTGCCGACAATGGAAGCATTACATTTTGGGGAAGGAAACGGTCATCCACACAGACCACTGACCCCTGCAGTTCATACAGACCCAAGGGAAATTGCAGAATGATCGCCATCAGAAGTGGTCTACATACCTGCAACAGTTCCACTTGAATATCAAGTATAAGAAGGGCAGCACCAATAATGTTGCAGATTGCCTCAGTCGACCACCGATCATGGCGTTAACCACCGTGCTCAACTCTTGTGGGCACGAGACTTCTGATTGGCCACTTCTCTACAAAAGCGACCCAGAATTCGGCCACACATACCAGACACTCTTGGAGGGTCGGCATGTTCCAGATTTTCACCTCCAGGATGCCCTGTTATGCCACCTGGGTCACCTTTGTGTTCCTTCAAGCGAGCGTGCCAAGATGATTTGGGAAGCACACTACAGTCGGGCTGCTGGGCATTTCGGGGTCGAGAAAACAGTGGCAGTACTGCAAAATTATTTCTATTGGCCGAATCTTCGACAGGATGTTGGGAAGTACATCAGATCATGTACTGCCTGTGCCATTGCCAAACCGACCATTAAGAAGCACGGCCTCTATACCCCGTTGCCTACCCCTAGTCGACCTTGGGAATCCATCTCCATGGATTACATGTCAGGCCTTCCTTCCACTAAGCATGGAAATGACTGTGTTTTTGTGGTCGTCGACAGGTTCTCGAAGATGGCCATTATGGCGGCCTGCAAGAAGAATATCACAGCAGAAGCCACTGCTAAACTCTTCTTTGAACGAGTGTGGGTGCACTTTGGGATCCCACAGTCTATCATCTCAGATCGGGATAGTCGGTTTCTCAGCACATTTTGATCCAGTCTCTGGTCAATGCTGGACACCAAACTCACGACGTCCACAGCCTTCCATCCTCAAACTGATGGCCAGACAGAGGTTGTCAATAGGATGATTGTGCACATTCTGCGCATGTATAACTCAAAGCATCCACGCACATGGGACGAGAGCCTCCCCTATGTTCAGCACAGCTACAACCGAGCTATTCACAGCTCCACTAGCCATAGCCCTTTTCAGGTGGGTTTGGGTTTCCAGCCACTATGCCCCATTGATGTGGCCATGCCACTTGCGGCTACTCACATAAATTCATCTCATGTCCAGTCCGAAACAGATAAGGCCAGTAGCTTCATTGAGCGCATCCAACATATTCGCCAGCAGGTCCATGACATTCTGGAGAAATCAAATGCCAAGTACAAGCAGCGACATGATCAACATCGGGTGCCACACAAGTTTCAGGTGGGCGACAAAGTCTAGTTGCATTTGCAAAAGGAACGCCTTACTGGAGCCTATCGGAAATTGAGACCACTCCGATATGGTCCTTACACCATTACTAAGGCTATGGGAGACAATGCATTTGAGCTCAGCATTCCCCCATTCCTTGGCCTGCACCCAGTGTTCAATGTGGACCGCCTTCGGCTATACTTTCCACCATTGCTAGACACATCCGACATTGCAGAACAGCTCAAACCCACAAAATTAAATCCAGATTGCACGGAACAAGCTGCAACTGATAGGATCATGGACACACAGATCAAGAACACTCGCCAACAGAATATCCAACTGTATCGAGTTGTCAAAGCAGGCCAACTCCTTCAGCAGGGAAAGTGGCTCACCAGGGAACAAGTTCAGCAAAAGTTTCCTCATCTCATGGAGGAACTCAACGCAATGGGGACCATTGCTTCCTAAGGGGGGAGGAATGATCCAGGTGGATATTGGTGGCCACCTGCCAAGTCCACCTGGACCCCTACTATTGTTTCTCTCAGCATTTTCAGTTTCCTTAATTATAGCACAACTTACTATTTTTAGCAGTTTTTCGGGTCCTGAACTTCTGGAGCCGTTTTGAGGCCCTAAACGACGTTTTTTGGGAAATCTGGGGGCAACATGGGTCCATGGACCGATGTTGCCCTTCCCAAAGTGGTAGTGCTCGGATAGATCTTTCTAACGAGCTATTGTACGTGTCAAACGAAGATCGTATGCCAAAGTTACGACCCCGGGAAGTTGATGTACCAATTTACCCAAACGGGGCTCACAGTTTGGCGTTTCATCTCCTAGGGTTAGGTTTTGGAATGTTAACGGTTTTCCATTGTTTCTCAACAATAAATAGGCCTTTGAGCCTCTTTGTAAGACAGTTCAGAGGCATGTAGCCACCACATCTCTTCTCAGAGATAAGCTACCATCGCCCTAGCTGGTTTGTTTCCATTTCTGGTTGTAAGCATATTTCAGTATTTTCCATTAATGAAATGAAGTATTATTTCTACTGCATCTTTGTGTATATGGTTATCTCTGTAATTGGTTGCGTTCCTGTTTAAATCCGGATCAGTGGTATCAGAGCGGTCTGCTTTTTCTCTGTTTTTCTTTGCATGTCCCCAACAAGGTCGGGATATAAGGAGTTAGGGCTTGAACTGGTCGAACCTTTGCAAGACCAGCCTCGCAAATCCCGATGGCCTCCCATGGCGGATGAGAAGAAAGATGAGGGGGCAGGAGAACCCATCAAAATCTTGCTCGAAGAAGCCCTCGAGCGACAAAGGAACGCGATGATGGACAACTTTGCCCAGATCCTTCAGCGGCTACCCAGAAGCGACGCATCGGCTTTCAGCAACTACTCTGGAAACGCCATGCCCTTTAAGATACAAGTTAATTTTGAAATCCCCATATTCGAGGGTCAGATAGACACAGATGCCGTAGATAAATGGTTAAATCTGCTAGAGGGTTATTTTTCTGTTCATGAATTTTCGAGTCGGGAAAAGATTGTTTTCGCTCTTCTCAAAGCAGCCCCCCACGTCAAGGACTGGTGGGAAACCTACTGCGAGCAGAAGGATGGAATTACTGGCTCACTATTTTCAGCCGCACCCACTTGGAATTCATTCCAGGATGCCATTAAGGAGTAGTACTACCCTGTCGGAAGCTATGAGGATGAATACATAAACTGGACTACGCTGCGGCAGGGAAGGGACCAAGACGTGCCGGAGTTCACCAATCTTTTCCATACCCTCCGCACAAAGTTGGGTATCAAGGATTCAGAGCAACATTTGATACTCAAATACCGTGGCTGCCTGCACAAGTACATCCAGGCATAAATACAATTCCTGAACATCTCCTCGCTCGGCACAGCATACCGATATGCCGTCAAGGTCGAGCAGAAGTTTAAACAAAAGAAGCGAGACTTTGGATCTGCGAATCCAAAGCAGGGGAAAGGTGCCCCTAAACCACAGAACAAAGGACAAAGCCAAGGCGGGACAACCCAAGACAACCCGCCGAAGCTGCAAGCAAAGAACAGCGCCGCGAAGCCGAAAAAGGACACTGGAAAATGGTGTGAGTTCCATAAGAGCTCCACTCACAACACAAGTGAGTGTCAGGCCAAGCAGTCACTGGTGGCTGAGCTAAAGGTTTCAGAATCAGATGCATGTTCCGACTCTGAGTCAGAACCCGATAAGGGGAATGACAAAGGGAAGCAGATCATTGATGCGGATCCCAACGCTACTGTTGCTACCACCAACTACAGAAAAATGAACCCGAAGATCCAGAGGAGGAGGAGCGTCTCTTCCACTCCCAGATGTGGGTAAAGGGCTCCCCGATATAGTTCATTGTTGATAGCGGGAGTCAAAAGAACCTCATTTTGGCAGAGGTCGTGAAGCGGTTGGGATTACCGACCACAGCACATCCACAACCATACACCATTGGGTGGCTTCACCAAGGACGAGATCTTCGCGTGAGCCAGTAGTGTCGCCTTCCATACAACATCAAGCCCTTCACGGATGAGGTACTGTGTGACATTGCTCCCCTTGAAGTTTGTGATGTATTATTAGGACAGCCATACTTATGGAAGCGACATGCTGTGTATGAATCAAGGCCCCGTGCTATTATTATTACATTGGGAAATAAGTTGTACAGGATACCAGAGGTAGCACCACCTACCGCCATCTTTTTGATTACTGCAAAACAATGCAGTAAGATCATTTCCAAAACTAGGAAATTTGTTTTCCTGATGATACGCCCTCAAGGAAAGAAGAAAACGGTGGCAACTACAGATGGACAAGGTTGTGGAGGAGTACGAGGACATCTTCACCTCCCCTGCAGGGGTTCCTATGTACTGTCAGGTCAAACACTCCATCGATCTGACCCCAGGTGCACCGCTACCCAATGGACCAATTTATCGGCGCTCCGTTCTGGAGAACAATGAAATCAAGAGGCAGATTCAGGAGCTCCTGCAGAAAGGTCACATCCGTCTGAGTTCATCGCCTTGTGGGAGCCCGATCGTGTTGGTACAGAAGAAGGATGGGACGTGGAGACTCTGTATTGACTATCGGGCGTTGAACAAGATCACTATCTGTAATAGGTACCCGATCCCGCGGATTGATGACCTCCTGGACCAACTAAAGGGGGAGAAATATTTCAACAAGATCGATCTGAAGTCAGGATATCACCAGGTACCAATGGAACCCTCTGATGTGTGGAAGACTGCCTTTAAATCCAAGGAGGGCCTTTTCGAATGGTTGGTTATGCCTTTCGGATTGATGAATGCTCCTGCAACCTTCATGAGGCTAATGGATGACATCTTGCGGCCATTCACCAACTCCTTTGTAGTAGTATACTTGGATGACATTCTGATCTTCAGCCAGAGTTGGGAAGAGCACCTCCACCACATCCGACAGGTTCTCCAAACACTGCGGCAACACAAGCTATGTGCCAATTTGGAGAAATGCACTTTTGGCATGACCCAGGTTCAGTATCTGGGATACATCATTGGTGAACAGGGGGTGCATGTCGATCCAGCCAAGATCCAAATCATTCGGGATTGGCCATCTCCAACCACTCTAACAGAGCTCTGCAGCTTTCTAGGTCTTGCCAACTTCTACCGCAAGTTCGTGTTGGGGTTTTCTCATATTACTTGGCCCTTGAGTCAAGTCACCAAGGGAGGGGCGAAAGCAAAATTATTTTGGTATGAATCTCAACAGAAGGCATTCATGGAGTTGAAGGATCGCCTCTGCACGACACCAGTGCTCGCGTTACCAGATATACAACAACCATTTGAGGTCGAGACAGATGCCTCTGACTATGCTATTGGGGCAGTCCTTACTCAACATGGACATCCAGTGGCATATCACAGTGAAACACTTTCAGACACAGTCCGGAAGTACCCCACTTATGATAAAGAGATGTATTCCATTGTACAGGCCTGCCGACAATGGAAGCATTACATTTTGGGGAAGGAAATGGTCATCCACATAGACCACTGACCCCTGCAGTTCATACAGACCCAAGGGAAATTGCAGAATGATCGCATCAGAAGTGGTCTACATACCTGCAACAGTTCCACTTGAATATCAAGTATAAGAAGGGCAGCACCAATAATGTTGCAGATTGCCTCAGTCGACCACCGATCATGGTGTTAACCACCGTGCTCAACTCTTGTGGGCACGAGACTTCTGATTGGCCACTTCTCTACAAATGCGACCCAGAATTCGGCCACACATACCAGACACTCTTGGAGGGTTGGCATGTTCCAGATTTTCACCTCCAGGATGCCCTGTTAGGCCACCTGGGTCACCTTTGTGTTCCTTCAAGCAAGCGTGCCAAGATGATTTGGGAAGCACACTACAGTCGGGCTGCTGGGCATTTCAGGGTTGAGAAAACAGTGGCAGTACTGCAAAATTATTTCTATTGGCCGAATCTTCAACAGGATGTTGGGAAGTACATCAGATCATGTACTGCCTGTGCCATTGCCAAACCGACCATTAAGAAGCACGGCCTCTATACCCCGTTGCCTACCCCTAGTCGACCTTGGGAATCCATCTCCATGGATTACATGTCAGGCCTTCCTTCCACTAAGCATGGAAATGACTGTGTTTTTGTGGTCGTCGATAGGTTCTCGAAGATGGCCATTATGGCGGCCTGCAAGAAGAATATCACAACAGAATCCACTGCTAAACTCTTCTTTGAACGAGTGTGGGTGCACTTTGGGATCCCACAGTCTATCATCTCAGATCGGGATAGTCGGTTTCTCAGCACATTTTGGTCCAGTCTCTGGTCAATGCTGGACACCAAACTCACGAAGTCCACAGCCTTCCATCCTCAAACTGATGGCCAGACAGAGGTTGTCAATAGGATGATTGTGCACATTCTGCGCATGTATAACTCAAAGCATCCATGCACATGGGACGAGAGCCTCCCCTATGTTCAGCACAGCTACAACCGAGCTCTTCATAGCTCCACTGGCCATAGCCCTTTTCAGGTGGGTTTGGGTTTCCAGCCACTATGCCCCATTGATGTGGCCATGCCACTTGCGGCTACTCACATAAATTCAGCTCATGTCCAGTCCGAAACAGATAAGGCCACTAGCTTCATTGAGCGCATCCAACATATTCGCCAGTAGATCCATGACATTCTGGAGAAATCAAATGCCAAGTACAAGCAGCGACATGATCAACATCGGGTGCCACACAAGTTTCAGGTGGGCGACAAAGTCTGGTTGCATTTGCAAAAGGAACGCCTTACTGGAGCCTATCGGAAATTGAGACCACTCCGATATGGTCCTTACACCATTACTAAGGCTATGGGAGACAATGCATTTGAGCTCAGCATTCCCCCATTCCTTGGCCTGCACCCAGTGTTCAATGTGGACTGCCTTCAGCCATACTTTCCACCATTGCTAAACACATCCGACATTGCAGAACAGCTCAAACCCACAGAATTAAATCCAGATTGCATGGAACAAGCTGCAACTGATCGGATCATGGACACACAGATCAAGAACTCTCGCCAACAGAATATCCAACTATATCGAGTTGTCAAAGCAGGCCAACTCCTTCAGCAGGGCAAGTGGCTCACCAGGGAACAAGTTCAGCAAAAGTTTCCTCATCTCATGGAGGAACTCAACGCAATGGGGACCATTGCTTCCTAAGGGGGGAGGAATGATCCAGGTGGATATTGGTGGCCACCTGCCAAGTCCACCTGGACCCCCACCATTGTTTCTCTCAGCATTTTCAGTTTCCTTAATTGTGGCACAACTTACTATTTTTAGCAGTTTTTCGGGTCCTGAACTTCTGGAGCCGTTTTGAGGCCCTAAACGATGTTTTTTGGGAAATCTGGTGGCAACATGGGTCCATGAACAAATGTTTCCCTTCCCAAAGTTGTAGTGCTCGGATAGATCTTTCTAACGAGCTATTGTACGCGTCAAATGGAGATCGTATGCCAAAGTTACGACCCCGGGAAGTTGATGTACCAATTTACCCAAACGGGGCCCACAGTTTGGCGTTTCATCTCCTAGGGTTAGGTTTTGGAATGTTAAGGGTTTTCCATCGTTTCTCAACAGTAAATAGGCCTTCGACCCTCATTGTAAGACAGTTCAGAGGCATGTAGCCACCACATCTCTTCTCAGAGATAAGCTACCATCGCCCTAGCTGGTTTGTTTCCATTTCTAGTTGTAAGCATATTTCAGTATTTTCCATTAATGAAATGAAGTATTATTTCCGCTGCATCTTTGTGTATATGGTTATCTCTGTAATTTGTTGCATTCCTGTTTAAATCCGGATCAGTACATGTACTCCATTACATCATGACAGCAAAGGAAGGACACATTGTATGCCGCACATATAGTGCCGACACCTCTTAAGTTTGTACGAACCTCAGGTTGACAATTAAAGTTGGTAGCCTTCGGAGTTGCAGCATTCTTATTGCAATATCGAGGCTCATCACCTTGCTCAGGGGAGGATCCAAAAAAAAATTTAGAGGGAAAAGGTGGCAAGTTGGCCCTCACAGAGGCAATGAAGAAAAAGTTTAAGCTGGAGAAGAAGAAGCGAGGGTATGCCATCTCTAGCATCAACAAACCTACAGTCAAGGTCACGACACAAATATTGGCAAGGTAGGTGATGCGGAGGTGTCACGTGGATGAGGCGCCCATGCCAGTGGCTGCACTAGAGGCGCAATGCGCAGAAGAGGTCCAGTTCAACTGGGTGAACTACCTATGCGGTGAGTTCCTTGCGAACTGCTGCAAGGCACAGGAGTAAGGCAAAAAATTTCATTACGCATGGCTCCTATTGTCGATCATACTAGTGGCATGGGAGTTGCCCGAAGATAGCCAGTTCCCTTCGGTCGTGCAGGACCTTCCAGAGGTAGCGAAGTACACTTCATTGTGGGTGACTAGGGATGCGTCGTGGATCAGAGAGAGCAAGATATTTTGGGTGTTCATGGAGACGAATATTAGGATGGGGATTAATCGCAAGCCGCGGTTATCGCCCACAATCTACAACAGTTTGCAGAGCTTTACAGAGTTCAAAGCATACTTCCACCATGTCTTCATTAGGGTATGGAATGACCCTATGAAGACGTGGCATGATTTATCGTATTTGGTGACTAATGATATGATATTCGCAGTCCTTAATTCTTGGCTGCCGAAGTGGCGTGCTCCAGCTGGCTCCGTGGTGCAAACAGAGAAGTCTGTTGTCTAGCGCAAGAAAGAAGAAACAAAACTTCGGATGGCGCAAATGGCGGAAAATCACAGGAAAAAAGAAGCAATGGCTAAGGCCCAAGCAGTGTGCAACGCTGCGAAGTTGGCGGAAAAACAGCAGAAAATAGTAGAAGAAGAGCGTGAAGGACAGAAGTCACCTTCGCCTGAACCGGAGATCGACACAGAACAAGGTGGCATGGACTCATAGACGACGTCCACCCACCTCAAGCGTTTGCGACCGCGAGAGCAGACAATGCTGTGAAAGAAGCCAAAGGCATCAAATACTTCTTTCGACCCAATCACCCTCACTGAGGGGGATTTACATGATATCGGCGAAATGGTGAGGTATGTCACCGCAGAGGCCCTCCAGTAGTTTGAGGAACAAAAACAGTTGGTATTGGGGGCTCTCCGGACAGATAAACAGGAGTTGCAAGTGCACACTCCATAGACTAGCACAGTGTCCACTAGCCTTGCGATCGACACTTCAGCTGTCGAGGAAATGTTGCGCACTAGGGTGACCAACATGGTAGTGCTACCAGATGGGGCACTCACTAAAGAGTAGGAGGCTGACAGGGCCATGATTAGCAATTTGAAAGGGGTCAGATTAAATATGGTCGTGCTTCCTTGGGAAATGTTCTATCTCTTGTAGGATGGAGTCACTGCGGAACTTCGAGCCAGGGAGAGTGGCGCTATATAGGTAATGAGTGAGCAGTGCATCAACATTGAGCAGTTAAGCCTGCAGCACAACAAAGCAGTAGAGAAGAACAAACAGATACTGCAGGTCATCGAGGAAGCCTGCCAGATGGTCTTGGAGTTGGACATTCAAGTAGAGGAACCGGTGGAGGCACGCATCAGTAAGTTAGCCACAGGGGTGCACGATGCAAAAGTAGAGATGGCTAGGGTTCAGCAGGAGCTAAACCTGCAGATCGCATAACTGCAGTTGAAGGCTCAGCCTTCAACTTCGCCGGAGGTTAGAGAACAGCGTACCATTGCAGTCACAGTAGCAACAGTGGTAGTTGATAGCGCAGTGGCAGATTGCATGCAGATGTTCAAGTAGTCATTTGAGGTCCTAACTACCCTACAAGAGGACCCGAATGTAGAGTGCCTAGAGACAGAGGCACGCAAGCTACAACAAAAGTATGATGAAGTAAAAGGGACCGCGAAGAAGGTTGCCCTTACACAGAGACTTGCAAGGATGCAGAAAGCAAAGTCGCTCAAGGAACAAGTGGATGTCGCTCGACACAAGGAAGCAGTCTTAAAAGTGCACCTACAGCCATGGATCGATGAGGCGTATACAATTACAACCTCCATTGAAACAAAGATCATGCAACTGCAAGCAACTCAACAGAGGATTCAGGGCAACAGTTCAACATCAACGGTCACCAAACAGTGCATGGAGGAAGTCCTACAGGCAGCGCTCAGTGTGTTGCCGAAGTTGCCACGATCCAAGCAAATTTGGGAGGTCTTCACGCTAAGATCTCCACACCTATCGAGTGACTCGAGGGCAAGTCACGATGTTTGTGTTGGGGGGCTATTGGGCACCGGATCCCCCAAGGGAAGTTTTGGGGCTTAGAGCCCAGATTTTGGTCCAATTTTGTAATTCCAATGTAAAGACTCCTCATTTTGTGGGCACAGAGCACGTAGTTGTTAAAGAGTAAAAGGGTTGTCGACCCTCATTTTGATAATTGGGATTGTATAAATAGAGCGAAGCTCTAAGTAATCAAAGGCATAAAAAAATCTATAATAAGATAGATCGAATAATGAAGATATGAGGTATGCAAGATAGCTCTAAAATGTTTGTCTAAGTTTTGGATCATAGCATAGGTAGAGGCTCTGCAACTGAGTGCGCAGAGGCCTAGTAGTCTGCAGCTGAGTACACAGACCCCTGTAGCTGAGTGTGTAGGGCGAGTCGAGTCTGTAATCATCTGGAAGTATTAATAAAGATAAGCTTCTATCATTTCTACATCTTTATTTCCTATTTATGCATCTATCATATTGGGTATGAATTTCTCTTCTAATGATTATATGATGTGCGAATATGTATAACTGTATTGGTTAAGTGAACGCAAGTAAGAGCATTTGTTTATGTGAAGATAATTAAGATATGTCAATAATATAAGTAAGATACTTAGCCTAGTTTGGGAAATAGCGCAGCTCGCTACCCTAGCAGCACGAAAGGACTTCAGCCCCCAGTTAGGGCTACGCGAAAGCCAATTGTAACAGATCATGAAGGTACTGAAGGATACACCAAAGCACGAAGCACCCTACGCGAAGGCGATTATATTTGGAATAAACCGACATCACAAACATCTCAAGGGTGTGGAAACTTGGTTCCAACATCCCCCCATATTACTTCGGGTGGGACTTCAGTCCACGCTCTGCGAGCTAATGCCGAAAGGGCTAGTAGTGTAGGGATTTGTTTGGATAACTAATGCTGAACCTGGGTTAGGCCCCCTCAAGCCAACATAACTCATCCATTATGAGCTTCTTCAAGTCGCCTAAACAAGTTACATACCATCTATCCTTAAAAAACAATATTCATCATCAGTGAACTTGTATTCCCTGCTAAGTGTTCCCTCTAGATATCATTGTAAAGTTTTCTTCATATGTTGAAAATGTTCATTGTGTTGTAGTGCCTCTTTGATCTTTTCTTTGCTATCAGAATCAAAAGTTGTCGTATCTTCGAAGTGAGATACTTCTAGACTTCTGCTAAGTGCACCTGCTAGTATGTTCTCCTTACCCTTAATATTCTTGATCTTGAAATCAAACTCGTTGATAATGGATAGCCATCTAGCTTGTCTTGCATTTAGTTTACGCTGATCAAACAAATATCTCAACCCTCCATGGTCTGACATTAGCACAAATTTTCTTCCAAGCAAGTAATGCATCCACATCTTTAATGCATGCATAATGGTTGTGAGTTCTAGATCAAGTGTGACATAGTTATTTTCATGTTCAATCAGTTTTCTTAATTCACAACAGATCACATGCCCTTCTTGATTTAGGAATCCACCTTGTCCTTCCTAACAAGCATGTGTGCAAACTAAGAAATCCTTCTTAGGATCAGTTAATCTCAAGATAGTTGCATGTGTGAGAAATTTTTTTAGTTTCTGAAATCTACTTGCGCACTCTGATGTCCATCGAAATTTGACTCATTTCCTTTCCAAGATTGTAATTAAATGCCCAATCTTAAAAAAAAATATTGAATGAACTACCAATAGTATCTAGCCAATCCCATGAAAGATCTAACTTTTGTGATATTGTAGGGAGTGTGCCAATCCATTATGGCCCTAATCTTATTGGGATCCACTACAACACCTTCCCTTGAGATTAGATACCCCAAATATTGAACTTGTGACTTAAAGAATTCACATTTGCTAAATTTTGCATGCAATTTATGTTTTGTCAGTAACTACAACACTGCCTTAAAGTGTTCTTCATGTTCTTCTTTAGCTTTCAAGTAAACTAAGATATCATCTAAAAATATTAACACACATTTGTCCAAGTATTGGTTCAGGAAATTATTCACCAAACACATAAATGTGGTTAGGGAATTTGTAAGCCCAAATAGCACCACCATGAAATCATAGGGCCCATATCTTGTCTTGAATGTAGTGTTATGAATATATTCATCTTTAATTCAAACTTGATGGTAGTCATATTTCAAATATATATAGGAAAATATTATGGCTCCTCTCATTTGGTCAAATAAATCATCAATTCTTGGCAGTGGGTATTTATTCTTTATTGTAGTTATTCAACTTCCAGTAATCAATAAATAGCTTTAATGTACCATCGTTCTTCTTCACAAACAATGTTGGGGCACCCTAAGGTGATACATTAGGCTTGATATATCCTTTATCCAACATCTCTTTCAGATGTACCTTTAATTATATTAGCTATGGTGTGCTCATATGATATGGGGCATTAGAAAATGGCATCAAACTGGGAATCAACTTGATGGAGAAGTTTATGTGTTTCTTGGGCGGTAATCTCAATATATCTTCTAGAAATACATTATTGTATTGTTTTAAGATATTATGCTCCTCAAATGTAGGTTTGCTTCCCTCTGTCACATAGGTTACTTGGAACACGAATGGGGAACATCCTTTCTGGTTGAATTTCTTCACTTGTAACGCTAAAATTTTTCTGACTAAGATAGGCTTTCTCTTCCCTTGTAATATATTTTCATTGCCTTCATCATTGAGGCATTCCAGTGATTTATTATAGCAATACAATTTTTTTTGTCGACTGCTAGCCAATCCATGCCAATTATGATGGCATATGAACCCAAGAGTAGTATATTTTGGTTCCTCGTTGTGGGCATGCTATCCAATTCTAAATAGCATGATTCCACTAGCTCTGTCACTCTCTTTTTGGCTCCCATGCCCAAATGGACAATCCATGATTTCTCATGAATTTTCCTTTGTTGGGCACATTTCTTGCGACTTTCGAGCTGATATAGCATAAATTAGAACCAAGGTCAATTAAATTTGAAATGGGTTGGTTAAATACCATACCTTCCATTTTGATTACTAAAGCTTGATGTTCGGTTTCCTTGTTGTCCAATGCAGCATAAATTAAAAGCATACTTTTGGTCACCACATCATTCATCGTTTATACCTCTTCCACATCACACAATCTTTTTTCATTTTTCTATTCGTGAGGACAATCCCTCCATAGGTGGTTCCCTCCACATTTCAAACATTGGAATGGTCCTTTCTTGAACCCTTCAACCTCTTCCCTTGCAAGTTTACTAGGTTGATACCTATTAGAAATAGGAAAAGTTCACTGGAATTCACCCTTGGCATGAGTGATGAACTCCACATTTTTCCCTCCTTGTTTATATCTTGAGGTTTTCATCCCTTTTCTCTTGAAAATGGTCTTATCTTTCTTCTTCCATTATGTTCAAAGCTCATCCCTATGCTTAGAATGAACATAGAAATACTTGGTTTTTCAGAAGGTGTCTAATAATGTTCCTGGCTCATAAAACTAATATTATCTTGTTCAGATTGTGATAACCCACTGAGGTACCTTTGACTATTCACTTTCTCATCTCTAATGCATGGGACATACCTCAAAAGTTCTAATAATATATTAGTGTACTCATATGTGGTAAGTTGCAATAGATTATGCTTGTGGAACTATTTAACTTTGTTGTTGTAGTACCTCTAAGATAGATACATTACACAAAAATATTATTCAAACTTCCTCCATGACAACTCCTTCTCTATGTCCTTGACATTTCTTAAATCCGCCCACCATATATCAGCTTTACCCTTCAAGCTGAAAATGGCTACTTTGGCTTTCATGTTGTTAGACTAGTCATGTACTCTGAAATATTTCTTCATTCCCAACAAAGAGGCTTCTGCCTCTTCAGACTTCTTAATTTCTTTGTCAAAGGTAAGGGGTCTTTCTTTCTTGAAATCCTTTTAAATTATGCTTTTCTCACTCTTTCTTTGCTATTGGTATCTTCTAGTTCCAAAATTATATAGCTGGTCTAGCTACTTGGCTCTCTTTTTATAGTGTTAAGTGGAATTCCCCACTCATTGTGTCTTCACTTGGTCACCTATGTCTTTTCTTTGACATGTTTCCTTCTGCCTTATTAGCCTCGGCCCTCCAATCCGTGTTTCTATACTTCCAAGGGACCTTGGAGGGATTTGTGTTTACCTATATAATTGACACCAAGCTCATATTACTTTTCTTATAGATCAGATAAACTCTATAAAATCATTACATTCACTTATGTTTACTTTGCTTGTGCTCTGACAATATTTCCATTATTTTCTTTACAACTTCTTGAATCAACCTTCCAGCTCCTAAGAGTGTCCATCCAATTAGGGAAATTCTCCTCAGACCTCTTCCCAACTGAGTCATCTTCTTAATTATGTTAAGATATATCTATCTTTTATTACATCATTTTGTTGCTCACTCTTCGTTTTCTAGTTGTAATTTGTGTCTTCTTATGTGCCATCACATACATAGCTTAAAATTGAATTTGGCATAAGTACATCAATTTATTACCTTGGCATGTTAGCACTATGCATACTGATCTGAAGCTGTTCAAAATATCAAAATGAATGTTAGTCATATATAATAAAAGGACATGTAAACATTCTCTCAGAGTTAGCAACCACATACGTTGTAAATCCAAGGAAAAATTGCATATGCCACAATTAAACTTATACCAATTTTTATTCGTGAGTCTCTTCAAGTCTAGTGTTCAACCTAAGCTCTAATACCACTATATAACCACATCCCTCCCCCTTATGGCTTACTCAGGCTAATGAAGGTGTTACCTACTCATTCTAACATGATATACAAGATTTTCTATGAAGATGGGGTTATCTAAAACCTTAGTTTTCAAAGTATTCAGAATTTAATTATGATACCACCATTATGTTCAAATCATTTAGAAATTGATGGTGATATAAAGTTTATCACAATATGAGCCCCATATCAAAAGCTACACCAATTTGAAGTTTGGCCTGTTAAAAGAGGCCATCTCAACAAGTTGGCCACATGATGTCGATGTGTGCAACCCTAACAGGTCATATCGGTGGGTCATGTTGACCTAGGTCTTTTTCAAGATGGCTCACCGATCTTTTAAAGTTATTGTTGCAGTACGTTGTGGTTAATGAAAGAAATAAGCAGTGGTGGTCCCCCAGTTATACATCAAACCATGCACCGAAATCTCCTGGCAATAGGTGGTGGGGCATGACAGGTTTCTATGGTGAGTTCACATCAAAATATGTCAATCCTTGTTAGCACACTTTCTCCACATTACTTTGCATAGATCACAAGTGATGATGGTGGGAAGAAAGCAGTGGGTGGAGAGAAGATTATGTACTCACAATTCCTTAGCCAAGCCCACTCTCATCGATTTTCTCATTCAATTGGTATTCAACCATTGATTTGGCCAACTCACTTGTTAAGCAACTTTATTCATGGCCAATGACCAATGATCAATATCAACCCATGCAGAATTTTTCCATTGGGGCATGACTCCACTAGCACTTACTCATTTTTGACCATGCTCATTTACAACAGGTTTCACACTCTTTTCTCCTACCTGCCTTGGAAGCATACATGTATATATAACAAAGAACCCAAAGTTGGAATAATAAAATGGGGAGGTACTCCCTCTCCTGTGCCTGCTTGATTGAGGTCTTAAGGCTTAATACAACCCAAGGCTTGAAGCTTGAGCCATCAAAATCAATGACTATGTTTAACACAGGGGCAACCCCAACCACTAATGTCTGGAACTGTGACCCCAAAAATCTAGTTTAAACATTATAACCCATGCAGGGAGTAGATTTACTTGCATTTTCACATGATTAGAAATCAACTTGACAAGCACAATCAGATAACTACATAGTTTCTCATACGCAACATAACTATAATAATGGACCGCAAGATCCAAGAGTGCATTAGATTCATTGACATACACATATCAATCTAGTCATTAACTTGACATTGAGCCTCATATTTGAGGCATTCATTGCATTTATAAACACATAAGATCTTACACCATTCACAGTATAACGCAAATCATCAAAGATCATAAGACAACATGTGTAATTAATTTATACTTATTTGTGTGATAAATATGGTTGGCAACCAAAGGAAGAACTTTTACTCTCCACTCAACCATAGGCAAACTACACTACCATATTTCTTATAGTTGGCCACCCCTAGGTTAGATCCAGAGTCTAATTAGATGCTTGCACAAGGGAAATTCACACCAATGGCTTGGTTAAAAACTCAAGAGATGGATAGAGAGCGGTTCGACGGACCTGCACTCTAGGGTTTCTGATCCATCTGCAACGGCAGACCTCCTCGGAATCCTGCAGACTTGCCAGATACAGCACCTCAGAGCCATCACAAAGCAACGAAGAGTAGTCTAAGAACCAATGAAGCCCCCTCAGGGGGAGGGCACAGAACCTCCCCCATTGATCAATGATGAAGGGCAGAAAAATAAGGAAGGCGAATATCAAGAGGTTCAGAGTGGGGATCACGCGGATCTTAACCAGCAAGGGGGAAAAAATACAACAAAGTACAACCTAGAGTAAGCTCGACCACATGCAAGCCAGTAGCAACAGAACGGCCGAAAGTAGAGTTTCCAAGCCAATGCATAAATGCTCAGATACAATACATGCGGGATCATGCGCTTATAGGCAATTTTATAGGGATCTGGCCAACTGAGAAAGCGCTGCGAGGTTGGATAGCAACGAAATGGAGCCCAAAAGGACACATCACATTGCAGCTGGGACCTAAAGGATTTTTTACAGCCATTTTCAATTGTTTGGAGGACAGAAACAGGGTAATGGATGGAGGCCCGTATTTCTTCAATGCAGCTGGATTGTATCTCAGAGGATGGGTAGAACGCTTCAACCCTGACAAAGAGGACCTCAGCTGGGCTCCTGTCTGGATCAGGCTTTACTCGCTTCCTGTGGAGTATTGGGAAGAAGTCTCTCTACAAGAAATAGGTAATGTTCTAGGAGAATTTATCAAAGTAGCAGAGGAAACAAAAATCCGAAGATACACCTCTTATGCAAGAATCTGCGTGTACATGAACCTCAACAAGGCGCTCCCGGATGCGGTAAGTTTACTCCATGACGATTATGAATGGGTTCAGTTAATTGATTATGAACATGTCCCGTTTAGGTGCAGACGATGTCATGCACTGGGTCACCTATTCAGGGATTGTCCCCTAAATAAAAAATCCTCTCCTCCAAGCGCCTCTGATAAGTCTGAATCTGATGGTTTCACCAAAGTATCCAACCGCAGAAAAAACCACAAGAAAGCAGCTCCAAATCCCAGGCGACCTCAAGCTACTGCTTCCAAGCCTTCAACGAGCAACAGTTTTGAAGCTCTAGCTAATGAACCCGTGATCAATCCTGATAACCCAACTCCCCCAGAGCGAGGGGCAAAGAAGGATAAACAACCAATGCACACAGAATCCATAATGATCCCAGCAAATCTGATGATCAACGATCCCTTTTCTTCAGCTAAGCATAAAGCTCCAGAATGGTATCTTCAAGGAATGGAGGAAGACATTAGAGAACCTGACTCAAGAACAGTAGCAGAAATCAATGAAGAGCAAAATGACTCTCAGTTCATGGAGGAGGACCCAGAAAATATAGACATCAGGGAACTAGACATTCAGGGCCTTAAGCAGGCATGCAACGCAAAGAATTTTGACAAAATTCCAGATCAACAGGTAGAGGACCTGGAGGAAATCTTATCAAGGGCACACAAGCAAAAATCACTAGGTATCCAAACTGGAAGCACTTGGGATGGAAGAGTCATCACCAAAGACATCAAAAAACGTGGAAGAAAAACAGATCTTCAACGAACAATCAGGATAGGAGCGATGTTAGTGGAGTCTGGCAAATACTCCAAGCTAACAAAGTATTACGAATACCTCCAAAACTCTTCCCAATGAAGTTAATATCATGGAATATTAGAGGGCTTAATAGCCCAGGGAAAGGGAGACTTCTTAAAAAAATGATAATGCAAGAAAAACCACAAATACTCTTCATACAAGAAACAAAATGCAACTCAAGTGCAATAGAAAGGATTGCAGCAAAAGCATGGCTAGGAGGACTTAATGTGGCCATAGATGTAGATGGAGCATCTGGAGGTCTTGCAATCCTATGGGACGCTCGCTCTATAACACTCTCCAACATTCATGCAAATAAGAACTTCATCCAAGCAATATTTCACATCACAGGAACTAATACACATGGGCATCTTACCAATGTGTATTTTCCCCAGGAATCCACGCACAAAATAGAAATCCTGAATGCCCTCTCGGAACTCAACTCAGCTAGAATGCACCCATTGTGGATAGCTTGGGGGGGATTTCAACATGATCACCAGAATAGAAGAAAAGAAAGGAGGCAGGAACAACGGGAACCAAGATGGGATTCACCTCAAGGATTTCATTCAAAATAATTGGCTTATGGATATGCCTTTCAACAACGGTCTTTTTACATGGAATAATAAAAGAACAGGGTTACAGCAAATATATTCTCGCTTGGAAAGATTCTTAATATCAAACAATGTTATTCATTTACGGGGCGACTTTGCAGCGTCAATCATGCCGATCGGGGGATCGGATCATTGGCCAATCTCGTTACAATGGACTCGGCCAGGAAGCACCATTCGAAGACCATTTCGATTTGAAGATTTCTAGTTGTCTCACCCAGACTTCAATAATCTAATCAGCACAGAATGGAATAATTTTACGCTTTCTGAAGGAACGAAGATGTCACAGTTTCAACAGAAGCTCAAGCATCTCAAGGGTAAGATCAAACAGTGGAATCATAATTCATTTGGCAACATTTTCCAGGCTCAAAGCGCTCTCGATCAGGACATGAAATGCCTGCAACAGAGGATCATAAAGGAAGGCCGATCAGAGGACCTGTCAGAACAGGAAAAAATTCTTGAGTCACAAATCCTAGAAAGGGAAAAACAGGAAGAAATGCTATGGAGGCAAAAATCAAGAATAAAATGATTTAAGGATGGAGAAAAAAACACAAAATTTTTCCACAGTACTACCATCCAACGCAGAATGAACAATAACATAACCCACATTCTAAATGAGTAGGGGGATAAGAAGGAAACTCATGAAGACATGGAAAGAGAATTTGTAAACTATTTCAAGAAGGCGCACAAAGAACCTCAAATAAATAGATCGAATGCTATAGAAAAAATCACTAGACATATTCCGAAGTTAATTACAGAGGAGCACAAACAACTTCTCCTTAGACCGGTCGAACTGCAGGAAGTTGAAGCAGTTGTACGCCAATTGAAAGCCGGGAAGGCGCATGGTTCGGATGGGTTCACTTCAAACTTTTTTCAAAAGTTCTGGGACTTGATCAAAATGGACGTATGGCAGGTGGTCAAGGAATCAAGATCTCTAAGATGGATGTTCCCCGGAATGAATGCTACATTTATTGCTCTCATCCCCAAGGAGGCCCGGCCCAGCACTCCTGATAGATACAGGCCCATTGCCCTTTGCAACATTATCTACAAGATTGTCTCCAAAATCATTGCCTCCAGGCTCAAACTGTTGCTCCCTCTCATAATATCACCGGAGCAATCTGGATATGTCGAAGGGAGGCAAATCATGAATGGTATTATTCTCACTCATGAAATAATCCACTCCTTAAAGCAATCCAAGAAGCTAGGTATGTTCCTTAAAATTGATCTCTCAAAGGCTTTTGATAGTTTAAGCTGGTTGTTCTTCATTCCATGCCGCTATACCTGTTCTCTATCCTGGCCGCTCCCAAATGGGTGCTAAAAGAAATCAAGCGTCTTCAAAGATCTTTCTTATGGGGCAGCTCAGGTCAGAAACGTAAATGGGCTTTGGTTAAACGGGACACTGTCTGCCTTCCCAAAAGTGTCGGCGGAACTGGCCTTAAGGACCCCTCTCACAGCAATAAGGTCATGGGAGCGCGTATCTGGTGGCGATGGGTCACTATGCCATCCACCCCATGGGCCTATTTGTGGACAGCTAAATATGCAAACAATCGTCCCTTAGAGGAACTAATCAGAATATCAGAGGTAGGAATGGGCTCTTTAATTTGGAACTCAGCCAAGAAGCATAGAAGTTTAGTTCAGCAGCATAGTTTTTGGGAAGTCAAGGATGGCAAGGATGCAAGATTTTGGGAAGATTCCTGGCAGCAGCTACCCAAGTTAAAGGACCTTCTTCATCCTATGCATATACCGGAACAGAACCTACAAGAACTCAACAAGGTAAAGAATTACTGGAAATCTTCACCCATACAAAATACCAGGCAATGGTTAGAGGCACATCAAATCTTAAGAAATGGAACGGAACAAGATCAAAAAACTCTTCAAGCGGAATTAATGAGAAGAAAAATTCAATGTTCGGAGGAAAGAGATATTCTCAGATGGGGATATGGAGAAAAGGGAGTATTCTCAACAAAGGAGGCTTACAATATTATAATCCAGGAGCACATGGTCAAAGATAACCTCTGGAGCAAAGTGTGGGATCCCACCAACTGGCAGAAAGTTTCTACCTTCCTCTGGCTCCTTGGTCACAACAAGATTCTTACATGGGACAATCTCCGGAAATGGAACTATCAAGGACCCTCAATATGTCCTAACTGCAAACAAGAGGAAGAGTCTACAAAGCATCTTATGCAATCCTGCATCATGGCGCGCAAACTCTGGGAAAAAGTAAGCTTCCGCTGCCAAAAGGAAAGTAGAATTCAGGGAGATGTCATAGATACGGTGTGCAGATGAGAACATAACCCTTTTCAAAGCAAGATATTAAATTTCCTCTAGAAACTTATTCCGGGCTTCCTAATGTGGACAATTTGGAAGGAGCGAAATCGAAGAATATTCAAGGACCAATCTATGCCGATGGAGAAGCTCTAGAAAATTATGTGTCAAAATATCAAAGAATCCATATCTTTGCATACCTGGTGTCAGGAGGATCTCCCTTCTACACCCTAAGAACAAAACATATGGGCCAACTGGAACCTTCAATGGCATCAAGCAAACATTGCCCAAAGAATTCATCCTCAGACAAATCATTCGCCTAAAAAATGGATTCCACCTCCCAAAAATATTTATCAGTTAAATTTTGACGGGGCCTCAAAAGGCAATCCTGGAAATTCAGGCTTCAGAGGGATTTTTAGAGATTGGAAAGGAATTCCTCTGCTAACCTTCTTAGGCTCACAAGGATGGGACACCAATAACTCAGCGGAATTAGAAGGTCTTTGGCAAGGGCTCATACTCGCTCAAAAGCATGGATTTTTTCCTCTGATCATCGAAGGTGACTCTCAGATCATCATTAACATGGTCATCAAAATCATGCAAGGCACCCCTTCAAGCAAAGTAAGTAGCAGTTGGAGAATGGCAAAGCGGTTGGAACTCATCAAAACATGGCTCATCCATCACAGGGCGATAACTCTTAAGCATATTAGATGGGACGGGAATAAAGTGGCGGATCTTTTAGCAAACTTCGGAGTGGAATGTGAATTTAACCTTCATACAGGCTCAATTATAGGTTTGGTCTCTAATTCCTAACTCAAGGACTTTCAAAACAACGTGAAGAAGGAAATGATGTAGGAAGGAGAAGAGGACCCAAATGTGGGTGATTCATTCCATAGTTAATGTGTTCGTTTATGATCGTTGGCATAGTGTCCTGCAGACTGAAGTGAAGCGCTCATCTCCAGGTTAGCGCAAGGCCCAAGCAGGTTCACCTTATGTGTATTCAAATCATCATGCAGGTTGATTTAATGCTCCTCCTTGATAGTTACACAGTCCAGATGGTTCTAATCAGGCAGTTCGCAGCCCCTCCATTTACGGTTTGTTGTTCGGCTTTTTGTTGTGGCCCTTCCCTTCTGAAGCATCCTCGCTGAGGAAACACCTTTGTTATTTGGGATAAGCTCAAGCATATTCAGGTGCCTGACTTCCATTGCTCTTCCCCATCCGGCTGGCCCTGCTCTGGGCATGCGAGCTCTATTCACTGCTGTTTGTTTTGTCCCGGTGTTCCTACCTGGTCCAGTATTCTCTGGTTTTGCAGAATAGTCATGGTCCGGCAGAGATTGTTGAGTCGTCGTGGTGGGAGCCGAGGAGGAGGAGGTCACAGGCGATCTCAGACTTCTCAGCCCGCCCCTCAAGCCATGATGCCCCCGTCCAGTCCCTCCCGCAGACCACTCCCGTATCATGCTTTTCAGAACTTCCATTTCAGGTTTCAGAGCAGTTTAAATCGGCCAATCATTTCTGCTAACATTTCCATTATCTTCACGGAAGAGGAGTCTTCTATCCCCGTCTCTACAAGCGACATGGCGGAATCTTCTCAGGAAGGTCTCAGAATCGTGGGTGGCCATAGCGCAGAGCAACAACAGGGAAATATTGGTCAGACAAGCAAGCAAGGTGGATTGCAGGAAGCGGATAAAGGAATTGATGGCAGTTCGAGCAGTGATCCTCTGGATATGCAGCCAGGCGGTAGCATCCATGGCGCGTCGGCATCGTTGGAAGATGACGGAAGCTCAAGCAGCTCTCCTCAGGCTCTGAATCCCCCAGGTGGCAGCGGGGAGGGCGAGGCGAAGCACGGTGAAGATATATGGTATGGCAACGAATGTCTGGTGGAGGAAGTGCAGCTGGACCAAGATAAGCTCATATGATGACTCCTGTTTGCCTTCTTAGCACTCTTTTTGTTTGTTTTTGGGTCCAACGATTATATGGTGTTGTCGGTGCGGTCAGGAGTTTGTCACTCTGGTTTTGTTTATGTACTTATGGTCTGGAAGTTGGAAGATCTTACCCCAACTTGGATGTATGTTTCCTGTAAATGGTCTCCCCAAATATGGGATAGTTCTGTCAGTTTTGAAAGCATGCAGGTCCTCTCTGTCGAGGCTCAGTCCTCCTTGTAATTTTACTATTACCTTACTTTAATAGGTTTAGCATTTACTGAGAGAAAAAAAAAAAAAAAAAAAAAAAAAAAAAAAAAAAAAAAAAACTCAAGAGATGGAGTCCATTGTTTAGGTGATTCATCAACTACTCTCTTACAGTAAGCACCTAAGTGATTCACTTACTCTCTGAGTTTCAAAAAAAAGGGCTTCACCCAAATTCAAGATGAATATGTTGTTTAGTTCTTGGGGACTGAATCCACTATGTAGGTGTTTCATCAACCATTCTGCAAGGACTTGATGGTTAATAAACCATCAACAAGCACTAAGTTTTTCATTATCCAAACAACAAGAACCTAGTGGTTTTAATCAACCCTTCAACAAGCACTTAATGGTTCATCAACTAAACAACAAGAACTAATTGGTTGAATTAACTGTTCAAAAAGCACTTCTTGGTTCATTAGCCAAACAACAAGCACTAAGCGGTTCATCAACCAAATGATAGAAACTAAGTGGTTCTTCAGCTAAACAACAAGCACTTAGTGGTTCGTTCATTCACTGAGATTCACACGGGCAAAATATTCTTATACAAGTAATTCAATGGTCTCAAACACAATAACAAAGGATCACACATGAGGTCACAAAGTACAAGCTCAATTTTATAGAACACAAGATCAAGGTATTAAAGCACCAATATCAAGGTCACCTCTAATGCTACTCAAGCATCCACTTGGAGCTCCATAGTTGCACACTACCCAGAATTGATCTCGAAGATTTATACACTATAGGAGAATAAGAGTGTCTACACACCAGAATCATAGAGGGAGAGAAAATTTCCCACTCATGACAAGGAATCAATCCCAATAACAGATCTAATAAATCAGAGAGATTATGAACCAACCAGATGCAAATATGGATGTCTGAGAGAGACAGCTCCTTCCATAAGACCGACCACTGAAATTTGAAAAATGAATTGTTAATCAAATGAATTCAAACCTAGCCAACCAATCCGCACCCCCCCCCCCCCCTCTTTTTGTGCACTCATATAGCTAATTCCCTGTGTCCCTATGAGTATTAAGAAAGCACTAACTTGGCTCTTTGGCATTGTATTTTGAAGGGTCGTTTCGACTATCTCTTGTATCTTCAAGGGGTTAAGTTGAATGTGCATCACCCTTCCCTTCCACCACTTTCAATCTCACTCTCATAAATGATTTTCAACAACATGCAGTCCTCCCCCCCCCCCCCCAATCACATCACATTAAAAATTTGTGACAGAATGGCTTCTCTCAGCTGCATGTGGATTCAATATTAAATTCGGCTGGGTAGGGTTTTTCAAAATATGCATGAGAGTAATTAAGCAACTCCCCTCATAATAAGGATCCATAAGATGTTCCCCTTCAATTTTTTAAATTTATTTAAATTAGTAATAATTAAAAAAATGTTTAATTCATAGTTTCAACTAGCCATTCAACCATACACTGGTGTTGGAGTTCACATTTAACATTACAAAAATTAGTGGTCAAAATAGGGGATGTTACAAGGTATGCGTGATAATGGTGGTTACAAGGTGGGAAAGGCTTCAAGGTAGGTGCCATAGCCATACGACTAGATAATGGGGTTCCAATAGCCTAAGTGTATAAATTCAAAGAGGGACCAATCATGGAGACATGTGTTATCTCTTTACTCGGCCTGCTTTTTCCACCCCTCTAGTGTGCCTTTTACTTTTAATGATTTGTTTTTATTTGGTAAATATGTTTTGTATTTCATACTACCCATTTAATATGAAACAGTTTCTCGCTCATTAGGGTTGGTACTTTAAAGATTTGTTTTCTTTAAATGAAGTATTAAATGCTCGAGGAATTCGATGATGGCTAATGAGGGGTCTAGAGCTCATGCTAGGCTTTTGCTCATGTGCTAAATAATGTCCCAACCATATTTTGCATTTTACATTTTTATTTTACTATGGATTTATATGATTTTAAATTTATTTTAGTCACATGAACCTCTAAGGCTGATTTTCTAAGTCTTGACTCAAATATGTGGATAAAGGGTGCCAATCCCAATGACCAATGACTATTGGCTTAAATAATGGAGATAGATAATTAGGAGAGATGGAAAATGGTACGTATGGATTACCTTGGACACACTACATCAATTATTTTTTCCCTAGTAGTGCTCTTTCTAAACCCTTAATCCTTAGAGGAGGTCCCATCGGTCTACATCCCAAGACTAAGCCCCTAGGCGAAGTCTGGGAACGAGAATACAATCAATATTGGTTAAGCATCTAGTTTTCCCTATGATCCATATTAATATGCCCATGAAAATGAATGAAAGCACATGGTTGTAAGAATGGTTAAAGTACCTACTGATAGATGACCCATCTTCCTTTAAGAAGAAATGCCAGATGTGAGAGATATTTGACCAAAGCAATAGGTGGAGGATCTTAGCATAATGTCATGTGTTAATCATCATAGGGATGTTGGTAGGTTGGGCGTCCAAAGAGGAGAAAAAAATCTCCTAGGGGTTACCCACTTTCTGGCGGGTAATGGGAACTAACCATGATTCTATTGGAATTCCTCCATATTAAGCCTTTAGGGCAATGTTGCTTTTAAATTTGGAGGGTATGTTAGGGTCCTATCCAAACCTCCCTACTTAAGGCTATCTAAAAGTTAATTTAATTTTTGTATGCAACCATCCTATTTGAATAAGTCTCATTGGATAATAATGAATATTTGTGTAATATAGGTCCACTTTATAAGGCCTCTAGGTAATTGGTACCCTAACAAGACCACACGTAGTTAGGATTTTTGTTATTAAAAAACTATTTAAAGATATAGAAGACTATAGAATGTTTGTATTGTGTTGTGGATTTGGAGCTTTGCTCGGTGAAAGGTTGTTAGGCCCTATATAAACTTCATTTTGACCCTAAAACCCCTTATTAATCCCTAGATATTGAGTTGTTCCATTTCTATTTTTATATTGTTAGGTTGGCTGGAACCTTTCATTATACACTTTTCCTCTAATATAAATACCTAGGAGACCTAGTCTTAAGATCGTCAAATCTTGTATTATGCATTGTAGTTATTGTAAAAAGAGGTTTCCCCATGAAAGTGGATTATAATTGTTGGTTTCTTAACATTTTTAAGGTTGAAGGTTCATAACATTTGGTATCAAAGCATAAGAACCTATGGTTTTGTTGCTTCTAACAAGTCATCTTGGCAATTTTCTCTATAAATTCTTTCTTGAGAAATTTTGTATGGTAAAATTTTGAGCATATTAAGGATAGATCTTGGAGAAAATTTGATTAAAATTTCAAATTTTCTTTTGTTACACTTTCTAATATATACAATGTGGAAGTTAGTGTTGGTGAAGGGTCCTGATATCTGTTTCAAACAAGTCATCTCAACATTTTCACTATAATTGTTTTACTTGGGTGTTTCAAATAGCTAAATTTTGAGGATATTGAGAAGGAATCATAAGATACATCTAGTAAAAACTTTAGATTATGGTTCCCCATAGTTTATAAGATATACCCTATGGAAGATAGAGTTTTTTAATGGTCCTGGAATTAGTTTTACATTAGTGATCATGGCATATTCACTATAATTTTCCTGGGGCGAAACTTCAAACTTCAAGTTTTAAGATGAGGAGATATAAAAATTACCTTAGGTAAAAATTTAAAATCAAACTTGAAGAATAGGAACAAGTGGCACACCATACAAGTTTTCTCTTAAGAAAAGTTCAAATATCAACAAGTTTTGGAAAAGTTACCATAACTTTCACTTGGCACATCACATTTTGGTTAGACCTGCAGAATTGAAAATAATACATATTACAATGTTAAAAGCCACAAGGGATCAAATCTCAACAATATATCAAGAAAAATGTTAGTGATTCAGATATTCTCCAAACTAAGGTTAAATTAAAGGTACATAACTTACAAGTGACATAATTTTTGATTAGAAGATCTATTTTTGTGTGGCTGAAATTTGTGATAAAAAAAAAGTACTATTATTATGCCTCCAAACAAAGCTACTACCCTAATTAAATCTCATGAACGGTCATCCAAGACTCATGAATAAAGTGAAGACTTAGAATATAAGTTCTCCAAATTAGAGAAGAAAGTTAACGAAATGGATGGTAGTTTGTTGAAAAAAAAGGATTTATCAAGTTCTCAAGAAAACGTTCGAAGAGAATAATGGATGAAAGGAAAATATGAATGAAAACAAGGAATAAATACAAATGTCCATGAATACCATGGAAAAAAAAACTCATGGAAATGGTTTCTAAAAGGGACATTGGGATTTGGGGAAATAATGTAAATAAGAAGAACAATTGTGTTCAAACTCAATCATCTATGGGGAGTATTTTATCACAATTTGAGAGCACAAGTATTGAACCATAGAACAATAATCATGGTTTTTCACTCCAAGGTCCACATAATTATGGCTTCAAGTCAACCCTAATGAACTACTACACTCTCAATATCCATATGAAGAAGTTTGATTGTAATGATCCTATAACATGGATATTCAAGATGGAACAATACTTTGATATACACCAAGTGGCAGCCTTACAAAAGGCAAATATTGTAGCCAATGTTTTTAGAGCAAGATCAACATGTATGGTATCAACAACTTTGCAAAAGGAAAAAGGATTTTATTTTATCTTGGTCCATTTTTACAGCAAAATTGATAGCACATTATGTGGATATTAAGAGCAAAACATTATTTATTCACTTGGTAAAAATTTGAAAAAAAGGTTCACTTATAGAGCACATTCAACAATTGCAAAAATTGAGTCTTAGGGTAAAGAATATTTCAAAGATTAATTTGTTACACCTATTTTTGGAACTTTAAAGGAAAGTATCCAATATTAGGTGCATCTCTTTAAACCTAAATCCTTAGAGCATGCTTTCAGTCTAGCAAGAAAAGTTGAACACAAAAAATATGGCTACTAGAAAATTTGTCAATAATAACTATAGATAGTGTTAGAGTCGGTCAAGTAGCCCTCCACTAGAGATCAAAGCTCTTTGCATTGCATGATTAGGTGTCCCATCAGTGTGATCATGTTGCATTCCGTTAGGCATGCCATAATCCTGGTGGAGGGAGTTTGTGTCTTTTTATTCCCCTCCTGTTTGGCACTGCTGGTTCAGGTTTGTTTAAGTTAATAAAATCTTCAAAGGGTCATTCATCTTGCTTTAAGTTTCGAGGTCTTAGGTCTAGGGTTGAGTCAATCTTTGTCTTGAGAGGTCATAAAGGACCAGCAGGCCAGAGGGATGTCCTTCATTAAACATCATTTCAAATAATTCTCACTATTGTACAGCTAAATTTTCACCTTGTTTTCAAAAACTCTGTTTTTGAGAAACAAGGGTCATTACCTTTTTTTTGTAAAAATTATCGAAATTTCAAATTCTTCAGATGTTGAAGCGCAGCCTTGGTCTCCTTTGCCAAAGCATCTTAGAAGCTATCCCTGTAAAAAATTTCAGAAGAAATCATCATTTCAACCAATTTTTCAAGGAAAGGAAACCAAAAGTCAGAGCCAATTAATTCAAAAAGTGTCAACACTCAAACATTATAAAGTGGGTTTTGGGCAAACAGAAATCTAAAGGAAGCCTATAAAAGCACATCACTCTTCATTAGCAACTCATTTGCCTCTCACAAGCTAAGAGAATCCTTGCAAAGGCGATTTTAAGAGTCATTGAGAAAATTGGGCAGTTTCAGAGGCGCGCTACGCATCAGGGAGGGCGTGCTACGCGTCAGGGGCGCGCTACGCATCAGGCTGCCTTTCTCAGAACAAATTTGCACGTGCGCTACGTGTCAGAGGCGCGCTACACATTGGGCAAGGCGCGCTACGCGTTGGATTTTTCGCCCAACAAACTGTCAGCAAGTTACCAAATCCACTTTTCTCTCAAGAAAATTGCAGGTAGGCCTCTCCTCCATGGCTAAATTTGGTTTTGCAAGATGAATGAGAAATTAATATGCTTGAATGCCATGAAAATGAAAAGTCAAAACCCTATATTGCTGTGGAAGATTTAAAGTCTTAATGGTGCTAGGGTTTCAAATTTTTTTTGTTGTCCAAGGTTGCCCATTTGTGATCCCTCTTTTCCCTTATTTCCATCAACATTCTCCTTCAAATTTTCCCATAAAATTTCATAATTTTCCTCTCTAAAATCCCTAAAACTTACTAAATTCCCAAACCCCATTTCCACCTTAAAGTCCCATGTTGCCTTCCCTAAATTCCTTATTTTTGTTTATGGTCCCTAATTACCTCATGTTCCCCTTTCCCTAACAATCCCCTTGTATTTATGCCCCCTTGGTGACAGCATTTGAAAAGGTCAAACAGCAGTTAATTGGGTGCAAAGTCAGCATTACATTTCAGCCATCTTGCCTTCAAAACCATGTCAGAAACCGAATCAGATTATCAGCAGAGTTATGACAGTGATTCAACACCGGAGGTAGAAGTGCCAAGGAGACATCACAAGGGTGGTAAGGGTGGTCGGCATGTCAGGGAGGAGCCCACTTCTTTGGCTCAATTGCAAGCTTGTCCACTTGCAATGGCATGTTTTCAGTATCAATCGTGCTTTGGATATTGTGAGAGGATCTCACAAATTCAACACCACAGAGAACTAGTCCGCTTGTTTGTCCTACATTTGCACAATGGTCATGTGAACCTTGCAGGAGTGGATTTCACCCTATCACCTGAAATTGTTGCTCAAGCTACCGGGATGCCAAATGTTGGGGAAGAGTGGAACCTTACTGCATGTTTTTCCTTTCAGATTCCTAAGGGATGAGTATGCACCCTTGATGAGGCTCATTATGCGCTATTTCACTTGTGAGGGCAGATTTTCACGTTTATATTCGTACCATATCCGTTTGTTGATGCATTTCACCCAGGTACGAATGATGAACATTCCATTTTTCATGTGCCGAAATATAGAGAGGATGGTGCCCGTAGTGCAAAGGAAGAACCCCGCACAGCAACACAAAAGTATATATCATTATGCACTGAGCGAGATCATAGTGATGCATCAGTTGGCACAGTAGGGTATTGCTTGGGAGTATTTCATTTCTCACGACTTCTTCATGGTGCCACAGCCACCTCCTGAGATTGTCCATGATGAGGGAGGGCCTTCACAGCAGTTTCACATTCCAGAGCCCGAGCATGTCAGTACTCCAGCATGTGTTACATATCAGAGAGGCCACAGGGCCTTATTTGCATCTGCACGGCGAGCATTATCTCCACACCAGGTGGAAGGGGTCTCGCCTTCTTCATCAGCACAACGAGTGTTATCTCCACATCAGGTGGAAGGGGCCTCGCTTTCGACAGCAGCACAGGTACAGGAGAGGGGCAAGCAGCCCATGATTGATGAGGGACCATCAGGTGATTCGGACATAGACATCATTGACCTTGACATCAGTTCTCCTAGCTCAGAGCCAAAGGAGATCATTCAGCAACTAAAGGCTGAAAATCACTTGTTGCAGCAGAAGTTAGAAATGGCAAATTGGACAATCACATACTTAGAGTAGCGCAACAAGCAGTTAGAGGATGAACACACTCTTTATGAGTTGCGGAGGATCCGAGAAGACCGGAACTTGGCTCGCAAGAGACCCGGTGATTTGACACCTATTGAGCAAGGGTCTATGCTCATTCAGGTGAACACTCATTTAGAGAAGTTGATAGCCAAGGCAAACAGGGACAAATATATCCTTCGCCACATGAAGAATCATTATTGGGCCCGCATGCATGTGTGCAAAGCGAGAATGAAGGTACTCAAAGGACGATTGGCCAAAGCACTAAAAAGGAGGAAAAGGCCCGATCCACTTCAGATTTTGGCTAAAGCCACCTTGAAGGAGCATGGTGCTTGATGATACACCCCCAGCTCAAAATTCAGAAAATTTGGAGCAATTTTGGTCAATTTTGATTTTTTTTTTGCTAAAAACAGGTTTTTTCCCTCAACGCATAGCGCGCGCGCGCTACCCTGAAGTTGGGGAGGTCCATTTCACAAAAACTCAGCATTTTTGGATTTTTCATGACAAATTACACTTGCTCAGCCACTGCCAAGACATTTCATGGAGATTTGGGCCCCCAAAAGGTCAAAAAACAAGCAAAAAATGACCTTCTGCCACTTTTTGGACACACACGAAGCAGTCTTGGGAGATTGCATTTTTGGAGGGGAAAATGGCCACCAAATTGAGAAATTCCACTTGGGCTAGAGAGTAGACATCTAGACCTTTCCAACAAGCCCACTTGTGCCTCATTTGGATACCGGGAAGTGCCCAAAAAGTGGGCTCAAAGGCGCGCTACGCGTTGAGAAATGGCGCGCTACGCATCAGGACATTTTCTCTATTTTTCATCTTCAGCTCAAGAAAACGCAGCATTTGACCAGTTTTGACTTTTGGTGGGATTTTTCACCCTCCTTGATGTAATTAATGTAATTTTATGTTGACATGACACTTATTTACCTATTCTAGAAGATTCATTCATAAAATAGCAAAAATTTAATGAATGAATTGGTTTCCTAGCTTATAGAGGCAAGTTGTTTTGATTGCCTAGATTGTAGTGCTCAGTTTAGAATTGGTTGAAACAGCTCCTAGGATGATGAGCTCGACCCCTAGAGGCAAGGAAATGTGTTAGCTTGCCTATATTATGTACTTTCTTACTCATTTTCATGGTTGGACTCTTGAGGGATAAGCTTAGACTGTATTACTCTTTGTATCTCTGCAATTTTGGCAAAGGAAGGACCAGGGTTTTGCAGCACTATTTGGGATTCCTGTGGTGATTTGTGTTGATGGTGTGTTTCTCTCATGTACTTGTAAGTTTGTTATGTGTATCATTTTCCTGCTCTTCTCTTCTGCAAATTAAGTAAATGAAGTGTTAAGGTAGAATTCATGGTTTCTATGCTCTGCCTTTAAGTTTGCTTAATATCTATGTTTTCATCTGTTTAAGGAGAACTCTTGATGGTTTCTTGCTCTCCTTAGCTCCTCACCGGTCATATCTATCCATTCACTTATTTCAAAGGCATCAAGACAATCTCCTACCTTTCCCCAAAAAGACCTCTGCAAAAAATGTGTCTCATCCCCGCACCCAAAATTGTCGTGCTCAGTTTTCCAACAAAACCCTAAAAATTTAAAATCAAACTTTCCCTATCAGTTTACTAGCCTAAAATCAGTGTTCTTTATTGGTCATCTCAGCCCTTTGAAGACCTTTTGCCGAGATAGACTCGGAGAGAGCCCTCTCCTGTCCCCGTAGGGCTAGCTACGAGGCTAAGTGGTTTGATGTTGCCTTGAATTTTGTCTTTTTCAGCCTGAGGCCAAATTCAAGCGCTAACAGATAGAATCATTCTTCCTCTCTTAAACTAGTAAGGTTGACACTTCAACAAATTGATGAAAAAGGTGAAAATAGTAAGGTTGACACTTCAACAAATTGATGAAAAAGGTGAAAAGGGACTATGTTTCAACTGTGAAAACAAGTATAGTAAGGGGCATACATGTGGTAAGAAGAAATTATTTTACATAGGTTGTGAAGATGAAGAAGATCAAGAAGTGGAATCATCACAAGATTTAGAGCTAGAAGAGACTACTCCAACTATATCTTTTCATGCATTGGCCAACATCAATACTCCACAAACCCTCAAGATATAAGGATATATCAAAAAGGAAAAGGTAATAATGTTGATCGATTATGGTAATATGCATAATTTCAACAATTACAAGTTGGAAAAACTTCTTAACTTCTTTGTATATCCAACACTAGAATTTCAAGCAATGATTGCAAGTGGAGGTACCATAAATTGTTTAGGGAAGTGCCATAGTATTAAGCTAAACATGGGGTGTATTTATTGGGTAATCCCATGATATAAATCCATGTGTTGATGTTGTATTAGGGGTCCAATTATTACAATCATTAGGAATCACCTTAATTTTCAAGATCTTTTCATGAGATTTTCCTTGTAAAGAAGGGAAATTGATCTTAGACGTATCCAATGGAAACCCTCTAAAGTGATAAGCTTCAATAGCATGAGAAATTCACTAAAAAAGGGATACCATGGTGTGTTCATTAGACGTTCAAACATTTATATCATCTACTCCAGTGGATCTTCAAAAAGTTATCAATAATCATTCCAAGGTATTTGGAGAGGTGCCTAAGAGTATTCCACCTACTTGAGATCATGATCGTGCTATTTATCGTAACATGGAAGTGTACCACCTAAAATTAGTTTTTACAGGTGTCTATATGCATAGAAGAGTGAGATTGAGCATATGGTTTAAGAAATGTTAGAGGTTGGCATCAAAGCCGATAGTGATCACCAGTCTCTATGGTTCATGTATATATATATATATATATATATATATATATATATATATATATATCTGTCATGAGGATGAACCACATTAGTTGGTTTGAAGTCATTGACCAAAATTCAATGATGTGATTAATCCAAAAGACATTCTCTTTATCAATATGGATCACAAAAGTCTTAGATCTAACATAGATTTATTATATTTGGTGTATTTATTATTATAATTTATAATAAGTATTTAATAAAATACGTTAGAATATTTCCACTAAATTTTGATAGAGAAATATATGAGGAATATGTTGTCAGGTAACGTTATATTTTTTAAATATGAGGGAGTTGTTGTCACATAAAGTTACATTAAAAGATATTAAAAAAAATATATGTGTCGACTAAATATATATTGTATACGTTGAAGATATATGTAAAGTTACTATATATGTGTCGGCAAAGTTACTATATATACTATATATGTGTCAGCTAATTGAGCAGGCGCTCTACAGCCTAGTATATGAGGGAGATGTTGTCAAGTAACGTAATGTTACATTAAAAAAATATTAAAAAAATGAGGGAGATGTTGTCACGTAACGTTACTATTCTCACGTAATGTTACATTTTACTATTCTCACGTAACGTTACATTAAAAAGTATTAAAAAATATGTAACGTTACATAAAAAATATTAAAAAAATATATGTGTTGGCTAATATATATTGTATATGTTGAAGTTTCAGTTGTGTGATTTTTGTTTAAAATTATTTACTTTTTATTGTTGTCACGTAACTTTACATTAAAAAGTATTAAAATTAAAAAATTTGTAACTTCACATTAAAAAATATTAAAAATATATATATGTTTTTCTAATATATATATTGTATATGCTGAAGATATGTGTAACGTTACTTCAAAATAATAATTAAATAAAAAAATGTGTTAGGTAATATTAACAAACTCAATTTTGAAAACGATATATATACAATTTAAAAAGAGATCGATTAGCTTATTCATCGAATAACAAAGAAAATTAGGTGAAGGAAGTGGAGGATTCAATTGGGCATATCCTGTAATAATAACTAGGTAAATTTGAGGTTGCATTCAGGTTTTCAGTTGTAGGAAGGTAAACTCAATATAATGGAAGGTGCTCAATAAAATTAGTAGGAGTGGGGGATCGATTAGCTTATTCATAGAATAACAAAGAAAATTAGGTGAAGGAAGTGGAGGATTCAATTTGGCATATCCTGTAATAATAACCAGGTAAATTTCAGGTCGCATTCAGGTTTTCAGGTGGCCACTATTTATTAGGTGCAGGTGGTTATAAATATTGGGTAACATATAATATTGTAATGTTATATTTTATGTAATCAATATATTTGTAACAATTAATATAGACGTGTTCCATCTATAAATTTAATTAATAAGCCAATAAAAACTTAATATGTACAATATGACAGGATTTTTAATCATGAATATTTACCATGGATATTATTAACTTCTAAGTAGGTTTTTTACAATACCATGGGCCAATACCCACAAGATAAAGATAGAGAGGGAGAGGAGGTGATGCAGGAGCATCTAGCTCACCATGACCGGGTGAAGTCTCTGCCAGGTTGGAAGGTTGTTGAGTATCTAGATTGTTTTTTTTAATTAGTCTATGAGGCCATGAGATAGGATTTTAGTTTATTTTACTCTTAGTTGTTATGAGGTCAAAGTTAAATGTCGGTTAGGGTTGTTATGGTTCAACAGTAATAAACATCAGTTTAGGAATTGATCTGTCAATTTAGGAAAGAAAAGACAAAATTATCTAAAAGCAGATCTTGTAATGACAACCGAAACTGTAGTTACCCAACCAATTGTTTCTGTTCAACTGACAAACAATTGCAGTTTCAAATTAACTGTAACCAAAAGGTATAAAAGCAGCAATGTAAGACAAGAGAAAGGTTCTGCAATTTCATAACAGAGAAATAAAGAAACAGAGACAGATCTTATTTCCAAAAACTGTCCATCTGTATTCATTGCCTATCTACTGTAATATTATATTTTCTTTTTATTTATCGAATTGTAATGAACAGTGTTGACAAACAGTGAAAGACCACGGTAAGGTCGTATTGTTTTTGTGTTCTCGTCGAATAAACAAACTACAGCAAACTCATTTAAATGTACAGCCACAGAGCGAAGGACCAACGAGTTGAAGCACAGTCTGAATAGGGAGTTACAGCAAAAGGACCGAGAGCAAACAGAACTGGCAACAGAGTGTCGGAGAAGCAAACCACAGTTAAGGTAATTTCGAACGAGTCCTCATAATTTTTATAAATCAAACAGATATCACAAAACCATGTTCTCATTGCTATTGACCGATACATAGATACATTACATTCACTGATAAACAAAAACAAGTGCCGCGTCGAGAGTGGACAAACCCTGGCCTAGGGTTTGGGAACAGAAACCCAAATAATCAGTCAAACAAATGACTAACCAGAATAGGAAATTACAACCAGGCAGAAGCCTCATCTCCGCAAGGGACAGTGACTATATACGACAAGCAAAGACGACAAAACAAAATCTACAGAAAACCCAAAGATCTAACAGTGCATTGACGGATTGAAGTGCCAGAGCCTACCGGCAGAGGTTCGCTACCATTGGAAGACCGACTCCCGGAGGAACCCACGTACCCAGGTCGAGCCATTGACCTATACACACAATAGAGCACCGTTAATATAGTTACACAGCAAAGAACCAAAGCCAAAGCAACCACAGAAACAGGAGGGTTTCATATATTACCTGAGCAAGCCGGACCCAAGGTTCGAGGAGTAGAGCCATGACCGAATCGACAAAGCTGAGACAGAAGGAGCGTTTCTAGTTAGCATCAATACCATGAGAAGGCCGAATTGAATCAGAGAAGGAGTCAATACCTATTTCAGAGCCACGAGAACCTACTAATTTGTTGCCTGAATCCAAGGACGATGGAATTTAAACCATTTTGCACATAGAACAGTGACCAGAGATACCAATAATAGTAGCAGAGGCGACCATACGAAAGCAGAGGCAATAGAACAATAGCAAGGAGCAGTTAATAGACGAGACACCAGGTTCTACAACCAGACCAGAGCAGAACAGCAGAACAAGACTAAGAAATCTTATCATGTGAAAAGGAGCCGAGCGAGCACACCACCAGAACCAGAATGGTTTCGAGCCACCGGAGAAAACCACTGACAAACTCATAACCAGGATTGGGAGACCGGTACTCACCCACAGTCATACCCAGAGAAGAACCAGGGATTTCCATACTCGCCAGAGCAAAAACCACACAACAAACTCTCGCAGCAACTTCACAAGCGAACAGAACAATCTCGAATGACCGGGAAGCCAAAGTGTTTTGGCCAAAGAACCAATGGAGGAACCAGGCCCGAGGTGTGTAGGTAAGAATTGAATGTGGCATTAATTGCTCACAGTTGCCAACCCGACGTTCACTGACCACCTTTGCATGCGACCACCAGAAAAATCTAACACGTTGTAAAGTCTGGCAACTGTTGTAAAGCCGAGGACACGTGGAGTTGTGGGCCAGTGTGGCTGGGCTACGTCAGAGTGGTATCAGAGCAGTTGTTTATGTTAGTAGGAGGAATGGAGAGAGGAAGGCAAGGTCGTGGCAGAGGTGCTCGAAGATTGGCAGAGGAAGGATTGAGAGAGGAGATCAGAATTCTTGCTGCCTGTTTGGAGGCAATAGAGGCAGGTAGACGAAGAGATCCAGAAATAGGCGATGACAGTGAAGAGGAAGTTGAAGTAGCAGCAGATGGACCAGAAGGTGAATCTGCAGAAGTGAGATTGTTGAGATCTGTTTTAGTGGCAAGCAGTAAACCCAAGCCAGAACTCCCGACGTATGACGACAGCCTGTCTATCGAAGTTTTATTGGATTGGATTAGTGAGATGGATAAGTACTTTGAGTGCGAGGAAGTCAGTGAAGACCACAGAGTTAAATTCGTTGCGATGAAATTGAAAGGACACGCAGCCCTATGGTGGGATAGTGTCTAGAACGAGAGGAAGAGATTGAACAAGGCGCCGATTAAAACTTGGGCAAGGATGGTGGCCAAGTTAAAGGGCAGATTTCTGCCAAGGGACTATCAGATTGCATTGCACAGGTAGGTGAAAAATCTGAAACAGAAAGGATTGACAGTAAGGGAGTACATGGAGGAATTCTATCGAGTGAATTTCCGAGCCGGATATACAGAGGATACAAAAGAAAGAACAACCAGGTATGTTAATGGGATAAGGTTAGATATTTTGGATGAAATCAATATCTTGTCTCCGAACAACACTGAGGAAGCGTATCATAGTGCCATGAAGGCTGAGGAGAAAATTACCAGAAGGCAGAATGCCTGGAGAGGACGAGGAGCCAGCAGAGGGAAAGGCCAGTCCTATGGCAGGGGCAGAACTGCTAACAGCAACGAGGAAGGTAGCAGTTCTAAAGCTTCCGGAACAACAGATAGAGGTGACAACGTGAGAGGCGGTAGGTCATCCCAGCGAGGCAGGGGAAATGGCCGAGGTAGAGGGGCTGGTTATCAGTGTTATAGGTGTCATAAGTGGGGGCACCGATCGTTTGAATGTCCAGAAGCAGATCCAGCTAGACAGCGGGGTGCGTATGTGGCGCAACCAGAGGAAGCAGCAGCACCTCCCCAAGAAGCAGAGAATGCTCCAGAGATAGGGGAAGCTCTGGTGCTGCACAAGGTGTTGTTAAAACCAGTCAAGGAGGTCACCGAACAGACGCAGCGGAAAGCTTTGTTTAGGACAATTTGTAAGTCGTGAGGTAAGTGTTGTAAGTTAATTATTGACAACGGTAGTACTAATAATTTAGTGTCCACAGAGATGGTGGAAAAATTGGAGTTGAAACGCTCAAAGCATCCCAACCCTTATAGAGTTTCATGGCTGCAAAAAGGCCATCAGTTGCTGGTGGATGAGCAGAGTGAGGTCGAGTTTCAGATAGGCAGATATAAGGACAAAGTTGTTTGTGACATCATGCCGATGGATGTATGTCACATACTGCTTGGCAGGCCTTGGCAGTACGATAGGAAAGTGGTCCACGATGGATTGACGAACTGTTATAAATTTGTGAAGGATGGAATCAAGCATACGCTTGTACCCATCAAGGAAGAAGGGACAACAGAGACTAGTGAACCAAGAACATTGTTGGTCAGCGGCAAACAGTTTTTAAAACAGGTTGAGGATAGTGAGATAGGTTATGCAGTTGTAAAGAAAGCAAGGATAGTATTGTTGCATACAGAGGTATCAGATTTACCTACGGAGATCCAGCAAATGTTGCAGGAGTTTACAGACATAGTTGTAGATGACTTGCCAGACAAGTTACCCCCCAAACGAAGCATAATTCATCATGTTTACTTCATATCCAGAGCCAGTTTTCCGAACAAAGCGGCATACTGAATGAGCCCCAAGGACAATGAAGAAATTAGGAAGCAGGTGCAAGAACTGTTGGACAAGGGATTGATAAGGGAGAGCTTAAGCCCTTGTGTTGTTCCAACGGTCCTCACTCCCAAGAAGGGAGGAGAATGGCGGATGTGCACCAACTCAAGGGCCATCAATAAAATCACCATCCGGTACAAGTTTCCACTGCCGCGAATGGATGATATGATGGATTGTTTAAGCGGGGCAGCTTATTTCTCTAAGATAGACTTGAAAAGCGGGTACCATCAGATTCGGATACGAGAGGGGGACGAATGGAAGATAGCCTTTAAGACAAATGAGGGGCTGTACGAATGGCTGGTCATGCCATTTGGGCTGAGCAATGTGCCCAGTACATTCATGAGGTTAATGAATGAGATGCTGAAGGAGTACATTGGGAAGTTTGTGATTGTATACCTGGACGACATACTTATTTTCAGCAGGACAAGGGAAGAACACCTTCAACATGTGTGTAAGGTGCTGGAGAAATTACAGCAGAATAAACTGCTAATAAACTTGAAGAAATGTACTTTTATGCAGAAGGAATTGATTTATTTGGGGTTTGTAATAGCAGAGAATGAACTGAAGATGGATCCGGAGAAGGTGGCAGCGATAGTGAATTGGCCATCTCCGAAAAATTTATTTGAGGTACGTAGCTTTCACGGATTAGCAAGTTTTTATAGGAAATTCATAAAGAATTTCAACGAAATTTGTGCACCCATGCTAGACACCATCAAAAAGGCCAGCCAGCCTTTTCGATGGACAGAGGCAGTAGAGAGAAGTTTCTAGTTGTTAAAGAGAAAGATTACTGAGAGGTCGATCCTGAGATTACCAGATTTCAAGAAGTTATTTCAGGTTCGCTGTGATGTCAGCAGGACAGTAATTGGAGCTGTACTCAGTTAGGAGGATAAGCCTGTAGCGTTCTTTAGCAAGAAGCTGAGCGAGAGTGGACAAAAATACTCATCGTATGATAAGGAGTTCTATGCTGTTATACAGGCATTAAAACATTGGAGGCATTACCTATTGGGAAATGAATTTGTGTTGTTTTCAAATAATTCTGCACTAGAGTATGTAATGCAGCAGCACAAGCTAAACCACAAACACGCCAAATGGGTGGAGTATTTGCAGAGTTTCAATTTCATATTGAAGCATATTAGCGGGCAAGCAAATAAGGTAGCATATGCACTGAGTACGAAAGCTCTACTTCTGCAGGAAAGCACTGTGCAGGTGCTGGGTTTTGAGCACTTACAGGACTTATACCAGATGGATACAGATTTTAAGGAAGCCTATGAGGCGTGTCAGAACCCTTTAGTGAGAGATAACAGTCCTTGGTTGGACTACAATCTACAAGAAAAGTTGTTGTTTAAGGGAGGACAGTTGTGCATACCTGACTGCTCGATGAGGGAGAAAATTATTCAAGAGAAGCATAGTGGAGGTTTGGCTGGACATTTCGGCATGGATAAGACCCTCGAGCAACTTAGTAATTTTTACTTTTGGCCAAAGATGCGGAGAGATGTACAATGGTTTGTGGCCAGATGAAAAGTGTGCCAGTTAGCGAAGGGTCACAGTCAAAACATAGGACTGTATACAATGTTACCTGTTCCAAGCAGACCATGGGACTCAGTCAGTTTGGACTTCATCTTAGGTCTACCCAAGACACAGCGAGGATATGACTCAGTAATGGTAGTGGTGGATAGATTCTCAAAAATGGCGCATTTTATTCCTTGCAAAAAAACCAGTGATGCCACCGACGTGGCCCACTTGTTTTTCAATGAGATTTTCAGGTTACATGGATTGCCTAAATCTATCCTTTCGAACAGGGATGTGAAGTTCACAAGACACTTTTGGCATAACTTATGGAAAAAAATGGACACACAGCTAAGCTACATTTCTGCATATCACCCGCAAACCGACGGGCAAACAAAGGTTGTAAACAGGAGTCTGGGAAACCTGTTACGAAGCTTGGTCGGGGAAAATTCAAGGATGTGGGATTGAGCACTAGCACAGGCAGAGTTCGCTTACAATGACTCACCTAACCGCAGCACAGGTTTCAGTCCATTTCAAATCTTGTACGGCATGCATCCTCGCGGAGTGCATGAACTGCGGGACCTTGGACTGTAGGAAAGGCGTAGCGCAGACAGAGAAGATTTTGCTAACGCAATGAGATATTTGCATGAACATGTGAAAATTAAATTACAGGACAACATCTTAAAGAACAAACAAGCAGCAGATTTGAAGAGAAGGGAAGTACAGTATGATGTGGGGGATGAAGTCCTTGCGCATTTACGCAAAGAACGCTTCCCTAAAGGTATGTACAATAAATTGAAGTATAAAAAGATAGGGCCTTGCAAAGTCCTTCAGAAGTTTTCAGCGAATGCCTACGAGATCTAGTTGCCACCCGGAATAGGCATTTCACCTATCTTTAATGTAGCAGACCTGTTCCCTTACACGGCTGACCCAGAGGAAAAGGAGGAAGATGGAACCACGCGACCTACACGGAGTACCCAGGAGAAAGGAGAAGCTTGGAAGAGACATATGCCTTACGTTCAACCTCCCAAGATTGAAAGCATTCTCGACACTCAGGTGGTTAAACGAACTCGGCAGAAGGAGTATGTACAGTACCTGGTCAATTGGAAGAACCGTCCTATTGAGGAAAACTTGTGGCTTGATGCCAGGAAAATTGAACAGACAAGTACTTCAGTTGAGAAGCTCATGGACCGAAGCCATGATTTCTTTTTGCCCCAAGAGCCCCTGATGCAAGAGCATCTAGCTCACATGATTGGGTGAAGTCTCTGCGAGGTTGGAAGGTTGTTGAGTATCTGGATTGTTTTTTTTAATTAGTTTATGAGGTCATGAGATAGGATTTTAGTTTATTTTACTCTTAGTTGTTATGAGGTCAAAGTTAAAAATGTCAAAGTTAAATGTCGGTTAGGGTTGTTATGGTTCAACAGTAATAAACATTAGTTTAGGAATTGATCTGTCAATTTAGGAAAGAAAAGACAAAATTATCTAAAAGCAAATCTTGTAATGACAACTAAAACTGTAGTTACCCAACCAATTGTTTCTGTTCAACTGACAAACAATTGCAGTTTCAAATTAACTGTAACCAAAAGGTATAAAAGAAGCAATGTAAGACAAGAGAAAAGTTCTGCAATTTCATAACAGAGAAATAAAGAAACAGAGACAGATATTATTTCCAAAAACTGTCCATCTGTATTCATTGCCTATCTACTGTAATCTTATATTTTCTTTTTATTTATCAAATTGTAATGAACAGTGTTGACAAACAGTGAAAGACCACGGTAAGGTCGTATTGTTTTTGTGTTCTCATCGAATAAACAAACTATAGAAAACTCATTTAAATGTACAGCCATAGAGTGAAAGACCAACGAGTTGAAGCACAGTCTGAGTAGGGAGTTACACTGAAAGGACCGAGAGCAAACAAAATTGGCAACAGAGTGCCGGAGAAGCAAACCACAGTTAAGGTAATTTCGAACGAGTCCTCATAATTTTTATAAATCAAACAGATATCACAAAACCATGTTCTCATTGTTATTGACCGATACATAGATACATTACATTCACTGATAAACAAAAACAAGTGCCGCGTCCAGAGTGGACAAACCCTGGCCTAGGGTTTGGGAACAGAAACCCAAATAATCAGTCAAATGAACGACTAACCAGAATAGGAAATTACAACCAGGCAGAAGCCTCATCTCTGCAAGGGACAACGACTATATATGACAAGCAAAGTCAACAAAACAAAATCTACAGAAAACCCAAAGATCTAATAGTGCATTGACGAATTGAAGTGCTAGAGCCTATCGACAGAGATTCGCTACCATTGGAAGACTGACTCCCAAAGGAACCAACGTACCCAGGTCGAGCCATTGACCTGTACACACAACAGAGCACCGTTAATACAGTTACACAGCAAAGAACCGAAGCCAAAGCAACCACAGAAACAGGAGGGTTTCATATATTACCTGAGCAAGCCGGACCCAGGGTTCGAGGAGCAGAGCCGTGACCGAATCGACAAAGCTGAGACAGAAGGAGCGTTTCTGGTTAGCATCAATACCATGAGAAGGCCGAATTGAATCAGGGAAGGAGTCAATACCTGTTTCAGAGCCGCGAGAACCTACTAATTTGTTGCCTGAATCCAAGGACGACGGAAGTTAAACCATTTTGCGCACAGAACAGTGACCAGAGATACCAATAATAATAGCAGAGGCGACCATACGAAAGCAGAGGCAATAGAACAATAGCAAGGAGCAGTTAACGGACGAGACACCAGGTTCTACAACCAGACTAGAGCAGAATAGCAGAACGAGACTAAGAAATCTTACCGTGTGAAAAGGAGTCGAGTGAGCACACCACCAGAACCAGAACGGTTTCGAGCCACCGGAGAAAACCACTGACAAACTCATAACCAGGATTGGGAGACCGGTACTCACCCATAGTCATACCCGGAGAAGAACCAGGGATTTCCATACTCGCCAGAGCAAAAACCACACAACAAACTCTCGCAGCAACTTCACAGGTGCACAGAACAATCTTGAATGACCGGGAAGCCAAAGTGTTTTGGCCAAATAACCAACGAAGGAACCAGGCCCAAGGTGTAGGTAAGAATTGAATGCGTCATTAATTGCTCATAGTTGTCAACCTGACATTCACTGACCACCTTTGCATGCGACCGCTGGAAAATATAACAAATTGTAAATTCCGACACCTGTTGTAAAGCCGAGGGCATGTGGAGTTGCGGGCCAGTGTGGCTGGGCTACGTCAGGAGGGAAGAAAATTATAATACCATGGGCTACTACCAGGGTTTATGAATACCATGGTCCATCTAGACTTTGGATTATTATGTTATGGATCTAGGCTTTTAATTGCTACAATACCATGGCTTATCAATACCACATGCCCAAAAACAATAGCCTATTTCAAAATAAAAATATTTTACAAATATTTAATTTTAATTTAATTTATAACATTTTTTAATTAAATCTAAGAGGAAAAAGGTTATAATTACTTTTGAGGTATATCTAAACCCTCCATCCTCACGAATACTAACAATATTTTCATAGAGATTAAATGGAGGTTTTAATAATTTAAAAAATGAGATTACTTTTATATATACATATGTGAAATTTATATAATATAAATAATATTATAAAGAACTAGGACAGATGCATTTTAACCAAGGATCCAAGTGATGAGAAAGAAAAGTAATTAAAAATGATAGAGGAAAGATAGTGCGTGGTTCTTTTAATCTTTTTATTATTGTATTTTCTTTAACACGATTGATCCAAAATATAGGTTTTATATTTTACATCCAATTATGTTTTTTTATTAATTTAGATACTTTCTTAAATACAATACAATGGGATCATATTTAAGAAAGAGAGTGAGATGGAAGGGGGAATAGATGTGGGAGAGAGACAGACGCAGAGAGACATAGAGGTTATAAATATTGGGTAACATATAATATTGTAATATTATATTTTATGTAATCAATATATTGTAACAATTAACATAGATGTGTTTCATCTATAAATTTAATTAATAAGCGGATAAAAACTTAATATTTACAATATGACAAGATTTTTAATCATGAATATTTACCATGGATATTATTAAATTCTAAGTAGGTTTTTTTACTATACCATGGGCCAATAGCCACAAGAGAAAGATAGAGAGGGAGAGGAGAGAAGAAAATTATAATACCATGGGCTACTACCATGGTTCATCCATACTATGAGCCATCTAGACTTTTGATTATTATGTTATGGATCTAGGATTTTAATTGTTACAATACCATGGCTTATCAATACCACATGCCCAAAAACAATAACATATTTCAAAATAAAAATACTTTACAAATATTTTATTTTAATTTAATTTTATAACATTTTTTTGAGGTATATCTAAACCCTCCATCCTCACCACTATTAACAATATTTTCATAGAGATTAAATGGAGGTTTTAATAAATTAAAAAATGAGAATATTTTTATATATACATATGTGAAATTTATATAATATAAATAATATTATAAAGAACTAGGATAGATGCATCTTAACCAATGATCCAAGCGAAGTGAGAAAGCAAAGTGATTAACAATGATAGAGGAAAGATAGTGCGTGATTTTTTAAATTTTTTTATTATTGTATTTTCTTTAATATGATTGATCCAAATTATAGGTTTAATATTTTACAGCCAATTATGTCTTTTTACTAATTTAGATACTTTCTTAAATACAATGCAATGGGATTATATTTAAGAAAGAGAGTGAGATGGAAGGGGGAATAGAGTTTGGGAGAGAGACATAGAGGTGAGAGACACAGTGAGAGGAGAGAAACGAAGAGAGAGAGGAGGGGGAGAGAGGGAGGGAGAGAGATGGATTTGGACAGGAAAAGAGAGGGAAAGGAATAGGGAGAGATAGATATGGGGGGAGAGAGAGAGAGAGAGAGAGAGAGATAGCATCACATATGTTTAGGGGGTTGAGATAGAGAGAAAATTAAGAAGAGATGGAGGGAGGTATAAATGTAGATGGCAAGGGGAAAGAGGAAAGAAGAGAAAGTTAGCGAGAGGCAGATAGAGTGAGACGGGGGAAAGAGGGAGGGAAAGAGAGAGAAGGGGAGGGGGAGCGAGATAGACACAGAATGGAAGGTGGAGAGAGAGGGAAGAAGAAAGAGTCTCATAGAGGCAAATACAGACATAGAAGTTAGATCTAGAAATTCATGAATATTTTAGATTTTCACTAAAATAGATGTATTGATTTCAATGTAGTTGTTGATTTCTAATCCTGTTTGATCACATGCACTATATGCATTGATTTCAGTGTAGATGTTGATTTGTAATTCTATTTAATGCCTTACACTAGGTGCATTGATTTCAATGTTGATGTTGATTTCTACTCCTATTTGATTGCTTGCATATCATGCATTGGTTTCAGTGTAGATATTGATTTTTAATCCTATTTGATCGCTTGCACTAGATGTGTTGATTTTAGTGTAGACGTCAATTTCTAATCATATTTAATACCTTACACTAGATGCATTGATTTCATCGTATATGTTGATTTCTACTCATATTTGATTTCTTGCATTAGATGCATTAGTTTCAGTGTAGATATTGATTTCTAATCCTATTTGATTTCTTACACAAGATGCATTGATTTCAGTATAGCTGTTGATTTCTAATCCTATTTGATTGTTTGCACTAGATGCATTGATTTTAGTGTACATGTTGATTTCTGATTTGATGCAACAAGATGTATGATGTACATTAATTTCAAATTAATTAGATTAATAGTGTGCAGTGATTTTAGTGATTAAGCAGATCTCTACCTCCTCCATCTATATCTCTATCTCCCATTGTCTCTCCTTCTCTATCTCTCTATCTCAGCCCCTAAACACACACACTCTCTCTCCATATTTATCTATCTCTCACTCCCATCATCCCTTTCCCCTCCCTCTATCTCTCTTCCCCTTCTCTCTCTCTCTAACATTTCTCTCTCCATATCTATATCTCTTCCCCCATCCTTGTCTTTGCCTCTCTCTTCTTCCCTCCCCCCCGAATCTATATCTCTATCTCCCCTTGTCTCTCCTTCTCATGCATAAAACATATACACACTCAAAAATTATTCAACCATAAATGCAATACTTGAATTTTCATCCTAAATAAAATGTTTGCTTACCCCAAATGTTTACTTCTTGAAACTATAATCCTAAATAAAATGTTTTCTTACCCCAAATGTTTGCTTCTTGAAACTACAAACTATTTATAATTGGGTACATTCTTATTATTACCATTTTCAATCATTCAACATTGTTAATTACTTTGCATTCAAATGCAGTAATAGAAAATAAATAGCATTGAAAATTATTTGGGGTTTAACACTCCATAAGTCATAATGGTTGACTTTGGAGAAAACTACTATTACTATTGGAAAGCAACAAAGACAAGGTACGTTGTTTACTACAATAGCTCGAGTTAAATATTTGAATGGTCTATGATTCCAACTACTCTTTTCATATGATCGATATGAGAAAATGGAAAAAAAATAGTTTTACATTGATTGCAATGAAGATTGTTTGTAATTGACTATATCCTTAAAATTCACATTTTCTATCTATCAAAATTGTTACATTGACACTTTGCACTCAAAATTTGTATTTCATCATTTTTCATCATTCAAGTTACTAACAGTCTCTCATCTCAACAAACTAAGCTAACTAAGCAAATTTTAAATTAAATTGACCAAATTAATCTTAGACATATTTAGCATATTTAAAATGATCAAAATAATTAGATGTTCAACAAATTTTGTATGACCACACAAGACTAAAACCAGCCTAGATCCATCACTTTGCACTCAAAATTTGTATTTCATCATTTTTCATCATTCAAGTTACTAATAGTCTCTCTCATCTAAACAAATTGAGGCAACTAAGCAAATTTTAAATTAAATTGACCAAATTAATCTTAGACATATTTAGCATATTTAAAATGATCAAAATAATTAGATGTTCAACAAATTTTGTATGATAGCACAAGTCTGAAACCAGCCTAGATCCATCTTAACGTTGGATCTATCAAGCGCCAAGAGTGATCAAATCTCTCCAGGTGCAAACCTATTTTTTGAGTGAAAAACTTGAGAAAAAGTTTACACCTCGAGAGATTTGATTCCTCTCAACACTTGATAGATCCAGTATTAAAATGAATCTAGACTGATATATAAACTGACATTTTTTGTTAATATAAATGTTCCAATTTAATTTTAAAAAAATAAAAATAAAACATTGCAATGAAACATTTTTATTATTGGTATAGATATACCAGTTACGTTTTATTAATAAAATAATATCCAATTTACTTGTCAAATGAGAATCGAGAATCAATAGTTTGAGGGATGGTTGTCCCACCAACAACCTTTTTTTCAGTATCAATAAAATAATATCTAATGTTACTTGTCAAACGAAAGTCCATAGTTTAAGACGATGGTTGTCCCATCAACAACTTCAATTTTTCCAATGGAGAATGATTATGGATACGGTATTCAATTCAACAAAATTATATATATTATATTTAATGATAATTTTATGTAAAAATAATTAAAAATTTATAATTTAGATTCGTTTTAAATTTAAATATTATTTAATTATTTGTTTTTAAGATATTAATATAAAAAGTCATACAAGTTAAAATGTAGTAGAGTATTTAATGGACGACTGATAATCTGTTTAGCTAGAGGTTTGTCTAAAAGTTAGGAACTTTTTATTGTGAGACTTTACAGGAAAAAGGCTAAATCAAATAATTCCATTCCAATTAGGTTAATGGTTGCTTCACAGGTGGATAAATAAATTATATTTAAATTTAGGGTGTGTTTATATTGAAACCAAACCAAATAATTTCATTTCAATCAAGTTAATGGTTGTTTAACAGGGGGATAAATAAATTATATTTAAATTTAATAAGTTGTTTTTGGTTTTGTAACTGAAAACCTATTCAAATATTTTTATATCTTCTATTGAATGGTGTATTAAACAAAAAATATTCCCTTCAAATCAAATTTTATCCACTCATTTATTTAAAAATCAAAATTCCTCAAGCCTAAGTCCAATATAGACCACGTCTACTAGGTAAATATCACAAGAAAATAATTTCCTCAATATATAATTTTTTCTTTATTTAATTTTATATAATGTATTAATTATTTTATATTAAAAAAAATTATATATTAATCAATTTGATTTTTGTAATGTTTGATAAAATTAAGTTTAAGATGGTTCTAAGATAATTTAGCGTTCAAATTTAGAGGGGTTAGAGTAGAGTATATAAAAAGTATATACGCATCTGTAGATTTTAATAGTTAAATTGTTGCGTGGAAGCGAGTCTCTTGTTGCAAAAGCAAAAGGGTCTCATACACAAATTTAATGTCAACTTGATTATGACTTTAAAAATAGATTATTATTATTATTTTTCTAATTAAAATTAATCTACTGATATAGGCTAATGTACAAGGAGGCTCCGGCCTCAGCAGTACTGGGGCAGTGGAATGACCATTCTATTCTTCCAAACTTGAAAATGAGACTGCCCCAGAAGGGGAAACCAGTCCCAACCCAAATTGAAAAGTTTCAGCTGCCCACGCAGGGGCTAGAGTTCTCATATACAAAAAATTGGAGTTAAAACTGAGTAAATTAAAATTGGATTCAGACTTGACCATGTTTAGTCAACCAGTAGGGACAAAAATTCCAAGCTTTTGCAACCATGAAGGAAAAAGAGATTGTAAAAAGACTAGACAGTATGCAAAACAACAAAAGGCAGGTGTCAAAGCTTAACAGACCCAGGTTACTACTCGCCACGTGTTCTGGTGGCCAGCTGCTTGGTTTCCTCTGTAGGTTCCTCCTCCACTATCGGACACCGCTCGTAGACTTCAGATTCTGTGTATTCTGCATGTCCGCCACCTATGCTATCCTCAAGTTGAATGCCCTTATCCTTTCAGTGGGTTTCGTTTTCCATAGTTCGCGGATTTCTACTTGAGGGGAGGTCCTTATTTGCTGTCGGAAGTTTGGAACTTGGCTCCCTTGGTTCGAAATTAAAAGAAGGAACTTGGCTAAAATCCCTACTGGGCGAAGACTCTGAATTGGACGCAGAGAATTCCTTGAAGCCCACGGTGATGGTGACCATAATTCTTGGCTTGTTCAGGGTGCTTTGAAATTGGAAATGAGCTTGCTGGGTGGAGGTGTTGATCGCTGTGTGCAAGGGGATGCTTCCAGATTGACGAACCCCGCTTGAGCTAGTGCTTCCTCACCCGCTTCTCATGTTCAGATATCTGCCATGGGGGCTGGGATTAGAGAGGGTGGGGGATAGGTAAACTGAGGGGGAAGAAGAGGCGAAGGGGGGACAATAGCCGGCACGTAGAGCACCACCGCGATTGCCTCCGCACCTGTTGCTCAATCTGTGGCAATATCTCATGGGGTCAATGGAGAGAGGCTCTGCGGGAGGAAGAAGACGGGGTTCCATTGAATTCACAGGCATTGCAGAGGAAGGAGATGGGAACTCAGTTCGTTGATGGCAGAGAGGAGAATGGGAGTGGTGAATACTAGTGCCCAGTTCTATACAACATAATAAGCTACATCTCCTTCCAGTGTTAGTGCGGAGGCTCGGTTCAGAGACGGATGGAGGACAGGAACAATTGAGGGGTTGAAAGGAGCTGGGTGGAGTTGCCTGATCCATATTTTGGGAGTTTCCAGGAATGTCTTGAAGTTCCCAGGTGGTTAATGCTGCCAGCCCGAGCGCCATTATTTGCTCTACAATCACAGAAGTGGTAGCACAGATGGCTATACGGATGGGCCCCCTGTTTGCCCCCCTGATTGTGCGCCTTAAATGTCTATCTGCCACCCATATCTGGGGTGAAAATAAATTATTATTACTAGTTAATTGTTTATATATTACTATATATAGTTATTTATTTTTTATTTAATCTGACTTTATGTTGTTTAAGATGGAGCCAACTTGTATTTTTGAATAAATTATTATGTAAATTATAGATTGCGTGTGTTTAGTATTATAAGGAATATATTAAATATTTAATTAGAATTATTGTATGAGTTAGTAGCAATATTAAAAACATTTTTTCCCTTTTTTCAATAAAAGTGGGAAACTTTTTTGTATTAATTAAAAAATATTATAATAAAGTTAAATAACAAAAGTACATTCTTTATGAAAGTTTTAAATAAATTAAGTACAAAACCTCCTAATTTACAAAAGATTGTTAACAAATATTTCCAACAATTCACTTAAGTATACATCTTATAAAAACTTCCTATTATCAATTTAACTTTGAGATACATAGGAAAGCTAAGATATTATAGTTGCTAGCTTATTTTATTCCTGGCATAGAGTGCAGTAATTCTATATCACCTATTTCCATGGTTTCTAAAAGTGATTGTAATGGGCCTTGAAATTGACATCTTTTTACATCCTCTTTTCCTTATTCTTATTTGTTTTTCACTTGCATTTGACCCAGTATTAGTCCATTCTAATGCTTATATGTGGGATTTAGGCATAAAACATTTTCCATTGCATTTCCTTAGTATTTATATGAATTGATGATTAAATTTTATAAAAAGATCATACTTGTGTTTATATTTGTGTTAATGTGCAAGGACAAAGTGTAAGAAATGTTTCTCTGCAGGTTGTAACACTGCCACATGATGTGTCTTGGTCATTATCAATGTACTTCCATTGTTGCAACTCCAATGTTGTAACACAACAATGAAATGTAGTTGTTGCAACTCTAGAACATTGTCGATGCAAACTTGGGATGTTGTTGCAACTTTGAAGCATTATTGCCACAACTCTCGAACCTTGTTGTTGCAACTCTAGGAATTTGTTGCTACAACTTTGGAACCTTTTTGTTGCAACTCTAGAACATTGTTGCAACTTTGGGACGTTGTCGTAACTTTGGTGTTGCAACTTGTTGTTGAAACTCTGGTGTCACAACTCCCTATTGTAATTCCAGTGTTTTTACGACTCACTATTGCAACTCTAGTGTTGTAACCCTAGTGCTACAACTATTTTGACGCGACTCTTGAAACTATGAGTCAACACGAGAACCATGAGCCATTGAAACTAGTTGCAACTCTAAGAACTATGAGTCAACATTCAAACTCATGAGCTAGAAAAACTTTGAGTTGATTGGAAACTTGAGCAAATGCTATTACACAATCGTTATTTCATTATTTCAACTTGGATCAATAATAGACATGATTAATTTAGTTGTTAATAATTATTTTTGGAATTATGTATGAGTTGTTTGTTGTTTGTTTATTATTAGCAAACCATATGAGCAACTTTTGGATCTCATTTATTGGTTGTTATTTTATTTTTAAACAAAACCTATGTATAAAAAGAGTTCCTCTTTCATTCCACTTGGGGGGGGGGGGGGGCGAGGCACTCTTGGAACAAATTTCGAATCATAATGAAATAATTTAATTATTAACCTTTTATTTTAATTATAGTTTATAATTTCCAGAGTTTACAAATTTGATTAATTAATTTCATTTATTTCTTTCTTTTGCATTTATCAAATATTCATTTTTTTGTTTTTTTTAAGCAAGTAATTTTCTATTAATCATTAATTAAAATACAAGGAGAAGCTCTTCCTAAGAGCATCCATACAAAAAAACTAAGAAACTAACAGATTAATACAAATAAAGTTGTGATCACTAAGTGGATCTAATACTTTCCTTTTTTTCTTTCTTTTTTCTTCCGAACATCTATCCAGCCTTAGGAGTTGGGAGGTGATTATGTGCTAACCACCATAGCCATATTGTCTGTTGGGATATCCTCTGATTCTCTAGCTGCAATGGTAGTTGTCACTGTTCGAATTGTCGAACTCGTGATGCCTCTTTTTCCCTCCATGAAGTTGCTTTAAGGATAATTCCATATTTGATGGCTCAGCTATTGGAAAGAGGTCGAGTTGTCTTGTCGATTGTTAGGAGTGCTTGGGGTCACAATCTTCTGATGAATGTCGAGAAACATTGGGAGGTTGTTGGACTTGTGCGCTCGTAAAGGGTGGCTTCAAGGAGGACTGATTGGTCATCGATGGTTGTTCTTCTGGTAAGCCTAAAATAAGAGGGATTTTCCTCAAGGCCTAAGGGGCATTCCAACCTTTTTTATTTCTTTTAGGAAGCCTTGAGGATGTGAAAGAGAGGTAAGTATGTAGCAAATCCCCAACCTCTTGGCAAGACCTGTAATGAAAGACAATGTTCTCATAGTCCAAAGACTAGATAAGAGGCTCATCAATCCAATCTATACTGATTTTATCCTGAATACCATTGCTAAGGTCTATCTCTACACAAATTATTGCAAAGGAGTAGAATCATTTTTGGAATCTTTCTGTGTCTATTTTAATGAAGCGTCCCAGGGGAAATTTGATATCCTCCAGAGACTGTGGGTTATATAGGGGGATTTACAAGTTTGGAAACCTTACCCAAATAAGAGTCTTCATTCCCTCCATGGTTAGAGGGTTAAAGGTGGGAAACCAAGGTTCTAGAGAGAGGCATGAACAACCCCAGAACTAGGGCCCTAGATCGAGGGCCTTTATACAATCCTCCCATTTATTGAAGTATACAACAAAGTATCCTTTGGAACAGAGCATGAGAGAGTAATCTATGGTCCAGGTTTTGTTCAACTAGTCTCTTAGAGCTAGAGATGAGAGCCAAAACCCATTAATGTGACAAATAATTGCATTTTTAGAAAATTTATATGCATGCATAATAAAAACTTCTTCCTTTACCTTTACAGATGGAATTTCCTTTGAATGCTCAATGACGGAGGAAGGGCCTAAGAGGCCTTTGGGAGACGAATATGGGATTCTCATCTTCGCTGCTTCACTATAATATTTCTTCTAGGAGGTGCAATTAACCCCAAAAGCTGGAATTATTGATTGGTTTGGTGCCTAAAATATTGTTGAGGATGGGTCTATCCTTTGCATCCCCCAAGCAAGTTCGAAGAGATTAGGAGGAAAGTGTCCTTGTCAATACTCAGATCTCAAAGAACATAGTCATCCTACAACAATTTCTTGTTGTGCAAGAGATATAAATTGGAGTAGGGGACGCTCGTGGCTTTAGAAACTTGAGACTTGATGTCTGCCATTGAGTCATTATTGATAATGAAGTAAAGAGAGTTGTCAATGAGGGTTTTCACGAAGAGAGAAAAATATTGAGACAAAGAGGGGTTAGAATGTCGAGTTGGGGCCAGAGATCCCTCCAGCAGTGGAGACAGCTCAAACCAAGCATGCATGGACGTTGCGATGACAAGGGAGAAGGTTAGAGTTAGTGTGTGTGTCCTGTGTGCGATAACATGTGCTCAAAAGAAAATATTTTAACATTTTATAGGGCTTCTCTTGTGTTCTCAAAAAGTAAATATTAATTTATTTTAATTGGCATAGCTAATTAAATTAATTTACATTGTCAAAGCAACAAGTGTTAATAAATATCAACACTTTGTTTTATGGAGGCAAGCCCCACCAATAGAAAAGAGTGTTGTATAATTTAGGTAATCTTCTTTTCTGGTCGTGCAATTTAACTCCTCAATTACTTATTCAATTATAATTTATTTTATTTACTTATGTAACTAATTTCTCGTTGTGTGCTTTTATTTATGCAATTAATTATTCAAGCATGGTTGTATTTATTTATTTGTCACTTTATTTACACAATTGATTATCAATGTTTATTTCTAATTTGACGTGCTTATGTTTCAGATTCGTTTGCATTCATTTACATTGTTGAATAAATATGCTCAATGCAATGATTAGATTTGTTGGTCCCAGTGAAAATGAGGATCATTTTGGAAAGGATTAATCTTTTTATTCGATATGTCTGTGTGATTTATTTCCTGCCTGCGTAGTTTGTTCTACTTGTGTTAGGGGTTACAATGATAAGCTTCTTAAGCCCACTAGGTAGAAGTGTATTATTTCAATTCTATGAGTGTGTTTCTTTAATTCCTAGCATGTGTGTTTCTCTTTCCCTAGATGGTTGAAAGTTGCACAAGCAACACACCCCTTTTTGCAAGTTTGTTTACTAAAAATAGAGTTCAACAACATATTAGACACCTCAAATCACCACCAAGTTATGGGGCACTCCATGGACTCCCACAATGGTTATGTTAAGATCCCATTTCTACCATCTCGTTTCTACCATATCCTTGCTACCAGACCATATTTTGAAAAAACGGTTGATCATGTTTTTCTAACATGTTGGCTTGACAGGTTTATTAACACATAGTTGAAACGATCCTATTTGGAGATACCATATGGTCATATTCTTAAAACTTTTTCTATTTGAAATATATCTTGGAGTCTAGTTTCTAATCCAATTTGAATTTTTCAATTTGGATATCAAACGAAAAAGTTATGGTCAAACCACTCATTTAATGTAAAATAGAAAATTCAAGGATAGAATTGAGACAATTAATTTTTGGTTTCTAAATGGATATATATTTCAACCATCTTTCTATTGTATATTTTCCTATGATTCTAGTTTTAAATGCAATTTGTATCATGCTATTTCAATATCGTACAAGAAAGTTATGCGTGAAATACTAGCTGCGTATCCTAAACATGCACTACTTAAAACTATGTTTCCTAGGCTATTGATTGGCATATGTTACTCACTAATTATTCTTCTCTTAAAATCCATTTCCATTATATTTCATCTCCAATTGGAATTATATCTATATGTCGCCAAATGAAAAGTGTTACATCTAAATTAGTGATTGTTGGTGAACAAAAACAACTATGACATACACATTGTTCCACAACATGTTTGGCACATCATTTCATAGAATTTTAAGAATCTATTTCTATTGGAGATACAATAATGAATTTACTTCCATCTCCAATGGGAACCAATTAACTCATTCAACAAATGAGAAAGTTACATCTAAAATAGTAACTATTAGTCTATGTGAGAATTCAAAAACAACTTTCTTATGCACGTTGCATTAGAGAAATTTTGAGGTCTAAAATGGGCCTCCTAAGAAATATTATAAAATAATAGTGGAAATAATGAAATAATACTAGATTGCATTATCAAATTTTAGAGGGAAAAAACAAAAACTACTTTTTCGACACGTATTTTCAACTTATCTCCCTATAGTTTTACTCAAATTTTGAGCGAGAGCACTCGTTGGATGCAAAATTTAATTCCTCATCCAAGGAGTACCTATGTTGCATATTTTTTATGGACCTACTACACAAAAAATGAGAAATACATGAAAATATGTTATTACAATCATGTTTTTCATGTATTTCTCATTTTTCATGTAACAGGGCCCATCGAAAATATATAACGTTGGTACTCCTTGGATAAGGAATTAAATTCCTTAGCTAATGAGTTCTCCTGCTTAAAATTTGAGTAAAACCGTAGAGAGATAAGTTGAAAATATGAGTTGAAAAAATAATTTATTTTTTTTTAATCATTTTATTTTTTTACTCCAAAAATGGTGAATCATCCCCCATGGTTGACATAATCATCTTGAATGTTATTGGTTCTTATAAATTTTATTTTAGTTATACATTTTCGTTTTCAGGCCCATTTTAGGCCTCAAAAATTCTCTAATGATCCTAAGTAGATTTGACACATCATCTCATGGAATCCTCAAAACATGTTTTAATTAGACATATTCATATGAATATATTTTATTGTGGCTTTGGAACCACTTTAATTAGACATCAGATGAGTAATTTATTAGCAAAACATTGGCAAGTAGTCTAGCTAGCCAACACTCCTCATCAAGAAAAAAATGAATTTATTTATTTTCCTTTCTTTGGATCTATCATATTTAGCACTATTTGTGTAGTTTTTTCATATGTATTGGGTGCAGAAAGACTAATCACCATTCTTCTCCCAATATCTCATGTTTTACCGTAGATAAGTGTTATTTTGCAGGTCATGAGAGGAACAAGAAGGTCAATCCATACACAAGTGATTCTCAAGAATAATATTTCATAAAAAATTCCATACTCTATAAACATTTAAACAAGGGGAATTTTGAGTCCTAACAGGAACCATGGTTTGAAGCTCAAAATCCTAGAAGCTTGGCCCAACAATATCTCAGCTAAAAGTAAAGACAAAAATACCTTTTCACCAAAATCACAGATGAATCAAGAACAAGATGCAGAGTTGCACAGGTGCCTTTAGACATGAGCAAGACACATACATAGATACTACAACTCCTTGTTGCTAGCTCCTACAAATAGCTAATGTTAGTTATTGAAACTCCATGTTTCTAGGTGTTGCAACTCCCTATTTCCAGGTGTTGCAACTTCATGTTTTTAGGTGTTACAACTCCTTGTTGTTGGTTGAAGAAACCTCAACATCGTTGTTGCAACTCACTAGTGGAACACAGGTGCTACAAATCCTTGTCATTGGTTGTCACAACTTTTTGTTCCAACATAGATGCTACAACTATGAGTGTTGCAAATCCGAAGTGCTACAATTCCGAAGTGCTACAACTCTGAAGTGATCCCACTCATACTACAATTGTGCATTATTACAATTCACACAACACCATTGTTACAAATCACCTAAGAACCATTGCCAAAACTCACTCTTGAAACTATTGTTGCAATTCTCAAATAGTTGTTTGTTTGGAAAAGGTGTTGCAACTCTAGGATAGTTGGTAACGATGATGTAAAGACCAATGTTTCATGAATTAAGTTCCATCACTACATTTGCAGCTCCCTTGCTACATATGAATCTCTTCAATGAGAACTATTATTCATCTTGTTCATTCATCAAAACCATGGTATGCCTATTCATTTCCTTCTTCCCATTACAAAATAATTACTTGATGAATTTTATGAAGTTCTTGTGTTTATGAGGCTACACTTGAAGCTTGATTGTTATCACTACCACTAGATCACAACTTCAGCCTCATAAGTTCCACTTCCTACTAAGACCATCCCTAATTCAACTAAAAAAGTGATTGAACTCACTTACAATGTTGAGTTACTTTATTTTCATATCTCTTTCCTTAACAAACTTGAAGGTGAAAATGTGTCTCGAGCACCATCATACCTCAAAATGTTTGAAAACCACCACCTTGCTAGTGGTTATTCGACAAAAAAGGAATAACTTTGAAAAATCCCCCATGGGGAAGCTCAATTGGAAAGCATCGTGAAAATGAAGTGTTATGTACCAAGAGATTCAAGGTTCAAATCCCCCCAACTTACCCATATCTGTGGAAGGGGCATACATAGGCACCTAGGGTTTATAGCAGTAGCATCCAGAACCAACCCCATGTCACACGAGTATAAAACTAACACAATTGTTGATTCCTCTAGTCACAAATCTTGTTTGAAAACCAATTTTCTAGAAGACAAGATCTCGTAAATAAATAAATAAATCATCTTCAAGTTTTAGTTTCTCTTCAAATAAGGATTCACAAGTTTGACACAAAAGGTTGTTCCATATCTCATTTTACATCTCACATGGTAATCCAAGATCTCAAGCTCTACGTTATTCTTTCTCACATAATTTTACATTATTGTATACCGTCTCATGCTATTATACACTTGTTGCAAAGTTCCACGCATGCTATTATAACATTTTGTGATGCTACATGTGTTGTTACAAGTGCCAGCATAGGTGTTACTTCAATTGCTGCAACACCAACCAGTTGCTACAACACCAATTAGCCAGTTGTTGCAACACCCATTAGTTAGTTGTTGCAACACCTATTAGCCAATTGTTGTAAAGCATATCAAGCATTTTTTACAACACCTATCAGTTACTGCAACACCCATGAATCAATTGTTATAACACCTCTCAGATAGATGGAAGTATGTTTTTCTTTCTTTTATTTAATATAAGTTCATTGGATATTATGGATTTGTATTTGCAAATACTTCTAGGCTCCTATCTTGTTTCCTCATATTTTTCCATTTCTCGAGGGGGGTCAATCTCTTCACTTTAGGGGGGTGCCATCACCTTTACATTCCATAACATCTTCTTTCCATTCTTATCCGTCTCCACTCCAAAATCCATGCATGAGAAGGATTCAATGTTGCCAATAGTAAAAACCCTTATTTTTTCCATACAAGAACCAACAATAAGAACAATAAAGTCCTTGTTATTTCTATACAAGAACCAACAATGATAAAAGTAGAAAGCCTTGTTGCTACCACATAACCAATATCTGGAGAAAAAATTGTTGTTCTTCAACAAGAAACAAAAACGCAAAAATAAACAGTTGAAAGAGACAAACCACTTTTCTTAATAGCATATCTCTCTTGCTTGATCCATGAGAATCTTCATATCCACAATTTTAAGGAGCTTATCCAATAGATCATAACATGCTTTTAGCTTGGGGGTAAGGACAAAACTTTAATCTAAAGAGGAATAGGCTACCCATAAGAACCTACAACACAAGAAGCTACTATAGAAGTCATTCTTATAGAAGAATATGTTTTCATCCTTAACTTTTGGTATATACAATAGAAATTATTAGTTTTTTAGTATACAAACAACAACATGGAAATTTGAGAGAAGTAATAACATAAAGAAGCCCTATTGTTGCTACATAAGAACTAGAAATAGGAAGTCCTGTTGTTGATGCACAAGAACCAAGAACATGAATTGAAACATCACCATATCATAAAACTTAAAATATTATGATGTTGTTGCTACTATTGTTATAACATTATTTCTGTTACTCCAATTTTTATATAAAGAGAAGGATTTGTATATATCCCAAAATTTTTGCATTAGATGGTCATATTTTTTTTTAGAAAAATGAATGAGATAGAACAAGTATGCCTATAGAATGTCATAGAAAATTAGTTTCTAGATAATGGATAAAAGAAGCTTGTCGCTACTCATAGAACACTCTTGCTGCAACTCTGTGTACAAGGTTGTTGTAACTCCGCCAAATTTGTTGCAAGCTCATTCATAGCAAGCATTTGAGGCAAATGAAAAACATTAACAAAATATACAGGTATGTAGTGAAAAAGAAGTGTCCCTATAGAATGGCTAATATAAAGGAACTAAGTTACATGAGCATTTATAACATTTTCGACTAGAGGGAGATGACGGGCCTCAGAATTGGCATTTTTTTACATCCCATTTTCCATGTTCTTAATTCCTTTTCACTTGCCTATGACGCCATATTAGTCCATTCTAACGTTTATATGTGAGATTTAAACATAAAACATTTTACATTGCATTTCCTTAATATTTTGCTTGAAATTATGTTTCAACATTGGGAAAATATCATATTTGTGTTTATCTTTGAGTTAATGTGCAAGGAAGAAGTGCTAGAAAGGTTGTTGTATAGGTTATAATGTTGCCACAGGATGTATCTTGGTCACTATTGTTGTACTTTCATTATTGCAACTCAAATGCTACAACTCAGAAATGAAATGCAGTTGCTGCAACTCTAGAACCCTTTTGTTGTAACTCTAGGAAGTAGTTGCAACTTCGGAGCACTATTATCGTAACTCTAGAACCCTTTTGCTACAACTCTAAGATGTTGTTTCAACTCTATAACCCTTTTGTTGTAACTATAGAACATTGTTGCCACAACTCTGGAACCTTGTAGCTGCAACTCTGGGACATTGCTGCAATTCTAAAGCATTGTTCCTGTAACTCCAGAATCTTGTTACTACAAGTCTAGGACATTGCCACAACTTTGGTGTTGCAACTTCGCTGCCACAATCCCCTACTACAAGTCTAGTGCCAAAACTCCCAACTACAAATTTCATGCCCCAACTCCCCACTACAACTCTGGTGTTGCAACTCTGGTGCCACAACTCTAGTGTTGCAAATTTAAAAACCGATAGGCGACACCAACACTAGGAGGCATTATAACTCATTGTTTCAATTCTTGTGTTACAACTCTCAAAACCACAAGTAGACATCGAAACCATGATATAGCGAAACCTTGAGCTAATTGGAAACTTGAATTAATGTTGTCACACATACATTTACTATTATTTCAATTTGGATCAATATTAGACATGATTAATTGAGTTGTTAAGATTGTTTTAGAATTATGTATGATTCATTTATTGATTTCTAATTATTAGACAACCACATGAGAAACATGTGGAAACATATTTATTGTTTGTTAATTGTTAGCAAACCATGTGACAAACTTGTGGATCTCGTTTATTGGTTGTTATGTTATTTTTAAACAAAAGTTATGTATAAAAGGAGTTCCTCTTTCATTCCACGAGAATGACTCTTAAAGCAATGTTCGAATCATAATGAAATAATCTAATTATTAAGTTTTTATTTTAACTGTAGTTTATAATTTCCATAGCTTATGATTTGATTAATTAATTTAACTTCTTCTTATTTTTTTCATATTTATGAAATATTAATTTCTTTTAATTAACTTAGTTAATTAAATTAATTTATGTTATCAAAGTAACACGTGTTGATAAATATCAACACTTTGTTCTACAAAGGCAGGGCGCACTCCCTAGAACAAAGTGTTGTATAATTTAGGTGGTTCTTTTTTTTTGGTTGTGCAATTTAACTCATTTCTATATTCACATAGAATTTATTTTATACTTATGTAATTAATTTCTGGCTGTGTGATTTTATTTATGCAATTAATTATTTGAACATGGTTGTATTTATGTATTTATTTATATATCAATTTATTTATGCAATTGATTATTCATGTTTATTTGTAATTTGACATGCTGATGTTTCATATTGGTTTGCATTCATTTATGTTGTTGAATAAATGTGTTCAATGAAATGTTACATTTGTTGGTGAGTAAAACATGGACCATCTTGGCAAGGACTAGTCCTTTCATTCATTTATGCCTATGTGATGTGTATCTTCCCTGTGTGGATTGTTTTACTTGTGTTGGGGGTTATAGTGATAAACTTCTTAAGCCCACTGCGTAGAAGTGTGCTATTTCAATTCTGTGAGTGAATTCCTTTTATTTCGAACATGCGTGTTTCTTTTTCACCAAATGGTTGAAAGCTACTCGAGCAACCCATCCCTTTTTGTAGGTGTGTTTACTTTCCTGCAAGCTTATTTACTTTATTGCAAGTGTGTTTAATTTCCTATAAGCATTTTTACTTTATCACAAGTGTGTTTAATTTCTTGAAAGTAGCTTTAGTCACTTTTCTTTTGAATTTGTAGAACATTTCCAAGCTTGTGAAATGTCTATACTCCATTTTCAAAAGTAATCATTAATACTACAACTAGAAAAACCAATGAAAATAGAAAGTGTGATCTACATATATGGTGCACATTAACTCACAAGTTCCATACGAGCAACAGGTTGACAATTAAATGCATAATTTTTTGGATGTCTTTATAAGCAATTAGAAAGGTAATTAAAAGGCTCGTCATATTGCATAGTATCGTCATCCCTAGATTCTCCATGTTCTATAGAGCCCAAATTTATGTGGTTGGAAGCACCTAAAATTATTTTCTAACTTTGTTGGGTGCTTCTCAGAAAAGCACATTCCACTTCAAGCTACATTACCTTTTGATTCATATGGGTCATAATCCCAATAATGGTTTCAATAATTGAAGTAACTTGATGATCATGATCTTGTATTTTCATAATAAGTATGCCAAGGGCATCCCTATTGTCCTTGATTGACTCTTGGTGCACTTGAAAGACTTGCATTACCTCTTGATTCTCCATGAAAACCTCAAGGTGGTTATGAAGACAAAGGAGAAGTATAACTAAACTCACAAAAAACCTAAAATATATTCTACCAGAGCCTACCAATACAAATTTGAAACTCCCACTCCCAACCCAGGATGAGATTTACCCAGATATTCACATTATATTAACAAGAGAATGTCCATAAAATACAGTTTAAAGGTCGTGGGGAGTCTTCGCCCATCACCCTTCGAGTACTTTTCCCTCGAGAGGAGATACCTCATACATTAGAAAATAATAAATTCTACCATTGAGAGGGGAAACCAAAGACAATAGCACAAAAATGCAGTTTGAGACTATTGATGATGATGATGGTGGTGGTGGTTAACATCCACTGAGACCAAATTGATCTATTGGACCTATAATTTTCTTAGTTTTTAATTGTTTGGCTCCTCGTCTTTCTTGGTGAGATTGGTGCTGTAGCTTTCTTTTTTTTCTCTATGGTCTTCCAACTTCCTTTATCTTGCATCTCTTTCATCTCTTCTAGTTCTTGGGACATTGGTTTCCTTTTAAAGATAGTCGGAGAAGAAGTTTGGTCTAGGAGATCTGCTTTGTTGTTAAATGAAGATTTATTTTGTGCGATATTCGAATCCTCATAACTGTTGATGCTTGAGGGGTTGTCGAGTTGGGCGGCACTTTCCCCTTACTTGTTTTGAGAGTTGTTTCTTTCTTGCCTGATTTCTTGTGATTCAGAGTTTTCTCGAGAGTATTATTCTTTGATGACAGTGTAGTGTTATTTTTGTGCTCCTTCCCACCATATAGATCTGTGGTGATTTTTCTAGCATTTTTATGGGAGGCTTTTGGGAAATTTTTGGCTAGATTACCTGTCTCAAAGCAGGATCGACATCTAAAGAGGACACTCTCATAATCGAGTTTCTGGTTCCACACATAGTCTTTACTTGTTAGGTTTATTTCAGCTGGGAATCCAGTGCTGAAGTCCATTTCCACACAGATGCATGCATAGGTGGTTCTAGCATATTCCTCTGTTTCTGGGCACCTACAGTAAAATGTCCCAATTGCATTTCCAATGGCTTTTAGCGAGGAGAAATTCCAAATATGCAAGGGTAGGTTTGGCTATCTCACCCAAACTGGTGCTGAGGTTATGACTGTTGTTGAGGGATCGAATGATGGGTTCCATGGCTTCATGAATAGGCCTGAGTTTTCCCAAAACCAAGGGCCAAAATCTAGAATGCATTGTCTACTTTCAGAGTTTTAAAAATATACTATAAAGAAACCCCTAGCACAGGGGTAGATATTAATTGCATCAGAAATGATAGGCTTCCATAACTCCGAGATCCAACTGTGGAGAGCTGTCAGTTGTGGCAAAAAACCATCGAATCGGCAGATTAGGGCACTTTCAGAAAACTTCAGAGCCTCATCGAGTGAGGCCTGGACCACCTGGACAGTGGGAGCTAGGGTTTCACTGAAGATATGGGCAGGAGCTTGCCCCCCAGAAGCGGATGGATTTGGGCCAGCAGCTATTTTCGCGAAGCTGGGAGCCATCTAGAGCACAAGATACAAGACCGCAAAAGATCAGAAGATCCGAAGACCGCAGAAGCTAGAAGATCTGGAAGAAAGATCTGATGATCTGAAGACCACATAAGATCAAAGGATCTGAAGGCCGCAGAAGCTAGAACATTGATAAACAACTCAAGCCCTATCGGAAGATCCGAAGATCCGAAGACCACAGAAGCTAGAAGATCTGGCAGAAGATCCAATGATCAGAAGACCGTAGAAGATCTGATCCGAAGATAGCAGAAGCTATCCCGCAGAAGATCCGATCCGAAGAAGACTGCAGAAGCATGAAAAGAAATATTTTTTTTACAATCGTAGACTGTGTGGCGCTAAGCCACAAATTGACCACCCTTAAAGAAAATGTCGTAGTGCCAAAATAAACCAAAGTGATGAAAACCATAAGAAACTTGATCAACTTAATGAATACATGTTGAAGAGCCAACCTGTTATATGACCTTGTCTAGCATTGGAAGACCTGGTGGTGACTGCTTCTTCTTGCTTCTCCTCTATAATATAACACCCATGAGGACTAGGGAAATGAGGAGAGGTTGTAGGAGTTGTTGCTTGGGATGTTTCCGATGGTGGCACTACTTCCGGATATCTGCAACTAGTATAGGAACGACTTCCGGGAGCCATGAAGATGGGGGGGATGCGGAAGTCGAGGGAGCAAGGGAGGAGGGGGAGGGGATGTCGGTACGAAATTCGATTTCCACGTTATGAAAGAGGCGTCAGGGAGAAGAGGTGTCATGGTTGTTGAAGGCTGAGAGCTCAACAATCTATCAAGTGGCATGAAATTTTTCCCTTTCTCAGTCCTTGACCTGGTGAGCGAGAAAATTACGAGGAGCCTAAAGTATGTTCCTTCCATTGTTGATCTCCTCTTCTTCAAGCTCGAGGACCTAATGGTATATTTGAGGTGAGATGGGATTATCAAATAGTGCTAATTCAACATTCTCATCAAAGGTGGTTGTGGGGCACCCTCTTCCCCTGCCTCACCTAATGCGACGACCTCTTCCCTATTCTCAGCTCATGGCAGAGCTATAGGGTTCAGAGGATTTGGGATATGGTGTAATGGAGACAGTGGAGGCTAAAGCTAGGCAGGTGAGCAGGAGAGACAAAAATTTGAGCAGAGGAGCTGAAGGGAAGTAACAGATGGTAGCCATGGTGCAGAGTAATAAACACAGAGAGGTAGAAGGTGATACATCGAGTTGAGCATGCAAAATCTAGCCGAGGAGACCCGAGGTGACAAATTTAAAGAGAATGGTGGCCAACTATGATATAGAGAGAGTGATGGTCTCTAGGTGGAGGGTGTCGTCATTCCTCCGTAGTGAAAGTGGCGGGGGTGGTATAGGCACCTAGATTCGGGATATATATATATATATATATATATATATATATATATATATATATATATATATATATATATATATATATATATATATATATATATATATATATATATATATATATATATATATATATATATATATATATATATATATAGATATAGATATATATATATATATATAGATATATATATTGAGCTTGTAAATGCCTAATCTTTGTTCTCCTTTCACTTGTTGGCTTTTGAAGCAGGGATCAAGTATTTGGATTTTCATCTAAAACCCAAGGATTATAAAAAGGGGGACTAACTTTGGTTGATTGTGAAAATTGAAAAGAGGCTAAAAGAGTGGAGTTTCATATGGCTTTCCGGGACGAGAAGACTCATGCTTATTAAATCAGTTTTGGAAGCCATTTTGGTTTTCTGGATGTCGTTATCATGGATCCCAAAAGGGACTCTTAATCAAATTTTTCAAATTTGTTTCATATTTTTATGGAAGGGTTCAAAGGAATGGCAAGCTTTTCCTTTGGTAAGGTGGGACAAAGCATTCTACCCAAAAAATGGGGAGGATGGGGGTTAAAAAATCTATTTCATTTCTATAAAGCTTTAACAATAAAGGTTGGATGGAGACTCATAGACTTTGTAATTCTATGGACTTAAGTGGTTAACAGGAAATATATACACCCATTATCAATTGAAGAATGGGTCAAACTTCCAAATAAATTGAGGAAAAACATCTATTTGGTCTAGAAATTAGTTATGGCTTCTTTCAATGTGATTGAGCATGGTCTAGCATGGAAGGTTGGGTCTAGTGAAAGGGTTAGAATTGTAGTGCGCCCATGGGTTGGATGCAGTGCAAACTATTTGTTGCCTTTAGTCTTGGTGGAATTTCTGAATGCAAATGGGAAGTATACCCTGAACCAAGTGGTGGATTTGGGAAGTACTTCTATATGGGCTCAGGGATGGGAAAGTGTTGCACATTTATCTTTGCCTAATGAATTATCAACTCACTAGCAAGATTATACAAATGCTCTCAATACTTCCCTTGTCAGAATTTGTGACGAGGCAAACACTTTACGATGGATTCACGCTTTGTCTAGGGATTACACTCTAAATATGGATTACTTATATCATTGGGGACAGAGAATAAAAAAACCCAAAATGGTGGTGGAGGAAAATTTGGAAATTGGGTTGCCCAGCCAAAGAAAAATTATTTTTATGGTGCATTCTTGAAAACAAAACCCCCACGTGGGATATTCTTCAGAAAATATGCTTCATGGGGCCAAGCTAGTGCGCTCTATGTAAAAATTCAAAGGAGACAATTTTCCATATTGTTTTTTATTGCCCATTTTCTTTTGTTGTATGGAATACAATTAATATGCACTTATCTTTCAAGCTTAGATGGCAGGGTCCTTCATGTAAAGAAGCCTAGAAAATATGGATTAAATAGAGTTAGCAAACATACTTAGGTTCCAAAGTGCATAATGGGCACACTACATTATGGGCACACTATATTGAGAATCAAGGAAGGGAGATTTGGTATTTTCCAACATGGGGCACTCTCCAAGACCTAGTTTGTGGTGATGCTACACAATTCAAATTGATAATTTATTTGACAATTTTAAAAATTAAATGAATTTGTAGATTTTAAAATTACCATAATTAAATAAGAGAAAAAAATCAATATTGGTCAAATTTAATCGTATAATGATATATTTATGAGAAAATATTTATTAAATATTCATTATAAAATTTTAGATTATAAAACATTTTTACAATTTAGTATGATAAATATAAATATATAGAAAGAGTAAAGATATTCACATTATATTAACAGGAGAATGTCCATAAAATAAAGTTTAAAGGTCATGGGGGGTCTTCACCTATCACCTTTCGGAGTACTTTGCCCCCGAGAGGAGATATCTGAGACAATAGAAAAAAAAAAAGTTTCCTTTGAGAGGGGAAACCAAAGATAGTAGCACAAAATTGCAGTTTGAGACTATTACATAGCATGAAAAGAAACAAATTTTTTGCAATTGTAGACTATGTGGCGCCAAGCCACAAATTGACCACCCTCAAAGAAAATGTTGTAGTTCCAAAATAAGTAATGAAAACCATAAGAAACTTGATCAACTTAACGAAGACCTGTTGAAGAGCCAACATTTTATAGTTGACCTTGTCCAGCGCTGTAAGACCTGGTGGCAACTGCTTCTTCCTACTTCTCCTCTATAATATAACACCCATGAGGAATGGGGCAATGAGGAGAGGTTGTAGGACTTGTTGCTTGGGATGTTTCCGATGGCGGAACTACTTCCGTATATCTACAAAGAGGAGAGGAACGACTTCCGAGAGCCATGAAGATGGGGGGGAAGCTAAACCCAGGGGAGGGGATGCGGAAGTTGAGGGAGCAAGGGGGGAGGTGGAGGGGATGTCGAGAGCGAAGTTGATTTCCACGTCACGGAAGAGGCATTAGAGAGAAGAGGTGTCATGGTTGTCGAAGGCTGAGAGCTCAACAATCTAGCAAGTGGCGCAATATTTGTCCCTTTCTCAATCGTTGAGATGGTGAGTGAGCAAATTACGTCGATCTTAAAGCATGTTCCTTCCATGGTTGATCTCCTTTGCTTCGAGCTCGAGGACCTGAAGGTATATTTGAGGTGAGATGGCATTTTCAAACAATGCTAATTCAACATTCTCATCGAAGGTGGTTGTGGGGTGCCCTCTTCCCTTGCCTCAACTAGCATGACGACCTCTTCCATGTTCACGGCTCATGATAGAGCTATAGGGTTCAGAGGGTTTGGGATATGGCATAATGGAGGCAATGGAGGCTAAAGTTGGGCAAGTGAGCAGGAGAGACCAAGCTTTGAGCAAAGGAGCTGAAGGGAAGTAACATATGGTAGCCATGATGCAGAGTAATAAACCTGGAGAGGTAGAAGGTGATACATCAAGTCGAGCATGCAAAATCTAGTCGAGGAGACCTGAGGTGACAAATTTAAAGAGCATTGTGGCCAACTATGTTATATAGGGAGTGATGGTCTCCAACTGGAGGGCATCATCGTTCCTTCGTAATGCAAGTGGCGGGGGTAGTACAGACACCCAAATTCTAGGGATATATATATGGATGAGCTTGAAAATGCCTAATCTGTGTTCTCCTTTCACTTGTTGGCTTTTGAAGCCAGAATCAAGTATTTGGGTTTTCATCTAAAACCCAAGGATTATAGAAAGGGGGACTGACTTTAGTTGATTGCAAAAATTGAAAAGAGGTTAAAAGAGTGGAGTTACATATGGCTCTCCAGGACGGGAAGACTGATGCTTATTAAATTAGTTTTGGAAACCATTATGGCTTTTTGGATGTCACTATCATGGATCCCAAAAGTGATTCTTAATCAAAATTTTCAAATTTGTTTCATCTTTTTATGGAAGGGTTCAAAGGATGGGCGAGCTTTTCCTTGGGTAAGGTGGGACAAAATCACTCTACCCAAAAAATGGGGAGGATGGGGGTTCAAAATTTTATTTCATATCTCTAAATCTTTAGCAACAAAGGTTGGATGGAGACTCATAGACTTTGTAATTCTATGGACTTAAGTGGTTAACAAGAAATATATACACACATTATCAATTGAAGAATGGGTCAAACTTCCAAATAAATTGAGGCAAAACATCTATGTGGTATAGAAATTAGTTATGGCTTCTTTCAATGTGATTGAGCATGGTCTAGCATGGAAGGTTGGGTCTAGTGAAAAGGTTAGAATTGTAGTGGGCCCATGGGTTGGATGCGGTCCAAACTATTTGTTGCCTCCAATCTTGGTGGAATTTTTGAATGCAAATGGGAAGTATACCCTGAACCAAGTGGTGGATTTGGGAAGTACTTCTATATGGGCTCAACGATGGGAAAGCGCTGCACATTTATATTTGCCTAATGAATTATCAACTCAATGGCAGGATTATACAAATGCTCTCAATACTTCCCATGTCAGAATTTGTGAGGAGGCAAACACTTTACTATGGGTTCACGCTTTGTCTGGGGATTACACTCTAAAAATGGGTTACTTACATCATTGTGGACAGAGAATAAAAACACCCAAAACAGTGGTGGAGGAAAATTTGGAAATTGGGTTGCCCAGCCAAAGAAAAATTATTTCTATGGTGCATTCTTGAAAACAAAGCCCCCATGAGGGATATTCTTTAGAAAAGATGCTTCATGGGGCCAAGCTGGTGTGCTCTATGTAAAAATTCAAAGGAGACAATTTTCCATATTCTTTTTTATTGTCCATTTTCTTTTATTGTATGGAATACAATTAATATGAACTTATCTTTCAAGCTTAGATGGTAGGGTCCTTCATGTAAAGAAGCCTGGAAAATATGGCGGGAAAGTGCAACCCCTAAAAAACTTAGGAACCTTCCCCTAATTTTCTGTTGGGGTATTTGGCTTGCTAGAAATAAAATTATTTTTCAATCCAGCCTCTCTCAGCTAATACAATGGTTGTCAAATTATTGCCATATATGATCTAATCCCCGGCGAAGTGGTTTCTAATAGACCCAAGATTATTGTTGTTGAAGAAGTGGATCATTATTTCCCATGGGCTTATTTTGATGGGGTGTCCCTTGAGGGGCAGGCTGTGGTGGTGGGGCAATTTTATACTTAGCTGATAACCACTTCTTTAAGATTCAAAGCGAGTTGGGAAGGGGATCAAACAACTATGCAGAGCTGCTTAGTCTCAAATTGTTAATGTTATGTGCCATCGAAAAGGGTGTTAGAAAACTTCAGATATTTGGAGATTCTTTTATTGTTATTGCGTGGCTTAATGAGCTTAACAAATGTCACACTCACACATTGTTGCCTATTCTTGAGGAAGTTCTGAGGTTAAAGCTTGTTCTTTATTATATTTCATGTGCTCACATCTACAAGGAAAGGAACATTATTGCATATGCTTTTTCCAAGGTTGGTGCAAAATAGGAGATGGGGACTTGGAAGATCTAGGAGCATTTGGGAAACACGCTCACGAAATACTACCACGGGCCTTCCTTTGAAGGTTTGTTGATGGCTAATTAGACTTCTTGATATTATTAGTTTTTTTTGTTACACTTTTAGTTTCTTCTGATGTTGCATACAACTAGACTTTGCATATGTATATATTTATTAGAAGATATGTATATTTTTGTGGAGTTTTATATGATAGGACATACATCGGGCTTTAAAGCCCAATTTTTTATTTATTTGGATGGATGCTTGTTTTTCATATCAAAACAACTTTTTGGCATGCATAAAGTGCATATGTAAAAATGTAATATCACCCAACTTAATGAACATTACTCATTTTCTACATATAATTTAATTAATAAAGATATTATAAATAATAATAATAATATATATAGCCTTGAGGGTTAGCTCAATTGGCCAAGTCTCTCTTGTTAATGCATCTTTGTTATTAAGAGGTTAAGGGTTCAATTCTCTCACCCTCTTGGGGTTAGGCTTATTTGTTGTCCTTTCAGATAAATTTACTTTACCTAGTACACATTAATTCAATGATATGATTAATCCAAAAAACATTCTTTTTATCAATATAGATCATAAAAGTCTTAGTTCTAATATAAATTTATTATATTTGGTGTATTTATTATTATAATTTATAACCAGTATGGATTACAAAAGTCTTAGAGCTAACATAGATTTATTATATTTGATGTATTTATTATTATAATTTATAACAAATATTTAATAAAATACATGAGGATTTACACAAAATTTTAAATTTTAATAGAGGAATATATAAAATAAGAATATTATAAAAATATTATTATATAATAATAAGCCGACATTTTTTGTTAATGTAGATGTGCAAGTTAAGTTTAATAAAATAATATAAAAAAATATATTTATAATGAAACACATTTTTAATGGTGTAGATGTACAAGTCATGGTTTATTAATAAAATAATATCCAATTTACTTGTCAAATGAGAATCGAGAATCAATAGTTTAGGGGATGGTTGTCCCACCAACAACCTTTTTTTCAATATCAATAATCTCTAATGTTACTTGTCAAACGAGAGTCTATAGTTTAAGACGATGGTTGTCCCATCAACAACTTCTATTTTCCAATGGAGAATGAATATGGATACGGTATTCAATTCAACAAGATTATATATTATATTTAATGATAATTTTATGTAAAAATAATAAAAAAATTATAGTTTAGATTTCTTTTTAATTTAAATTTTATTTAATGATTTGCTTTTAAGATATTAGTACAAGAGTTATATAGTTGTTATGTAAGTTAAACTATAGTAGAGCATTTAAAATAAATATATTTAAAATTTATTGGACGATTAATAATCTATTCTGTCAGTCTAGAAGTTGAGAATTTTTATTGTGAGACTTTAGAGGAAAAAGGTCAAATGCAAGAGCTAGATAAAAAACAACAATATGTCTCATAAGCTATCTTTAATTTCATGAAAATTAAAATAATTTGTTTCCTTTTCTCTTTTTAATTAACCCGTAAATTTCCCTTTACACACCTAATGAATTTCCCTTTACACACCTTGGACAATGTCCACGTGCAACAACAATATTCAAGCATGCTGTCAAACAAAATGCCTAAAATTTGAATCAATCCCAAGTACATTTTTTTTGGTTGGTGGAACATTATGCTAAAGAAGCTCCCTGCAAGAAATGGAAATTGTTAAAACACTTAGAAAAGATTGGAAACAAAACCCTCTCACAAAATTTTACCAGAATAATACAATAACTATGCTCTTCGTTGTTACTTTTGTTATCAGTGTGATTATTCTTACCCAAACTGCCAAACATATTTTTTTGCAAACCTCAAACTCAAACGTACAGAATCACGACATTTGGAAATCTCGATGTTTTATAGATGTATATCTTGGGTTTTGAAACACTTAAGGGTGTGTTCACATTGAAACCAAATCAAATAATTCCATTCTAATCAAGTTAATGGTTGCTTAACAAGGGATAAATAAATTATATATAAATTTAACTAGTTATTTTTGGGTTTGTAACTGAAAATCTATTCAAATATTTTTATATCTTCTATTAGATGATGTATTAGACAAAAAATATTCCCTTAAAATAAAATTTTATTCACACATTTATTTAACAATCAAAATTTCTCAAGCCTAATTTCAATATAAACCACTTTTACTACGTAAATATTGCAAGGAAATAATTTCCTCAATATATAAATTTTTCTTTATTTAATTTTATATAATGTATTAATTATTTTATATTAAAAACAATTATAGATTAATAAATTTGATTTTACTACGTAAATATTGCAAGAAAATAATTTCCTCAATATATAAATGTTTCTTTATTTAATTTTATATAATGTATTAATTATTTTATATTAAAAACAATTATAGATTAATAAATTTGATTTTTTTAATGTTGGATAAAATTAAGTTTAAGATGGATCTAAGATAATTTAACGTTCAAATTTAGAGGGGTTAGAGTATCTAGAGTATATAAAAAATATATCCACATTTGTAGATTTTAATAGTTAAATTGTTGCGTGGAAGCAGGTTTCTTGTTTCAAAAGCAAAAAGGTCTCATACACAAATTTGATGTCCGACTTGATTATGACTTTAAAAATATATTATTATTACTAGTTAATCGTTTATATATTATTATATATAGTTATTTATTTTTTATTTAATTTGACTTTGTGTTGTTTAAGATGGAGCCAACTTGTATAATGATCTAGATCTTGGGGGGAGGCCCCCAAGATCTGAAAATTTGAAATTGCCAGAAGAAAAAGAGGATAATGTCCAATAAACATAACCACAAAGAAATGTTTTATTAAAATGGAGAATAACTGTAAAAAAAGAGGATAATGCCCAATAAACATAACCACAAAGAAATGTTTTATTAAAATGGAGAATAACGGTAAAAACTACATTGTGGTGGAAAAAATTGTCCTTATACAAAATGCAACTTGCCACTTATAGTATTTTTCAGTTACAATACCACAGGTCAATTCCATGAGTGAATGAATACCATGGGTGAATGTCACAATACCAGAGTTCAATTCCATGGGTGAATGAATACCATGGGTGGATGTCACAATACTATGGGCAAATACCATGGGTGGACAACAGAAGTTTCCTCATCTCATGGAAGAACTCAACACAATAGGGACCATTGCTTCCTAAGGGGGAAGGAATGATCTAGGTCGATATTGGTGGCCACCCTCCAATTCCACTTGGACCCCCACTATTATTTCTTTCAGTTTTTAAATTTCCTTAATTGTAACACAATTTACTATTTTTAGTAGTTTTTCAGGGCCTGAACTTCCAGAGCCATTTTGAGGCCCTAAATGACGTTTTTTTGGGAAAACTAGGAGCAACATGGGTCCGTGTATCAATGTTTCGCACTCAAAAGTTATAGTCCTCGGATAGATCTTTCTAACGAGGTATTGTGCACATCAAACGGAGATCATATGCCAAAGTTACGACCCCGGGAAGTTGATGTACCAATTTATCCAAAACAGAGCCCATAGTTTGGTGCTTCATCTCCTAAGGTTAGGTTTTTGGATGTTTAGGGTTTTACATTGTTTCTCAACAATAAATAGGTCTTTGAGCTTCATTGTGAGACAGTTCAGAGGCATGTAGCCATCAAAACTCTCCTTGGAGATACGCTACCATTGCCCGAGCTAGTTTATTTCCATTTCTGTTTGTAATCATATTTCAGTATTTTACATTAATGAAATGAAGTATTATTTCTGTTGCATCTCTATATTTATGGTTATCTATGTAATTTGTTGTGTTCCTGTTTAAATCCGGATCATATAAGGAATATATTAAATATTTAATTAGAATTATTGTATGAGTTAGTAGCAATTTAAAAACATTCTTTATGAAAGTTTTTTAAAAAGTAAGTACAACACATCCTTGTTAAAACTTCCTAATTTACAAAATATTGTTAACAAATATTTCCAACAATTCACATAATCTTATAAAAACCTCCTAGTATCAATTTAACCTTGAGATACATAGGAAAGCTAAGATATTATAGTTGAGCTTCTTTTATTCCTTGCATAGAGTGCAGTAATTCTAAATCACCTATTTCCATGGTTTCGAAAAGTCATTGTGATGGGCCTTGAAATTGACATCTTTTTACATCCTCTTTTCCTTATTCTTATTTGTTTTTCACCTACATTTGACCCAGTATTAGTCCATTTTAATGCTTATATGTGGGATTTAGGCATAAAACATTTTCCATTGCATTTCCTTAGTATTTATATGAATTGATGATTAAATTTTGTAAAAAGATCATACATGTGTTTATCTTTGAGTTAATGTGCAAGGACAAAGTGTAAGAAAGGTTTCTCTGCAGGTTGTAATGCCGCCACATGATGTGTCTTGGTCATTATTAATGTATTTCGTTGTTGCAACTTCAATGTTGTAACACAACGATGAAATGAAATTGTTGCAGCTCTAGAACATTGTTGATGCAAATCTGGGATGTTGCTACAACTTTGAAGCATTATTGCCACAACTCTAGGAATTTGTTGCTGCAAATTTGGAACCTTGTTGTTGCAACTCTACAACATTATTTCCACAACTTTGGAACTATGTTGTTGCAACTTTGGGACGTTGTCGTAACTCTCGTGTTACAACTCATTGTCGAAACTGTAGTATCACAACTCCCTATTGTAATTCAGGTGTGTTTACAACTCTCTATTACAACTCTAGTGTTGTAACTCTAGTACTACAACAATTTTGCTGCAACTCTCGAAATTTTGAGTCAACACAGGAACCATGAGCCATTGAAACTAGTCGTTGCAACTCTAAGAACTATGAGTCAACATTCAAAATCATGAGCTAGCAAAAACTTGAGTTGATTGGAAACTTGAGAAAATTCTATTACACAATAGTTATTTCATTATTTCAACTTGGATCATTAATAGACATGATCAATTTAGTTGTTAATAATTATTTTTGGAATTATGTATGAGTTGTTTATTGTTTGTTTATTATTAGCAAACCATATGAGCAACTTTTGGGTCTCATTTATTGGTTGTTATTTTATTTTTAAACAAAACCTATGTATAAAAAGAGTTCCTCTTTCATTCCACCAAGGGGGGCGGGAGGGGTGCTCTTCGGATAAATTTCGAATCATAATGAAATAATTTTTGGAAATAATACTGAGAAAAGGGGGGGGGTGGGGGGTGGTGTTTGAATCAGGAAATGCGTATCCTCCTTCCATGATTTCCCAAAAATCTGTTCCAAGAGATTGAAGATAGGTTGTGGTTCTTACCTTCCAATAGACGAAGTTGCTCCCATCAAAGATTGGTGGCCTGATGGATGCCTCTCTTTCATAGTTGCTCATGATGATAGATCTTCCTTCAAGCGATCAAGCTTCTTCTGAAGGACCTGCTTTGATACCAATTGTTGGAAATAATACTGGGGAGGGGGGGGGTGAATCAGTATTAGCAAGTCAATAATATTTCTTTTCACAATCAGATTTGTATACGCTACTTCAGTTAATGAAACTTGCGTATATACGCAACTGTTGTTAAGAAAACTAGCGTATATCCTGCAGACTTATAATTTAGTTAATTCATCAGATGTTGATCTTTAATCTGTGTATCAGAACCATATAACAATAACCAGGTACAGTAAAAAACAAAGCAGAAAATCGCACACAAGAACACAAGATATAAGGTGGAAACCCAATGTGGGTGAAAACCACCTGCTGCAATTCGTCTCTATCTTCTTTTAATAAGAAACTTCTTTTTACAATATTTCTGTACTGGTGCAGTCTTATACCAGTACGTAGGCTTCTACCTGCAGAAGGCTACAACCTTCTCTCATTCTCCAGCTTCTCCTGGAAGGGAGCTACAACCCCCTTAGCTCTTGTACTAGCTAATGTACTAGTACGTAGGTGCTGACCTACAGAAGGCTACAACCTTCTCTTTTCTTCCAGGGACCACGTTTCATAAATTTTCAGACTGGATCCATCAATAACATCAATCAAACATCAAATATATCTGCATCAACCAATCTCCTTTGTACCAACCAAAACTGAATCAAACAATCACTTTTCTGAAAGTTGTAACCAGAACATAGTAACAGTAACCAGAACCCAAGCCAAAACCTAGAACACTGCAACAACAGACAGAAGTAGCTAAAACATATTTTATGAGGTATCCGCTACTTCACTATGTCAAACCTGCGTGCATATGCACTTTGCTCAAGACAAACCTGCATATACGTTGTTTTGAAATTCTGAACCAGCGTGGATACACACCCTTGCTGTAATGAACCTGCATACAGATCTGTAAAAGATGATTTAACCTTTACAACTATTCAGACATCAGTTATACCTAGATCATCAAATTTACAGATTACGACATGCGCCAACTATTCAGATAAAAGATCAAAACCACATAAAGATACTTCTCTTCAAACCTTAATATCTTGACCCATCAATTGAACTTATCATTCTTCAAGCGCTCAGGTTCCTCCTTGATTCAGATTCAGCTATTCACCATAACCTAATGACCAGTATTCTAGATCTTGCTCTTCATTAGATATTCAATACTTGAGTGCCTTTGCCTAATGATCTCCTCCTCCTTTTATAGTCTTAGGCCTTACTCAATACCATGGTCCAAAACCACTTTAGAATCAATACCTTGGACCAAATACCTAGGGTCAATACTTCAGACAAGATACCTTGGACCAATACCATGGGTCAAAATACCAAGGACCAAATACCACAGACCAAAACCAAGTTTTCCAACATGTACGCGCTTTTCCTTGTGTGAAAGTGCGTGTATACGCATACGCACCTTTTGGTCTGCGAACCCACGTGTATACACGGTTTGGTCAAGGGGAAACTGCGTATACCTCTTTTTCCTCATTCTGTGATTCTGAACAGTGATTTGTCATCTGAGTGAGTTGCCATCAAGGACAACACCTATGTCATAGTGCCAAACCTGTGTCATAATTAGGGGTGATTTTAGGGGCGAATGTTCCTCCTTTGGCGAAATTAAGAGGTTTTAAATTTTTAGTGGGCGATTATTTTGTATCATAGTACATTTTTACAAATCACCTCAAATAGCCCACCTTCTTTTAAGGGAGAGGGTAAAAAAGGTAAATTTAGCCCTTGAAATTAGGAGTTACAACCTTCCATTCGTCCATTTTCAAGAATAGGTTTTATTTAAGTGAATCCATTCGCCCATTTTCAAGAATAAGTTTTATTTAAGTGAATCCTATGGGCCAAAGGCCCAAATACCATATTTATAAAAGAGGTATGGTAAATTAATAAAAATATAAATAAATGAGAAGTATGGTAAATAAATAAAACATTTTTTATATTTACTCCATAAGTCACCTTATATACATGCAAGGGTGTAAACAAATAAAAATATAAGTAAAGTGGAGGTATGGTAAATAAATAAAATGTTTTTTTATACTTACTCAAAAGGTATGGTAAATAAATAAAAATATAAATAAACTAGACGCATGGTAAATAAATAAAACCTCTTTTTATATTTAGTCCATAACCCTCGTTCTATGTATGAAGGCTCAAGAAAGAGGTTTTATTTAAGTGAATCCTATGGGCCAAATACCATATTTGTAAAAGAGGTATGGTAAATTAATAAAAATATAAATAAACGAGAAGTATGGCAAACAAATAAAACATTTTTTTATATTTAGTCCATAACCCTCGTTCTATTTATGAAGGCTCAAGAAAGAGGTTTTATTTAAGTGAATCCTATGGGCCAAATAGCATATTTGTAAAAGAGGTATGGTAAATTAAGAAAAATATAAATAAACGAGAGGTATGGTAAACAAATAAAACATTTTTTTATATTTACTCCATAAGTCACCTTATATTTACGAACACTCAAAAAATGCGTTATATTTAGGTGAAACCTATGGGAAAAATACTATGGGACAAATACCATGGACTAGATTGTTATTAATACCATGCAAAAAAACATTATTAACCCTAATATTATATTAATAAATAAAAAAATGGCACATGGTATTGACCCATGGTATTCACCAAAATGGCACATGGTATTGACCCATGGTATTCACCTGGAATGTACTCTGGATCTACTAACCCCCGAGAGGTATCAAATATCGTGATATGCAAACTAGCATAGAGTGAAAAAATATTTGATCCAATCAAGAGTAAAAATGGATGTTGTAATTTAATGTATGTTAAACATTTTAGCTTGGTTAACATAAAAAATAAAATAAAAATCAACTATTAATTTTATTAGTTTTTATAAATTACTAATAGTAATTTTTAAGCTCCAGCTTTATGATAACCCATGGTATTGACCCATGGTAATACCATGGTATTCATGTGAGCATAGACTATTTAAAGGGGAAATTCTGTCATCTTAGATCCATCTTAATTCTGGGTCTACCAAGTGGTCAGAGGGATAAATAGATTTCATCCCCCTAAGAGTGGTAGATGTGGAGTTAAGATGGGTATAGGTTGGTTTTTATGATAATGAATATATTAAATAGACTTAGGAAATTATATTGTAAAAACATCTTAAGGTGAATGGTTAAAGCATAGACATTGGACAAGTATATTTGTATACTTTTGTTTTAAACTGAAACAAATCCAAAGCTAAAAGGAATGGATTGATTACACTAGTCATCCTTCTATAACTTTCCAACATATGCTGGAGTAAACAGATTGTAACTTGGGTAATTTTTCTAATTGCAAACAGGAACATACTTGTGTATTGACAGGGTGGTTACGAGTTCCCTAGAAGTGATGAATTTGAATTTTTCTTGGTTTTATATATAGTATTAGGTTTTTTCTCATGCTTTCTATGAATGGCACGGGTGAATTTTATCCTACACCTAATAGGTTATCGATATGTAATTTCGGTAATTTTGATTTCAAAAGATATTTTAAAGAAATGCAATGATTTCATTTGTGTATTCAATAAACACAAGATTTTATAATTGAGTAAAATATTCGCCATGCCTGGTGAGAGATTCGCCAAAAAACTATATATACATATCATATTATTGATAAAATCGCCTTCCATTTTTCCTATATACCATGGAGATTCGCCCATTTATTATATATGTAAATTTGGGGGGGTTCTTAAAATTTTCCCTGGTCATAATGCCAACAATCTCCCCCTCTGGACTTGATGGTAACCCCAAGTCACTCTCCCCCTTTGTCATCAAGGGCAAAGGGTTATGCTCCCCCTGAGTACATGCTGAATTCTTTAATATGTTGAAGTGTGTTGTTCATGCTTCCCCTGACTGTAAGCAAGGTCTACAAAAAGATGTTCTACCAGATGAACATGACTCTATACATCATAAATAACCTTCCTATCACCAAAGACTCATACATACATCCATCTCCCAACCAAGTGGGGATATACCAAGATTGACTCATCCACCCAACCAAGTGAGGATACACCAAAAGTTTATACATGATAAAACAAAAACATTACATCATCCATCCCAGGCATAGTGGGGAAACAAAATAGGTTGTTACATGACCTGGATAATAAAAGATATACATATCATAGAGACAAAATATCTAAAACAAGACTATGATAGTCATCAGAAATTATCATCAGCAGCATCTTTCAATCACCATCCACACCAGCAACCATGATCGCCCTTTGCACCTATTCCACCTGAATAAAAAACAACTGTGAAATTGTACCAAGATCTTCTAGGATAATGCCAACAATGCATTATTAGAAGTATATGATCCCCTTGAACCTATGCCAGATGATCACTGTCAGACCCATATCAGACTCTTTTCATCCTGAGTCTGGCCCACTGATATTCTTCAAAACAACATATGCGTGGCTATATCTACAGCAACCTACGTATGTACACGGATACGCTTCATGAAACTCGCGTACAACCACTGTTCTCTGAAACAGATAAGTAGCAACAGCAAGATGATGCATCAACTACTCCTAGCTTCTATCTGAGGTATTCAAATGTCTCTCTGGGTAGTGGTTTGGTGAATATATCAGCAACTTGTTCCTTGGAGGGAACATACTCCAATTTGACCTTTCATTCAAGCACTTGTTCCCGAAGAAAATGATATTTGATAGGTATGTGCTTGGTCTTGGAATGCATGACCGGATTCTTTGAAATACTGATCGCAGTTGTATTATCACATAGAATGGAGATGGATGGAGTACATGTGATATGAATGTCTTGCAATGTTTTCATCATCCAAAGGAGTTGTGTGCAACAAGATGCAACAGCAACATATTCTGCTTCAGCTGTAGATAATGCAATTGAACTTTGTTTCTTGCTGAACCAAGACACTAATCTGGAACCCATTTAGAATGCACCACCACTAGTGCTTTTGCTATCATCCACGCTTCCTGCCCACTCTGCATTTGTGTATGCATGAAGTGTAAGATCTGTGTCCCTAGGATACCATAAGCCAAAATTCTAAGTTCCTTGAAGATATTTGAAGATCCTTTTGACTGCTTGCAGGTGTGATTCCTTTGGATTTGCTTGGAATCTTCCAACTATTCCCACTGCATGCATGATGTCTGGTCGGGTACCTATTAGATAGAGCAGACTACCAATCATGGATCTATAGGTTGGTCGATGTAATGCTACTGATTCATCATTTGCGCTGAGGCTGCATCCTGTTACCATAGGGATACATACTGGTTTAGAATCTTCCACGCCATATTTCTTCAAGATCTGCTCGAGGTACTTGGTTTGTGATAGAAAAATACCATCTTTATTTTGTTGAACTTGTAAACCAAGAAAATATGTGAGCTCACCAAGCAGGGACATTTCAAATTCTTTCTGCATCACCAAAGCAAAGTTTTGATTCATAGCTTCTTTGTTGCTACCAAAAATGATATTATCAACATACACAACAAGTATTAGCAATTTATCACTGTCAATTTTTATATATAGATTGATATCAGCTGATCCTTTTGAAAAACCTTGTTGATGAAGGTATTTGTTAAGACGATAATACCAGGCCCTTGGAGCTTGTTTTATACCATAGAGATCCTTTCTGAGTCTGCATACAAGTTTTGGATCATTTCCAAGGATGAATCCATCTAGTTGCTCAATACAAACTTCTTCTTCTAGGTCTCCATTAAGAAAGGCAGATTTCACATCCATTTGATATAATTTGAACTTCTGAAAGCTAGAAAGAGCAAGGAACATTCTTATGGCTTCAAGTGTAGCAACAGGTGCAAAATTTTCTTCAAAATCTATACCTTCTTGTTGAGCATACCCTTTACAAACAAGTCTGGCCTTGTTTCTAATAACTTCTCCATTTTCATTCAACTTGTTTTTTAATATCCATTTGGTTCCTATGACATTCTTATCATGAGGTCTAGGAACTAATTCCCAAGTATTATTCTTTTCAATTTTCTCAAGCTCTTCATTCATAGCCTTGACCCAACATTCATCTTTGCATGCTTCATGTACATTTTGCAGTTCGATGGAGGAAAGTAATGCTAGATAGCTTGAAGCTTCTGTAATAGTTCTTCTTGTCTGTACACATGCCTCTTTCTGTCCTAAACTTTGAGTCTCTGGATGATTTTTCTGAACATATCTGGATGGAGTCTTTTCTTCTGCCGTTATCTGCTCTTCTGGTGCTTCATTGGTTTCTTCTTCTTCAACATTAGTCTGATTTGATGTGGAAGGATAATCCTCATCTTCTTCCCACTCTTTAGTTTTTACCTGCTTTGGATTTTCGCCTGCTTCATCAACCACAACATCAATACTTTCAACAATTTTCCCAAGTCTTTTATTATAACACTTGTATCCTTTACTCTGGGAAGAGTAACCAAGGAGAATGCCTTCATCTGCTCTAGGTTCAAACTTGCCAAGTTTTTCATCAATATTTTTGATGTAACATTTGCTTCCAAAAACTTTGAAGTATTTTACAGTAGGAGTCTTACCATACGAAAGTTCATGTGGAGTTTGAGTGCTGTTTACTCGAACATTCGTTTTGTTGAGAATAGTGACGGCAGCAAATGCAGCTTCACCCCAGAAAGTTGCAGGAGTTCCAGACTCATCTAGCATAGCACGAGCCATTTGTTGAACAGTTATGTTCATCCTTTCAACCACTCCATTTTGCTGAGGAGTCCTTGCGGTAGAGAATTCACTTCTTATTCCATGGTCTTCACAGAAGTCGAAGAATTCATCTGAGGTAAATTCCCCTCCTCGATCAGACCTGAGGCATTTGATTTTGCAATCTGATTCATTTTCAACCAAAGCTTTGAATGCTTTGAACTTTTCAAATGCTTTGTCTTTATGCTTTAGAAGTCCTATCCAACACATTTTGGAAAAGTCGTCAATGAACAATATAAAGTATTATTCTCCACGAGGTGAATTTTTCCTTGATGGACCACATACATCAATATGGACAAGTTCAAGTGGCTTACTAGCTGATCCTTCCTTCTTAGGGAAATTTGCTCTAGTTTTCTTACCAAATTGACATGATTTGCATATTGTATTTTCTAGAATTCTGATGTGAGGAAGATCGCGTATAGCCTGGAATTTGCATGCTTTCCTTATCTGAGAGAAGCTTAGATGCCCCAATCTTCTGTGCCATAGCCAGTGTTCATCATTTTTGCTTAGATAACATTGTTGTTGTCCTCCCTTGAGTATGTATAAATTATTTGGAGTTCTTATGCCTTTGATCATTGTTTCTCCTATATCAAGCTCACGAACAACACATCCATTTGATCAAAATACTACCTCATTTCCTTGATCACACATTTGACTAACACTCAATAGATTATGCTTTAAACCATCAACATACATAACATTCCCAGCTTTGACCTTTTCTTTTAAGAGAATAAAGCCTTTACCTTTTATGACTGCAGGGGTGTCATTTCCAAATGAGACCTTCCTTTCCTTTTCTAAGGCACTATATGACTGAAGTTTTTCTTTATCACCTGTCATGTGTTTCGAGCATCCACTGTCAATGTACCATTGATTTTCTTGTCCTTCTGCATGTAAGGCTATACCACATCTTTCAGTTTCCGGTTATTTCTTTTTCCATGTTTTGGGACCCAATGAAGCTTGCTCCTTCTGAGATGTTTGCCAAAATTTACTCCTGCATTCAAAGCCTTCATGACCGAAGTTGTTACAGATAGAGCATTCTATTTCATTTTCAAGAGAAAAAAAGTTATTGTAGGTCATTTTCATGATCCCAGTCACATTCCTTTGATTTCGTGCTTCTCTAGTCCTGATGGTCTTGTAAGCAACACATTGAGAAACTTTGTGTCCAAAGCTATGACATGAAAAACATTGGCCATTAAAGAAATTCCTACGATTATCGAATCTATTGACCTGATGATTGTAGTTTCCATTGACATTCATTCTTGAAGCAAATTGAGAATGATTTACCTATGGTTGGTTATAGCTTCTGTTCATCCTTGAAGTAGATTGAACTCAATTTACCTGGTGATCTGCTTTAAGCCTTTTCTGACGATTGTCAACCTGTTCATTTCTCCTTGCTGCATCAAGATAGCTTTTGGAGGTTGATGGCTTTTGTGCTTGAGATGGTTCTTCAATATATCCAAGACCTGTGTTTATCAAAGGAGAACGCTGCACTTTGATAATTTCATCTAAAGTTTCTGATCCTTCAGCAAACTTAAGATTGAGAGCTTTTGTTTTCTCAATTTCTTTTCTTAGACCCACAATTTCACAATCTAACTTTTCATTGTGTTTTTCCCTTTCAGCAAGTTGGAATGTAAGAGTATCTATAATCATACTCTTTTCTTCTAAACAGATTTTAAGTTTAGAAATTTCTTCATAGAGACCATCTTCATCTAAAGCATCCAAGAAATCATCATCTTCAAAAGCCATTAGAAGTCTATAATCATTACCATTTTCATCTTCATCACTATTTGATAAACCATCACTATCTTCATGCGTATAATAGCTCTTCTTATTTAGAATTTGTTTTCTATTCCATTTTGCAGATTCCTTACCTTTATCAAGCTTATCTTTGTGAGGACATTTGGCAGCATAATGACCTACTCTTCCACGAGCAAAAAATTTGAAAGGTAGTTTACCTCTGAATCTTTCAGAACCCCGTTGAAGGTTCTTGACAAAGTTTGATTCTTCCTCTCCTTCTGACGTATGTCCTGACTCATTGAGTTCTCCTTTTCCTGAAGCTTTGAATGTGGCTTCTCTCATATCTGATGGACCCCCTTTTCTCATTTCGAAAGCAGTTAGGATTTCATGCAGCTGTGACATAGTAATACTCTAAAGATCCTACTTTTCTTCTATGGCAGAAAATTTTGATTCAAATTTAGAAGACAATGATCTTAGAACCTTTTCAACTAAAGTAACTTTTTTTATCTCTTCACCCAAGTTTTTCATGCGATTTACAATCTCATCTATACGTAAGAAATAATTAGCTATGCTTTCATCATTGTGCCTTCTGAGAGTTTCATATTGAATTCTGAGAGATTGTAGTTTTGCACGTTTTACCTGATTGTCTCCTTCATAGCTTAGAATGATCTTGTCCCATATTTCTTTGGCGGTTTTGAGCTGCATAACCTTGACAAATTCTAATTATGACAGACTCCCCAATAGAGTATTGACAGCCTTTGCATTTGTTTCATACTGCTTTTTACCTGTCGTATCTGTAGGAATTACTGATGGAAATGTGTATCCTCCTTCCATGATTTCCCAAAAATATGTTCCAAGAGATTGAAGATAGGTTGTGGTTCTTACCTTCCAATAGACGAAGTTTCTCCCATCAAAGATTGGTGGCCTACTGGATGCCTCTCTTTCGTAGTTGCTCATGATGATAGATCTTCCTTTAAGCGATCAAGCTTCTTCTGAAGGACTTGCTCTGATACCAATTGTTGGAAATAATACTGGGGAGGGGGGGGGGGGGGGTGAATCAGTATTAGAAAGTCAATAATATTTCTTTTCACAATCAGATTTGTATACGCTACTTCAGTTAATGAAACTTGCGTATATACGCAACTGTTGTTAAGAAAACTAGCGTACATCCTACAGACTTATAATTTAGTTAATTCATCAGATTTTGATCTTTAATTTGTGTATCAGAACCATATAACAGTAACCAGGGACAATAAAAAACATAGCAGACAATCACACACAAGAACACAAGATATAAGGTGGAAACCCAATGTGGGTGAAAACCACCTGCTGCAATTCGTCTTTATCTTATTTTAATAAGAAACTTCCTTTTACAATATTTATGTACTGGTGCAATCTTATACTAGTACGTAGGCTTCTACCTTCAGAAGGCTACAACCTTCTCTCATTCTCCAGCTTCTCCTGGAAGGGAGCTAAAACTCCCTTAGCTCTTGTACTAGCTGATGTACTAGTACGTAGGTGCTGACCTACAGAAGGCTACAACCTTCTCTTTTCTTCTAGGGACCACATTTCATAAATTTTTAGACTAGATCCATCAATAACATCAATCAAACAACAATTATATCTGCATCAACCAATCTCCTTTGTACCAACCAAAACTGAATCAAGCAATCACTTTTTTGAAAGCTGTAACCAGAACACAGTAACAGTAACCAGAACCCAAGCCAGAACCCAAAACATTAAAACAACAAACGGAATTAGCTAAAACGTATTTTATGAGGTGTCTGCTACTTCACTGTGTCAAACCTGCGTGCATACACACTTTGCTCAGGACAAACCTGCGTATACGCTATTTTGAAATGCTGAACCAGCGTGTATCCACGCCCTTGCTGTAATGAACATGTGTACAAATTTGTAAAAGATGATTTAACCTTTACAACTATTCAAACATCAGTTATACCCAGATCATCACATATACAGATTACGACATGCGCCAACTATTTAAATAAAAGATCAAAACCACAAAAAGGTACTTCTCTTCAAGCCTTAAGATCTTGACCCATCAATAGAACTTATCCTTCTTCAAGGGCTCAGGTTCCTCCTTGATTCAGATCCAGCTATTCACCATAACCCAATGACCAGTATTATAGAACTTTCTCTTCATTAGATATTCAATACTTGAGTGCCTTTGCCTAATGATCTCCTCCTCCTTTTATAGTCTTAGGCCTTACTCAATACCATGGTCCAAAACCACTTTAGAATTAATACCTTGGACCAAATACCTAGGGTCAATACTTCGGACAAGATACCTTGGACCAATACCATGGGAAAAAATACCAAGGAACAAATACCACAGACCAAAACCAAGTTTCCAACATGTACGCGCTTTTCCTTGCGTGAAAGTGCGTGTATACACATACGCGCCTTTTGGTCTGCAAACCCGCATGTATACACAGTTTGGTCAAGGGGAAACTGCGTATACCTCTTTTTCCTCATTCTGTGATCCTGAGCAGTGATCTGTCATCTGAGTGAGTTGCCATCAAGGAAAACACTTGTGTCATAGTGCCAAACCTGTGTCATAATGCCAACAATAATTTAATTATTAACCTTTTATTTTAGTTATAGTTTATAATTTCGAGAGTTTACGATTTTGATTAATTAATTTAACTTTTTTTTTGCATATTTATCAAATATTATATTTTTTATTTTTGTTAAGCAAGTAATTTTCTATTAATGATTAACTAAAATACAACGCAAAGCTCTTCCTAAGAGCATCTTGATACAAAAAAACTAAGAAACTGACAGATTAATACAAATAAAGTTGTGATCAATGAGTGGATCTAATACTTTCCTTTTTTTCCTTTTTTTCTTCTGAACATCTATCCAGCCTGAGGAGTTGGGAGGTGATTATATGCTAACCACCATAGCCATATTGTTTGATGGGGTATCCTCTGGTGCTCTAGCTCCAACGGCAGTTTTCACTTTTCGAATTGTCGGACTCGTGATGTCTCTTTTTCCCTCCATGGAGTTTCTTTAAGGATAATTCCATATTTGATGGCTCAGTTGTTGGAAATAGGGCAAGATTATCTCGCCGATTGTTGGGAGTGCTTGGGATCACGATCTTCTGATGAATGTTGAGCGGCAATGGGAGGTTGTTGAATCTGTGTGCTCCCAGAGGGTGGCTTCAGGGAGGACTGATTGGTCATCGATGGTTGTTCTTTTGGTAAATCTAAAGGAAAAGGGATTTTCCTTGAGGCCTAAGGGGCATGCCAACATTTTTATTTCATTTAGGAAGCCTTGAGGATGGGAAAGAGAGGCAATTATGTAGAAAGTCGCCAACCTCTTGGCAAGGCCTGTAATGAAAGACAATGTTCTCATAGTACAAAGGCTGGATAAGAGGCTCATCAAGCCAATCTATACTGATTTTATCCTGAATACCATCACTAAGGTCTATCTCTACGCAAATTCTTAGAAAAGGAGTAGAATCCTTTTTAGAATCTTTCTGTGTCTATTTTAATGAAGTTTCCCAGGGAAAAGTTGATATTCCAAAGACTGTGGGTTACAGAGGGGGATTGACAAGTTGTGCAGCCTTACTCAAATAAGATTCTTCATTCATTCCATGGTTAGAGGGTTAAAGGTGGGAAACCAAGGTTCTAGAGAGAGGCATGAACACCTCCAGAACCAGGGCCCTTGATCGAGGGCCTTTAGACGATCCTCCCATTTATTGAAGTATACAAAAAAGTATCCTTTGGAATAGAGCATGAGAGAGTAATCTATGGTCCAAGTTTTGTTCAACTAGTCTCTTAGAGCTGTAGATGAGAGCCAAAACCCATTAAAGCGACAAATAATTGCATTTTTGGAAAATTAATATGCATGCATAATAAAAACTTCTTACTTTACCTTTACAGATAGAATTTCCTTTGAATGCTTAATGACAAAGGGAGGTCCTAAGAGGGCTTTGGGAGCCGAATATGGGATTCTCTTCTTCACTGCTTCACTAGAATATTTCTTCTAGGAGGTGCAATTAACCTAAAAGTTGGAATTATTGATTGGTTTGGTGCCTGAAAGATTTTTGAGGATGGGTCTATCCTTTGCATCCCCCAAGCAAGTTTGAAGAGATTAGGAGGGAAGCATCCTTGTCAATACTCAGATCTCGGAGAACAGAGTCGTCCTACAACAGTGTCTTGTTGTGCAAGAGATCGAAATTGGAGTAAGGGATGTCTCTGGCTTTAGAAACCTAAGACTTGATGTATGCCATTCAGTCATTATTGACAGTGAAGTAAAGAGAGTTTCCAGTGAGGTTTTACACGAAGAGAGAAAAATATTGAGACAAAGAGGGGTTAGAATGTCGATTTGGGGCTAGAGATCCCTCCAGTGGTGGAGACAGATCGAATCAAGCATGCATGGAAGCATCTATGACAAGGGAGAGGGTTAGAGTTCCTGTGTGGCCTATGTGTGATAACATGTGCTCAAAAGAAAATATTTTAACATTTTCTAGGGCTTCTCTTCCACGTTTAGAGATGGTGTGAAGCTTGAGGAAAAAAATATTGATCTTGTGATTCCAAGAGTTTCCAAAGGTGACGATGCAAATCACTAAGACATTTTGAGTCATTCTATGCTTCTAGAGCTATGATTCCTTTCTTGATGACTAGGGATTCCTTAGTCTTCGTCGAGTTCCCTATTTGAATGCAAGCGCAACGAGCTTCAACCATATTGAACCTCTACCTCTTGGTCATGATGAGTGGCATCGTTGTTTGCAAATGGAGTAGGTAGGTCATCTCCAGATCTGATCTACGTCGACGTGAGTCTCTATGTAGGTTTCTGAGGGTTTCCATCGTGTTCTCAAAAAGTAAATATTAATTTATTTTAATTAGCTTAGCTAATTAAATTAATTTACATTGTCAAAGTAACAAGTGTTAATAAATATCAAAGCCCCACTCCAATAGAAAAGAGTGTTGTATAATTTAGGTAATCTTCTTTTCTAGTCGTGCAATTTAGCTCCTCAATTATTTATTCAAGTAGAATTTATTTTATTTACTTATGTAAGTAATTTATGGTTGTGTGGTTTTATTTATGCAATTAATTATTCGAGCGTGGTTGTATTTATTTATTTGTCACTTTATTTACACAATTGATTATCAATGTTTATTTCTAATTTGACGTGCTTATGTTTTAGATTCGTTTGCATTCATTTACATTGTTGAATAAATATGCTCAATGCAATGCTTAGATTTGTTGGTCTCAGTGAAAACAAGGATCATTTTGAAAAGGATTAATCTTTTTATTCAATATGTCTGTGTGATTTATTTCCTGCCTGCGTAGTTTGTTCTACTTGTGTTAGGGGTTACAATGATAAGCTTCTTAAGCCCATTAGGTAGAAGTGTGTTATTTCAATTCTATAAGTGTGTTTCTTTTATTCCTAGCATGTGTGTTTCTCTTTCCCTATATGGTTGAAAGTTGGATAAGCATCACATCCCATTTTGCAAGTTTGTTTACTAAAAATAGAGTTCAACAACATATTAGGCACCTCAAATCACCACCAAGTAATGGGCACTCCATGGACTCCCATGATGGTTACGTTAAGATCCCATTTCTACCATCTCGTTTCTACCATATCCTTGCTACCAGACCATATTTTGAAAAAAATGTTGATCATGTTTTTCTAACATGCTGGCTTGACAAGTTTACTAACAAATAGTTGAAACGAACCTATTTGGAGAGACCATATGGTCATAATCTTAAAACTTTTGCTATCTGAAATATCTCTTGGAGTCTAGTGTCTAATCCAATTTGAATTTTTCAATTTGGATATCAAATGAAAAAGTTATGGTCAAACCACTCATTTAATGTAAAATAGGAAATTCAAGGATGGAATTGAGACAATTAATTTTTGGATGCCTAAATGGATATATATTTCAACCCTCTTTCTATAGTATATTCTCCTATGATTCTAGTTTTAAATGCAATTTGCATCACTCTATTTCAATATCGTACAAGAAAGTTATGCCTGGAATACTAGTTGTATATCCTAAACATGCACTACTTAAAACTATGTTTCCTAGGCTATTCATTGGCATATGTCATTCACTAATTATTCGTTCTCTTAAAATCCATTTCCATTATAGTTCATATCCAATTGGAATCAGATCTGTATGTCATCAAATGAAAAGTGTTACATCTAAATTAGTGATTGTTGGTGAACAAAAACAACTATGACATACACATTGTTCCACAACATGTTTGGCACATCATTTCATAGAATTTTAAGAATCTATTTCTATTGGAGATATAATAATGAATTTACTTCCATCTTCAATAGGAACCATTTAACTCATTCAACAAATGAAAAAGTTACATCTAAAATAGTAGATATTAGTCTATGTGAGAATTCAAAAACAACTTTGTTATGCACGTTGCATTAGAGAAATTTTGAGGTCTAAAATGGGCCTCCTAAGAAATATTATAAAATAATAGTGGAAATCGAAAATATGTAACGTGGGTAATCCTTAGATGAAGAATTAAATTCCTTATCTAATGAGTGCTCCTGCTCCAAATTTGAGTAAAATCGTAGAGAGTTAAGTTGAAAATATGAGTTGAAAAAGTAGTTTTTTAATTTTTTATTTTCTAATCTTTTTACTTTTTTATTCCAAAAATGGTGAGTCATCCCCCATGGTTGACGTCATCATCTTGAATGTTATTGGTTCTTATAAAGTTTATTTTGGTTGTACATTTTTGTTTTGAGGCTCATTTTAGGCCTAAAAAATTCTCTAATGTTCCTAAGGAGATTTGACGCATCGTCTCATGGAATCCTCAAAACATGTTTTAATTAGAGATAGTCATATGAATATATTTTATTGTGGCTTTGGAACCACTTTAATTAGACATCATATGAATAATTTATTAGCAAAACGTTGTCAAGTAGTCTAGCTAGCCAACGTTCCTCATCAAGAAAAAAAATGAATTTATTTCTTTTCCTTTGTTTGGATCTATCGTATTTAGCACTATTTGTGTAGTTTTTTCATATGTATTTGGTGAAGAAAGACTAATCACCATTATTCTCCCAAAATCTCATGTTTTACTGTAGATAAGTGTTATTTTGCAAGTCATGAGAGGAGTAAGAAGGTCAATCCATACACAAGTGATTCTCAAGAATAATTTTTCATAAAAAAGTCCATAATATATAAACATTTAAACAAGGGGAATTTTGAGTCCTTATAGGAACCATGGTTTGAAGCTCAAAATCCTATAAGCTTGGCCCAACAATATCTCAGCTAAAAGTAAAGACAAAAATACCTTTTCATCAAAGTCATAGAGGAATCAAGAACAAGAGGCAGAGTTGCACAGGTACATTTAGACATGAGCAAGACACATACATAGATACTACAACTCCCTGTTGCTAGCTGCTAAAAATAGCTAATGCTAGGTATTGGAACTCCATGTCGCTAGTTGTTGCAACTCCATGTTTTCAGGTGATGTAACTTCATGTTTTTAGGTGTTGCAACTCGATGTTGCCAGGTGCTGCAACTTCATGTTTTTAGGTGTTGCAACTCCTTGTTGTTGGTTGATGAAACCTCAAGATCGTTGTTGCAACTCACTAGTGGAACACAAGTGCCACAAATCCTTATCATTGGTTGTCACCACTTTTTGTTCCAACATAGATGTTGCAACTATGAGTGTTATAAATCTGAAGTGCTACAATTCAGAAGTACTCCCACTCATACTAGAATTGCACGTTATTGCAATTCACACAACACCATTGTTGCAACTTACGCAAGCACCATTGCCAAAACTCACTCTTGAAACTATTGTTGCAACTCTCAAATAGTTGTTCATTTGGAAAAGGTGTTGCAACTCTTGGATAGTTGGTAAGGATGATGTAAATACCAGTGTTTCATAAATTAAGTTCCATCACTACATTTCTAGCTCCCTTGCTACATATGAATCTCTTCAATGAGACCTATTATTCATCTTTCTCATTCATCAGAACCATGGTATGCCTATTCATTTCCTTCTTCCCAGTACAAAATAATTACATGATGAATTTTATAAAGTTCTTGTCTTTATGCGGCTACACTTGAAGCTTAATTGTTTTCACTACCACTAGATCACAACTACATCCTCATAAGTTCCACTTCCTACTAAGACCATCCCTAATTCAACTAACAAACTGATTCAACTCACTTACAATGTTGAGTTACTTTATTTTCCTATCTCTTTCCTTAACAAACTTGAAGGTGAAAACCTGTCTCGAGCACCATCATACCTCAAAATGTTTGAAAACCACCACCTTGCTAGTGGTTATTCCACAAAAAAAGGATATTTTCAAAGTTAGAATATATATATATATATATTCTAACTTTGAAAAATCCCCCATGGGGTGGCTCAATTGGAAAGCATCATGAAAATGAAGTGTTATGTACACAGAGATTCAAGGTTCAAATCCCCTAACTTACCCATATAGGCAGAAGGCGCGTACATAGGCACCTAGGGTTTATAGCGATAGCATCCAGAATCAACCCCATGCCACACGAGTATAAAACTGACACAATTGTTGATTCCTCTAGTCACAAATCCTGTTTGAAAACCAATTTTCTAGAAGACAAGATCTCACAAATAAATAAATAAATCATCTTCAAGTTTTAGTTTCTCTTCGAATAAGGATTCACAAGTTTCACACAAAAGGTTATTCCATATCTCATTTTACATCTCACATGGTAATCCAAGATCTCAAGCCCTACATTATTCTTTCTCACATAATTTTACATTATTGTAGACCATCTCATGCTATTATACACTTGTTGCAAAGTTCTAGGCATGCTATTACAACATTTTGTGATGCTACACGTGTTGTTACAAGTGCCATCATAGGTGTTGCTTCAATTTCTACAACACCAACCAGTTGCTACAACACCTAGTTAGCCAGTTGTCACAACACCCATTAGTTAATTGTTCAACACCTATTCACCAATTGTTGTAATGCATATCAAGAATTTTCTGCCACACCTATCAGCCAGTTAATGCAACACCCATGAATCAGTTGTTGTAACACATCTCAGATAGGTGGAAGTATGTTTTTTTTCTTTTACTTAATATAAGTTCATTGGATATTATGGATTTGTATTTAGAAAGGCATCTAGGCTCCTATCATGTTTCCTCATATTAATCCATTTCTCGACGAGGGACAATCTCTTCAGTTTGGGGGGTGCCATCACCTTTACATTCCATGACATCTCCTTTCCATTCTTATCCATCTCCACTCCAAAATCCATACATGAGAAGGATTCAAAGTTGCCAAAAGTAAAAACCCTTATTTTTTCCATACAAGAACCAACAATAAGAACAATAAAGTCCTTGTTATTTCTATACAAGAACCAACAACGATAAAAGTAGAAAGCCTTATCACTACCACAAAACCAATAGCCAGAGAAAAAGATGTTGTTCTTCAACAAGAACCGAAAACGAAAAAATAAATAGTTGAAAGAGACAAACCACTTTTCTTAATAGCATATCTCTCTTTCTTGATCCATGAGTATCTTCATATCCACAATTTTAAGGAGCTTATCCAATAGATCATAACTTGCTTTTAGCTTGGGGGAAAGGAAAAACCTTTAATCTAAAGAGGAATAGGCTACCCCATAAGAACCTATAACAAAAGAAGCTACTATAGAAGTCATTCCTACAGAATAATATGTTTTCATCCTTAACTTTTGGTATATACAATCGCAATTATTAGTTTTTTAGTATACAAACAATAATAAGGAAATTTGAGAGCAATAATAACATAAAGAAGCCCTATTGTTGCTACATAAGAACTAGTAATAAGAAGTCTTGTTGTTGTTGCACAAGAACCAAGAACATGAAATGAAACATCACTATATCATAAAACTTAAACTATTATGATGTTGTTGCTACTATTGTTATGACATTATTTCCACTACTCCAATTTTTGTAAAAAGAGAAGGATTTGTATATATCCCAAAACTTATGCATTAAATAGTCATATTTTTTTTAGAAAAATGAATGAGATAGAACAAGTATGCCTGTAGAATGTCATAGAAAATTAGTTTGTAGATAATGGATAAAAGAAGCTTGTCGCTACTCCTAGAACACTCTTGTTGCAACTCTGTGTACAAGGTTGTTGTAACTCTACCAAATTTGTTGCAAGCTCATTAAAATTGTTTCACGATACTGATTTTCAAGTTTAAAGGATACTTTATGGCAATTCATAGCAAGCATTTGAGGCAAATGAAAAATGTTAACAAAATATAGAGGTGTGTAGTGAAAAAGGAAGTGTCCATATAGTATGGAAAATATAGAGGAACTAAGTTACATTAGCATTTATAACATTTTTGACTAGAGGGAGATGACGGGCCTCAGAATTGGAATTTTTTTACATCCTAATTCCCATGTTCTTAATTCCTTTTCACTTGCCTATGACCCCGTATTAGTCCATTCTAATGTTTATATGTGAGATTTAAACATAAAACATTTTCCATTGCATTTCCTTGATATTTTACATGAAATTATGTTTAAACATTGGAAAAATATCATATTTGTGTTTATCTTTGAGTTAATGTGCAAGGAAGAAGTGTTAGAAAGGTTGATGTACAGGTTGTAATGTTGCCACAGGATGTATCTTGGTCGCTATTGTTGTACTTTCATTACTGCAACTCAGATGCTACAACTCAAAAATGAAATGTAGTTGCTGCAACTCTAGAACCCTTTTTTTGTAACTCTAGGAAGTATTTGCAACTCTGGAGCACTATTGTCGTAACTCTAGAACTTTTTTGCTACAACTCTAAGAAGTTGTTGCAACTCTATAACCCTTTTTTTGTAATTGTAGAACATTGTTGCCACAACTCTGAAACCTTGTAGCTGCAACTCTGGGACATTGTTGCAACTCTAAAGCATTGTTCCTGTAACTCCATAACCTTGTTACTACAAGTCTAGAACATTGCCACAACTTTGTTGTTGCAACTTGCTATTGCAACTTTGTTGCCGCAACCCCCTACTACAAGTCTAGTGCCAAAACTCCCTACTACAAATTTCATGCCACAACTCCCCACTGCAACTCTGGTGCCACAACTCTAGTGTTGCAACTTTAAAAACTGAGAGGCAACACTAACACTAGGAGGCATTAGAACTCGTTGTTTCAACTCTTGTGTTGCAACTCTCAAAACCACAAGTAGACATCGAAACCATGATATAGTGAAACCTTGAGCTAATTGGAAACTTGAATTAATCTTGTCACATATACATTTTTCTATTATTTCAATTTGGATCAATATTAGACATGATTAATTGAGTTGTTAAAAAAAATTTAGAATTATTTTGATTCATTTATTGATTTCTAATTATTAGACAACCACATGAGAAACTTGCGGAGACATATTTATTGTTTGTTAATTGTTAGCAAACCGTGTGACAAACTTGTGGATCTCGTTTATTGGTTTTTTTTTTTTTTTAAACAAAAGTTATGTATAAAAGGAGTTCCTCTTTCATTCCACGAGAATGACTCTTAAAGCAATGTTCGAATCATAATGAAATAATTTAATTATTAAGTTCTTAATTTAATTATTAAGTTTTTATGAAATAATTTTATTGTAACTGTAGTTTATAATTTCCATAATTTATGATTTGATTAATTAATTTAACTTCATCTTATTTTTTTGCATATTTATTTCATTTTCATATTTATGAAATATTGATTTCTTTTAATTAACTTAGTTAATTAAATTAATTTATGTTGTCAAAGTAACAAGTGTTGATAAATATCAACACTTTGTTCTACAGAGGCAGGGCACACTCCCTATAACAAAGTGTTGTATAATTTAGGTGGTTCTTTTTTTTGGTTGTGCAATTTAACTCATTTATATATTCACATAGAATTTATTTTATACTTCTGTAATTAATTTCTAGTTGTGTGATTTTATTTATGCAATTAATTATTTGAACATGGTTGTATTTGTGTATTTATGTATTTATTTATATATCAATTTATTTATGCAATTGATTATTCATGTTTATTTGTAATTTGACATGCTTACATTTCATATTGGTTTGCATTCATTTATGTTGTTGAATAAATGTGTTCAATGAAATGTTACATTTGTTGGTGAGTAAAACATGGACCATCTTGGCAAGGACTAGTCCTTTCATTCATTTATGCCTATGTGATGTGTATCTTGCCTGTGTGATTTGTTCTACTTGTAGTGATAAACTTCTTAAGCCCACTCAGTAGAAGTGTGCTATTTCAATTCTGCAAGTGAATTCCTTTTATTTTGAACATGCGTGCTTCTTTTTCACAAGATGGTTGAAAGCTACTCGAGAAACCCATTCCTTGTTTCAAGTGTGTTTACTTTCCTGCAATACTATTACTTTATTGCAAGTGTGTTTAATTTCCTATAAGCATTTTTACTTTATCACAAGTGTATTTAATTTCTTGCTAGTAGCTTTAGTCACTTTTCTTTTGAATTTGTAGAACATTTCCAAGTTGGTGAATTGTCTATACTCCATTTGCAAAATTAATCATTAATACTACAACCAGAAAAGCCAATGAAAATAGAAAGTGTGATCTACATATATGGTGCACATTAACTAACAAGTTCCATACGAGCAACAGGTTGACAATTAAATGAATAATTTTTTGGATGTCTTTATAAGCAATTAGAAAGGTAATTAAAAGGCTTGTCATATTGCATAGTATCTTTGTCCCTAGATTCTCCATATTCTATAGAGCCCAAATTTATGTGGTTGGAAGCACCTAAAATTATTTTCTAACTTTTTTGGGTGCTTCTTAGAAAAGCACATTCCACTTCAAACTACATTACCTTTTGATTCATATGGACCAGAATCCCGATAATGGTTTCATTAATTGAAGTAACTTGATGATAATGATCTTGATGATGATGATGATAATGATAAGATCTTGTCCTTGATTGACTCTTGGTGCACTTTAAAGACTTGCATTACCTCTTGATTATCCATGAAAACCTCAAGGTGGTTATGCAGACAAAGGAGAAGTAGAACTAAACTCACAAAAAACCTAAAATATATTCTACCAAAGCCTACCAATACATATTTGAAACTCCCACTCCCAATCCATGATGAGATTTACCTAGATAAATTTTCAAGGGACAATGAGCAAAATAATTCCAATTGGAGTCCAATAAGCTCGAAAGAACACCAAAAAATCCAAACTTGTAACTAAAATTAGCCAAAAGCAAGATGAACAAATCCAACCATAACTCTAAATTCAATTCAAAGAACAAAGCTAAAATGAAAAGGATGGGATCCCACCTGAAACCATAGCTTTGTCATGGAGAAGGAGGAGGACAAGCTCCAAAAGGCATTTTCTTCCCTTGGAACTCCCTTCACTAAATTGCATTATCCCACCTGCATTGAACAAGTTTACACTTTAACATGCAATTATATCTCTTATGCAGCTTGTGCATGCACAAATGGGTGTAGGGTCTCTTCAAGTTAATGAAGGACACTGGGAATGAGATAACCTCATGCTAAACATGTGGTTTCATTAATTATTGTACTAAATCATGAGTTAGTCATTGCTCTAATGTATGGCCTAGATGTGTAATGAGCCATTGAGCTTAACATCTAAAATAATTCATTTATGACATTATTAGCTAATTTATTAGCCTCCACATTTTGTTCTTGCAAAACTTTTTTTTTTAGATAAAAGGACTTTGTAGCTTGCGGTGATTACCTAAGTGAGGCCCAAGTTCAAATCCATTGGTTGGCACTATAACCTCTAGGCTAGTGACAAAAAAATATAAGTCAACGCCTAACATGAAAACTTAGCAAGGGTGAAATATACCCACAAGAAGGGTCTCACTCATGAGGGGTCATCTACCTTTATAGCCTTATCACAATGAACCAATATGTGAGTTGTGAGAATTGAACCAAATGAGAAGGAGAACAAATTATGCATCCAACCACCCAAACTACGAACCCTTGACTTTATTCTTGCTAAACATACTTAATATCATGAAAACAAACTATTTATTGTTCTATTCTTAATAAAATAAAAAATAAAAAAATGAAATTAATAAACCTTATATCTTTATAAAGTACTTGAATAACGACTAATTTTTAATGAGAAATTTTTCCAAATTATAACTAATCTTAAATCATAAAAAAATAAACTTTCACTTCACTATTTTTACAGAATCAAAACCTCTAAACATATTATAATTTTTCCTGTCCTCCAAAATCATAAATGAATCTGTACAACCAACATGCTAATAAAAAAACAAAACAAACCAAAAACAATTTGATTACACAAATAAAATAGCATTAATTTACAAATCAGTGATATATGATATTGAATAATACACCTATAAGAGAAGAAACGTGCAATTTATATCTTCATGATATACAAAGATATTTATAAAGATTAGACTTTTCATTTAGGAGGGAAATAATATGTAAATTTTTGGAGTATAGAATCAGACAACATTTATTGACATTTATTGCTTCACGTTTGCAATATTATAATATATATATATATATATATATATATATATATATATATATATTTAATCTATGTGTCCTATGTATATGTGTGAAGTTAAAGATATGAAGTATACAATGTTCCTTTTTCACATATATAACTAAGATGGTGTATGTTATTAGTACTTATTAATTATAAGTGTTTATGTATGGAGCAAACTTATAATTAATACTATGAAGCAAAGGAAGTGCAGATTATAGTTAAGTACTTAGATATATTGATTTTCAATTTTTTATTATTATTATTATTGTTATTATTGTAAAGCTAGATATCAAATTGGTGTATAAGATTTTTTTGTTTGTGGGTCAAGGGACTCATTTCCGTGTAGCAATTTGACTATTAAATCTATAAAGACATACATACTCTACCTTTCTAGTTTTAAATATATAACCTCTTCAGAAAAAACATAGTCTCTTAACTATTATAAAAAATCATTACCATAAAATATGTGATCTAAATTGTAAATGTGAAATAAGTTTTGTGAAATAAGTTTTATAATATATTGAGTTATAATTTAAATGGTATAATATGAAATGTGTTTTATAACGTATTGAGTTGTGGTACCATTTATTTAAAAAATATATATCAAATTATTTTAAATTATAAATTAAAAATATTTTTAAAATTAAAAATGTTTTATTAAACTTATTTAATAATTATTTTTTAAATATTAAATAATTTGTTTTTATTTTTAAATAGGTAGATTTTTTATATATCAAAATTGGAAATAGACCAGGTATTTTACATCCACATATTGCTTTAGTTCCATTCTTTCTCAAATTAGTCGAGAGAAGTACTTATAGCTACCCTGGCTAGTTATTACTATCCGTGTCACTACATTTAAACTATATTTCCTCCAAAAACTCCACAGAGTTTGACAAAACAACATAACACAACTTGAGTGGGCATAATGGTTAAGAAATGTGTTTTCCTATGAGGTCACAGGTTCAAAACCAAAGGGGGGTGGAGTATGTGTGCCTTCATAGGCTTAGTATTCAAATCGTTGCGTGGAGGTCGATCCCTCGTCCCACAAACAAGGGGGTCTCATACACAAATTTGGTGTCTGGCTTGGCTGTGACCTTAAAATTGGATAATGATAATAATAATAATAATCTAAAAAAATCAACTACCCGTTGCCCTCCAGCTCCTCTGGTGGACTGTCCTCCTCGATCGTGTGTTCACCAGGTCAAACAATGATTTTCCTTCTCGTCCTGTAGTGTTCCTATCCCTCTCCCTCACTAGCCTGAGAACCGGGTGGTGTCATTTCATCGAGCTCGAATACTTCCTTTAGCAAGCCAACTGTTGTCACTTCTACCTTGACTTCCATGCTCTCAACTTTGAAATTCAAATTGATCATTTTTTTATTCAGTTGGTCCATAGAATTCTGCAACAATTCCAAATCCTTCCCAATTCCATTAAGATGAGACATCACACCTGTGAATTGGTCACAAACTTCCTGGGCGATTTTCTCGTCAATTTTCTCTACCATCACCATTATGTCCTCCTTAGACAGTGACCCCCACTCCTCCATATTGTTGCCGCTTCCATTGGTTCCGGAGGATGCCATTTTAAGAGCAATCCTTCCCTGCATGTGAATAACTTTTAAGTTTAATTGTTTCATCCAACTCCTTATATTACTATATTGCTCCTTGTCATATGTAGAGAATGTCATATCGCATTGAATGTAATTCCCTAGTTGTTGGTCAGTCTTGGCATGAGCCTCCATTCTTGAAAACACCATTTTTCTCTCAGAGCGTTTTGCGAATGAATGACGTAGCTGGAGAGATGTATTGCCTTTCCATTCACTAGAGTCGACAATTAATAGCATCTCCTTCCTTCTCCACTTGTCCAACATCATGACGCTTCGTCCATCATGCTTCCATCTGGAAACGTGAAGTCCCAGATGCCTTCCTCGACTCCCAAAAGAGTCCTACCATACCTCAGTAAGAGCAATAAGAGGTAGTGGAATGTCAGCATTAAAATCAAGATTATTCCATTCAATGGTTTTGGCCATGCTTCAAATGTTTTCAATCATGGAACATGGCATATTTGAGAATGCATTTGATCTCATACCAACTTGTTCTAGAGTGACTCCCTTGCTGGCTTGTTCATCTACCACCCAGTTGTTCTCTCTTTTGACAAGGTAGATTTGATAATCTTCCAGTCCATTTAGGAGTATGCCTATTTGTTGAAGAGTGGGGGATAATTCTGCTTCTTTTTGTTGCTTGATCTTGATGCACCTTTGAATAATGATCATTGAATCTCCAACTATATTTATTTGATGCAAGGCCTTTGAGATAGAAATCTTTAATCCTTGCCAAAGAGATAAGGCTTTGGCTTGATTATTCAAAGTATTTCCCAATCCCCAAACATACCTTCTCTCTACTTTTCTATCAGGGTTGTACAACACCCCTCTCGCTCCTGCCTCCCCCAAATATAAAATAATTTGTTAATATATATTAAAATATAAAATAATTGATTAATATTACATTAAAAATTGTTAAATTATATTTATATATAAGGGTTAGTTCAATTGGTTGAGTTCTCGTCACTTGTCAGTAAAGCACCTCGTTAATGAGAGGTCATGAGGTTGATTCTACTCGATTCCCTCCGCATTAGGTTTTACTAATAAATCAACAAGATATGATCTCTTAGAGCGAATTTGCCAAAATATTTTTTCTATTAAAATAAATTATCTATATATAAATAAAAGTGTTTTGATATCCAAAAATAAAATACAAATTTAAACATTTTATGGCAAAGTATGTAATTTCATTTAAAAATAGTCTCATATCATATTAAATTTTTAATGCACTTGAAATTAAGTATATTTAGGATCTCATCAACTCAAGGAGAGGTGAATATTATGGTCTAATTTCTTGTGTATTAATACGACAATTATGGGAAATATAGAAAAGACCAAAGTTAATTACTCTCCCTTATTGAATGTTTTAATGCGTAAAGCATTAAATTATTAAAGTGATGATTACTTGTATTATTTATATTATACATTTTTGTTTAGGAAAGGTGTTAGAGGGGATTACCATGACGAAGGGAGAAGGGATATGGGTGGTTTTGATTATCTTAAACATATTATGAGTTTATCATGTATATGAATTTTGAGTGATCAATTTTAAGAAGTGTTATAGAAGTAGTCATGATATTATTTCTATGTTTGATATTGTGTACCTTGTAATGTATAGTTTTTAAATTTGTAATGTATATTTTTTTAAATTTGTAATAGATAAATTTTGCGTATCTATATTTTTATTAAAAAATTAAAAATAGGTAAACTAAATTCTTAAGTTAAATATGATTCTACAATATAGTGTATTTTTTAATTTTTGTGTTTTTAAATTTTCAATATTATTATTATTTAATAAATAGAGGGCATTTCAGTTTTTTGGATGGTGACATTTTAGAGAAGGCATAGACATATAAAAAGTAATTAAAAAAGTATACTAGTCATTTTTGAAGATTTTTGGATGTGAAGCATTTGTCCATTCTAGAGAAGGTATAGACATATAAAAAGGAACTAAAAAGATAGATTACTCACTCTTGAAGATTTTTGGATGTGAAGTGTTTGTCCATATTGATAGAGAAAATAAAACAGATTTTGAGGCAAAATTCTATGAGTGTACTTTAATTGGACATGGAATCCATGATTTTGGATATCACTTATGGGATTATGAAAATCACAAAATCATTAGGAGTAGGGATGTGGTATTCAATGAGAACTTCATGTACAAAGATAATTAGTTGTAGAAAAAGAAACTAGAAAAAAAGAAAACACAAAATACATAATGCTTGATGAAATCACAAAAAAAAAATCCAAAGGTGCCAGAAAATGAAATTCTTAAACAAAAAGAACATCAACAGGTACCTCAGACTCATAAGAGTGTTATTATAAGATCAACCAGGTTAAGTATGCCCCTTGAAAAATACTCCCCTTCATTGTATTATTTATTGTTGATTGATTTTAGTGAACCGAAAAGATATGAAGCAATGTAGGTAGAAACTAGAAAGAAATGGGAGCAATGCATAAAAGAAGAGATTGACTCTTTGGTACATAAACATACATGGGACTTGATCTTGTGCTTGCAGGTAAAAAGAATTGCAAAATAAATGGGCTTACAGGTTGAAGGAAGAAGATGGAGGAAAAAATAGGTACAAGGTCATACTTGTTGTAAAGGGGTTTATAGAAAATAAAGGTATAGGTTTTGATGAAATATTTTCTCTTGTTGTTGAAATGACTTCGAATAGAACTATTTTAAGTTTAATTGTAGTAGAATATTTGCAACTTGAACAGTTAGATGTAAAGACAACTTTTCTACATGGGGACTTGAAGGAAGAGATTTATATGCAACAATCATAGGAATGTGAGGTCAAAGGTAAGGAAAACTTATTATTTAGACTGAAGAAGGGCTTGTATGGTTTAAAACAAGCTCCAAGGAAGTGGTATTTGAATTTTGAGAAGTTAATGACATAATATATTTATCATAGTTTTTGGTCTTACCACTATGTTTATTTTGAGAGACTAGATAATGGCAATTATATCACTTGTTATTGTATGTAGATGGCATGCCTGTTGTGGGGTCTAACATGTAGGATGTAAATGTGAAAAAAAATAGCTAATTTATCTGTTATGAAGGATTTGGTTGTTGTAAATCAAATCCTTGGTATGAGAATAACAAGAGATAGGAAAAGTCATAAATTAACATCTTCTTAGTGAGTACATCAAAAAGGTGTTGGAAACACTTAAAAAGAAAGATGCAAAAATAGTTAGCACACCATTGGCTAGCCATTTTAAATTGAATAAGGAGATATCTTCCAAGACACAAGAGGAGATAGACTATGTGTCAAAGGTTCCATATTCATGAGCATTTGGTAGCTTGATGTATGTGATGTTGTGCACAAGTTGGGATATTGCACATGTAGTGGGAGTTGTGAGAAGGTATATGAACAACGCGGGGAAAGAGAATTAGAAGGTAGTAAAGTGGATTCTCCAGTATTCTAGAGGAACTATTACTACGAACTTATGCTTTCAAGCTTCAAGCATCATTCTACAAGGATATGTTGACTTAGATATGGGTAGGTGACTAAGAATTTATGCTTTAGAGCTTCAAACATAATTCTACAAGGATATGTTGACTTAGATATGGGTAAGTGATATAGATAGCAAGAGTAGCACCACATGGTATGTAGGTGGAACAATAGTAAGTTGGATTTTGAAATTTCAAAGGGTGGTTGCACTTTTAACAACAAAAGCATAGTATGTTGTTGCTACTTAGGCTAGTAAAAAGATGATTTGGTTACATAGGTTCATGGAGGAATTGGGAAAGAAGGAAGATAATAACAGGTTGCGTAGTCATAGAGAGAGTTCTATTCATCTTGCAAAGAACTCAACCTTTCATTATAAGACTAAGCATATACAACTCAGGTACCATTTCATATGACCAATTTTGGAAGAGGGACAATTAAATTTGGAAAAGATACATATTAGCTAGAATCCCGCAAAATGTTAATGAAGGTAGTAACCAAGGAGAAATTGAGTTTCTGCTCGGTTTCAGTTGGACTTCAAGAATGATGATGAATATGAGAAACTAACCAGGTAGAATATTGAAGTGTAGTACAACAAGTGAATTAGTAGTGGAGTTGTTGCAATCAATCTCCAAATGGGAGATTGTTGGTTGTGGAGCTTGATTATCTCAATGATTCATAGGTCTTGTTTTTTAACCATGCTTGGACCCCATTCCGGAACATGTGAGTCTAGGAGATCCCCCTGCTAATATTGTCACCATGGGGTGTAAGGGGGGAGGTGAAAATTCTTTGGAGCGACCCCCTGGCGGGGATACAAGAGAAGCATCTCCAAACATAAATTTTTGGAAAAATTTCCTTGTAAAATATTATAATTTCAAATCAACTTCGACGATTCATCATTAGGTCATAGATTTGATGGTAGATGTTATGTTATGGTTTTTCTCCCTAGAATGCAACTCTTTTTTTTTTATGAGGGAATTGTATTATGACTTTGTATTATTGAAATAACATTGTAATTGAGAGGGAGGAGGCTATGAGAGAGAGAAGTAGAGGTTGCAATGTATCTAATGCATATCGTAATGCCTTCAATTTGCAAGAATGAATAAAAGGAAGGACTATCTATTTCTTCATGGATGTAGCACAAATCATTTGTACCACATATATTGGTATTTCCTTTGTATTGTTTCATTCTATATTTTATTTCCATGTTCATTTTGATTTATAACTTTATGATTTTATTCTTAACACTTGCATTTGTATTGCAGCCAATCCTTTTTTCTAAGCATAAATACATACCAAAAAATCTTAATCCATATCCAATATATTTAATAAAAGAAGCATCATCGATAATTCTTTACATTTTTTAAATGCTTCTCCACATTGTCTCATACGCACACATTTCTTATTCTTCTTCTATAATTTAGTAATAGGGTTCACAATCTTAAGAAAACCTTCCACAAACCTTCTATAATATCCAACCAAACCCATAAAAAGGTGTATTTCATGTATATTGGTAGGAACTAATCATTCCATAATTATCGTTATCTTTGCTAGATCCACTACAATCCCTACTCCAATAATTATAGGCTCCAAATAATGAATCCTTGATTCATAAAATGGACACCTAAAGATTTTAGCATATAAATTATGCTTTTTAAAACATTATCAAAATGATCTTAAATTTTCTTTGTGATCCTTCGACGTTTTATAATATAGTAGGATATCATCTAGAAGCACTTGGATGAACTCATTGAGATCTTTTTGAAACACTTCATTCATTAAACTTATAAATTAACTAGCTTCATTCGTTAATTTGAAGGGTATCACTACAAATTCATAATGACCAAAACACTTTTGAGATGTTTTCTAGGAATATCCTCTTGTCCTTTCCTAATTAGCGATATCCCATCTTTATATATATCTTAAAAAACACCTTAGCCCCTTTCATTTGATTAAATAAATAATCAATTATAGGCAACACTGATCTAGGTGGATATTGGTGGCCACCCACCTATTCCACTTGGACCCCTGCCATTGTTTCTTTTAGTTTCCTTAATTGTATCACAACTTACTATTTTTGGTAGTTTTTCGAGTCCTAAACTTACCAAGTCATTTTAAGGCCCTAAATGATGTTTTTTTTGGAAAATGGGCATACCCATAGCCTGCAGTCTCATATGCATCAAATGAAGATCGTATGTCAAAGTTACGACCCTGGGAAGTTGATGTACTAATTTAACCCAACTGGGCCCACAAACTTTTGGCGTTTCATCTCCTAGGGTTAGAATTTTTGGAGGTTTAGGGTTTTACATTGTTTCTCAATAATAAATATTCCTTCGAGCCTCATTGTAATACAATTCAAAAATCATGTAGCTACCACATCCCTTCTCCGAGATAAGCTACCATCGCCTGAGCTAGTTTATTTCCATTCTTCATGTAAATAGTTTTCAGTATTTTGTTATCAATGAATTGAAGTTCACTTTTCATTGTAGCTTTGTTTTTTGTTTAAATCTATATTTCATTTCGTTCTCGCATAAATATGGATCAAACATATATTGATTTCTTATCATGTCTTTGTTTAATTGTTGATTTTCAATACAAAGTATCCATGGTCCATATTTTTCTCTACGAATGTCACTAACACTAACCATGATGATATATTTTCACAAATAATTACCGAATTCACAAGTTCCTAGACTTGCATCTATAACTCTCGCAACTCTTGAGTTGTCATGTAGTAAGGAGCCTTTGATATAGGTTTAATTTATGGTTTTAGTTCAATTATGAATAACAATTCTCTCTTAGGTGGTAATTTAGGTAATTCTTCTATAAACAGATCTAAAAATTCTGATAACACATGATACTAATATTTATTGCATCATGTTTCTTGTTCATAGTAGTTACGACACAAAAAATAAATCATTTTAGAAGATTTTTTTCAATTTCAACACTAAAATAAATATTAATGATACTACTCTATTCATCCCTATTCGGATTCTTTTATATCCCAAATTTTCTACCAAATAAAGTTTCTTCACTTTACAATCTAACTCTAATTCATGACTTTCTAGTGAATCTAGACCTTTTACATCATAGGATCCCAAGGTAGTGGAATATAGTGATACTTGAGTTACATTTTTTTTTTCAATGAGAAATATATTTATATTTCATATGAGGAATATATACATGTTTAGGTTATTGAGGGACTATTAAAAAAATAAGGCTTGAATCCATTACAAGAAATACTCATTATGAGCTCAACATGTCATATGTAGGAACTGAACTCAGGCGGGGAGGATAAAAACATTTCTCTCAATCACATGAGCTAAAAAAAATTAATTGATACTCAAGTGACATATACACAAAGGTCAATCTTATAATAAGTTAACTAAATGTCCTAGTTCTTTCTTAACCTCAAAAGCCATTTCTACTTAGTTGAAATTTTCTTGATTAATTATTTTTATTATTTTATCTTAGCAATGCATTATGGGAAATGAAACTTTATGTCACTCCTATATATATTAATAATGAAAAACTTTTATTATTTTCTTACTTAATGTCTCAAATATTATAGATTGATGCTTGAGTTTGTGGCTATTCACTACTACATTGATCTTATCAGCTCTACCAAATCACGTATAGTAGTTTGGATATACTCCTAGATAACTTGTCTTTATGCATGAGAACAATTCCTCTAAAAGTGTGGTTCTCCAAATGTCCAACACCCCCTCGTAGGAGTCTGAATCTAACTCTGACACTGAGAAACTATGTTTCTACTACTCTATTGTTCCTTTTTTAGTTTACTGCATCAGTAGCCTATATGGGAGTCTCTAGTTCTTTTCCAAATGTCTTTGAGGACACATTACCTATCCCCTTGATGTATCCATATTTCCTACAATATGTATCGAACATTAACTAATTGTAATACTTGTCTTTATCCACTTAAACCTAAAGTTCTCAATTATCTCAACTAACCGCCCCACCCCCTGCAAGTTCTTCCTAAACTATAATAGCCCTATGTACTACCTTTCGTAGAGTGTCAACCACCAGTGTTATAACTTTAATTCTAATGTTATAGTTCAATCCATAAGCAAATTTGTTAACCTACAACTTCTTTGTGTTCAAGTACAGTGCTTACTTTAACAATTCCATAAATCTAGCCTCATATTCCAATACTAACCTACTATTTTGAGTCAATGAGTTAAACTCAATTAGTTATCTCTCAATGAACCCCTCTATTATGTAGCATTCTTTGAAGCCCTCCTCTAACAATTTCGAAAATATATCAAGTACATCCACCCCCAACTATGGCAATAAAGTATTCCACCAAACTAAAGAACTTCCCTTTAACTAGAAGATGTCCATACATGATTTAAGATTAGAATTTCAATCTCTTAGTGTGAAACACATCAACATGTTTTCTAACCCGATTTCAATTTCTTGTCCATTAGTGGAGGCCCAAAATGTTTGAACTTTCTAGATTTATGTAAACATGGGAACTTGGAGGATTTTGTGATCATTTTATATGCATCAAGACACCTCCTTCTTCATTTTCTAGCATGTTCGTTAATGTATTTGACATTCTTTGAAAAGAGTGCACTATTACTATTACTTCTCCAATGGACGCATGTCCCTTTTCTGGGACATGTTCCCCTTCTCTTGGTGGAGAACCTGGAGGTGTAAGTTGTGGTGGAGGACATGCATCACAACCTTTGGCTACTTTATATCTTTTTCCCTTTTTGTCCATGTCTACCTACAACGAGGAAAATTTTAAATTAGATTAATTGAATTTTATATAACTTAAATAAATAATAGAATAATTGGGCAAAAGGTCCAAGGTTCTAATTAGGGAAAGTTTTAGGGCTAAATTTCACCCTATGCTAATTTTCCATGTTTTATGCCAAAAAAACAGTCACCAATTTTTGTAGAGTAAGAATATTTTACTTTAAAAATCATCCATAATTTTTAAAAACAATATAAAATCATTTTAAATTTGAAAAAATATACCAAAAAATTATTAAACATATAAAATTTGTATTTTCCAAATTAATAAAATTTATTAAAATTTATACACTTTAAAATAAATATCAATACATAGGAAAAAATTTCTTTTTTCTTAATATAATGAACTTATATCTAATACCATAGGTAACCACCCTCATAGTGTTAACCTCTTAATCATAAATGATTATATATATATATATATAACAATTAAAAGTGTGTGAGACTAAAGTTGTAGGGATTTTTTTTTTAATATCTTGGTACTAACTACTTATTAGATGTTAATTTTTTATCATGAATTTTTAACCCACACATAATATATCTAAATTTTTAAATTAAATACTTTTCACAATAAGAAACCTTATTCCCTATTTTAACATCAATATTTATATCTTATTCTATATGTTATATATTTCAATATAAAAGTAAAAATAATATGAATATAAAATGTAGTTTTTAAGTGTGAATTTTTGGAGTTTCTGGTGGGTCTTTTGCTGGAATCCGATGAAAAAAATTGTAGTCAAATCTTGATTTGTGTTGTTTAAACTAGTTTTTTGACTGCATCTATGGATTCAACACCCTAAAAAATCCCTGGAACACTTTGATTGTGAAGAGTTCACCTGTCAAACTTGTAATTTCAATGAATCTCTGCTAGATTCGAGACAAATTTGATCAGAAAATAAACCAGAAAACTTTGAACCAAAAAGTCGCACTTAAAGACTACTCGATATAAAGTACTCAAATATTGTATATACTAGATATTTTAATATAAGAGTATAAGTAATATGAAGTAATACACACGCAAGTAACAAAACCAATTTCTCATGAACTGTGTTATTTTAGTTTGAACCACTTGCATAAGACGTTTGCATATTTCCTGATCTGATAATTTGAGAAAAAACAACCATGTTTATATTGTATATGAGCTTGATGATATTGGAGTTGGTTTTTTATTTTTTGTTTGGTTGGTGTGTAACAATAAGTTACTGACCTAGGAGAATTTATATAAAAAAGGTTTCTTTGGCTCCAGAAGATGTTACATGTGTAAAACCTCAAAAGAAAGCATTGTACATCTTTTCCTAAAATTCCCTTTTCCTATGGGTACTTGGACTTATGTTTCTCAAAAACTAAGAGGAAATGAATTTTGGGACCTCCCACAAGTGGAAGAAGTATTTAAGCATTGGATAGAATTACTCTGGAGTATAGAACCCTTTAATTTTTTGTTTGTTGGAGTAATAATTTGGAAAGCATGCAATGCGTCCATTTTTGAAGACCTGGTTCCAAACATTGGAACCACTAGTTCCAAAATTTGTGCCATATATGGTGAATTTTTCCAAACCCTTAGCTCTAAGACCATTTGTTATATCAAGGCAATGCCTCCTCATACTTTTCCAACAGGTTTCTTTGATGGAGTGGCACAAAACTAGGACTATGGGTGTGGAGCAAGAATCACAACTAATGTGGATCTCGAGTTTCATTTTTTATGGAATGGGGTAAGGGCTCCAACAACAGGGAATAAATAATCGCTTTATGGGGCTTAATGTATTGTGCCAGACAGTTAAAAATTGAAGTTTTGCATGTGTTTGGTGACTCCCAAGTCAATATTGATTGGATCAACATGGAAACAAACTTTGCTCCATCTAAGATGGCACATTGGATGCGTCAAATACAAGGAATAAAAAAACTATTCTATATAATAACTTTCTCTCACGTGCACAGGGAATTTAATGTTGTAGCACACAATTTATCGAAGGAGAGGTTTGTGAGGAGACTTGGAAATATAAAGTTCGCGGCATTCTTTAAGGGGGGAGAAAATCAACTCAGGCTTTTCTCTATGGAATTAATAGATTAGATACTTTTCTTAATAATTATGGATCTAAATTTTGATTGAAGGTATTCAAGCACTTTGTGTATCAGGGCTATTAGATAATTTGTCTACTCTTTTGTTTTCCTCGGGAGTGATTGTTGGGTACACTATCAAGGGGGATAGTTGGTGATTTTTTATATTTTGGGCTTTCCTTTTTGGGTCAATATTGACAACTTTTCTATATGTTTATCTGATAATAGAATATTTAGATTTTCTTCTTGAAAAAAAAGTAAATGGGAACGCTTGTATTAGGTGCCTTTTTTTTAAACACATTTTATGAAAAAAGAAAATTTTCATTTATTTAATCTTGAGGGGGATAACCCATAGCATCTCCATGGCCTTTAGGAAGAGCTAATTGCAGAAGCTATTATGATACTTTGCCTTTAATCTATGGAATGAAATAAATAATACTTAACAAAATAAGTATTAAAACAATTTTGTAAGCTATGGATTTTTAAATTTCGACAATGAATCTATTCATCTTATTTCTATATCATATAAATTATTTATATATAGGGTTGATAATTTCATGGATAACTTCTTTTTTTCCTTTTTTTTTTAAATGAGGAATAATAAACAACTAAACAATGGTGCATTATTGGCAACTTGCAAGTATAATCTTAGTGACAACATATCATAGGTGGACATGTTATTGACAACTTGGAAATAACTAATACTATAATCTTAGTGACAACATCTAGTAGGTGGACATATAATAGGCAAGTTACTAATGCCATAATCTTGGTGACAACATCATCTTGCATTTAGGCAAATAGTTTTTCCATCCAACATTCCAACATTAAAGTTGACCCTAAGTGGCTAATCTTAACTGAGAAAAATAATGTAAAATAAATAATTCATTTTTTTTATTAAAAAATATTCAAATGTAAAATAGACTTTTTCCCACTGGAAAAATCAGTAACTTTCATTAATGTTTGAAAATTACATAAAGCAGATGCCGAGGCATTACTGGATTGTTCATACAAAAGTCACCCCATCAAGGTGTTGTTCTGTAAGTATAAGCAGAACTGTTCTGTGTACATTCATCTTACTGTGCATTCTATCTATTGTCCGAAAGAGGACTCTGGTAATAAACATAATATCCATGTTCTATATATGTCTAATAACAAAAAGCAAAAACGCCATTGACCATCAGCTGTTGGGACTGTTGTCCCTTTGTTCTCTTTGATCGATGAATGGCCTGTGGTAAAATTGATACTCCTCTGCTCCATTCTGTTCCACTATTATCCTCTCGCCTCTGGGAAGTAACGAGGCCTCTTTGGATAATTTGTCAGCCTCGCTGTTATGCTCTCTGTAAATATGTAAACATGTGCAATGGTTAAAAGCAGCTTTGAGAATGTGAGTATCATGTAATAAATTGCTGAGAGTGTGTGTATGACAAGTAGTGATATTGTTAATCCAATTAACAACCACCAATGAGTCCCCAAAAATATTGATTCTTGTATGATGATGGGATAATGCAAAATGTAGTAGATTGTGGACAACAGAGAGCTCAGCGAAATTATTTGATCCATTGCCAAAGCCTATTTTAGCGAGGTATCGATGGTGTTCATTTATGTGCAATACAAAACCCCCGCCACATCCATCCTGATTAGCTGCTCCGTCGAAGAATGCCCACGGGATGGTTCTATCAATATTGGGCATGGGCTGTATGGATCTCGGTCTCGGGGGAGGAGGGTCTGGTAACTCATGATATGCAGCAATGATGGTGGCCTCAACCCGGTTCCATGATATCAGACGATCTTCAAATATAGCCCGATTTCGAGCAAGCCATATATGCCAAGTAGCCACAGGCGGAAGGTTTTGTAATTTAGTGCCCGGATGACATTGTGACCAAGTATCCCAAGCACTCTTAATATCGATCCCTTTCCAATTGGCTGCGATACCCAATAGATTACAGATGTTGTTCCAAAGATTGAGGATGACAGGGCATAGGAGGAAAATATGATCCTGAGTCTCCGATGCATTTTTACAGAAGATACACCATGATGGGCCAAAAATGGCTCTGCGAGTGAGATGATCCCCTGTGGGTACATTGCCGTTTAGTGCACACCAGAGGAAAAGCTTGGTTCGTGGAGGTGCCTTGAGCTTCCAAATGGATTGCCACCATGACTGTAATGCTTCAGGCATTCTGTGAGAAATGAGAGCAGTGTATCCAAATTTTGGCGCATATATACCATGGTCAGCAATGCACCAGATAAGTTCATCCGGTCCTTGTTTTATCCGAATGTGAGATTCAGTCAATGATTCAGTATAGCGATCCCATTCCTGATGCCATTGTAGCGGGAGATCCAATTGCTGAGCGGATTTCCAGGCCTGGGAAAAAATATCAGTGCGCTGTTGGTCTGCGATCTGTGCAAAATGTCGTATATCCCGGGCCTGAAGGTGCATAATAAGATCTGGATTAAGGATATGTCTACCCCCACAGTTAATCCAAGGGTCCAAACCAATTCTGCCCGTCAATCCATCATTAATGCGCCAAGCAAGATTATTCCGGATGAGAGGAAGGGATTGAATCAAAGCCTTCCAAACCGATGAGCATCCCATTGTTGACCAAGTAGGGAAACGGGCCCAATCCATAATATTATGAGGCCAAATGTATTTAAAATAGACTACCTGTGTCCAGAGATTTTGACCAGTAAGCAGAGTCCACCCCATCTTGGCGGCCAGTGCTTTTGCAAATTCAGGCAGTTCCTTTAGTCCCCATCCTCCCCATTTTTTGGGCAATGAGATTTTCTTCCATCCGATCCAAGCAAATACTCTTTTATCCTGACTCCCATTCCAGAGGTATCGGTTGCATAACTGTTGTAGCCGCCCCAGGATGTTCCTGGGTATCCAGGCTAGGGCCATCCAGAACACCGGGGTGGCTTCTAAAACAGACTTGATGAGCACCAGTCTACCAGCCCTGGAGAGATATCTGAAGCTCCATCCTGTGAGTCTTTTTTCCAATTTGGCCACCAACCAGACCCAGTCAGCAATCCTTTGACAAGTAGGTTTCAGATTGAAACCCAAATATTTAAGACCTCTATCCAGGGGGTGGACCGAGTAAGGAAATGCTTGAAGGCCAGTCTGGGTCTCCTGTACAGATGTGCGTGCACAGGTAATGGTTGATTTCAACTGGTTTGTCATCATACCCGTGGCAGAGGAAAAAAGAAGAAGGATCTTTGAGAAAGATCGAGTGTCACGAACACTGCCATTGAGAAGTATAAGAACATCATCCACAAAGAGTAAATGAGTGAGATAGCAAAGATCAGTTATGCGGAGGCCCCCTATGTCTCCAGATCGCTTGGCCGCTTCCATGAGGCGGCTGAGACCTTCCATGACCAATAGGAAGAGAAGGGGCGATAGAGGACACCCCTGTCTCAGACCCCTCTCCGAATGGAAAAAATCTGTGGCCGAACCATTGATAAGAATACTGAAAGATGGAGTGGTAATGCAGGCCATGATCCAAGAAATGTATGCATGAGGGAAACCCAGATGGATGAGGATCATTTTGAGATAGAGCCAGCTGACACGGTCAAAAGCTTTTGACAGATCGATTTTGAGGAGGATGGCTTTTAAGTTCTTCGACCAGATGGAATGGAGGGCTTCTTGTGCGAGTCCAATGGCCTCATGGATCTGTCTAGATTCGAGAAAAGCAAATTGCTGAGGGGCAATGGACCGGGAGAGAATCGGTCTAAGACGATTTGCAATGGTCTTCGAGATGATTTTATAGAGGCAGTTACACAAAGAGATGGGTCTGTAATCATCAAAGGATGCTGGGGAGTCAGATTTGGGGATGAGAGCGATGAAGGTAGAGTTTATGGCATGATATAATGATCCAGAAGTCCTGCTTTCTTCAACCACCTGTAGTAAGTCCTGACCCAAAACATCGAAGAAAGCTGTGTAGAATTCGATGGTCCATCCGTCCGGCCCCGGGCTTTTGTCTTTTTTGAACCATTTCAGAACTCCTTCCAGTTCCTCGGCAGTGACCGGGTCAGTTAAGGTCTCCACATCTTCTTCCTCCACGAATCTCGGAAAGTGGTTAGCCACATTGATAATATCCAGTAAGTTTTCTTCTCGTGGACTCTTGTAGAGGTTCCTGAAATGAGTGATGCCCAGGTGAGCGAGCTTATTGAAATTGTCCGCTATTTCTCCATCCGGGGTAGGGAGCTTCCAGATAGTATTAGATACCTTCCTGGACTTTGCAAAGTTATGGAAAAACTTTGTGTTGTCATCCCCAGCTTGAATCCATAAAGCTCGGCTCCTTAATCTAATGGATTCCTCTCTCTCTTTGAGAATCTTGGCTTTTTGATTCTCAAGATCAATAAGCCTACATTTGTCTGCAGCAGTCATGAATCCTTGTCCTCTGTCATCGGTGAGTGAACATAAGTCCGCTTCAATATGGGAGAGCTGTGCTGTTTCACGTTCCAATTTCTCCCTTGCCCACTTGATAGTAATGTGTTTGATATCAGAAAGGTTCCTACAGAAACCTTTGGCAAGAGGAACAGAGTCATTGATGGGATGAGAGGCCCAGTGATCCTTTATTAGCTGAATATAGTCCGGATCCTTCAGCCAAGAGGAATTAAATTTGAAGGGTGCCTTGGGCTTCTTGGTAGGACCCTGAATCTCCAGGTATATAGGATTGTGATCCGATATTCCCCCCGAGCCAACCCATTGTCTGAAGAGATGCAGATGCTGAAGAAGAGGGCCCTTTAACAGAAATCTGTCGAGTCTGCGGGCAAGTGCAGCATCCCCCACCCTTCGGTTCCGCCATGTAGGAAGGAGTCGCTGCAAAGGAATATCCGAGAAATCTGATTGCTCCAGAAGATTAGTCATAAAATCCGTGATAGCGTCAATTTGAGCCTCAGTGCCCCATGATTCCCTGAAACCCAGAGAGAAATTGAGATCTCCTCCTATGATAACATGGTCTTCATTCAGCAGGGGGAGCTGAAGAGTATTCCGCCAGAATGATTCTCTCTGGGAGCATGGAGCATATATATTGACAATCCTGAGATCCATGCCAAGATCAGCCGAGAAGAAATCCAATCCAATGAACCCTGCACCTCCCCAGGTAGATATAGGATTTATGGACCGAGGGTTTAATCCAATGGCAAGACCCCCAGATCGTCCCACAGCATCATTTGCAAAAAAACTCCATCCTGGGACCAATGCTTGCATGACACGAATAATTTGATCAGCAGAGCATAGGGTTTCTTGTAGCATGATAATGTCGATAGGCTCAGTATCAATGAGCCGCTTCATGGCTAGTTTTTTGGAGGAACTAGCCAGTCCTCTACAATTAAAAGAAAGACACTTCATGGGGGAACACCTCTCGGGGTGTGTCCTGCTCTAAGAACCCCGTCAATGGTCGCTTGTCGGCCAGAGACCACCTCCGCCCCAGCCTGTTTGATGGCTTTAGAAAGATGTGATTTTCTCCCTCTGGTATGTAGTGATGCCCCCTCCGGTATGACAATGCCCAGACCCGAGTGACCGACTGTCTGCTCTTTTGATGGATTCCGAGACCGAAGGAAATAAGGGTGAGGAGGGGAGGATGGGCACGGGGAGGAGAAAGACTCGGGAGATGAAGTAGAGATAATAGGATCAGTGCATGCAAGAGGAGATGATAATGTGCAGGGAATCATGGATATATGAGCAGCTGGACCAGAGGCATGATAATCATCAAAAGACGAATGCACAGTAGGGAGAAAAGAAACAGAGATCATACCCGCTTCTGCCGCCGAACGAGCCCTAGTCCTTGGAGGCGAGGATCTCCGGATCCCAGCATCATCCGCAGGTGGAGAGGCCGAAGGGGCTGGTCCAGCAGAAGGAGGGCGAGATATGATGGGGGATGCCGTCCTGGTAGTCACCGGGGTGCCTTTCACCGAATCTGCAGCTTTCTTGTTGAGTGGACAGTCCTTCGCGAGGTGTCCCACTTTGTGGCATCGTCTGCAACGGAAGGGTACCCCTTCATAGTCCAACAACTGAACACGAATGCACCTACCCCACTGAAGCGTGATCTGTTCCTCGAGTCCCTCTCGAGTGTCCAGATGAACCAAGATCCGTGCAAGTGTTCGATTCCCAGATTCCACATAAGTGCGATCGTAATCCAAATATGTCCCCAGGGCATTGCCAACCCTAATAAAGACTTCTTCGTCCCAGAATGGAATTGGTAGACCTGGAAGTCTCACCCAGATTGGTCCGGCACCGAGCTGTTCGCGTTCTGGATCGAAGAGGGGATTCCAGCGCTTGAGAAGGACCGGGGCCATTTCAATATGCCAATATCGGCCCAAAACGAGGTTTGTTTGACTGACCTTGGAGAATTTAAGAGAGAACCATCCTCTGGGGAGGACATGGACCTCTGGAAGGTCGAAAAGGACTCCACCCCAGATCTCTTTCACCCAAAGATTGAGCCTCTGCCTCGAGTATGATCGACCCCTGACGTGCCCTACCAACACGGTGTTCGCAATGTCCATATAGTCGCCTAGAGGCTTTTCTTCGTCGAATTTGATGGAGATGTCTCTTGCCGTCGATCTGACACACTTAACCTTTTTAGATCCGGATCGGGGGGCCGACGGATGATCCACCAGGGGATTAGTGATACCTTCCCGGGGAGAAGGGTTAGTGGGGAGGGTAGAAACCGCAGGCGTCTCAAAGCATCCGGAAGGGCGGATACCTGAGGCAGATGGATGAGACGCAGGAGTAGATGTCTGCGGGGGGTGAGGCACCGAAGGGATGGACGCCAGAGGGTCAAAAGCAGGCGATGGGGGAGTATGGGATGCCAGGAATTGTAGGGACCCAGGCGAAAGCGGAGGAACCTCGAAAGGCGGAGATACAGGAGGAAAAACTTCTGCAGATGATGGAACGGGAGCCGGAAAAGGTTGATGCGCCGGAATGGAAGCGGATGCAGAATGGGGAAGCTGAGGGCGAGAGGTAAAATGAGGAACCCCGAAAATAATATTCTCCGGCGAGGGGTCCGCCGAATAATCCACCTCTTCATTCTCCCAGTTATCCATAACTGTTACAATGTCGGTAACTGAAAGGGACAGGCGAAGATTCCGATGGAGGAACTGCAGCTGTAGGAGTGCAGAACCGTGACCGCAGCAGATGTCTGTCGCGGAGCTATCGAACCCTATGCCCTACGAACCGTCGAGATCGATGCCCTACGAACCGCAGGAGTTGCGCATGAAACCCTAGCCCTGTCCTTTTCGCGAGCCCATCCCTCCTTCGTAAAATAGACTTAGAAAAGTACTTTATTGATATATCAAATCTTTAAATTGCAATCTTGAATTTTTCTTTGCATCAATTTATTAATTTTTTTGGAGTGTCCATCAATTAACCACTTTACCAACTCTAATGGTACTTTCCTTCCCCAATAATCCTTAAGACCCTTAATTTACAATAAAGTTGTATAAACATTACCAACTAGAAAATAAAAGGAGAGTGTACTGGTTATATTTGTGAAAAAATCCCTACTTCAAAAATAGTCTGAAAAAAACCAAATTCATAAAAAACAAGAGGGGTTGCATGACAGCTAGTCCCTGCCTTAAGGGGGAAGACCAAGGATGACATGGTTGAAGGAGCAGCTACTGAAGAAAACATTAGTTTCCTTAAGGGGGGAGACCAAGGACGACGTGGTTGAAGGAGCAACTACTAAAGAAAACATTATCTGCCTTAAGGGGGAAGACCAAGGACGATGTGGTTGAAGGAGAATCTACTAAAGAAAACACGGTTAGCTACGTTCAAGTTGTATCTGGCACAAGTAGCATAGCAAGAAGAAACAATACTAGCTAGCTAGATTTTAGCTTTTATACTTGCAGGTTCATGCTCATTGTGCTGCGCCAATTAAACCCATGGAAGCACCACTAATAGCAGAGTAAGCATGGTTATAGTACCTATTGCAAGATCCATTCCAGAGGCTATGAAAGAGACAGTTTCTCAGGATAGAGAGTCTCTACATTTCTCACCATGGTCCAAGCTGATAGCAGGAGACCATGAACCTGGTACTTTCAACATTGAACTACTTGTTTTTTTCATGAACCAACCATCTTACATGAGCAACACCTTTATTAAACTAGAGGGCTTTTTAGCACCCACTAACAATAGAGTAATTACAGTGCCCCAAAAATACCCATGTTTTTAGCACCCACTAACAGCAGAGTAATTACAGTGCCCCAAAAATATCGAGGATACCTTCAGTGAGTTCAAGATAATGAGTGAAATCGCAGAAAGGGAGGCCGCTGGAATCCCGAAACCCTTGAGTTTCCTGTCCATGGTACTTTCTTGCTCAATAGAGAAAGTTTGAAGCTATGTGAGGCAGCGGTATGTCATAATTGCAGTTGAGATCCTTCAATCCAGTGCTGTCTCAAAACTTCTAAGTTATAATCAATTATGAAGAAAAATATGAATTTTTCAAATATTCACTAAAATTGATAAAATGTGGGTTTTAATGCTAAAAGTAATAATAGGTCAATGAAGAGTCTACACTTTTGGAGTTCATACAGTGACAAACTAAGCTGCGACTCAAAAAGTTGAAAGATTGAAAAAAGGAAAATAAAATGTTCACAATTTAACAATAAAAGACTACATAGAAGCAAAGCAATAACACCAATCACTACAAACCTTGTAATCATATAAGTCACTACCCCCATTTCCGCTGCTTTCATTGAGAGTCCCACTAAGCACACGATCAGGGTCATCCTCGAGCTCAACCTCAAGGTCATTCTGTGCATCATGATATCCATCCTCCCGTAACTGCAACACTTCATCGTCACTTGAACCTTCACTGCCATTGTCCTCCATTTGAGGATAAATTTCAGGAGAGGGAGGGATTTGCTATTTTTTATCATCCAGCAACATGATTTCAAAGATAGTCACCATAAAATATGGCACATAATAGAGACTTCACCAATGACATTCATCTCAATTATATGCAAAAAGTCCTAATTTTCTGAATAACAACAGTTAGCAAAAGAGCAAATAGAACATATAAGAAATCCATTTCTTTCAAGCACAAAGAGATACAATGCAAAACATAAATAAAATAGATTCAAATCTTCACAATCATGTTGAATTGTGGAATAATAAACCTCAAATAACATCATATTTCGGCTCAATCAAACTAAAACATCTCACATTCACATCATGATGGTCTATAGATTCCTTTGCTATCTAATAATATAGAACACTGGAAATATAATATTGTGCAAACTGTATTATGCGTTTGGAATATGTGAAATTTACAAGCACAGTCATATAGGATCCATTTCAATGCAATGTCCTAACTCTCTAGGTTGTGGTAGAACCTCCATAACATAAAAACTGCCAAAACGATAATAATGGAAAACATAAAAGTTGGTGTAAACAAGAAATAACAAACAATAGAACCTCTCACAAAAGCACTCATATTTGGCACTTTAAACATACAATTTAGCAATGCATGTATGCTTCTCTATATAGAAAATGTCAAGAATACTACAAGAATAAAGTGGCCATATGGGAAAGACAAGTCTGTTAGCTTTTGAAGAATCTAAGTAACAGTGAAGTTGATTAGGTTAGCTCACCAACACAATCTGTGGGGTGTAGTGTGATTGAAAGATCAAACATACAAGCTACTTGCCAATCGTAGGAGCCATAGCATTGGTAACACTCCACGAAAAAGCTAAGAAAGGATATAATGTAGGTAATCAAAGAGATAAGAGAGTGTTACTGTTGTTGTTAACATTCATGGTTGTCATCTCCACAGTCATGGCGAATGTCCGACATGAAGAAGAACAAACGAAGGAGACCAATAAGGGTAGCGTGCAAATTGTGTACATGGACAGGGCAGTAGGTGAGGATGATCTCGAAGCTATCCACGTAAAGACTCTCGCTACTGTACTTGGCAGTAAAGAAGAAGCTAGAAAAGTTATCTTGTATAGCTACAAGCACACTATGAATGGCTTTTCTACAAAACTCACTCCAGAGCAAGTGGATTCTCTTTCAAAGCTACCTGGTGTTGTTAATATTGTTCCAAGTGGGACTTACCAACTGCATACAAGGGCAGGGGCTTCCTCCAGATGAATTACACTACAGGAAGCTGTCTATGCCTTCTGAAAGTATATATGCATACAAATTTAAAATAAATCTAGAATGTTGACTTTTTGCAGTATGTATATATGTTGCTTCCTCTGAAGTTCCAATTACAATCATTGGAATTGTTGAGAAGTTCAATGGGTGTTGGCACGTATTCATCATATTGAAACTTCTTGGCTGCATTCAGCAATAATACATTGTTAGTGTGCTACTGATAAAATTTACTTATCTTTTCAACATGATAGATTGTTTTATGTTTTTCTTCTAAATATAATCTTAAAAATAATGTAGGTAATTGATTAATAGAATTATATGCCATTTGTTGCTTTAATTTGTGGTGATCCATGGTTTTAATTTCATACTTTTTTATAATATCGCTTTAATTCAAATTTTTATAATATCGCTTTAATTCAAATCTGGAAACATCCCTGACAACGTTGGAAACATTGCCCAACCAACACAAGAACACATTTCCCATCTCCATTTGTTAACTGTAGGCCAGCTTCCATCTTTATGCATGTGTGGCACTTGTGAGAGTAAGGGTGTGAGACAACGTGGTTCTTGTTATGTAATTCTTAATAAGTCTTAGTGACAGAGAGCGTAAGGGCATGCTGTGTAAGTCTTAGTGATAGTTAGTGAACTTTAAGACAGAGAGCTTAAGGGCGCATTGTGTAAGTCTTAGTGACAGAGAGTGAACTTTATGACAAAGTGCGTAAGGGTGTCATGTGTGCTGCAAAGTAGATTTGAATCATGGCTACAATATTTTTCAATTTACATATCTATATCTTAGAAATTGCCAGATTTCTCCAACAATGGTTCTACTTCTCCACAACCCCTATAGGAATCCTTTAGAAAATTTTGCAACAGAGAGTGCAAGGAATTGAAAGGGTGAGGAAGTACTGTGTGCTGCAAGACAGATTAATTGATGGTAGAAGATTTTTCATTTTACATATTATCGAGTTGCTTTTCTTTTCCCCTTTGGCCAAGGGCGTGGATATAATATTCTACTTCATTGCTTCATCACATGGCTGCTTCAAAATCACTCACTGCAAGCTCTATTGCGTATATGCCACCGAAGACGGTCGCTACCCACATTCCTGTAGCGCTACCTTGTTTAAACTTAATTGCTCTGGTCAATGGATAATGAATTTAGTGTTTTGTTGAATTGCAGCTATTTGTTAGATTTTTATTTATTTATTTTAGTTTTCTTTAAATATTTAACCAAAGAGAGATGTAGTTATCATTGTATAAATTCCAGGTTTTCTCATAAGATCTCAATGAGAGAAGTAAAAGTTACTGAGATATGAGGTGGGTTTTCGCTGTGCTTTTTTCTTCTGAGGTATGTGAGGTGGGTTTTTGTTGTACTTTTGTCTTCTCTTAACTGAACTGAATACACTAAACTAGCATTCATCTTTCTAATTATGAATAGAAATATAGAGTTGAATGTTTTAGAGTCTAGTCCGGAGGAATAATGGAATAGTTTGGCAACATACCAGGGCTGCTATGCTTTTGCTTCTAAGATAAAGTCTTGGGTTAGAGAGGCATGCTCTACTCTACTTCTAAGATAAAGTCCTAGGTTAGAGAGTTTTAGTTCCACAGAGTAACCGAACTGTTGGAACAGTCGAACATCCATCTAGATCTTATGCCACAACCACCGTCACTGCATCTGCATGCATCCTCCACCTCCACCTGTATTACATCCACCACCTGTAATGCATGCATCCAAATGTAATGCACCTTCCCCTCCTCCACCTGTAATGGCAGAAGATTTTTCATTTTACATATTATCGAGTCTTCTTTTGCTTTCCCCTTTGGGCAAGGGTATGGATATAATATTATACTTCATCGCTTCATCAGATGGTTGCTTCAAAATCACCTGCTGCAAGCTCTGCTGCATATATGCCACCGAAGACAGTTGCTACCCACAATCCTGTAGCACTACCTTGTTTAAACTTAATCGCTCAGGTCAATGGATAATGAATTTAGTGTTTTGTTGAATTGCAACTATTTGTTAGATTTTTTTATTTTAGTTTTCTTTAAATATTTAACCAAAGAGATGCAGTTATCATTGTATAAATTCCAGGTTTTCAGCCAAGATCTCAATGAGAGAAGTAAAAGTTACTAAGATATGAGGTGGGTTTTTGTTGTGCTTTTTTATTCTAAGGTATATGAGGTGGGTTTTCGCAGTGCTTTTTTCTTCTAAGGTATATGAAGTGGGTTTTTTTTGTACTTTTGTCTTCCCTTAACTGAACTGGATACACTAAACTAGCATTCATCTTTCTGATTATGAACAGAAATATAAAGTTGAATATTTTAGAGTCCAGTATGGAGGAACAATGGAATAGTTTAGCAACATACCAGGGCTACTCTGCTTCTGCTTCTAAGATAATATCCTAGGTTAGAGAGTTTCAGTTCCAGGGCTACTCTGCTCTTCTTCTAAGATAAAGTCCTGGGTTAGAGAGTTTCAGTTCCAGGGAGTAACCGAACTGCTGGAGCAGTCGAACATCCATCTAGATCTTATGCCACAACCACCATCACCGCATCTGCATGCATCCTCCACCTCCACCTGTAATGCATCCACTGCCTATAATGCATGCATCCGACTGTAGTGCACCTGCCCTTCCTCCACCTGTAATGCACCTGCTCCTGTAATGCACCTGCCGCTCCTCCACCTGTAATGCACCTGTTGCTCCACTGCAACAATGAAACAATAGCAAAAACAAAATTCCAGCACATAATAATACATAGCATTTAATAACCCAAACTAATGCTAACATTACTTGACCACTCCAAAAAAATTCTAAAAATGAACTGACTAACTAAAATATAATATATAGTCCAGCCTCTTCCACCTCGGGAAGAGGCCAAATAAGACGTTAAATGGAATGAGAAAGGATAAATCTCAAAACAATCAAATATACAGAAAAAACCTTCGTGAAATTGAATACAAACTAATGTCAAATGCTAAAAATTGATTACTATAGTCCATGCCATCTGCCAGATGGCCTCCACCTATAATGCTTCCACCACTTGTAATGCATGCATCCAATTGTAATGCACATGCCCCTCCTCCACCTGTAATGGCAGAAGATTTTTCATTTTACATATTATCGAGTCTGCTTTTCCTTTCCCCTTTGGGCAAGGGTATGGATATAATATTCTACTTCATTGCTTCATCAGATGACTGCTTCAAAATCACCCGCTGCAAACTCTGTTGCGTATATGCCACCAAAGACGGTTGCTACCCACATTCCTATAGTGCTACCTTGTCTAAACTTAATCACTCTGGCCAATGGATAATGAATTTAGTGTTTTGTTGAGTTGCAACTATTTGTTAGATTTTTTATTTTAGTTTTCTTTAAGTATTTAACCAAAGAGAGATGCAGTTATCATTGTATAAATTCCAGGTTTTCTGCCAAGATCTCAATGAGAGAAGTAAAAGTCACTGAGATATGAGGTTGTTTTTCGCTGTTCTTTTTTCTTCTGAGGTATATGAGGTGGGTTTCCGTTGTACTTTTGTCTTCTCTTAACTAAACTAAATACACTAAACTAGCATTCATTTTTCTAATTATGAATAGAAATATAGAGTTGAATGTTTTAGAGTCTATTCTGGAGGAACAATGGAATAGTTTAGCAACATACTAGGGCTGCTCTACTTCTGCTTCTAAGATAAAGTCCTGGGTTAGAGAGTTTCAGTTCTAGGGCTGCTTTGCTCTGCTTCTAAGATAAAGTCCTAGGTTAGAGAGTTGCAGTTCTAGGGAGTAACCGAACCATTGGAGCAGTCGAACATCCATCTAGATCTTATGCCACCACCACCGTCATAGCATCTGCATGCATCCTCCACCTCCACCTGTAATGCACCCACCACCTGTAATGCATGCATCCAACTATAATGCACCTACCCCTCCACCTGTAATGCACCTGCCGCTCCTCCACCTATAATGCACCTACTCCTGTAATGCACCTGCCGCTCTATTGCAACAATGCAACCATAGAAAAAACAAAATTCTGGCACATAATAATAAATAGCATTTAGTAACCCAAACTAATGCTAACATTACTTGACCATTCCAAAAAAATTCTAAAAATGAACTAACTAACTAAAATATAATATATAGTCCAACCTCTTCCGCCTTGGGAAGAGGCCAAATAAGATGTTAAATGGAATGAGAAAGGATAAATCTCAAAACAATCAAATATTAAAAAAAACCCTTCGCAAAATTAAATACAAACTAATGTCAAATGCTAAAAATTGATTACTATAGTCCATACCGTCTACCATATGAGAGAGACTAATAAATATTACAACCACCATCTAATACTAACACTAGCTAAAAAAAATGTAAGCTTTAATCAATTATTCTTTTTATAGACTTTGTGTCTCAAATTACTTATTCATAAGATATAATTTAATAATTACGTATTATTCAACCACCTATTTCTCATTTACATGCACAAATACACAAGTAAATTCTCATTTAAAAAATAAAATAGTTATTATTCTTCATCCAACTATTACACATACACATGTTATATTTACTCTTATATATACCCGTCACCTTCTCATATTTTCCTATTCGATGGTCTCACGTGTAATCACTACTTTAAGTTATTTATTCTTTTTAATGTCTAACAAAACCACTCTGCTTTTCTTTCTACTCTTCTATATACCCTTCACCTTCTCATATTTTCCTATTTGATGGTCTCACGTGTAATCACTACTTTTATTATTTAATTATTCTTTTTAATGTCTAACAAAACCACTCTACTTTTCTTTCTACTTGAATTGAATTCCTCAATGCCCTTTCTTCTCCATTTATGGATACATTAGTGAGTAATATTTAAGTAAATAATAATTCTTTTCTATTCTATTCCATGCACATTCTAAAATGTATTCATCTTCAAATAAGTTAAATGAATTTTTTTATTTCTTTTCTCAATAAATCAACTATATATTTTAATTATTTCTAAATTAAATCAAATGCGTATGTTTAGTTATACATATATTTCATGTATACATAACAATGGTAGTTGATACTAAGGGTGTCATGCTTTTCTACGTCTAAAAAAAATTATCTTTCAATACGTACCAAGCGTGTCATATTCACATAGGCTATTCAAACATATAACATTTTTTTATGGCTTTGACCCCTTATAATACCTCTTGTGATAATCAGAGTCAATTAAATGTTGAATTTCATTGAACAACCCTCTATTGGAAAATGTAACTTCAATGCTTTAGGAATAATCATCAGACTTAAGCACCTCATTTTCACCATTCATAAATTTATCCCCTTCATCTTTTCAATGTACCTAACTCAAATATCTCAATAAAATCATGACAAATGCCTCTTCTTTTGTTGTTTTAACTGTCTATATTGATTGTATACTCTTCCTCTTCTAGAAGAATCAAAGTCTCCTAGTATGAATTAGTGAACTTATTTTAACTTGACATTGTAGCAAGGGTCTAGCAAATATACAAGAGAATGTATGGTGAATTTAGAATCTGTGTATGACAAGGATGAAATTAAACCTCCACATATTTTGATTTATTAGCCAATCTTCCCATAATAACATGGTTATGTGCATTCAAAGAAACAAGTCATATGTTTCCTGGAGGTACAACAATTAATCCTTCACTAGCCCAAATGTTGTAAGTTAGACAATTATGGGAAATTTCCCTTAATGCATACATTCCTACTACTCTTCCAATAATAACCTCCTTTCATTACACACCAAACTGTGTCAATGAGAGATAATTAATAGGGAATTTATACTAAAGTCGGAAACAAAGATACAATACCAATGCCAAATATGCTCATAGATGTTAGGCATTCCTCCAATCCTAAAACAATTTAGGTCACTTTTAATGTTGGATTTTGATCCAAAAAGAGAATGGATTGTGCTTTATTCAAAAGCATTGTTACTATAGGTTTACGGAATCCTCCATTTCCCTCACAAATTTATCCCATTTACTATTAGAACTAGTGAATGATGTCTAATTCAACCCAAAACAAAAGGAAAGTTGAGTGATCCACTTGTAGACAACTGGTAATTATTGCATATAGTGTGCCCTTTCTATTGGTTTTTCCATAATACTTTGTCCTCCTAGGAGTGCTTCTTCCAACAAGGGCTAGCATGCCTTTGAAATTCTCAAGTGGCTCTCCATTTTGGTGGGGTAACACTTTGTAAGATTTATTGAGAAAGAAATGCTAATTTCATGCCTAACACCCATAAATTAACATATTTTTTTGAAAAGATATTTCAATTCAAAATAATCAAATCCATTAAAATATGATAAACATATTTAGGCATAACAATATATATTATATAGTCATGATGTGCTTAAAACGGGGCCACATTTCCCTCGATCGGGATGAGTGCGGTGTCAGAGGTGCCAGGCCTGAGTGGACATGGGATGGACAGTGAAATTCATTGCAGCCGCACCCCACATGCTCAAGGCAGGGAGTGCAGTGTCCTCTACCTTGATTGCATGGGAGGTGGGCTGGCAAGGTGGTGGAGGGCGACATAAAGGAAGGTGGCGAAGGGGGAAGGTGTCTTGGACATGTAGGGAAGGCGGAAGGTATAGCAGGGAAGGAAGGAGCAGCAAAGCAGAAGGGAGGAGAAGTAGCGAAGGCCGAGGGCAAGCGTCAACCATCCAGTATGTAGTTTGGCCTTGGCACTGTTTAATTCATATGCTTTGGTTGGGTTCCAAGGGAAATCCCATGAGTCAAAGGGAGAGTTTCTAGGAAGGAGGGAGAGGCGTGAGGCCACCCTAGAGAGGCTTAGCTCAGCCAGGGAGAAACCAGGGTAGACAAGGGGGAAATTTCGCTTGGCTCTGTGTTGTTTTGACTCTGCTCTTGAGCAGAAGCTGGGGCTATGGCATGGTGGGCACCGCGAGGAGCCTCGATACAAGGCCAATCTGGAGTGACCAACCTTCGAGTTGGGATGCTAGCAGGGTGGGCAATGGGCTGAGCGAACCTGAGCAAATGGCAAGGCAGGACCATAGGGGAATTGCCAGGGACCCTGGGGGGCATGAGAGGCAGAGAGGTGAGCTGAAAGCGGACTGGAACTGGCAGGCAGAGGCAAGGGTCTGCGGGTATGGGAGCACTAGCAGCACCTGGCTATAGATGGGTCTGTGAGCCAGGATATGGCTGCAAGAGGGTGACCAATACCAGAACCAGGGTAAGGGCACAAGGCAGGGAGATAAGCCCGGGGACTCCTGCCTGATTTCCATAACCATTGGCCACCTATGGGCATAGGGGTGCCTCTGCCCGATGCAAGACAGGCATGGTAGTGAAGTCTAGATATCACATTTGCACTGCGTTGCGATGAAGGAGGTAGTGAATCTAACGATGTCGAACTGTCTACAGGTTATAAGTTGGCAGGGCATGGCTCCAACACGACGTGGCCATGGTCGGGGCAACAAAGGCCTAGAACCCCGGGCAACCAAATGCCCAAGCAAGACGGATGGCCGCAGGGGTCGCAAGGCTGCCGAGCACATCATAGCTAAGGCAGCCGAGACTTACAAAGAGGAAGTGGATGAGGGAATCCGAAAATTGATAGATGGTTGGGAAGACCAGGTGAAGAATGAGCTGGAACCAGATGATGAAATTGAGGTCTGGAGAACAATGGTGCCTGACCTAGGAACCACAAGAGGGCGAATTACACAGTTCAAGCACACCCTATACCTGTATTTTCTGATGAAAAGTCTGCTAGGAAAAGCACTTGAGCAAATTTCTGTGGGGATGGCAGTTACCATGCAGGGCCCTCCCAACTACAAGAGAGATATGGAGAAGATCCTATTCCAGCTGCATAAACAGGATGTTAGGATGGACCGTATTGACAGACACATCCCATGCATTGGGGAGATCTTTGGAATTCCAGAAGCAACTGCAGAAGATCCTGCCCCAGTAGCCTCTGACACTGAGGAGCAGAACGACAAGCAAGATTAGTCTACCTATGCTTAGTTTTTGTTTATGCGGATAGCATTTAAATTTCTTGTTGCCTATGTTAGATGTTATAGTTATGAAGTTTGTTATCATGAGACTGAAACATACCTAGCTCTGCTAGAAAGACTAAAGAAGTTATGTTTTTGGATGGCGTATAATGTTGACCGATGGCCAACAGACTCGGTTTCCCCTCGAGGCGAGTTGAGGCCACTGGGTAAAACTGTGTGGTGTAAATTTGCTTCATATACATAATATAAAATAGACGGCCCTACCAAGAATTACAAAAAAAATAAAAAATAGGGCTACATTTCGAAATGTTTATCCAACTTGTTGTATCCACAGTGTGTCTATGGCCAAGATAAATTGGAATTCTTTGTATCTTTTCAGTGAAATGGTTGATAACACTAAAACAACATTGTTTTCCTTCTCTAAAGTAAGTATTGCAGCGTTTGAACCTTATTGTTTACTCATATTCTTTAGGCACAACTACACTTGGCTCCACACACAATTCTACGAATGCAGGGGCCTTACCATAGTACTTACTAAGCTTATTCTTTAATTTTATAACATTTGGATCATGCACATGCCATATGTAAGTTTGGGAAATGAAATCATAAACTATAGCTTCCTGATAAGCATGTTTCCCATCATGAAACTAATGCCCTGGAGCCTTACACATTTTAATTTCCTTTCACATTAGACCCACTAAACCTTTAGGAAATACCCACATATTTTTAATGGGTATTTTTTCATAATTTCCCTTAGTCCCACCTATTGTCGATAAATTTATCACTTGGGATTCAAAGTCCAAGATTGGTGGTAGCCAATGGGAAACTCAATGGGAATGTCAATGCCACCATGAAAACCCTCTTCTCATTTAATATTTATTCTCCTCTAGTACAAGACGAGTGTCCCTAGAATAGGATTACTAAGACATAAGATAATAATGGGGTCAAGGTGATGTGAAAAGTTTCCTTGGTAAAATAGATTTGTGTATAGTTAAAATAGGTTTATTTTAGTGGTGGCTTATTAGGAATGGATGTTGCCAAATATTAAAGAGGGAATATGGAGCCATAGGGTTTCTAAGTGGGATTTAAATGATGGTGAATGATAGTAAATATGTTGTGCTAACATGAAAATTTTGACCATTGAATGTGTTAGGGCCTCATATTGTATGAGATCACACATTGTGATGTTTGTTACACTTACATATATTTATCATTAGTTCCTTGGATATTTTGGACCAAATTGGGGAATTCATCTTCATGGTGCCCCTTCTTTTCATTTCATTATATCACTTTACAGAGTTATTTTGTTGGAGGAGCTTTGTTTCTCCTTGATTAGATGATTGTGCTAGTTGGTTTAGTGGTCTTGTCACATGTTATTCATTGTTAATCACCCCTTGGTTTCTTTCTAGATGATTATGGTTATGGAGCATGATATATATACATACATACATCCTATATCTTTGATGTGCTACCCCTTGATCTTGGATAACGGGTCTAGCCTCTTAAGGGGTTAAATGATGGTGATAAGAAGTTGATGTTAATTGATGTTTCCTAGTGATTTGGTGTGCTAATGTATGTCATCACAAGGAGGAGGCATTCTACATGGTCCTCATGTGTTGGTTGTGTGATGTTAGTAATACTATGATTGGATGGGTTAAAACTTTGTTATATCCCCTTCTCTAATGGTGTTTCTAGGGTGGGATGATTCATTTTTCCTTTGTGGGATTATCCTAGGTGATATAACTTAATGATGTAACATTTGCTAAACATCACTTAGATTAAAATTTACTAGATTATGTTAGTACCTTCATTAGTGTGTTATTTCCTTAGTTCGAATATAAATGGGGTACTACATATGATTTTGGATGACCTTACCTTTTCCTAGGATTGGATGATGAATTTTGATGCAATAATCCCTTGGTGGAGGTGTTCGTTGGTTTGGGATTTATGCCTTTTGTTATCATGGTGGGGTTTTTCTAGGGATAACATATTTTGTTTACATGGTACAATGCTTTATTAGAGTGCACCCCTCATTGGAAAACATTCTCGTTTGATGGGTACTATGGTTTTCTTTCAGCAATAACCTCTATGCACATATGTTGAGGTTGATTTAACTATCCAATAGTTAAATTAATCTAATTTATTCAAACTAAATTTTATAGCTTGGGTGCCCTGCTTCATTTGAATCCTTTTCACACTTAAGTTGGTTAGTTGGAGTTGGTTGAGACTTTCTAGTGGTGTGTTCCCCCCCCTTGGGCATGCCTTTCAAGGCATGCATTATTATATTGTGTCTTAGAAAGGTTGGCACACTTCTCTAGGATGCACTCTCTTGGGTTTGTTGGACATATTTATGACTAGGTTGTGTAGTAATATTTTATTATTGGTGGGTAATTGAGGTAGTTACGTGGAACACTTTAGAAGGATATATTCTCTTAGGTGCTCTCTCATCTTTATTGCATGTATATTTCAACTACACTTATCATCATTTAACCATCATTAGAGAATCTGATCTAGATTGTATCATTATATTTTTTTCATCCATCTCGATGCATTCAGAGTGGAAAAATTAAAGGAATCAACTCACGGGGTTGTTTTTACCAGTGGGACCCAGTTTGGCAAAACGAGGTCTGAAACCTTTCGAGAGCATTTTGAGGCATCAAACAACGTTTTTTGGGGGTAAAACTTTGTTGCCTTAGCATCACACCTTTTCATATTATTCTACACACATGATCTTTCCAACGGCATAATATCACGTCAATCATAGTTCGTATGTGAAAGTTATGCAACTTAGAAGTTAACCTTCCTGTTTTCACCACCATGGTTCAAGAGGATGTCGTGTATGCCCCCATTATTCTTGGAAAAGGGGCTAGCCATGTGATTTTGATGTAAAAGAATCTATAAGAGTTTATATTGTAATTATGGTTAAGAGTTGAGGTAGCCAAACTTAACCAATAGTAGGCTATCAAGTTGTGTTATAACTGGGCCACTAGGAGGAAGAGACATTCCATTCTTTCGAGTGCATTTTTTCCATAGTTGATCAAAACATTCCAAGAGGGATAGGAGGAAGAGCACACAGAGAGGATTTTTTGCATTGTAGCAGCTCAGAGGCCACAAACCATACTTCTTTGTGCCTACAGTCATATTTCCAAACAAAGAGAGAGAGTGGAGGAGCCTCACATTCTAGCTGGGTTTTCTCCCGAAAGGGTTTCCGAGAGCATATCTTGTGCCTTATGTGTGTGTGAGTTTTTATTTTTTCGTTATCTTTGTTCTACATAATTTCCATTCGCATGCATGCACTAAATATAGTAAAATCTAAAGATCTAGAAATTTAATAAAACTGTAATAGTGTAAAAGTTCATATTTTTAATATCATATTATCATATTTGTTGTGATGAATTGTTTAGTGGAATATCCACAACAGTTTATGGATCAAAATCCCCTCACCTATTTAACTTGACATACATATTATTTTATTGGAGGTGTTTATGTAAGAGTTTTATTGAGGAACATATGAAATTATTGGATGGCTACATGTGTGTTTTTTTCATGCATTTACTTGGTCATATTACTATTTGCGAGCATATCCTTGGAGAGTGCCCTTGTGGAGACACATCTTGGAGATATATATCTTATTATTTTATGGAATGTTAGCATGGTCAAAACTCTAATCCACCCTTATCTCCTTGGATTTGTCTTGTGTGTTAGAAATTAATTAATAGAGCAATGAAACACATACAATATTGCGAAAACAAAAATATAAAAATGCATAAAACAAGAGAGACACATATATACGTGGTTCACATAATTTGGGCTACATCCACATAGAAACAACCAATCCTTCCTTTTATATTATCCATTAAAATGAAGAGATACAACTTACAACTGATCCGTTGTAATTTCCTCTTCACTCTCACAAAACCTCCTCTCTCTCTTGCTCAGAATAATGATGCACAACTACAATACAATTCCCTCATATAAATCGAGGGTTACCTTCTAGGGAAAAAACTGGAAATTAACATAACTTCTACTATAAGATCATTCGCCTAATGAAAGGCCCAAACTAACTATGAAATTACAACATTTTACAAGGAAAGTTTACATTTATTTTTAGCTTTAGGGGCATTTCCCCCGAACCCCTGCTAGACCCCAGACCCCCCAGCTAGGGGGGATGGCCCCCCCCACATAAAGGGGTGTACAGTCCTCCTGGGGTATACACTCGGCTGAAACAAGACCTCTGAATCAGGAAGATAATCAAGCTCCACATCCAGCAATTTCCCACTTGAAGACTAATTGTAGCAACCCCACCGCTACTTCACTTGCTGGAAAATGCTTCCACTTTGGACCTAGTTTTGTCTCATCTTCATCATCATATTTGAATACCAATTGAAACTGAGAAGAATCCTAGTTTCTCCCTGGTTACAACATTTGTTAACTTAGATGCAGGATTATGGCTAGTGTGTATCTTTTCCATCTTCAATTGTGAGTCTTCCAACACTAATCGTATGAAATGGTACATGAGTTGTATATGTTTAGTCTTGGAATGAAATTTTGAGTTCTTTTCAAGATGAATAACACTTTGGTTGTCACTGTATAAGCTACCCATATTCTACTTCTTTCCCAATTCATCCATAAACCTTTATAACCAAATCATTTCTTTACTAGCCTTTGTAGCAGCTACATACTTTGCTTCCATTGTTTAAAGTGCAACAATGTTTTGAAATTTTGAAACCCAACTGACAATTGTTCCACCTACAATAAACACATGCCCTATGGTGCTCCTCCTATTATCTCTATCACATGCCATATTTTCATCAACATATCCCTGTAGAGCAATGTTTGAACCACCAAAGCATAACGCTTGATTTGTGGTACCTATCAAATATTTGAGAATCCACTTTACTGCCATCCAATGATCTTTTCCTGGTTGTTCATATACATGTTTACAACTCCCACTGCATTTGCAATATTATGCCTTGTGCATACCATTGTATACATTAAGCTTCCAAATGTTAATGCATATGGAACTTTAAACATATAATTCATCTCTTCCTGTGTCTTGGGAAACATCTCCTGATCTAAAAATCACTCGTGAGTGATCTCAAATAGATAATTAATGAATGAAGGTATTATAGACTCATGTGCTGGTGTGTCTATGTCATTTTAGGCAACGGATCGATCAGATTGCAAAATACACAGACACTGGAAAATGGAAAAAAGTAAGAGAACACAGTAAGCAAATACAAGAACACAACACATTAATAAGGAGTTCACCCTATTCTCCAGGGCTACGTCTATGGTCCATATTTCAATGGTGGCCTTATTTCATTGTGTCTTTAAAGTAGAGATTACAATGAGGAGCCAACTTGAGTCTCTTGAAACAGATAATGCCTGGCAGGGTGGTTCTTGGATTCCCCAAACCACTAGAGTGCACAGACTCTTTCCCTTTCCAAGTCTTCAACTCTCTGGTCTTTAATGGGAGGAGCACAATGTGGTGCTCAATTCCCGACAGATCCTCATAGGGATTTCTTGAACCTCTCAAGCTTTTTGTCTGCTCGATGCTGCCTTAGGTCAGCTCGGCTCTCTGTTTTCTGCTTCTTGCTTCACTGTCTTTTCTTCGCTCTCGCTCTCTCTGTCTTCCGTGTTTTGTTCTCTGTCTGTTCATGGCTTAAAGCCAATCTATCCCTAACTGTTCACTTCCTCTTCTTCCCCTTCGGATTTCCTGATGCTGTTCGCTTGGAGTTCCCTGCCTCTCCATCATCGCCAACGTCTCACAGGGAGGTGGCCACTTCTCCTCTCACGAACTGCACCAGCTCTTCCTCAACGGTTTGATTTTTCAGTTACACTATGGAATGACTCATCTGCCAACTCAGCAGTCAAATCGAACTTCAATCTTTCATGTGTCGCGGCTTAATTCCCCCGTCAAATCTAGTTTCTCCATCAGGCGCAATCTCCGCCTTCAGATCTGGAGCCCCCAGATCCTATAGTGTTCGCTTATTTCACCCAATTGACTTCCTCGACTGTTAGCGCGCGATGGGAGGCAGTTTTCTCTCTCATCCGCCGGACATGCATCGTGCGATGAATGGAATCGCTCGTTTCTTGCCAAATCCGCTTACCTCCCCAATGTGCCTTCGATATACCATTGGTTTTGGAGCGCGGGACCTACCTTTCGCCTTAGCGCTTTCCCTTTGGTTTCCCGGCTTCCCATGCAACCAAGTGCTTTGGGGCTTTTCCTTCTCAAGGGATTTTGCCCAATGATGCACGATTAGCACTAAGCACTAATCGCGCATCAGAAATGGCCTCCATTTCCCAATCCGGGCTTCCCAACTGCCAATTTTTCCTCTTGCGCGGTCTCCATGGGCCTCGGTCAGTGTGCTTTGACCGAGGTCCTCGTCGTTCCTTGTTGGTTGTAAACTGCCACTGTCCAAAGGTCTTCCTGATCGTTCTGTGTTCATAAATTCGAAGTCTGCCCTGTTTTGATAGAGTCATGGCACTTTAATAATCTCCATGGATCCAATTCGAATCATCTCCTTACTTAGTTTGAAATGGATATCCAAAGGTGTACTAACTTGTTTTGCATTCTACATATCAATTATTTCCAATACCTTTTCTATGTACTCACTCCGAGATAATGTTAATTTGCGATTTTTCTTGTCTCTAGTTATTCTCATACCAAGGATTTGTTTTGCAATACCCAAATCCTTCATTGCAAATGAATTTTCCATTTTTTTAGCACATTTATTTCCTGAATGTTAGACCCTACAACAAGCATGCCATCTACATACAATAGAAATATAATATAGCTTCCATCATTTTTCTTTTTTAAGATAAACACAATGGTCAAATTGACATATAGTATAACCTTGTTTAGACATAAACCTGTCAAATTTTAGATACCACTGCCTTGGAGCCTGTTTTAAACCATACAAGTTCTTCTTCAATTTTCACACTAATTTCTCTTTCCCTTTGACCTCATACCCTTGTGGTTGCTTCATATATATTTCTTCCTCCAAATCCCCATGGAGAAAGGTTGTCTTTACATCTAACTGCTCAAGATGCAAATCTTATGTTGCCACTAGACTTAAAATAGTTCTGATTGAAGTCATTTTAACAACAGGAGAAAAAATTTCATCAAAGTCTATATCTTTCCTTTGTGCAACCCCCTTCACAACAAGTCTATCCTTATACCTGTGTTTTCCTCCATCTTCTTCCTTCAACCTGTAAACCCATTTATTCTGCAATGTTGTTTTGCCTGCGAGCAACTTGAATAAGTCACAAGTCTGGTTATGCATCAAGGAGTCCATCTGTTCTTCTATTGATTGCTCCCACTTCTTCCTGGTTTCTATCTGCATTGCTTCTTCACATCTTTCTGGTTCACCAGAATCAGTAAACAATACATAATACAATGAAGGAGAGTATCGTTCAGGGGGTCTAATTATCCTGGTAGATCTTCTAACACCACCCTTAGGTGTTTGAGGTACTTGTTGTTGTGGATGTTTTTGTTGTTGTGGCTACTAATCATTATAATTTTCAAGCACCTTTACTTTTTTTGTGATCTCATCAAGTACTATGCATTCTTTGTTTTCCTTTTCCTGTTTCTTTTCCTACATTGATCCTTATACAAGACCTTTTCATTAAATATGACATCTCATCTCCTAATCATTTTGTGATTTTCATAATAATATAAGCAATAACCAAAACCATTTACACCATATCCAATAAAGGTACATTTCTTTGATTTTTCCTCAACCTTTGTTCTATTTTTTGTATTTATGTGGACAAAATCTTCACAACTGAAAGTCTTTAAAAATGAGTAGTTTACCTTTTTACATGTCCATGCCTCCTCAGGAATACCACTATCCAAGGAACTTGAAGGCCCTTTGTTTATTAGATAAACAATAGTATTTATAACATCTTCCCAAAATTGTAAGGGCAATCTTGCATGCAATCTCATGTACCTTGCATGCTCCATCATTGTCTTGTTCATCCTTTCTAACAGACCATTTTCCTGTGGTGTTCTGTTGAGGGCCCCGAAGTCGGGTCAACAACAAGGGGGATACCCACCCGGTCCGGAACCTGGTTGGCGGCTCCTTGCCCGTTTGGAGTAGCAGGTCCGACTGGGGATGACGGGACCAGCTTCCCGATGCATGGGATGTGTATGTGTGTGTGTGTGAAATTTTGGTTAGGTTATTTCTAAGAAACGTTCTAAAACTACTGTAAATATATCTTGCAAACTTGAATCTAAATTACTATAACCAAATGAAAAACAACACATAGAATTTACATTAACCCGGGATGTTTCTTTTGTTATGCGATCTAGAAAGATTTCTAACAGCAGCTGGTAATAAAGATCATTCAACTGATATCAGAATATAAATCAATAAAGATAAACCATTCTGCATAAGAAGTTAGGCAGAGCGGTTGTGAACAGCACATCGCATAATCAAATCATTCGCATATTAAGCATAAATAGATAAATCCATCGTACAGAAGTGCCAAATGATAACTTATATATTCATACATTAGCATGCAAACAATATCAGCTGTATATCGCTTTAAGAATACAAGCAGAAATTAATCAAGAGATAAAAGTACCATTAATGACTAATCCTTACTCATAGACTTCAAACAACAACGATCTACCTCTATTTGCTTCTAACGTCTACCAAGAGTACAGAAGTGCAACATCAGTAGCAGACATAAAAATGCAAACATAAATAAATCACGATCCTTCCATTCATCAAAACCTCCTCAGAGGGTGCAGAAGTGCCTGTTCTGAGGACAAGTTTTTGACAAATTTCTGGACCCTTCTCTAATGCAATGAGAAGGGTTGAAATACTACTATCTAATCCTAATAATAGTATTATTACAAAATTTAGGATACGGCTCTCAAATGACCGCCCTTTTTCTAATTCAGTAAAACAAAAAGAAAAACAACTTTCTAAATTGAAATTACTTCCTAATTTGGTCCCTGAAATTGCAGTTATCAAGCATGGGCTTGAGAAGAGTCGGTTGACCGACTTCCGTGCTTAGTTGGGCTGCGAAAACAGCGTCCATAAGAGCTGGCGCTACTTTCTCGGCCGCGTTCATGATGCACCTTACCGTCATGCATTGGCTGTGAGGCTTAACTAAGTAAGTCCAGTAACTTTCCCAGTTTAACCTAGCCAATGCCTGAATTGTCTTCCCGTTTGCCTGTGCTTTCTGCTTCCATTCTGCTCCCAGCTGTAACGCATTTGGTAAGTATCCCGGGGTGGACTTTGAAATCAAATTAGCTCTGTGCAAATTTTCATTTACACAATCGATAAGTATGGTCGCCTGTGTTGCCGCTGACTCTGCTGCCTGCTCCGCCTGTGTTATTTGCTCGTCCCATTTGTTGAAGAGCAAGTCTTTGTGATTTTCATTAATCTTAGGCGCCCCTGCTTTCTTCCCTTCCTCATCATTTTGCCAAGCCAGATATTCTATTACTCTTTTGTTGGCCTGGTCATAATCATTCCGTAGTTCCACTACCTGGCTGGTGATCTTGTCGCTCAGCTCACAAAAATGCCTCCACTGTGATATTCTACGTGCCATGTCTTCCTGTTGCTGTGACAATTGGTCGTTCAAGATGATGGATTCTGAAATAAATTCTGTTAGCTTGGGTTCATCCTTGTGCATTTCTTGCACCGTCTGCAACTGTTTTTCTTTTTCTTCAATGCTTCTTTGGTGGCTCACCTGCATCTGGCGAAAGCTTTCTTGTAACTCTTCAAGCTGCTTGGAGGCTTCAGCGTTCTCATTGGCTTGTTGCAACTGTTGTTGCAGCAATTGTATTTGACTTTCGTGCTCTTTTAGAAGTTGCTGAACTTCGGAAGCCTTGTCGATGGTCGCAGAAGCATATGCTCCTGCAATCTGAGACAACTTGGTGAGGTTTTCGATTGGATTGCTATTCGGATCTTTCCACAAGACATCTAGGTGTTCAGCATCTTGAGCTAGCGCATCCGCAAGCTTTCTTTTCTTTCTTTGTCTCCTTACAACTGCCTTGTGTTGTGGGCTGTAGAATACGTCCAGTGGAGGGATCTCTTCTACGCTAATTAGAAGTTCTGAGGATGGAGCGATAGGAAGATGCTCCATCTCTGTGGTACTACTGACTATGGTTGAGAGGACCTCTTGCGCCACCTGCGTGTTGTCCACGGGTGTTTTCGGGACCTGACCTTCAAGATTAATCAGTTCATTGAAGGTCTCCCATTCTTTATCTAATTCTACTGTAACAAGAGGTGCTTCGGTGACGGGGGGAGGAACTTCTTTTAGTGGCGAGGCGGTAACTTGCTGCTGAGCCATTGAGCTTGACTGAGCTGTGTCCTTGATTGTTTCTTCGTTTCTTTCTTCTTTGCGGACAGACTCTTCAAGATCTGGAGATATTTCCTGCACGGCGCTGGAATCAGATTTGGAGGCACTGGAGTGTTCACTGAGGCTGACGCTTGGAGTCGGTTCTCTGGCAGCTATCCGCAGTGTTTCCAGTGGAATATTAGCCAGTCTTCTTTATCTATATAACCTGAATTTTCGGAGGTCGTCTGGGGACAGCCTCGACTGAGCTTCCTGCAAAACTTCTTCGAGCGAGTTCTTGCCCTTAAAGAGATCGTCAAACAGATCTTTTTTCCCAGAGAACACACTTATCCTGACGTTAGTTGTGAATTCCTGGGCCACCTTATTTGGGTCAAATGGCCTTGGTGAGAATTTAAATAGTTGGAGACACGTCATGTTCTCCACCTCGCCAAAAGCGTGTCCTACATCAAATAAAGAGAAGGCCCCACATGTGACTAGGAATTGAGGCCAAATGGCCTTCTTTTTGTTCTTCAGGTCCTTAGTTAAACCGCCTTCAGAACAAGTCTGATATGCGATCTCTCGGGCTAACAATTTATCTGGGATGTACAAGGGTAGGACATGTGGGGGTACTGTGCTTCCAAAAACTCGGATGTATGTAAACCACTCTTCCCCAAACCATCTTGCGATGTGGGTGATATCAATCTGTGCCTCGGGGGAGCACCTTGGGGGGTCTTTATCGTATATTATCTTATGTATGGGCAACATAAGTCCATGACAAATCTGGTAAAAATGGGGGACGAATTGGGAATCCCACAAGATTTTATGATAGACGTGAATAGGCAATGGGTCCTGGGTAGTCCATTGCCAACCCATAGTAGGGAATTTCGACACAAGACAAACAGAATCCATTATATAGGTAGATAAATAAAAAGGCGGATAGACCCTTTGGGAGTAGGATCTCTTAGAACGGTAGTGGAGGACTGCCATGTACAGAGTGTCAGAAAGGATTTTGGCCCAATCGACTATCTCAGAGCTAGTCGCGGCATCAATCAGCGGTAGCCATTCAGGTGAAAACTTATTGATATCTGGCTTGCCGAATATTCTACAGAGCATGGCTGCAGCAAAGCAATATGGAGAAGTAAGAGAACCAGTGCTATACATACCGTTCTTATCTTTCTTTAATGGCTCATCTCTTCTTGACCACTCCTTAGTTGTGTCTGATAGGTCCGGATTTTCTGCTGCGAACTTCTCAACAAACTCTGCGTTGTAGGTCGCTTGCGGCTCAGGTAGATGATACATGCGTTTCAGGTCTTGAGCTGCAAACGATCCCACGGGCCCATGTCCCTGGACCTTGAACTGTCTATGGTGCAACTCCGCATCATCTAGTATCCATTTGATCATGTCTGTGTATGGCAGGATCTTTGGCCTCGCTGCTATCCTATGGAGGAAAGAACATGCTAGATCTTCCAGGGATGCCTCTGAAGAACGTGATGCACCCGCGACAGCAACAGTTACCTTGATTATTCTCGGATTTTCTTCCTCCAATATCTTATACATGCCTTCCCAAGTTGAGATGCCTGCATCTTTATTGCATGCAATATCTGTGTAGAGGGGCGCCATCTCTTTGGTCTTTTCCCTCGTCTCTGAGCTCTGAGCTTTGTTCTTCTTTCCCATCTTCGCTTAGCGTTTCTGTTCGGTTTTGCCTTCGCACTTTGCTCCTGCAGGTTACGAGCGAAAATGGAAAGATTGATCAGAAAGGTGATGGGAGAGTTTTAAATGCAAGAGATAGATTAGATACGCCACCTTACGTGAAACAAATCCGCATTAAGGCACGCGTCTTTATGCCACTTAATAACTGACAACTAATTCATTACTAACATTAAAAGCGCATAATTTCCAAGTCAGTTATGGTAAGTGGATTTTCTTTGGGAGGCGTGCGCGAAGGAGTCGTACTAAGGTGCTTTTATGACTTGCCAACGCATCCTCGCATGTCGCGCGATCGCAAAGGTCAGTGATCGCAACATCGCAGATCGCCATATCGCAGATCGTAATGATTCAAATATTTGCTAACGTGCCCAGCCTTATTTCTGCGATATGCGATCGCGTGATCGCAACATCGCAGATCGGCGGACTTTGAAGCTCTTCTTTATGGATGCTAGTGTATTGCGATGCGATGTTGTTCATTAATATCGAGGCGATGTGCATATTGGTTTTTAGAGGTGAAACGAAGGCATCTCTTTGATTCTTTTTGTGAAGCAATCTTAGGATTTGCTTTTATGATCACAGGTCTAGGCTTAAGTCGTCTAAGGACCTTTTTCTACGTTTTATGCTTGTAATTTCAAAAGAAGTCTTTGTTTTCTTTTTTCGGAAATTAACTAAGGGTCCCCTATTCAATCTATCATTATGACTGATATTAGGCTGAATTAGGGGGGGTTGTTGCTGGCCACAACAATTGGCGATTCACTTGGGAGAACCAGTTATCTCTGCTCTTTTTCTATTGATGTTTTCGGTTTTTTTTTTTTTTTTTTTTAATTTTCTCAGGGAATCCGAACTTTATTATGAAAAGATAACAACAAAAAATACTTCAAAGCATCAATGATGTTTTGTTTTATCCCCATCTTATTTCAATTACTTGCATTCCCAGGTTGTTTTCTGAGTTTAGATCAGTTATTACTTGGCCTTGTTAAGACATAGAAATAAAGAGTTCTCTTATGTATCAACCCCTTTTTAAGAATGCCCTTTTGTCGCAGGTAGAGCCACTGCTGCCAGCAGGCATCCATAGCCTCGACAGGGTTACCTATTATCCAGGAATGATCCTTTATCCAGCTTCGGGCTTTTTTAACAACTTTTTCAAAAGAAATATACCTTTGCTGATGCTTTTTCCTTTTTTTATTCTCTAAAGAACAATGTCTTGGTTTGGTGGCCAAATTATGACACAGTCATTCACTCGATTTATACTTTTGCTGAACAAGCTGGCTCGTGATGAGACCCCTTGTCTTTTGATCGCAACAATCTTGAGTCGTTGCCCTGTTTTGGTAGACAGTTTTGGCAAAGTCAGCAAGTTATAACATCTGTGATCATGATAAGTCGGCTCGTGATGAGACCTCTTATTCTTCGAGATATAGCATCTTTCTGGGTCATTTCTCTAAACGTTGCATTTTCCTTTACCAGGGAGGAAGTCAAATTCTCTTTCCTTAAGAAAGTTCTGGACGACAATGATAGGGTTGCTTTTGATAATGGCTGCTTTTACAGAGAATCTTTATTCTAATACTGATACCTTTCATTGTGCTGATCTAAAAACAAATTCCTCACCGAGATAACTTTCTTTAAAAATTTTCTGGGTTTGAACTTTAACATCATCTCTGGGTTAAAGATCTATTGATAATAAAGGTCAGACTCCCACAGGATTAGCTGTTCATAAGAGCCGAAATTCCAAAATCTTTAACAGAGACAAGGTTTCTTCAGTAACCGTCAAATACTGTTTAGCCAGAACAAACTTTATTTTGGATAGGCAATTGTTATCTAGGGTCATGTAGAGAATACAACTGACTTTGCCTATCTTTATTGGAAGCAAACTAATACCCTATCTAAATTACCACTACTCCTACTCTAATTATGTACAGGAAATAGCTAAGAAAAATGGTATTTCCAGTGGAACCAACGATTCATTATTATTCCTAGCCGTATGGGTTTCCCAAGCATCAGTAAAAAGAATTGAATTCCCCTTGGATAGAAATTGTCGGCTAGGAAATAGGAACCCATAAACTTAGTTGGCATCTTTTCTGATTTCGTTTTCTCATGATAGGTCTTTTCCAACTGAGTAACTATTGGATCACAAAAATTGGGATGAATCTCTTTTGTAAATTGGTGATCTTTCAATAGAAAGGATAACAAGCCGAATTGTGAAATAGGTTGTTTAATCCCGATGGCTTGTAACCCGTTGATTGTTAACTTTGAGTTTTTAGCGATTTCGTTTGAAATGAGAGTTTTTATATATAAATCGCCAGAATCTAATCTATCAAAGTTTTGAAAATTTAAAAATAAGTCCGATTTTGTACAAAATGAAAGTGAGTGAAAAAGAAATGATTGGGTATCTATATATACAGTGGTGTCGCACGTCTGGGAGTTACTTGAAACTCTGTGTTTTTCACAAGAACTGGTCGGGTTCTGCGAATCAGGAATTAAATCATGATTGCGATCAGGGATAGAGATCTCCTCTGGATATGAGTCGTAGATAGGAGCATCGTCTCGGACAGTAAAATTATTCAAATGAGATTTTGCTTTGAGATGAGGGTCAGACAGAACAGTTTCTGATCTAAGATGTTTCTTATAACCGGACCCTAGTTGAGTTACTTGCGACAATTCAATATCATCATAAATATCAAAGCAACTATCACGAAAGATTTTACAATTTTCCCTAGGTTCCTCTTTTTCATTATATGTTTTTAGACAAGGGAGATGAGGCAGCTCTTGCTTGATATGAATCGTAGACTGTGATATAGTGGTCTCTTTATTTTGGAAACCCAGTGATGTCTCGTTTGAATAGCCCTCTGTTGGAATAGACTTGATACTATGAGGGAGAAGATCGTCATTACTAAAAACATCGGGGTAAAGAGAAAAATGTGGATCTGGAACAATGTATTTAAAATCATCAAATAAATCTCGTTCATCAGATTCACAATAAGCATCGGGCTTTAGATCATACCTTTTTGCGTCGATACTTTTCGAAAGAGAAACAGTAGGTGGATCTAACCTTGGCACCAGGAGTTGTTGATTTGAAATGATGTTGTTTGACTTTATATTAAAGTCGTTTTCTGATGTCAGGGCACCTTCCCTTTCAGTACTTTCGCCTGCGTTTTCTGATGTTAGAGCATGCAAAACTCCTAGGCTAAATTCTGTCTGATCAGGTACAGGAGGTAGGAAACACTCATCATAATCCGAAGATTCTTCATCTGTGAGTTCATCTTCAAGATCATATTGTAGACATTTAAGATGAAATCGTATATTGAAATCCCTTACGGGCTCGTCTTGTTTCCGCAGATGGTCGATTTCATCGTATACCTGGTCGTATTCATAGCAATCAAATTCCAAGATGAAAGCTCTAACGAGTTGGTCCCAGCTGTGGACTGATGCAGCGGGGAGTTTTCTGCACCATTTCCTAGCTTCTGCTGTGAATGTGAGAGTGAAAATCCTGCATAAAACGCCTTCGTCAATTTTCTGAATATCAGCACTAGAGACTCTATGGATGAACTGTAAGGCGTGATGAAATGCAGAAGAATTATTCTCACCATTAAATTTTACCTGAGATAATAGTCTTACCACATCCGGTGGAGTGTTGGAAGATGTAGGAACATGGATGCAACTCCAAATGGGAATTCTGTGAGTAGACATCCTCTTTTAGTTTTAAAAATATTCCAACAGACAATTGGCTCAGGCCCTCCTTCTAGCGCCAGAAATGTTGAGGGCCCCGAAGTCAGGTCAACAACAAGGGGGATACCCACCCAGTCCGGAACCTGGTTGGCGGCTCCTTGCCCGTTTGGAGTAGCGGGTCCGACTGGGGATGACGAGACCAGCTTCCCGATGCATGGGATGTGTATGTGTGTGTGTGTGAAATTTTGGTTAGGTTATTTCTAAGAAACATTCTAAAACTGCTGTAAATCTATCTTGCAAACTTGAATCTAAATTACTATAACCAAATGAAAAACAACACATAGAATTTACATTAACCCGGGATGTTTCTTTTGTTATGCGATCTAGAAAGATTTCTAACAACAGCTGGTAATAAAGATCATTCAACTGATATCAGAATATAAATCAATAAAGATAAACCATTCTGCATAAGAAGTTAGGCAGAGCGGTTGTGAACAGCACATCGCATAATCAAATCATTCGCATATTAAGCATAAATAGATAAATCCATCGTACAGAAGTGCCAAATGATAACTTATATATTCATACATTAGCATGCAAACAATATCAGCTGTATATCGCTTTAAGAATACAAGCAGAAATTAATCAAGAGATAAAAGTACCATTAATGACTAATCCTTACTCATAGACTTCAAACAACAACGATCTACCTCTATTTGCTTCTAACGTCTACCAAGAGTACAGAAGTGCAACATCAGTAGCAGACATAAAAATGCAAACATAAATAAATCACGATCCTTCCATTCATCAAAACCCCCTCAGAGGGTGCAGAAGTGCCTGTTTTGAGGACAAGTTTTTGACAAATTTCTGGACCCTTCTCCAATGCAATGAGAAGGGTTGAAATACTACTATCTAATCCTAATAATAGTATTATTACAAAATTTAGGATACGGCTCTCAAATGACCGCCCTTTTTCTAATTCAGTAAAACAAAAAGAAAAACAACTTTCTAAATTGAAATTACTTCCTAATTTGGTCCCTGAAATTGCAGTTATCAAGCATGGGCTTGAGAAGAGTCGGTTGACCGACTTCCGTGCTTAGTTGGGCTGCGAAAACAACGTCCATAAGAGCTGGCGCTACTTTCTCGGCCGCGTTCATGATGCACCTTACCGTCATGCATTGGCTGTGAGGCTTAACTAAGTAAGTCCAGTAAATTTCCCAGTTTAACCTAGCCAATGCCTGAATTGTCTTCCCGTTTGCCTGTGCTTTCTGCTTCCATTCTGCTCCCAGCTGTAACGCATTTGGTAAGTATCCCGGGGTGGACTCTGAAATCAAATTAGCTCTGTGCAAATTTTCATTTACACAATCGATAAGTATGGTCGCCTGTGTTTCCGCTGACTCTGCTGCCTGCTCTGCCTGTGTTATTTGCTCGTCCCATTTGTTGAAGAGCAAGTCTTTGTGATTTTCATTAATCTTAGGCGCCCCTGCTTTCTTCCCTTCCTCGTCATTTTGCCAAGCCAAATATTCTATTACTCTTTTGTTGGCCTGGTCATAATCATTCCGTAGTTCCACTACCTGGCTGGTGATCTTGTCGCTCAACTCACAAAAATGCCTCCACTGTGATATTCTACGTGCCATGTCTTCCTGTTGCTGTGACAGTTGGTTTTCAAGTTGATGGATTCTGAAATAAATTCTGTTAGCTTGGGTTCATCCTTGTGCATTTCTTGCACCGTCTGCAGCTGTTTTTCTTTTTCTTCAATGCTTCTTTGGTGGCTCACCTGCATCTGGCGAAAGCTTTCTTGTAACTCTTCAAGCTGCTTGGAGGCTTCAGCGTTCTCATTGGCTTGTTGCAACTGTTGTTGCAGCAATTGTATTTGACTTTCGCGCTCTTTTAGAAGTTGCTGAACTTCGGAAGCCTTGTCGATGGTCGCAGAAGCATATGCTCCTGCAATCTGAGACAACTTGGTGAGGTTTTCGGTTGGATTGCTATTCGGATCTTTCCACAAGACATCTAGGTGTTCAGCATATTGAGCTAGCGCATCCGCAAGCTTTCTTTTCTTTCTTTGTCTCCTTACAACTGCCTTGTGCTGTGGGCTATAGAATACGTCCAGTGGAGGGATCTCTTCTACGCTAATTAGAAGTTCTGAGGATGGAGCGATAGGAAGATGCTCCATCTCTATGGTACTACTGACTATGGTTGAGAGGACCTCTTGCGCCACCTGCGTGTTGTCCACGGGTGTTTTCGGGACCTGACCTTCAAGATTAATCAGTTCATTGAAGGTCTCCCATTCTTTATCTAATTCTACTATAACAAGAGGTGCTTCGATGACGGGGGGAGGAACTTCTTTTAGTGGCGAGGCGGTAACTTGCTGCTGAGCCATTGAGCTTGACTGAGCTGTGTCCTTGATTGTTTCTTCGTTTCTTTCTTCTTTGCGGACAGACTCTTCAAGATCTGGAGATATTTCCTGCACGGCGCTGGAATCAGATTTGGAGGCACTGGAGTGTTCACTGAGGCTGACGCTTGGAGTCGGTTCTCTGGCAGCTATCCGCAGTGTTTCCAGTGGAATATTAGCCAGTCTTCTTTCTCTATATAACCTGAATTTTCGGAGGTCGTCCGGGGACAGCCTCGACTGAGCTTCCTGCAAAACTTCTTCGAGCGAGTTCTTGCCCTGAAAGAGATCGTCAAACGGATCTTTTTGCCCAGAGAACACACTTATCCTGACGTTAGTTGTGAATTCCTGGGCCACCTTATTTGGGTCAAATGGCCTTGGTGAGAATTTAAATAGTTGGAGACACGTCACGTTCTCCACCTTGCCAAAAGCGTGTCCTACATCAAATAAAGAGAAGGCCCCACATGTGACTGGGAATTGAGGCCAAATGGCCTAATTTTTTTTCTTCAGGTCCTTAGTTAAACCGCCTTCAGAACAAGTCTGATATGCGATCTCTCGGGCTAACAATTTATCTGGGATGTACAAGGGTAGGACATGTGGGGGTACTGTGCTTCCAAAAACTCGGATGTATGTAAACCACTCTTCCCCAAACCATCTTGCGATGTGGGTGATATCAATCTGTGCCTCGGGGGAGCACCTTGGGGGGTCTTTATCGTATATTATCTTATGTATGGGCAACATAAGTCCATGACAAATCTGGTAAAAATGGGGGACGAATTTGGAATCCCACAAGATTTTATGATAGACGTGAATAGGCAATGGGTCCTGGGTAGTCCATTGCCAACCCATAGTAGGGAACTTCGACACAAGACAAACAGAATCCATTATATAGGTAGATAAATAAAAAGGCGGATAGACCCTTTGGGAGTAGGATCTCTTAGAACGGTAGTGGAGGACTGCCATGTACAGAGTGTCAGAAAGGATTTTGGCCCAATCGACTATCTCAGAGCTAGTCGTGACATCAATCAGCGGTAGCCATTCAGGTGAAAACTTATTGATATCTGGCTTGCCGAATATTCTACAGAGCATGGCTGCAGCAAAGCAATATGGAGAAGTAAGAGAACCAGTGCTATACATACCGTTCTTATCTTTCTTTAATGGCTCATCTCTTCTTGACCACTCCTTAGTTGTGTCTGATAGGTCCGGATTTTCTGCTGCAAACTTCTCAACAAACTCTGCGTTGTAGGTCGCTTGCGGCTCAGGTAGATGATACATGAGTTTCAGGTCTTGAGCTGCAAACGATCCCACGGGCCCATGTCCCTGGACCTTGAACTGTCTATGGTGCAACTCCGCATCATCTAGTATCCATTTGATCATGTCTGTGTATGGCAGGATCTTTGGCCTCGCTACTATCCTATGGAGGAAAGAACATGCTAGATCTTCCAGGGATGCCTCTGAAGAACGTGATGCACCCGCGACAGCAGCAGTTACCTTGATTATTCTCGGATTTTCTTCCTCCAATATCTTATACATGCCTTCCCAAGTTGAGATGCCTGCATCTTTATTGCATGCAGTATCTGTGTAGAGGGGCGCCATCTCTTTGGTCTTTTCCCTCGTCTCTGAGCTCTGAGCTTTGTTCTTCTTTCCCATCTTCTCTTAGCGTTTCTGTTCGGTTTTGCCTTCGCACTTTGCTCCTGCAGGTTACGAGTGAAAATGGAAAGATTGATCAGAAAGGTGATGGGAGAGTTTTAAATGCAAGAGATAGATTAGATACGCCACCTTACGTGAAACAAATCCGCATTAAGGCACGCGTCTTTATGCCACTTAATAACTGACAACTAATTCATTACTAACATTAAAAGCGCATAATTTCCAAGTCAGTTTATGGTAAGTGGATTTTCTTTGGGAGGCGTGCGCGAAGGAGTCATACTAAGGTGCTTTTATGACTTGCCAACACATCCTCGCATGTCGCGCGATCGCAAAGGTCAGTGATCGCAACATCGCAGATCGCCATATCGCAGATCGTAATGATTCAAATATTTGCTAACGTGCCCAGCCTTATTTCTGCGATATGCGATCGCGCGATCGCAACATTGCAGATCGGCGGACTTTGAAGCTCTTCTTTATGGATGCTAGTGTATTGCGATGCGATGTTGTTCATTAATACCGAGGCGATGTGCATATTGGTTTTTAGAGGTGAAACGAAGGCATCTCTTTGATTCTTTTTGTGAAGCAATCTTAGGATTTGCTTTTATGATCACAGGTCTAGGCTTAAGTCGTCTAAGGACCTTTTTCTACGTTTTATGCTTGTAATTTCAAAAGAAGTCTTTGTTTTCTTTTTTCGGAAATTAACTAAGGGTCCCCTATTCAATCTATCATTATGACTGATATTAGGCTGAATTAGGGGGGGTTGTTGCTGGCCACAACATGTTCCTAGAACTTTCTTCTCTCTATGAATACTATGCTCTGAATAGTACTTATAAAACTCTTTTTTGTAGTATTCACTTCCATTTTCTGATCTAAGACACTTCAACTTCTTTCGTGTCTCATTCTCAACCAAAGCTTTCCATTTCTTGAAAGTATTAAATACATCAGATCTATTTAGAATACAATAAATCTAGGTTTTTCTAGTTGCATCATCAATAAAAGTAACATAATAGCGAGATCCACCAAGAGATGAGACCTGAGATGGTCCCCATACATCTGTATGCACAAGATCTAATTTTTCACTCTTCTTTTATTTCCCAACTCTGATAAATCTGATTCTCTTTTGCTTTCTATAAACACAATTCTCATAGAAATCAAAATCAACATGCTTAAAAATTGGCAATAAATTTCTTGAGTGAAGAATCTACATCCCTTTCTGACTCATGTGCCCAAGTCTATGATGCCACAATGTTGTGTTTGCTTTTGTGGAGGTTAAATCATTAACATAATTAGAAATAACATTGCATAAGTACAACGTACCAACATCTTCTCCTTTTTCTATTACCAGGGATCCTTTAGTGACCTTCCAGGTTTTTTCTATGAATGTAGTTACACAACCTTCACCACCTAACTTCCCTGTTGAAATTAGATTTTTCTTCAGATCTGGAACATGCCCTACCTCCTTCAATAGCCATTGGTTTCCATTTTGTTTCTTTATAAAAACCTTACCCATTACAATGATTTTACAAGGCTTATCATCAACCAGACGAAGTTGTCCAAAATCTCCTTTAACATAGTCATGAAAATGTTTCCTATCAAGTGGGGTGTGGAATGAGGCCCATGAATCTACCATCCAAGAATCAATAGTATTCTCTAATGAAAGAATCAAAGCATCTTGTAACACATCTCCTATCACATTCACTTCATGATTGTTCTCTTATTAACCATCTCCTTCTTTTCCCTTCCGAGATTTGTAGTAGCATTTCCAACACACTATCCCCAATCTAGATTTTGATCTTCCTTTTCTTGACTTATTGTGATTTCTTGGGCTCCTTCCTCTTTCCAATTTTCTTCCCCTAGTCTTTGTAGTCAAAGCGTTACTTGATGTCTCACCAGAGCTTTTCCGTCGCATTTCCTCGCTAAGGATGGCACCAAAAACATCAGCAAAAGTTAAAGTACTAGATCTAGAGACATAGTTACTAATAGCCATAACTAAGCCATTCCAACTTTCTAGCAATGAGCACAGAAATAGTAGAGCCCTAACTTCATCATCAAAATTTACCCCTACAGAACTTAATTGACTTGTAACCGTGTTAAATTTATTTAAATGATCAACAACAGATCCACCTTTTGACATCTTCATATTAAATAGGTGCTTCATAAGAAATACATTATTTGAGGCTAGTGGTTTTTCATATAGTTTGGTCAATGCCATTGTTAGCACCTAAATCTGCCCTAGGCTGAAGGAAGGCAAAATTCAGGGTAACCACAAACCACGCTCAGTCTGGTAGCTAGCCCTACCAGAACAGGAGAGGGCTCTCTCTGAGTCACACTCAGTGAATAGATAAGCAAAAAATGGTCTGAGATGATTTACAATGAAATATTGATCTTACGATAGTAAGTGAATATGGATACAAGAAACAATTTTTATGAATGACCGAGCTTTTGGGATGGTATGGGACCAACGGTCAGCAAAGAACAGAGAATTTAATACAAAGGCACAGATTACTTCGTGAGGCAAGGCAGGCAGAAAGTGTAGCAATTTAGTTTGGAATAACGCGGGACGGAGAGATTGCTGAGGAGTGTGAAAAGGGCATAGGAACATGAATCCTTTTCAACAGAAGAAGAACACTGAACATGAAATTTTCCCACAGGCAGAGCAATAAAATTGAATTCTACCTAATCTCACTCAGAAAATTTTACTGGAAATGAACATGAATAGAATTATGAAACATAACGAAATACATATGAAAACATAAGAGACACATTTGCTACACTCACAACCACAAGAATCTCATGAAATAGAGCCGCTGCCTTTCATTAATTCTCTGTCAAAAATACACAGTGAAGAAACAAAGTTTCTTTCCCACAGTCTCCCAGAAGTTACAAACCAACCCTTTGCAAATAGCTTGCATACAATATATAGAATGTGCCATGAAGAGATAGAACGCCCAAGGGTTGGGGAGCTACTCGAATCATTACAAAATGGAGATGAAGAGCCAACCATCAGCTACAGGTGCAGCGTTACAAACATGACAAATGGCTTGGGTGACCGTTTGCCTTCCTTCGCCACTTGGATAGAAGCCAATCTGGGGAAAAAATACTTTAAATTCCACATTTGGTGCCAAAAAACTGAAGTGTAGATGAGTGGGCCCACTTGGAGAAGTCACGAATTGAAAATTTCGCGAAACGGAAGCAAATTTGGCAATTTTTCCTCTGTGTGCCGCGCCATTTTCTCTGTGTGTCGCGCTACTTTGGGGCCTATTTTGGGGCACTTGTAGGTGTCCAAAATGTGCCCAAGTGGGCTTGTTGGAAAGCTTGTCCTGTCTAATTTCTAACCCAACTAGAATTTCTGAATTTGGTGCTAATTTTCCCCTCCAAATCTTCATTCTCCCAAGACTTCTTCCTGTGTGTCAAAAAAGGGGCAGAGAGGCCATTTTTTGGGTGTTTTTGACCTCCTGGAGACTCAGATCTTGCCCAAATTTCTTGTACAAGCACCAGTAGTCATGATTTTCCATGCTGAATCCAAAAATGCAAACCATTCCTCATTTGGAGCTCTAGATTTTTAGCGTCGCGCCATTGGGAGAAAAACCCTGTATTTTGCCCAAAAATTTGTCATGTGACCCAAAATGCCCCAAAAATGCTCCAAATTTCTTGTCCGGGCACCAGTAGTCATGATTTTTCATGTTGAATCCAAAAATGCAAACCATTCCTCATTTGGAGTTCTAGATTTTTAGCGCCGCGCCAGTGCGCGGCGCACAGGGAAGTGGCGCGGCGCACTGGGCTTGAGGCGCGACGCATATAGCCTGTGCATAACGGATTTTTCAGGAGACTTTTGGAGGCCTTCCCGGTGTCCAACTTGGGTGAAGGATAGCTCGTTGGAAAGGTATTTGAGTCTAATTTCCAACCCAACTAGAATTTTTTAATTTGGAGTTCATTTTCCCTATCGAAAATCAAATCTCCCAAGACTGGTCAAAATGTGCCAAATGAGGCTGCCCAAAGGCAGAGTGCTGTTACAGTCAACTTTTGAATGCCTTCCTCAACTCCAAATTGAGCTCATGATAGCTCATTGGAAATCTCTTTGTGTCTAGTTATCATTTGACTCATCAAACAAGTCATTTGGCCAACTGAGCTAGGAGAAACTTTGATTTTCCCAAGGTCACTTCAGAGGTGCATCAATTCTCCCGAGGCAACTATATTTTTAACATTTCTCCAAAACCATGACACCTGTGTAAAAAGTGAAGGAGGTTTTTCTTCCTTGGCATGTTGTGGACAAAAACCTATCAGTTTTCCCAAATTCATCTTTTATTGCTCAGAAACATCATTTGAGTGAAACCTATCTCGATGTGTGGAACAAGGGATTTGTCGAAATGAAGCGAAATGAAGGGGATAGGGAGCTTATAAATTCTTGAGGAAATTTTGGGAAGTAGGGAGGGATGTTAGGAAGTAGGGGAAAGTGAAATCTCAGAGATTAAGTGAGGGGAAGGGGTCCAAAAAGGCAAAACTCAGGTCCAACCTAGAAAATTTCCAAGTTGTAGCAAGAAACTAGGGTCTGTGCGAAAATGAGGAATTTGGGGGATCTAAGCGATGGGAAGTGTTTGATAGAATATTCTAAGGATAGGAGAAGGTGTATGAACATCAGGATACAATTTTTGCTGATGATTTGGCCGTCCAAGAGAAATTAGCTTCAAAACCCTAGGAGAGGGAAATGAACCTTGCCTAGGTGCAACTGAAGCATGAACAAGGTGTAAAATGGCCCAGTGGAACTTGACATGATGATGAAAACCCTTTGAATGATGGTACACTCAGTTTAATGGTGACATGGAATGTCATTTGGACAACTTTGACAAGGGTAAAATCAAACCCTAGACCTAATGCCTAGTGACCAAATTTTGCTTGAAGACTCACTGAAATGACAAAATTTGACCTTGACACTTTAAAATCACTTTGTAAGAGCATGTTTGATCACTGGAGGAAGGCTGCAAAGATTGACACTAACATTGGCTCCAATTGGGATGGCAGCTCCAGCTCCTTGGAGGTGCCAAGAACTGCAGATCTTTGGATGAGCAGACAGTGCCTTCGTCCATTGGGCTATGGAGTCAAAACACGGAAATTGACATTATGCAGGCAAACTCTGACTGAAGACTCAAACTGAAAACCATAATAAAACCAGACATGACTAAATCCTAACTAACAAACTGGAAAGATGCTCATATTTGAGCTTATTCAGCAAACCTACCCTAATTACTCTTTCCACCACTCGGTCAAGTGAGATGGAATAGCCAATGCAACCAGGTAAGCATTATGGCTGATATCTAATTTCTTCCCAAATGCTTTCTGATGCGCAGGAAAAGGGAAGAATCGAAAGGCAGCTCCCATGGAAACTTGGAATCAAGTTCACTGTTGACAAACTTGCAAAGCATGAATTGGCTGGATGACTTCAAGAATACTACAAAAGGATCTTCATAAGCATCGCCATTGATTTCCATTAACACATTACTGCTCTGGTCCAAGTAATCTTCATAGCTGGATATTAAACTTTTCCTCACATCTGCACTGTCTTTCTCTGATGATTGCAGCAAGCGGTCAAAAGGATCCTGAATTTCGTGAAGAACCAAACTCTGTTGTTGATTCCAAACAGAACCAAAGCCTCCTTTAAAAATCTCCTCATATGACTGCAAACTTTGGTATGGGCTATGAAATGAACAATCTGTTAAACAAGACAATGAAGGTGACCCTTGAAACAAATGATTATCAGCATTCTCTTTTGTCTCATGGTTGGCTGATGGAGAAGAAGTTTTACAGCAAACAAAATCTAACACATGAGCAAAAGGATCATCAAAAACTTGAGGAGACTACTGCGATGTATCTATTGAAACTGTATGACATCCTATTGGCTATTCATCCTTTTCTTTAGAGATATTACGAAGATTCTACCTTATAAACTGAAATGCTTCATAACACAAGGGTACAGAATCCTCTTGCATCATTAAATCATGTATTTCTGCTGCCACACCTTCATCTGTAATCTGACCTTGAATTGTGTTTGGTGGCTGCAAATCTGGTTCTATATCCAAAATGATTTCAACAATCATTTCAGGGGAAAATTTCTTATTAACGACCTGCTCAAAATTTTTCCATCTGTCTCATCTTCAACATTAAAACTGAGAGATTGTTGATTTCCTACAAGCTTTTCATTTGAAGACTTACTATGCAATTTACCCCACAAAAACTGAAATGATTCAAAACAGAGAGGTAAGGAATCTTATTGTATCATTTGATCATATAAGACAACTTCTATGTCTTCATGTGCAACCTAACTATTAATGGCATTTGGGGGCTGGAACTATGAATATAAGAAGTATGGAACAAATTTTTCATCTCTCTCAAGAGGATCCAAATCAAGATTTGTCGATAGCTGATGTCTGATTGCATGGAAATTATCTCTGATGAACTAACATGAATCAAAGCACAAAGGAAAAGATCCTTCACTTACCTCAAAATTTGCTGCACTTTCCTCATCGTTTGCATAGCTCATATGCCTCGGTTGATCACTGTACTCGAGCTGCTGTAAGCGAACTTCCTCATCCCATAAACTAGCTGCTGATTTGTCTGCAAGATTAGCTTATGTTTGGAGAGCATAATCATCATCATCATACTGATCAAACTGAGGCAAATCGTCAGTATAAAACACGTCATCAAGCATACATGTCATATCAACAGGTCTTTCTTCTCCCATATGATCTACAAAACAATCCTTATGACTACTGAGATAAGAAACAAAATGTTTTGGATCAGCCACTTGTTCATGAATGCCATTTTCATCTTTTGCAGTCATTTTTCTCACCATCTCTTCTACTGCACTCACCAAAATGTCAAGATTTTCCTCTGAAGGTGTAGTTTTCTCTAGATCCACGTTTTTTTATCTCTTCTTCTTTCAACCTTGCCCTTCTGATCAGCAAATGAGCCTCTACATTCACTGCATCGTTTTTCATCTCTTCACATGTTGCGACATTCTTTTCTCTTAGCTGAAACTCCATTTCCGGATCAAAGGCACCCGAGTAGTGCAAGAGAGCAGATCTAGGAGTGGGTCTTATATCAACCGGAATTGAATAATAAACTTGATTAAATATGGCTGAAAACTATTGTACTGTCTCCCCTGGCAGTCTTTTCAGCTGATTATACTCTTCTACAATAAGGAAAAGGTTATGTCCGATCCTCCACCTGTCAAGAAAAACTTTGATGAACTGCTGTAAATCTGTGATGCTCGTGTTAGGCAGGGCTTTGAACCAACTCTTGACTTTTCCTTGCAAAGAAAGCGCAAAAAGCCTTATACTGACATCTTCTTCATCAATTTCAAAAAGGTCTAGAAAAGTCTCAACATTCTGCACATGTTGCTCGGCATTGACATTCTTACATTCACCGTCGAATCTTGGCAAGTATAGATCATAGTTTTTGGGGAAAGCATGAAGAACAGAAGGTAAAACAAGAGGTTTATACCTATCTGGGATTATAACAGTTGTAGGAATATGTACAAGAGCGATGGGATCAGGTTTGTTTTCTTTAGGCTCATCACTCTGAAGAGAGGCATCATAAGATGTGGGAAAAGTAAGGAGGCCAGGATCTAAGGGGAACTCAATATTTACACTTTTTGAATAGGTCGAGTGAAGATTCTGATCACCTTTATCATACAACAAGTTCTGAAAAACTTTCAGGGTAGCTTCAAGAACAGCAAAGAAGTAATTCACAAGGAAGCTGAGTAGGTCCTGAATACCATTCCACTTTGGATACCCGAACTTTGTGTAAGATCCTTCCATTTTCGCAGAGAAAAAGTTAGTCCTCCAGTGGAGTCACCATGAAGCACCGATTGCTGGATTCTTCAGTGAATGGAGTCGCCAGGTGAATGATTTTAGCTGTCTTCTGTCTGATCGTTGTCCACCATCAACCATCAGATCTGAACTTGAGATATGTACTGGGGCAAGACAATCTACAAGTAAACTATTTTCATCCCCAACGGAATCGCCACTATGTTAGCACCTAAATCTGCCCTAGGCTGAAGGAAGGCAAAATTCAGGGTAACCACAAACCACGCTCAGTCTGGTAGCTAGCCCTACCTGAACAGGAGAGGGCTCTCTCCGAGTCATGCTCAGTGAATAGGTAAGCAAAAAACGGTCTGAGATGACTTACAATGAAATATTGATCTTAGGCTAGTAAGTGAATATGGAAACAATAAACAATTTTTATGAATGACCGAGCTTCTGGGATGGTATGGGACCAACGGTCAGCAAAGAACAGAGAATTTAATACAAAGGCATAGATTAATTCGTGAGGCAAGGCAGGCGGAAAGTGTAGCAATTTAGTTTGGAATAACGCGGGACGGAGAGATTGCTGAAGAGTGTGAAAAGGGCATAAGAACATGAATCCTTTTCAACAAAAGAAGAACACTGAACATGAAATTTTCCCACAGGCAGAGCAGAAAATTTCATTGGAAATGGACATGAATAGAATTATGAAACATAACGAAATACATATGAAAACATAAGAGACACATTTGCTACACTCAAAACCACAAGAATCTCATGAAACAGAGCCGCTGCCTTTCATTAATTCTCTGTCAAAAATACACAGTGAAGAAGCAAAGTTTCTTTCCTACAGTCTCCCAGAAGTTACAAACCAACCCTTTGCAAATAGCTTGCATACAATATATAGAATGTGCCATGAAGATATAGAACGCCCAAGGGTTGGGGAGTTACTCGAATCATTACAAAATGGAGATGAAGAGCCAACCATCAGCTACAGGTGCAGCGTTACAAACATGACAAATGGCTTGGGTGACCGTTTGCCTTCCTTCGCCACTTGGATAAAAGCCAATCTGAGGAAAAAATACTTTAAATGCGACCTTTGGTGCCAAAAAATCGCCTTTGGCCCACTTGGAGAAGTCACGAATCGAAAATTTCGCGAAACGGAAGCAAATTTGGCAATTTTTCCTCTGTGCGCCGCGCCATTTTCTCTGTGCATCGTGCTACTTTGGGGCCTATTTCGGGGCACTTGTAGGTGTCAAAAATGTACCCAAGTGGGCTTGTTGGAAATCTTGTCCTGTCTATTTTCTAACCCAACTGGAATTTCTAAATTTGGTGCTCATTTTCCCCTCCAAATCTTCATTCACCCAAGACTGCTTCCTATGTGTCAAAAAATGGGCAGAGAGGCCATTTTTTGGGTGTTTTTGACCTCCTGGAGACTCAGATCTTGCCCAAATTTCTTGTTCGAGCACCAATGGTCGTGATTTTCCATGATGAATCCAAAAATGCAAACCATTCCTCATTTGGAGCTCTATATTTTTAGTGCCGCGCCACTCAGGGAGAAAAACCCTGTATTTTGCCCAAAAGTTTTTCATGTGACCCAAAATGCCCCAAAAATGCTCCAAATTTCTTGTCCTGGCACCAGTAGTCATGATTTTTTATGTTGAATCCAAAAATGCAAACCATTCATCATTTGGAGTTCTAGATTTTTAGCGCGGGAAGTGGCGCGACGCACTGGACTTGAGGCGCGGCGCATATAGCCTGTGCGTAGCGGTTGTTTCAGGAGACTTTTGGATGCCTTCCCGGTGTCTAAAATGGGCGCAGGATAGCTTGTTGGAAAGGTATTTTAGTCTGATTTCCAACCCAACTTGAATTTCTAAATTTTGAGTTTATTTTCCCTGCCAAAAATCAAATCTCCCAAGACTGGGCAAAATGTGCCAAATGAGGCTGCCTAAAGGCATAGTGCTGTTACAGTCAACTTTTGAATGCCTTCCTCAACTCCAAATTGAGCTCATGGTAGCTCATTGGAAATATCTTTGTGTCTAGTTATCATTTTACTCATCAAGCAAGTCATTTTGCCAACTTAGTTAGGATAAAATTTGATTTTCCCAAGGTCATTTCAGAGGTGCATCAATTCTCCCAAGGCAACTATATTTTTGACATTTCTCCAAAACCATGACACCTGTGTAAAATGTGAAGGAGGTTTTTCTTCCCTGGCATGGTTTGGACATAAAACTCTCTCAGGTTTCCCAAATTCATCTTTTATTGCTCAGAAACATCATTTGAGTGAAACCTATCCCGATGTGTGGAACAAGGGATTTGTCGAAATGAAGCGAAATGAAGGGGATAGGGAGCTTCTAAATTCTTGAGGAAATTTTGGGAAGTAGGGAGGGATGTTAGGAAGTAGGGGAAAGTGAAATCTTAGAGATTGAGTGAGGGGAAGGGGTCCAAAAAGGCAAAACACAGGTCCAACCTAGAAAATTGTCAGGTTGTAGCAAGAAACTAGGGTTTGTGTGAAAATGAGGAATTTGGGGGATCTCAGTGATGGGAAGTATTTGATAGGGTACTTTAAGGATAGGGGAAGGTGTATGAACATCAGGATACAATTTTTGCCGATGATTTGGCCGTCCAAGAGAAATTAGCTTCAAAACCCTAGGAGAGGGAAATGAACCTTGCCTAGGCGCAACTGAAGCATGAACAAGGTGTAAAATGGCCCAGTGGAACTTGAAATGATGATGAAAACCATTTGAATGATGGTACACTCAGTTGAATGGTGACATGGAATGTCATTTGGACAACTTTGACAAGGGTAAAATCAAATCTAGACCTAATGCCTAGTGACCAAATTTTGCTTGAAGACTCACTGAAATGACAAAATTTGACCTTGACACTTTAAAATCACTTTGTAAGAGCATGTTTGATCACTGGAGGAAGGCTGCAAAGGCTGACACTAACAACCATCATTAAACCTTTTGTTTTTGTTTCCTTTGAAATGTTGAAAACCATTGATGCTTTCAGACACAGTCGTATTGTTCTTGGTGCCTTTCTATCAACAAGATCCCATTCTCCATCCATCATACTCGTCGACTTCTTTGATTTTCCACTCAATGGTAGGTATAGATATTTTTGATATAGATTATCTTCCATCTACATCTTCCATAACTAGTAGTTTTGGTCATTAAATTTCTTGACCTTAAACCTACCATCTTCTGCCATTACTCCCACTCGAACCAAGAACCCTTCTTTCCTACGAGTTTATCATCCAAATATACCTTCGTCTTTGATACTAGTTGTTGGAAATTAATTAACAAAGAAACGAAGCACATATAATATTGCAGAAACATAAATATAGAAACACATAAAACAAGAAAGACACAAATATACGTGGTTTCCCAATTTAGGCTACGTCCATGGATAAATAGCCAGTGCTTCCTGTAAAGATCTGTTGTAATTTCCTCTTCGCTCTCACACAACCTCCTCTCTCTCTCGCTCAGAATAATGATGTACAACTACAATACAATTCCCTCATATAAACTAAGGGTTACCTTCTGGGGAAAAAAACACCCTAAATTAACATAACTTCTATCGTCAGGTCATTGGCCTAATGAACGGCCCATATTGACTACAAAATTACAACATTTTACAAGGAAATTGTACATCTATTTTTAGCTTTGGGGGCTCTTCCCCTGAAGCCCCAATGGGGGCCTACTAGCCCAAAGCTAAGGGGATGGTCCCCCCCCAAACCCCCGCTGGGGGTGGGTGGGGGAAGTCTGCTTCACACTCCCTTCCCCCCCCACCAACCCCCACCCCCCAACCTGCGTGGAGGGGTGTATAGTCCTCCTAGGGTATACACCCGTTGAAACAAGACCTTTGAATCAAGAAGATAATCAGGCTCCACACCCAGCATTATGAAGATGATCCAATACTATTTTGGGGTTTTGACTACTTAATTTCTTGTATAGTTGTCCATCTACTAGGAATATTACAAAATCATCCATGGAGATAGTTACCTCAAGGTTCACACATGTGGATTGGTTGCATGCATATTGCAGACCTCTTGTTATTTTTGGAGGAGGTTGTTATGGAGAATTTTCCTAACATGATTATTATATTGTTGATTCTCTCATCCATTTTAGAGGGCATTCTTAGTGAGTTCTCCTAAGTGTACCTTGGAGCACATTCTTCTATGTGGAGACTTATTTTATATTTCTTTCAAACATGCCTTCTTGGAAGGCACACTCCATGTGGAAATTTAGCATCTAACCTGGTTTGGTGCCTATTCCTAGTGGTACAAGCCTTCTCATGAGCATTATATTTTCATTTCACTACTCTTTTTTCCACATGATGTGACTTTGTCAACCATGAGTTGAGGAGAGATCTAACAAATCTAATATTTTACTATGTGTTTGACTCGATATGGAGCTAATTAAAGGGATAATAATATTTTAATGTACGAGATAATAGACTCACTTTATAAAGAGGATCTCTCTCTCCATTGTAATGGGTTGAGATTTCAGGGATTGATGGGATCTCCCCTTGGGCATCATTTGTACTTGACATGCTTAAAACCTAATGGAAAATTGGATATATGTCATTTTTATGTGATATTTTCTTTCTTTGTGCACTTAATTTCCACATGCTTATTCTTCTATTAAGAAATCCTTATAGCAAGTTATGAATGCCTTGTAATGGATCATGAGTTATTTGGATAAAATAATGTGAGAATACAACCCTCTTATTTATATTGTTCTTATTTTTGGACATTGGATAAACCAACGCTCCCCGAGTGTTTTTCGACATGGACTAACCTCCTCTCGTGGATCCATATCTATGACGATGCAATCGTTAACTAACACCTACAGGTTTTGGTCTAACGACAATCGTAATTCCCAACACGCGATATCAGAGCGTAGGTCACGAGTTTGATACACACCCAGCTCGCGTTGGGGGGGAGATTGTTGTACATTAGATCAACCAACATTCCCCGTGTGTTTCACGACATGTGTTAACCACCTCTCATGGATCCTTATCTCTGGTGATGAGATCATTGACTAACACCTGTGGATTTTGGTCTAACGGAAATCGTGGTTCCCAACACTTATGTTAATAAACCTAATGCTTGGTAGGTTAACATAACATCACATTCATGACAAATGCGTAAGTATAGCACCTATATCTTTCCAAGGTAATTTTCTACTATAAAAATTAGTAATCTAAGGCTTATATGTGGCATGCATAGAAGCCCATTTTCCTTACATTTTTATCCACTTACCCTCTTTGATCAATGCTCCCATGACTCCATTTTCACAAGGTGTAATTAGGCACTCGGTGTTGGGTTTCTACCTTCATATTGATTTCCCATGCCCCTCATTTATTCCATTTTTTCTACAACCACTTACCTTACTTAGGCTAACTCTTCTCAAAATCACCTTGAACTTCCACTCTATAGCTTTAGAAATCATATTTATGGGATTCCCGCTTGAGTTGGAGAAGTTCCAACCATAAGAGAGAGGAATAACTACTGATGTGATATGGGTATCCTTTCTTAGTTGCACAAGGCTAGCCTCTTGATCCTTGGTATTTGTATGTCATACATGTGTGCTAGATTTTGTGGAAACATTTTAAGTCCATTGCCTAGATTTCTAGTCATGTATATTTGACATATTATGAGTGTGTGACTTGAATATCTCTTGTTCATATGGTGACTCAATGAAGGAATGAAACCCTTATTCCAAGAAGAATTTTGAAGACAATGTTGTGTGTTTAGATGAAAACAATTAATAATCTTGAGAGCATTTGAAGGCTTGCTTTAGCAACTTTACATTATTGGAAATGTGTGGTCCCATCTTGCAAGGTATTGGAAGCAAAGTTGCTTGGTCCTTTAGATTTCTCATGCATTCATGGATATCCACATGAGTTTCATTATGAACTATGGAAGAAACTTGCTCCAAGGTTCTATGGAAATTGTAATGGTTCCCTTCCTTTTGTTACTACCATCATGGGTTTTATTGAAAATCTTATTTTTTTCCACGAAGATGTTATTATGAAAATATCTGCACTTTCTATGAAAATGGATGCAAAATAATGGCAATCTCAATCTAAAGGAGATATTTTCATTTTGTTATATCATCACATTTTTTCAAGAATTTAGATTGATGTAGAGGATCATATGGAAGGATTGAATGATACTTTTCTTTGGACTAAAATTTGTAGATATATGAGAGAAAAAGTTGAAAATATTGTGCTTGTATACGATAATAACCCTTCAAAATCTCTCTTGGAGAAAATAAAGGATAAAGAGGAATCATGGGTGTTTTTATTTGACAATGTTAAAGAAAATTTTGGTGTAGAAGAGTTTGTGAAAAAAATGAAACTATATTGTATATTTTGAGCATCTTGGGCCGCTACATAGGCTGAAATTTATTACAGAAAATTTGAGTAATATTTTTTTACAATATATGATGATGGATATTGCAATCTTTTTTGGAACATATGCAACATATTTTTGGATACAACTTTACAAATTTATTTTAGCCAGGTATGTCTTCATCTCTCACCTTTTTCATGCATAATTTTTCAATTGAAAAATACCTTTTGGAAGTTGATTTTTGTTTATGGAAACATGCTTTTCATATTGTCATATCTTGCATAAATTATTGGCCTTTCTTTATATGAAAAATGCTGAAAATTTTCAATTTGTAGAGTAAGTAAGTGATGATGAAAGTGCTAGAAATATTCAGTTAGAAGTCATGTTTTAGTGTTGAAAATTGTTTGGGACAAGAAGACATTGAGTGCAAATTTTATGATAGTCATTTTTGTCCATCAAATTGTGTGCAAAATTTTATTTCCAAATATAAAATTTCATTTTCTACCTCATCCTTATGCTTGATTAAAAATATTTCATTGTTGAGGTAGCAGGCATCCTCTTTGCTTGAGGGTGTTATAGATGACTATCATGTAGATAAGCCTTTGGAGAGGCACATATTTGATAGAATTTGAGGTTGATGATATGTTTCCATGTCCATATTTCAACCCTCTTCAACATTGGATTGAGGTAGCATATGTTGGAACATACTATTCGTGCTTATAGCCACGTTGCAAAGAAGATTTTGACATATATTCATGTAACTATGATGCCACATTGTTTTGGATCATTACCAAACACAAAGATCATATCCATGGCATTAAGATGATATTTGGATAGTTAAATTGGATTTTTGATATCACTCAACCTCTTGTTTCATCCTAGGTCAGAGTAGTGTAGGATGAATAATATCAACACATGTCAGCAGTAGTTTACTTTCATTTATCTTTTTGTAGCCAAATTTTGAACTTTTGGTGTTGTATCATATATATATATATATATATATATATATATATATATATATATATATATATATATATATATATACATAAGTATGTGATGTTTGTGGATGTTGATTTGTATCCATCCAACCACATGGTCTTACCTATTATTTCTTGTTGACATGTTTGACCTAAGATTTCTATAATTTTCATGCACTGCCAAGAAGACTGCATGTCTCCAAGTTCGAACCCATTGTTACACCTCATATTGTGTGAAGTCCCACAATGTGATTTTCATCACATTGATGGAGACTTCTTGTTGGTTCCTTGGAGCTTTTGGACTAACTTGGGGGGATTCATATTCCTCAATCCCTTTCTCTTCATTGCATTGTATCATTTGATGAGGTCTTTGGTTGGAAGAGCTTCACTTGACCCTGTTGTTACAACTCATGTTGTTTGAAGTCCCACATTGTAATTTTCATCACATTAGTGGAGACATGTTGTTGGTTCCTTATATAATTTGGACCAACTTTGTGACACCCGTCATACTTGTTCCCCTGATTTTTGTAATGTAATAATATAATGTCTTGAAGTTTGGGACCACAAATCCATGATTTAAGAGGGAAGAGGAAAGTGAACCCATGTGGGATTATTTGGCATCTTAAATTAATTTTAAGGTGAAAATAATGAAAAAACAAAGAGGAAGAGTCCAAGAGGAATATGAATAGAACCCGAGGGAAATAACAAAAAGGAGAATGCACAACAATATGGGGTTGGACCTCTTCTTGGTGGAGCTCATGAGCAAATTTAGAATAATCTATGAGCTAAGGGAATTTTATTTCCCTGAGAGAAAGAATTGTGACTAGAAGAGCAAGAGGAAATGGGATTGAGTGCCTCTTATGGGATGATAAACCACTCATGGAGTGCTTGGAATAGCTGATAAACCACTTAGGGTGCTTTCTAGGGTTGATAAACCACATGCAGAAGGGTGCTTGTTGTGGGCTGATAAACCACTCTTAGAGTGCTTGACACAGTTGATAATCCACCCTGGGTGCTTGTTGGGGGCTGATAAACCACTCTTGGAGTGCTTGAACTAGTTAATAAACCACCCTTACTATGGATTATGTTATGCTTGACTAGTTGATAAACTACCCACAGTCATAATTCCCCATCCTCTATGCCCTGAAGAAGGATTTATGCATAAGGATGTTGAGAAATAAATTCCCCTTAGATTATGGATATGGCTCGAGGGTTACTATTGTAAGTAGTCTTGGCTACAATAGGTCTAAGGTTGGGTGGAGAATTAATAAGTCCCACTTGTAGTTGCCTTTATTTTTTGAATTGTAAATGAAAATGCTCTGAGTTGAGAGTTATGAATTGAAAGAAAATTTTATGTACATTTTTCATGGTTTTGTTGCATGAGTCTTGTTGATTGAATTACTTGAATGTTTTATGATTCTGTTTACGATCCTTTTCCAAGAAACTATGTGGTTCTTATCTAGAATTCCCGCCCATGGAAATGAAATGCTTGTAGGCCTGTGAAAATATTGATTTATGTGCCTTTATGTATGATCTGTACCTATAGTAGGACTGTAAAGAGGGATTCCATGTTATTTCATGGAATTTTGATGTTTTGGTGGCCTTCTTGGCATCATATGCCTTAGACTTGCAATTATAAGCTTGCTACGCTTAATTATTTCTCAAAGGAAACTTATAGACATATAAGAGGTTGAATGGAAAAATCCTTGGCTTGTATAAACAACACCATGTGCCGTGTTTTGTATTTCATCCATCAAGAACCCTGAGATGATATACTTGCGGGAAGGTTAGGAGGGATAGCATTGTGTGTGCTCCATAGGACCCCAAGAACAAGAATTAGACTTTATCATAGGTCCAAACCCTTATAGAACCACTATGGTAGAGCCATGGTCATAAACATTCATAGTTGGATCAGGCGGAAAAGTATTATCCTTAATCCCATTAACCTCATCCATGATCACGATGGGATTTATTGGGTTGCGTGAAGGTTGGATTGAAGGCCAAGTCGCTAGCCCATATGACTGCATCGCATAATCGAGCATGAAGGTTTTATAATGATTGGTTGAGATTGAGTACAAGGAGATCAAAATCTCCCAGATGTTATTCCCCAGGAGTGCAAGTGGGATGCATATTTGAGAGGAAGCGATAACGCCAGTTTAGGCTAAGGTGGCATACATGTGAGCCTAGTAACTCATTTCATTGGAGCATGGAGTATGTACAGACCCACAGATAGGTCATCCCATAGGGTCAACCCTGGAGCAAATGTTAAGCACGCAATAATAAAGGGTCGGGTAATAGATCCTGGGTGATGGGAAGATTAGCGATAAATAGTAGTCTGTTGTGTATGTGTGTGATTTGCAGCTTGATTCATAGTGTGAGGTAGCGGAACTCAAACCCATGAATAGGTCAACAACCAATAAGAAATTTCCTAGTGGCACCAGGAGGCTATCCAGGTGGATATAGCCATGTGGTTGCCACGTGGGCAGGTTGATGACGTGGCACTTTTCTAATGCATCAAAAATTTAATGGTCACATATTTAGATCTAAATGTTGGATTGAAGTAAAATTTTATATCTGGAATCATCTTGAAGAGACAAACACAATGGTGATATTAACCTAAGGTTTTAAGTAATTTTATGAGATCAAAATATCTAGACCCTATTTCCATAATGACACCATGGATCTTGGGTCAACATAGTAAGCATTTCCTCTTAACCTGTGTTTTGTTAAGGGTTGGGAGGGGGTGTGTTACAAACTTGGGGAGATCCATCTTCATCAAGAATATTCTCTTCATTACTTTCTATCATTAGATGAGGTATTTGTTTGGAGGAGATTCACTTGAGCCTATTTTTTTTTTTTTTTTCACATGTGGTTCACGGATACCCATGGTCAATGGGCAGCCGCTACGTCCACGGTAAGAACTGGGTAGCTCATACCCCGAAGGGGAGCACACCCCTCGGCCTATGCTGACCTGACCCCAAGAGCTTTCGGGAATTGACCCTGTGACCTCCCGATTGGCGAGGCACTGATTTGACCGATTGAGCTAACTCTTGGGGCTCATTCACTTGAGCCTATTGTTACACCTCATATTTTATGAATTCTTGCATTGCAATTTTCATCACATTGATATAGACTTGTTGTTGGTTCCTTGGAGCTTTTGGAAAAACCCAGGGGCATCTTCATCAATCCCCTTCTCTTAATTGAATTGTATCATTTGATGAGGTTTTTGGTTGAAGGAGCTTCACTTGAGCCTATTATTATACTTCATATTGTATGAAGTCCCATATTATGATTTTCAACACATTGATGGAGACTTGTTGTAGGTTCCTTATAGTTTTTGGACCAGCTTGGGGGGATTAATCTTCATCAATATCCTTCTCTTCATTGCATTATATCATTTGATGGTGGTATTTCATTAGATGAGCTTCACTTCTCCCCAATTGGAAGACTACGTTGGTTAGTTGGTATCATTCTCAGATGTGTTGGCTTTGCTGATCACCTTAGTTTCTTACTTAATGGCTATGGAACAAGCTGTCTCATTATGGTGTAGTTATGATGGGTGTGTGCATGTGTGTGCATGTTTTTCTTGGATTTTCTACACATTGTTCTTAAATGATGTGTGTAGGCACATAATGGGTTATATGATGGTGATAGGAAGTGGAAGTTGATTGATGCTCCCTAGTGACTTGGTGTATCAATGTATGATGTCAAGAGGAGGAAGCATTGTACATTGTCCTTGTGTGTTGGACGTGTGATGGGGGTCATACTTGATATTTAGATAGGTTAGCACTTTTTTATGTCCCCTTATCTAATTATTTTGCTATGGTGCGATCATTCATGTTGCCTCTATCAGATTTTCCTAGGTGATATAACTTAATTATGTAACATTTTCTAGAAATTCCCTAGATTTAAATGTGTTTGATGATGTTGATACCCTAATTGATATGTTATTTCCTATTTCGAATTAAAAAGTGCGGCATTACTTATGATTTGTTGACGATCTAACATCTTCCTAAGATTGGGTGATGAATTTGATGTAATAATCCCTTGGTGATGGTGCACCTTAGGTTGGGTTTATGTTTTGTTGGTATCATGGATTCACATTATACAACACTTTGTTGGAGTGGACTACTCATTGGAACACATCTTCATGGTGATTTAATTAGTTCTTGACTACTCAAGGGGGAATACAATTTTATTTTGGCAATAACCTTTGTTGCTAGGTCCTTATAATACTAGTGTGGCCCGCTTATTGTTATCGTTAGTTTATCCCCCTTATTGTTATTGTTGTGCCCATGTAGTCCCCATATTGTTATTGTTGTGCCCCATAGAATCGCACTATAGTTATTGTTGTAACCTTACATTATTATTGTTATGTAGGCTTTGATTATATTGTGACCCCTTAGACTCCTATATATACCAAGGAGGTCTTGTCATTCGCATCCACGAGGGCCACACTCAATGAACCTATCACATATCACGTGCATTCATTGCATACTAAACAATACCCATATTTTGAATACATATTGGAAAATACCTCTAAAAATCGCATTATTTAACCCCCTACCAATATAAACCCAATACACCTTCCCAATTTAAACAACCCCTACTTTCACTAGATATTGTAGGTATCCATTTTTTCATTAACATTTTTTATACCCCTTTATAATTTTCATTAACATTGAGCTCCATTTTTTATACCTGCCAATTTAAAAACCTTTTACCCCCTATATATCCCTCAATATATTATGTCATTTTTTCCTCAATAAATATCCCCCAATATGAACCCAAGTGCTATGGTATTGCTCCCCTAGTGAAGCCCCCGTGTTTGCATCATCCAAGAATTATTCATTTATGTGATGTAAAGGAGGTATCCCCCTCAAAGAGGCTAATTTTCAAGTCGTTTATCTATCTCTTCTTTTGTTTTGTGATCTAGTTGCATAACATTTGGTATCAGAGCTTTGGATTTTAGGGTTTTGCTGCTTCAAACAGGTCATCTTGAAATTTTCGCTATAACTTTCTTTCTACAAGGATTAAAAAGCTTAAATTTTGACCATGTGGAATCAAAATATTTGTGAACTTCGTGTAAAATTTGCAGATCTTTGTTTGCTATATTTTCTAAGATTTTGTCCAAAGAAGTTAGGGTTTCTACATGCCTAGAATTCAGTCTCAAATAGGTGATCAAGGGAAAATCGTCATGACTTTCTCTTCCAGGATCATATTTGAATTTAATAAAAGTTGATCGAAATTGCACGAAATGTAGTTTTTTGTATTAATTTAAAGACCAAAGGTTGAAACAGTGACATGCGGCATCTCGTACAATTTTTCTCTACTAAACTGGACCATAATCAGGTCATCGTTGGAGATTTGGCATAATTTTAGCTTGAAGAATCCAATATTGGTCTAACTTGTGGAATTGGATAGAAGACTCAGAGGGCTACCACAAGACAAAATTTCAAACCTTGGCAGGACAAATCTACAAAGATACAATAGTTTCAGGATCAAGCTCCTAAAAGCAAGAAAAATGTGTGTATTTTGTTTAAATTTTGCATAACTTTTGTTTAAAAAATCAGTTTGAAGTTATTCAAAGGGCATAGTGAAGCATAGATATTGTTGTTTGGTTACAAAATGCCTCGAAAAAAAAATGATACACCTAGTAATAAACCATAAAGCTCTACTATGATGCATGAAGAAGAGGAAGAAATGCAACATGATATATAAAAATTACAAGACCAAGTGCAACAAATTTCACTCTCGCAAAGAGTAACCAAAAATGAACTGGAAGCTAAGGTGGATGGCTTAGAAGAAAAAATAAAAGGCAACATGGAAGTTTTGAAGGATGGTTTTAAAATTGCTATTGGAGTTTTTAAATTAGACATGGATGTGATGAATGTCAAGGTGGAAGGGTTAACAAAGTTGCTGCAAGAAAGGTTTCCCAGAGGTGAGAATGTAATCCATGAAAATCATGATGAGGACCAAAGGAATATGAATTATGATTTTAAATACTCCAATGTTGGGTTTAAGACCCACCACATTCCAAAGATAGATATGAGAAAGTGTGATGGCAAGGATCTGATAGCATGGATACTACAGATGGAGAAATTATTTGATCTACATGATGTGCCACACACACAAAAGGTATGCATTACATATTTATATTTAGAAAAAAACTAGTTTGTGTGGTATCGATGGCTTTTTTCTCGTAAATCAATTGTCACTTGGACAATTTTTTCGAAATTTTTGGTAGCACATTATGAGGATACAAAGAGAAATACCTTATTTAGCCAATTGATAAATCTCAAACAAAAGGGTTCAATGGAAGAGCACATTGACTTCCAAAGATTGAATGTTAAGGTAAATAATATTCCAAAGGAGCATAGGATTGATGTCTTCATAGGGACTTTAAAGGATAACATCCAACATGAGGTTTTCCTTTGGGAACCTAATTCATTGGAGAAGGCATTCAAGGTGTCAAGAAAAGTTGAAAGAAAAATTATGGCAACAAGGAAGTCTATTACTCACAACTATAAATATGGAAGTGTTGTTGCTCCTAGACTCCCACAACCTACAAGGTTGACACCACAACAACTGGAGGAAAAAAGAGAAAAACGGATTTTTTACATTTGTGATAGAAAATACACTAAGGGTCAAAAGCGTGATGAGAAAAAAATTATTTTACATATATTGTGAAGATAAGGAAGAACAGGAACAATAAACCTCAAAAGTGTTGAGAATTAGGTCGGGCAGCATTTAATTTGAATTCTCTTTCATTTGATTACTACTTGTGTACTTCTTAACATGATCTTTTTTCCTTAATTGTTCATGTTCGATACATCAAAATAACAATCAAACCAATAAGATAGTGACACAATAATTAGGCTCTAAGCCAGGGCTAAAACCCCTCCTCTTGAGGGGAAAGCTCGCAGACCTCTTCTTATATATTCTTCACAAGATGAATACCAAGACCCTTGACAAAGACAATTGACACAAGTTTACCTTCAAGACATTTGTCACTATCTCTTGCATTCCTCGGCTTTCATACTTTGGTCCTTCTTCTTCACTCTGTATGGCACTATCACCTAGAGAGTCTCGGTCTCTATCTCACAGTCCTTGACACAATATTTTGACATAGTATTTCGCCTTCGCAATGTATGGAAAAGTCTCGGTTTTCACTAGCATTGTACCATAATTGTCATATCCCTCAACTGAACAGTCTTCGGTCCTTCGTTGGTCATTCGTTAATGAGACAGTCTTCAATCCTTCATTGATGAGTCACTTACGCATTGTTACAGCTTTTCCTTCTCACAGTATTACCCTTGTCACTTCGCACTGAGATCCACACTCCTGTAGTTTAGATTCCTGAATTCTTGTCTCTACGATGAGGTCAAGTCACTCTTTATATAGTGACTTATTCTTGCTATCTAGGCCAACATAAGATCTTGGAGGTAAGTCGACTTCTTCACAAGGAGAATATAGTTTTTCTTTTAGCCAACCATAAGAGAGATAGTGACAATGTCTTGGAGTGAAACTTTTACATATGACTTCATATACATGATTATATTTATGACAAGATGAAAAACTCCTAAAGACATCAAGAAGAAGTCTTTGACCTATAATAACTCATTTCTCATGAAACCCATGATGCAGTATTACAAAATACATTTTGTTGTCTTTTTCTTCTTCATAAATTCATAATTACAAGTCATTATGAAGACAGAAACTAGTTATATTCTACAACAAAAAGAAGAGGATATACGCCAGGAAGCAACCCCATAGAAAGAATAAATGAATCCTACCATATCTTGTAATGCATTGGCAAGAATTACCACTCCTCAAACTCTAAATATATAAAAATATATCAAGAAAAAAAGGTAATAGTGTTGATCGATTTTGGTAGTACCCATAATTTTATTCATTGTAAGATAGCCAAGGAATTGAATTTCTTTCTATATCCAGTACCAGAGTGTCAAGTGATGGTTTCAAATGGAGGAACTATAAATTGCTCAGGGAAGTGTCATAATATCAATCTAACCATGGGGGAATATGTATTTAATAGTCCAATTCTTTCCATTTAAATGGGCGGTGTTGATGTTGTATTAGGAGTCCAATGGTTACAATCTTTGGGGACAATAGCTTTTAATTTTCAAGAAATTTTCTTGAAGTTTTCCTAGGAAGGAAAGGAAATTTAATCAAGGGGCATAGCAGGGAAACTGAGGAAGATAATCAGCTCTAATGGCATGACAAAGTTTTTTGAAGAAAGAAGAGTGAGGCATAATTGCACAATTATGCTCACTAGATGTTCAAACATTGAAATCATTTGTTTCTCCAGATCTCCACAGAATCTTAGACAATCATTCCAAGGTATTTTTGACTCCCAAAGGCCACCCACCTATTTGTGATTGTGATCATGCTATTCACTTGATTTCAGGACGCATTCCTCCAAACATCGGGCCTTATAGATATCCTTAAGCCCAAAACAGTGAAATTGAACGTATGGTTACAAAAATGTTAAAGGCATGTATAATTCAACCTAACCAAAGTTATTTCTCTGCTCCAGTAGTTTTGGTACACAAGAAGGATGGATCATGGATTATGTGTTTGGATAATAGGGAGCTCAACAAGCTCACTATTAAAGATCATTTTCCCATTCTTGTCATTGATGAATTGTTGGATGAATTACATGGAGAAATTTACTTCACCAAGCTATATCTTTGTTTAAGATATCATCAAATTAGAATGAAGACTAAAGACATTCTGAAAACAACATTCAAAACTTATGAAGGTCATTATGAATTTTTGGTAATGCATTTTGGCCTTACTAATGCACCTTCCACATTTCAAGGTTTGATGAATTCCATTTTCAAACCTTCCTTATAAAATTTTTGTTAGTATTTTTTATGATATACTAATCTACAATAAGTCTTGAAAGGATCATGTTCAATATGTTGATAGGGTGCTCAAACTATTGGAGGAGAAATAATTGTATGCAAAAAACTCCAAATGTTTCTGGTTACAGGAGATGGAATATTTGGGTCATATTGTATCTGATGAGGGTGTTAAGGTAGATTCTAACAAAATTAAAGCCATCAAGGAGTGGAAAATCTCCACAAACCTAAAGCATCTTCAAGGATTTCTTGGGTTGACAGGGTATTATAGCAACTTTGTTAAGAATTATGGGAAAATAGTAGCACCTCTAACAAAATTACTAAAGAAGGATGCAATTTTTTGAACTCCAGAAGAAACTAAGTCCTTTGAACATCTTAAAGAGGAAATGTTCTAAGCTCTGGTTTTAGCTACTATAGACTTCACAAAAACCTTTATGGTGGAATGTGATGCCTCAGGAAATGGAATTGGTGTTGTATTAATGTAAGAATGAAGACCCATTGCTTTTGAAGGTTGTTCAATCAAGGGAAATTATTTACACAAACCTATTTATGAGAAGGAAATGTTGGCAATACTACATGCCCTAAAGCAATGGCGCCCTTACCTAATGGGAAGACACTTCAAGGTAAAACAATATCATAATAGTCTTAAATACTTTTTGGAACAAAGATTATATTCAGAAGAGAAACAAAAATGGGTCACTAAGATGTTGGGTTATGACTTTGAAATTATCTACAAAAAAGGGAAACAAAATGTTGTTGCAGATGCACACTCAAGAAGGCATAAGGATGTGGAAGCATTTCTCTATGCCATTTCTATTATCCAACTTGACTGGATGACTGAAGCAAGGGAGGAATGTAAGAATGACAAAGAGGTGTGGACACTCATTCAAAATTTGCAACAAGATCCCAATACATATGATACATTTATCTCGAAAAATTACTCATTATGGTACATAGATCACTTATATCTATGTAAGAATTTCCAAACAAAAAAAAATATTATTTTGGAATTGCACACCTCTCCTTTAGGAGGGTACTCAGAATTTTTTAAAACATACCATTGGGTCAAGAAGGAATTTTTTGGGATGGCCTTAAATCTGATATTCAAAATTTTGTTGTAGAATGTTTGGTTTTCCAACACAATAAAGTTAAAACAATTAAGACCCTAGGATTGTTACAACCTTTAGCCATTCTAAATTAGCATTGGGAGGAGGTATCAATGGATTTTATCATAGGTTTACCCAAGTCCCAAGGAAAGAGTGTCATCATGGTGGTAGTTGATAGACCTACCAAGTATGCACACTTTTGTGCATTATCTCATCCTTTTAAAGCCAATATAGTTGCTACTACATTTATAGAAACAATTAAAAAGCTACATGGAAATCCAAATATTTTTGTAACTGACAGAGATCCCATTTTCACTGGAAAATTTTGGATGAAATTATTTTCTTGTCTTGGTACTCAATTAGCTCATAACTCATTTTATCATCCTCAATCTGACGGGAAAACTGTGATAGTGAACAAATGCTTGGAAGGATATCCTCGTTGCTTTGTATATGATAAGAAAACACAATGGATCAAGTGGTTACTTCTAACTGAACGGTGGTATAACACTTCCTTCCATAATGCAGCAAAAATGACCCCATTTATGGAACTTTATGGATATCATCCACCATCCATCACATCATCTTTAAGAGAAAATTCTAAGGTTCAAGCAGTGGAAGATCACATCGAGCATCAACAACAAGTTCTCCAACTCTTAAAGGATAACCTCACTCTGGCACATAATTGATTGAAACAATAGGCAGATCAACATCATAGTGAAAGAAGTTTTGACGTAGGCGACTGGGTATTTTTACAACTACAACCATACAAGCAAATGTCCCTCAAGAAAGCTAAGAAGAACAATAAATTATCACTCAAGTATTATGGTCCTTACAAGGTGTTGCAAAACATTGGTACTATGGCTTACAAATTAGAGCTACCTACATCTTCCTGAGTACACACAGTTTTCCATGTTTCATGCTTAAAGAAGGTTATCAGTGACAAGCTCCAAGGTCAAAAAATATTGCTAGAACTTGACGAGGAAGTAAAAATCATATTGGAGACTGAAGCAATCACAAGAACAAGAACTCAATAACCCTACATTATTATTGTTATGTAGGCTTTGATTATATTGTGACCTCTTAGACTCTTATATATACAAAGAAGGTCTTGTCATTTGTATCATCCAAGAATTATTCATTTATGTGATTTAAAGGAGGTTTACCCCTCAAAGAGTCTAATTTTAAGTCGTTGATCTATCGTTTCTTCTATTTTGTGATCTGGTTGCATAACATTTGTGCACACATGTTGAGGTTCATTTAATTGTTCTGTGGTTAAATTGATGTAATTTATTCAAATTAAGGTTAATAGATTGGGTCCCCTACTTCATTAGATTCATTTTCACAATCAAAGGGATTAGTTTGATTTGCTTGAGGATTTCTAGTGGTGTGTCTGCTCCTCAAGCACAAATTTCAAGACAAGCATTATCATATCATTTCATAGACAGATTGGAACAATTCTATAGGGAACACACTCTTTGGTTTAAAGGAAATATTTATGACTGGATTGTGGAGTAATAGTTCATTATTTATGTCTAGACACTCTTCACACATTCTCCTTAGGTCCACTTCATTGGTGATTTTTTTTTTTATTTGTGGGTGATTGACTCTAGTTACACGAGACACATTTCTAAGGTGTCCTAGGTGCTCTCTCATCTTTATTGCAAGTATAGTTTAGCTATACTTGTCATCATATAACCTTCATTAGAGAATGCCCTCACCATTTTGACTTGGAATATATAATATTTTATTGGAGGTGGTAAGGGATAAGTTTTATGGAGGGTCATATGTGTGGATTTTGCATACATTTACTTGGTCCTATCTCAATATTTGAGCATATCCTTGGAGGGTGAACTTACGAAGACACTTCTTGCTATCTATATGCATAGTCAAAATCTTAATTTACCCTTATCTCCTTGGATTTGTTTTTTAGAAATGGTCCACTTTTCATTTTGGCATTTTGACTACTTCATTTCTTATGGAGCACTCCATCTACTTGGAATATTGCACATTTTTCCATGGAATTTGTTTCCTTAGAATTCACACATGTGGATTAGTTGAATGCATATTGTGGGCCTCTTTTTATTTTTGGTGAAATTTGTTATGGAGCATTCTTCTAGGAGGATTATTATATTGTTTATTCTCTCATCCACCATGGAGGGTGCACTTAGTGAGGTCTCCTAGGTGGACCTTAGAGCACATCCCCCTTTGTGACGACTTATTCTATTGTATCTTTCAACCATGTATTCTTGGAAGGCATATTCCATGTGTACATTTGGAATTTGACTTGGTTTGGTGCCTATTCCTAGCAGTACACACCTTCTCATGAGCATTATACTATCATTTCACTATTATTTTTAGATGGGGTGAGTTTTCCTTAAGAGGCATTTTTCCACATGATGTGCCATGTTTAACCATGGATTAGGGAAACTATATAACAAATCCAACATTTTACTATTTGTTTCAATTGTCATGGAGTTAGTTTGAGGGATAATAATATTTTATTATATGAGAGAAGAGGCTCACTCTAAAAAGAGGAGCTCTATCTCCATTTTTTTGGGTTGGGATTTTGGAAATTGAGGAGATTTCCCATTGGACATCATTTATACTTCACATGTGTGGAGACTAATGGAAGTTTGGAGGTATATTTCTTTGTGCATTCACTTTCTAGGTGCTTTTTTCTGTATTGGCCTATTTGTTGTAGCATGTTATGCTTCTTTGTAATGAACCATGTGTCATTTAGATAGAATAATTTTATGATTTTCCCATGTTATTTCTATAGATATTATATCAACCTTTGATGTGGTAAACCAAATCTTTGCTAGATTAATATAACCTCACATTCTTGAAAAAATATTGAATATAGCACCTATAGTCTTTGAAAGTACTTTTCCTCTATAGAAATCAACAAGCTAAGGTTGATTTATGGCACACATAACAACACCTATTTTTCTTACATTCTCATGCACTTTGCACTCTTTGATTTATGCCCCGAAGGCTCCATTTTCCCAAGGTGTGATTAGGCAGTTGGTCTTAGGGTTTTACCTTCATTATCTTTTCCCACACCACTAATTTATTCCACTTTTCTTACAACCATTTGTTTTGCTTAGGCTAGCTCTTCACAAAATCACTTTGAGTTTCCACTATGCAAGCTTAGCAATCATATTTTTAAGGAATCCCCCCTTGAGTTGGAGAAGAGCTAATGAAAATTCATATTTATAACTATTGAGGTGATAGAGGGTAAACTTCTTTAGTTGCACAAGACTAGTTCCTCGATACATGAGGCGTTTACATCATGTGTGGGTGCTAGATTTTGTTGTAACAAAATGAAAATTTTGATCATTGGAGATTAACATAAATTATAATCCCTAAATTAGGTGATCTATGTATGAACATGTATGTAGTTAAGTGTTATTTTATTCAAACTAATAGCTATCATGCAATCTTTCCACGGAATAACGTAACATAAGTTCTTTTATCTTGAATATTAAAATGATAAAAAAAAAATAGATTACACCTCAGTAACTCTCCTTTCTCAATGAAATTTCCACCTTAGTATGACATTTCCATTGCAACTAATTTTATCATGATATTATGAATACATAAAAATCAGAAATATGACAAGTATGAATAGCCACGCATAGATAAAATAACCCTTAACAATAGCATAACCTTTCCCTAGATCTATAACACAAGTGAAACCAATATAGTGTTGTCACCTTGAACCATCAACAACAATTATGATCAGAGGAGTTCATCTTATATATATGTAGATCTTGGAAACTCCTTCAATAAAATAATAGTATCCAAAGGTAGATCCTAGATCTCCTTGGGCAGAGTAAACAAATAATATCCTCCAACTAACAATTGACAAGTCAAAAACCCTAAAACAATAAAACAACTAAATAAAATGGACTAGATAGTGGGATGTCACTTATCCGTCTCTCATGAAAAACATACTCCTTGGACTTGGGCATTTGACTGTGCAAAAATTCTATAAAATAATAAACAATACCCTCCAAGTAACCTCCAAAATCATGTCATATAATTCGCCAAGGAGTGCCCCACTAGAATAGCGATCAATCATCAATGCCAATAGAAAATTACTAGGGTTTGGTGTGAAAATATGCCATCTAATAACCAACACCTCAACATGTCTGCCATAATGATAAGAAAAGGGGAAAACTCCACTAGTTTGAAAAATTAACCATCTACAGGAACTAAAACTTACCCAAAATAGTGTTAATTTACTAGGGTTTTATCTCCAAAGTTAAATTAATATATCGTAGAAAGTAACCTCATGAGTAATAATGGTCCAAATATATGATATAACCTCCTCAAAGAAGTGGATCAACCTTGAATAATGTACCATTATATTTAGGTCCATAACCTCCAAAACTCTTCCAACTAAAACCATAAATGGCATGTCCTAGGAAAGTGTGAAAGGCACTTAGGCGTTATCTATATATGTAACAACACCTAGATCAATGTGCATGCATATCCAACCAATAATTCCTCCCAATCATGCAACCTCAATATACATGCCCATGTAGTCAGATATCCTCAATATAAATGCCAAACCAACTCCCCAAGAGTGAATCCTAGGGAGATGTGAAAACAAGGTGACCATGGGACCACATTGACCAAGTAATAACATAAAATAATCCATGAACCAAAAGAAACCTTGAGAAGCAAGACAAAGCGGTTAGAAACCCATATATCAACACCATAACTAAATACCATAACCAACTTGTCTTAGGAGAATGCATCAATAACATGGGATTACCTCCAAGATAAATATGATGAAACTCTAAAGAACCATAAAAAATCCTATAAAACCATGTGCAAATACCATGAACTACTCTTCAAAACCACAAGCACCCATGTAGAGTGACATAAAAAAATGTGCAAGAAAGTCCACATGCCTCAAATGTATGAAAAGATGCCAAACAAGGGGAGTACTTTACTCCACCAAGTAATTAGCTATCCACAACATGCCTCATCACAATCCAACTATTAGCATCCACTAATATGTTCCTATATCAATACATAACCATATGCCATGTCATCAAGATATCCACTAGAAAGGCCATCCTCCAAGAAACCAATCTACCACATCAAGGAGTAATAACTAACTAATAATACCTAGGAAACCCTTTACTTGATGGGTATCCCTCCCATAAACGTGCTAAGGGTTAATCATATGTCTGAGCAATTTTATAGATGACCCTCAAACAACACATATGCCATATGCAATCCTCCCAACAATAGAGATGATGATTCCAACCAAGAAGGCAATGCACATCATAGAGATGATGATTCCAGATGATTCCAATAAAGAAGACAATGCACATCATCTAAACATAGTATACCAATAAGACATCATAGAAACAATCCTCCCATTGTGATGTGTTCTAGGGACAACAATAACAAGCCAATGTATAGAAGAAAAATTCTCCTCAAGATACCTAAACACCCACCAAATTTAGTCAACAATGTCCCAGAGGAAGTGTTGAGGAGTGTGTTTGTGGATATAATAATTCCCCTAAATAAATCATGAAGCCCCATCAATAGTCCTAGCTATATATGTCAAGTGTGAAGATAATTCCAAGTGAATAGTAAGCACATACATGTGCATCTAATAATAAGATATGGAAAAAAACCACAACATTCTATGTAGCCTACCTAAGAAGGTATTCAAATAGATCAAATACCTCATGATATATGAGGGGTGACACCACCTTCATCCTCTCCCATGCCTCAAGTGTTGTCTCACCTATTTATTGAATCTATTCTATAATTGACAAAACAAAAAATATCCTTAACCTTGTGTTCCTTTAGACATAAATCATTAGATGCTTCCAAATCTTTAACATCATAAGGATTCAATGTATCAAAATCTATGGCATACCCTACAACCATGTACACAAGTTGAACCCTTCGCCTTGTCTGACATTCCTTGAAGTCTACTCCTTGTATACAAATATTTACTATAGTAGATATCCTAGGAATCTTAAGAATATTATCATGGCTCCCTTTGGGATTTCCAAACCTATCACAAAGATGAAAGCAATCACTAGGTGTTGCAACATGATCAAAAAAACTCATTATTCGCACATAAAGTGCATTCCTTGAGCCACTCTTGGGGCCCTTACAAGTCCTTAGCACATGGCCCACATGATTAATTTGCACTTCTAGACAAAACCTACATAAATATATATTAATATAAATCATGTTATATTCACGTATGTGGCTTCCTTCTTAAATCTTGTCAATGATGCTCCCATTAATTGGAAATTTTAGTGTTGCAGAAAAATATACACATCCCCTAAGTCCCTTAGGGAAACTGTAGGAGATGAAAACTCTACAAAACCATAGACAAAATTCTCATACTAAAAACTCTAAATCACAAATTAGCGCAGTCAACATCCCAAAACAAAATTGGATTTACATATTTGAGGTCTTTTCTATTCAAAGTGGTCATGTAAAAAATTTTTTTATAAAGCATAATAGCATTTTAGATTTTACAAAATAAATAGCATGAGAGAATGATCTACAAATTAAATTATTTTTCAAAACCATCATGAATGTTTAACCAACCAAAATAGTATTCTTATATTTTTTCATTAATTTTTTTAGTTTTTAATCGTACAAGAACTCTCTTGTTTATTTTAGTGGGAAATATGAACTGGAAGTCAAAGTGATGAGCAGTGATGAGAACTCTCTTGTTTATTTTTGTTAAGAAGGGGAGAAAAACAATTTGTCATAATGATGAAGAGATGAGTTAATAAGATAGGAATACTAAATGTTGCAATTGAATGGTATTAACAATTTATTTTTGTTCTAAAAGTCGATCCCCCCCCCCTCTCTATTGGCTTGGAATTTCATGCCTATATGCATGTCATTCTTGTTAATTTTATTGGTGGTGGAATTGAGAGTGGAAGGGAATTCTAACATACATGCCATTTTAACTATATAGATTACACAAATTTTGAATCAATAAAGTTTAATGTCTATAGTGTTTTATAAATCATTTGCGTTGTGATTAGGATGAAATATTGTTATACAAAATTATATTTATAAAAGTCTTATGTGGGAGAAAAGATATTTAAAATTAAATTCATTTAAGTAATAATATATATATATATATATATATATATATATATATATATATTTTGAATAATTCAAAAAAAGTATCGCATTATTATTATTTTTGAGAAAAAAACATATGTTTTATTTGAGGAGAAAGAAATATATATTTTATAAGAAGATTGTACAAGAAAATCATAGATTTGTTTCTTAAAATTTTGATAAACAAAACTAGGCCTAAAGATCTATCTAAAACATTATATAATTTGACTTACACAAAGGGTTTTCCAAAAGGAAAAGTCTTTTGGTTCAATCCTTGCAGAGTATACAACAATAAAATGTTCAAGAAATTGTCACAATAAATAAAGCATTGAATATGTGCTTCAAAAAGCAAAAAAAAAAAAAAAACTAGTGAAGTACGTGTTTTAATTCTCTCCATACAAAATAATACATTATTATATTCAAAATTGTGCATCATATCAGGATTAACAATTTGAAGTGTCCTTAGTTGAGAATAGAGAAAAGGTGTTCTTTAATGAAGCCACCATCCTTGATTTCTCTCCATAGTCTTGTGCTAACAACAATCACAATCCTTCCTTTGATAAAGAATTTGCTTCAAAATTAATTTTTTTGTAATCACACATGAAGGATGAGGAATTGAAATGGATAATGATGCTTCTACTTCAGAAAATATGGGGTTCAAATCTAGACTTCCCATTTTCATTTTTCATTCATCTAGTTGATTGCAATCATTTAGCCATAAAATCCCTAAACTTTTGAAATATCGTTTTGAGTTTCTGACTCTATCAAAAGTTTTAAGGTGAGCAGCTCAACATAGTTGTTTGATCTCTCCCTTAATCCAACTTTGAATCTAATACTTTTATGGTCATTAAGAAATATTAGACCACTAGCTCCACTTTTTGGTGGCATGCCTTGCCTACCACTATTAAAAGTACTCCCATGCCCAAGATTTATCAATCAATGCATGAATTAGCAAGCTTTATATTGGGTATTTCGGTACATAGTTGAAATTTGAGAAAAAATATTTTGCTTCAAAACCACATGGAAAGGGGGGATTATACTATCATTGGTGATTATTTTGTTTTTGACTAGCCATATGCCCCATGAGGCACTTAGAGGAAGACCTTTAAAATCCTTGAGCTTAGGATTTTGATGCCACTACCTAAAGCATTCTTCAACAAATTCTCCTCACCAATAGTTCTTTATCCCTATCAAGGAATCCATTCCATCCCATACACCTTTAGTAAGGATAAAAATTAATAGGTTTCTTATAATTTTCCTCTCCACTTTACATCGAATACATTTGCTTGGAGCAAATCCACTCCTTTCTTGAAGTACTTTCTTGTGAAAGGTTTATTCATGTTTTCCAACCACACAAAAATTGTATGCTTTAATAGAGCTTTAATTTTCTAGATAGTCTTCCACCACCATTAAATATCTTTAGTCCTATCATGAGGATACATTGTTTTGTAGCCTAATTTAGGGTTATGTTGAAGCAGCTACAATAACCCCAAAATTTTCGATGAAAGTCAAAATTTCGAGTCACCCATTTTTTGTTTTCAAAGTGAAAAATATCTCCATGTTTGAGATTATTGAAGTGCTCTTGATATCTATAGTCAGCAAAAGGTAACATCACTTGTGCCTCTTTGAAAGCTACATAGCACATGGAACCTTCTCTACATATTGCATTGCTCTTTCTCAACGTAGTGCAACGCTCCCTCACAATGTAGCGCAACTCGTATCCTCAACACAATGATCCTTCATAGTGCATTGCAACCCACTTTCTCAATGCGTCGTAATCCCTCAATGCAGCACAAGATATCTTCCTAGTGTTTACCGCACTCTTTCTTGTGAGAGGGAATGTTTGGCACATTTATTGCACCTGACATGTGTGAAGTTCTATATATACGCTCTTCCCCAATACATTTTCATAGTTCATCTTGTCACAAGAGCCCCTTTTTCATAGGCACATTGCATCATATCAGTGTTTTCCTATCCTCCTGAGTTGTTTTCTGCCACCGAGGACGTAATAGTTGCGCTACATGTTAGTTAGGCCTCTGCAAGTGACTTTCTAATCATTGATAGGATTATGTTTCACCTTTTGTGCAACCTTTCAATTATTCAACCTTCTTCTCCCCTACACTTCTATATATTCATAGGAACACACACACGCACACGCACACGAGCCCTTTCTTCACTTGCCTCTCTTACTCCTATTATCGAGCACCCATTTTTCGCATCACCCATCTCCTCACAATCCTTCCCCCTTCTAAACCCTATAACCCTTATAGTTAGTCCTTCCTTGATTTATTTTGACACAATGTGAGCCAGACTCCCAGTATCCTTCACCTAGCGCAGTGGTGTTGTAAGCTATAATCAAGCCCTATGATACAGTGCAATATGCCCATTGCCGCCCTTTGTGCTACAACGCAATATACACTCACAATCCTTTGTATCCCTCTTGTGCTACGATGTAGGCTTAGCCTATAGTCTACCTTCCCTCTTTTCACCACAATACAAGATGCTTGTCCAGCCTACAACTCACAGTAGTGAAATGGCACAACCCACTCACTTAGTGTTACTCTCATCACTTTCTATGCAATACATTATTTCCATAAACCTACCTCGCGGTGTATCCCTTCCTTCTAGGCTACAATTAATCCCTGCGTAATAATGCGAACTTTGTGCCTTGTCTACTCCCGTTGGATGCACTGAAGCATTCTCCACCACAACGAAACCTTCCCCATGATGCATCACTCCTCTCTAGTCTTAATCCCTCCTTTCTATTGTGGAACATAATGTTGTAACAGACAGAGTTATTCCCTTGCATAGCACACCAAGTTTTATTTGATTTTCTAACATTGGTTATCACCATGAATACCTTTGAAATGTCAGGTACAGTGGATTTGAAATGCCTCAACATTTCATCGTCGACAGAAGAGATGACCCCCCTTAAGAGGAGGCCAATCAAGGAAATTGTTGAATATGTTGAAGAAAGGACAGAAGAAAGTTCCATAGCCTTAACCCCAACATACACAGATACAACATGCTTCATTGGCAAATCCATGTCAACAAGCTAGTCTGCAATATATCAGTTATTTTCCCACAAAGAGATTCCTGAGGATGAGGAAGATGGTGACATGTGTTACACAGTAATTTGTCACCGTCCCTGTTACCCCTTCTCCCGCACATTGGAGGACTTATTCCGGGACCTGTGAGAAGTGACATAACCTAAAAACACTTGCATTGTATCCCCTTGAGTATGTACTTCATATGCCCTGAAGACACCTTCTGTAAAATACCCATAAAAATAGCCCTTTTTCCATTGGCGCGGTTCCACTGTATCACTTGCGCCAATGGGGGAAATCCTCCAAAGAGGGCGCGCCAGCTAACGCTCTGTCTCAGAGTCGCACTCGCGCCAGCCCAGTTGGGTAAAGTTTTTAACAAACAAACTTACGAAGGTTCTTCCTAACCTATTCATGAACTGATTCCATCTTGAGTTAGTTCAGTTGGGCTTCGAATCTCCATAGAAGGGAAGTAGTTCTCCACCTCTCATGGAAGCTTCTTAGTGATAAAGCCAATCCCATGAATCTTGTGGATGGCCCTAACTCCTTCTCCTCTATCTATAAAAGCTTGTCCTTTTCCCTTTGACAAGTTAGTCTCCAAGTTCCAAATTCTAAGTCTCAAAGTCTGAAAATTGCTAAGCTCATGCTACAAGAAGCCTTCTTCATTCCCATGAAGCTAAATCTAAAGTGAGGAGATTCTTGTCCAAGTAACCAAGGAGAGAGAGGCTTGTTCCCCATTCCCAACAAGCTTTGCAAAGCATGTGCTGCTGATCACCCAGCCAAAGGAGGATTTGACGTCAGAACTATGGTTGTATTCTTCTTTGTTTATCAATAATAGATGACTATCATTATGGTTCCACTCTTATTGTCTTTTGTGATGATGATGAGTTATATCCTTTCTGACTGATATATAGTTGCATCTATTGGATTTTATGCTTGTGTTTGTATCGTTCTTTGCATGTGCAGGTGTCCGTTCACGAGGATCGTGGGGATTGTGACCAGCCGGAGCAAAGGAACGGGAGCGACGACTCTTCTACAAGTACTAGCGTTGGAATCCAGGTAGGCCCTCATCATTGGTCTTTAATTTGCAATTAGGAACCTGCGTGTTAGCGTTGTTTGATTGTTGCTAGACCCCATTTGGGCTAGTAGGGATCGCCTCTGTCCGCAGAGGGGATTTACCTTCACAAAAACATGTATGAAAATGTCAAAAAATATTGGCTACATAAAGTTGCATCACAACCCGTTGTCTTCCCTTGTGTAGAGGCCATCGAGTGGATCATAAAATGCAATAATATTAAGTACATGACCATTTGAAACAGTTGTGGTATATATGTAGCAATATAAATATAACCTCCCATTGTATAATATTAGAAATTACCTAACTATCAAGTAGCACTCACAACAAAGTGGTACAAAGGTTTTGTCCTAAACAACAAGGATATGTTGAAGACCTGGTGGCAAGACCCCAAAAAATTCTGAACTAGAGCTGACGGGGTCTACAAGACCAAGCTATTAAGGAAAGCATATTAGTTGGTAGTAGCCATGTGTTGTCTATTGTATGGCAGACCCAATGCTGAGACATTTGAAGAGACTTGGGTGCCATTAATGTATACTTACGCCCAAGAAGGAAGCATGTTCAATTGGGAAGAAATCCTAGCAGCTTCCATTCAAACAAGAGTAAAAGAAGATAAAACTCCACTTGCAAGGAAATAACATGAATTTTACATGGCATCATATCTTCTAGATGGTGTATGCTCGAGGCTTTAGTTTGACATAATTAGATAGAGATGGACCTGTCGATGTTTCCTCGTCACTTCAAAATTAGGTTTATGTCTAGAACATGATCGCAAACACACTAAAATGCCACAACACAAGCACTTTGCACAATGGAAAATGTACAATGGTGAATCAATATAGTACATAAGAAAAATTTTAACCCACAACTTGTCATATTAAAACTTTAATACAACAAGCATAGGGTTCTCGTAACAAGGATCATGGCCCTTACAATTAGCCCTTATACAAGAACAACTAGGGCTTGATGTCAACAAATTATGACTATCAATCTACCCATGAAAAAGTGATCCATGTGGCTATGTAAAGGCTGAAAAATCGAAGTTCTTAGATTTCATCGAAACCATGGCCAGAACGAAGAGCTCATCATCCTGATTCAAAGACGCAGATGACACTCAAATCCGACTTCGAATGTGAAATACATTGGCAGTCAAAGTTCCAGTACTTTTATCACCAGCGAAATTTGGAAGGCTCACTAAATCTGGCAGATTATATAAATCTGTTGGAACTAGTAAACTTGGCAGCAGTTAACTGAGCAAAAATTCGGTCATGCGCGGTGGTCGGAAGTGGACAATTTTTTACCTACTTAATTTGTCCAATGACCCCTAAAATACAGCTTCTTATCACTCAGAAATATCCATGTTTATGGAAGGAAATAACTGAGGTAACCTCTAACCAATCTCTTGAATTGAAATCTAGCCCTTTCAATCCGAAGGGGGATCCCTTCTATAACTCAGTCAAAATGATTGGTTATGTACTTAACACGATGACTAGCTCTGTTGTAATAGGGTTTCAAAAATGTGGTAGGGTTTGATAGATTTCCATTGGGCATGGAGTCAAATAATTGGCTTAACAAGGAGGCAAACTAAAACCTTCACAGAGGTAGGGTAGATGAGATACTCTAAAATTTAAAAATGTTGAGATGGAATGCAAAATAAGAAGACAATGGTATACTTATAAGAGCACCACAAGGATTAAATATTTTAAATCATAAGTCAGAAATTTGTGACAGACTGATCATATAAATAAAGCATAGTAAATATGATGTCAATGTATTTTCTCTTATTAGTCATAGAAGACTACACATATGACAACATAGAAGCAAAATAGAAACATGAAAACACATATCCAAACTCTCTCAACACAAGAATCGTTGCTGCAAAATTAGTCTTCCTTTATTAAACCTTCAGAAAATACACAAGGTACAATAAGTTTCTGATAAAAAACCCCAACCCTTTCTCATTCTTCAGTCTATGTATTTATAGAAAAGACAAGCTAACTAAAAACCAATTTTTAGCCAAGCTTTAATTACAGTGTCTAAATAATCACAACATACATCTCAAATACGTGCATATAAACTTTCTAATCCTATCTGCATCTAAAGATCATGTTTCTTTCTGGAGTCATGACTGGAGATAAGGATCAACAAGTCGAATTTGGTGAGGTGGCATCCAAGTCAACAACTGTCCATGAGCTTTGTCCTCACAAAATCCTAAAAACTAGGGTCCAGTAATCCCTTCGAAAATACAAAACCGTGATAGTTGTTAAAAACCTGAGAGATGTATTTCTAAATAGGTCCATTGTGGACAACAACCTCTTTCAGTTTCATAAAATTCGATCTCATTTTTCTGGAAAGTGTGCTTGAAATTACTGTGTTGTACAGGAAAAACATAGTTTTAACTGGCAATTTTGCTGACAGGCTAATTGTTAGCATTTCCTTTCTGCATGTTTTTAGAATTTACTGGCAATGCTAATTTCAGCATTTCTCTTGCAAAATTTTACCAATTTAACAACAAAGTTACCAAACTTACAAATGAAAACATGAACTTACAAAATGAAATGAGTTTAATGGTGGATAAGGGAAATCATTCCGATTTGGAAAAATGATTACGATTTGTAGGAAACACATTTTAACCCATGATTATTCAATGAACCATACATCGTTGGTGGCAAATAAATTTATGATTTAACCTCACACTTACCCATGGCACACTTTCAGACCTCATCATTGATGCTGACGTGGTCAGCGTAATTCCAAATTTTAAATTTGAGATTTGTTTTTGGCGCTGATAATCGGCATGTCAATTTTATTGGAAAGGTTGATAAGCTTGTTGTTAGCTAATTTATTTAGAAAACATTATCACAACACTTAAATCGTTGATAGCCTCTCTATTGATAAATTCCTTGCTTATTACATTAAAAGCGTTGACACTGAAACTGTCAGCCTCTTCTGAAGAAGAAAAAACATTTAAAAACTAAGTTTATTGTGATAACAACGAGCTTCATAGGGATGTTGTCAATCATAGATGGCAGTAAGAACCCCATAGACTAGAGGCTTGATCCAATGGGTTGATCCCAATATTTTACCTTAAATAGTCAACCTTATTTGCAACCAATTAACTCTGCAGTTGAAAAGCATACACTGCTGCACACTGCAAACTAAAAACTATAATTGAAAAACTCATTGCTAAAAAACCAAACTGAAATTCATGCTTTCCCCAGCAAGCTTATTGCACACAATCCTACTTTAAACTACTAAAATAATTGTTGAATCAAATAATACAAAAATGCCAATACAACCAGTCAAGTAGCTGCTCAAATAATGTAGCTCCTTGATTATGCTTTTTTCCTTGCTCCACATCAGTAGATTGTCCTTTCTTAATCTTAGCTTTAGCAGGCATAAATCCATCACTCTTCACTTTACTCCATTCTTGCAACTTATTTAAAAAGTTGAAAACAAATTCATTATTGATAAAATCTGAAAACTTGGGCCTACTTATTGACTCTAAAAAGACTACAAAAGGATCCTCAAATGCTTGCAAATTGATCTCACAACAATGTAAAAGACTATCACTTTGATGTGTAATCCCTTTGACTGCATATTTGCTTCCATGCATCTCAATCTGATGGTTGTCATAAAGAGGCTGAAAATATTCATATGACAGTTGCAATGGAATACTTTCTGATAAAGAAAATATCTCTAGTTTCTTTTGAGAATTAGCATCCTTACAATCATTATTTTCAAAATATTGTAAGTTAATGGTTGTGAATCTAAACTGACAAAACTCTCCATATATAAAGCCACAAGATCATGAAAAACATGAAAATCTTCCTGTTGATCTATAATGTTGTCAGTTTGTCCCAGTAAACCTATGTGATTTTGCATTGGTTCACATTCCTTCGCTTCATTTATGATTTTAAATTTCTCTTTCAACAACTTGAATGAAGAAAATCATAAAGGAAAAGAGTTACCCTCAACTAATTGATCACTCTCTTTATGTCCAATGTTGTAACTGTGATATATAGGTTGAGTGCTTTCATTAGAATGTTGAAAATGAAAACAAAAATTATGAAGGAAATAGTTGTTCATGAAAGTCATCATCATAATCATCATCGTCATCATATATGGGAAAAACAAAATTTGGAGTAGAAACTTGCTTTTCAACAAGATTATTATTTCTCTCCGCAAAAACATCATTATTGAGACTTTCAAGAAAATGTATGATATTATTTATCCTCTACTCATGATGAAATGGATTAGGATTCGAAAAAGTTTACTTTGAACATGCTCACTCTCTTGTTCATCCGCATTTGTTTCATCTAGGACCTGTTTTGGGATTTTCTCACATGCTTGAATATTCTCATCTATTTCCTTAGCATTAATAAACATTTTTTGTAAGGTCACAGATCTCCTGTTCATGAGACGGTAAGAAAAATATGAATGAAAGGTTGTTGCATAACACAACATGGAAACAACTTCAGGAGGTTGAATGTCTCTAGGCATCTTGTGATAAAGACTGAAAATTTTCCTATTGAACATAGAGACAATTTCATCCCTTTGTTTCTCTATGCCACGAAACTCTAAAAAATGTTGATACTTGGATTTCCTTTCGCCCAAAAATTTTAGAAAAATATCACTCAATTCCTCCCATGAACTGACTAATTTAGGCTCTAAATGTCTAAACCATTCTTTAACATCCCCTTGTAATGATTGAGAAAAAGTTCTCAAGTAAACATCATCATGCTCAACTTCAAAAAGATCTATAAAATGCTTGAAGGCTTGAATGTGTTTTTCAGCTGCAAAGTTGTTAGGTTCCCCATCAAACTTGGGAAGGTATTTATAATGTTTCGGAGGAAAATCATGGAAGGTATTTGGAAATATTAAGGGTCTATAGCTCTCTTGAATCTTGGAAGGTATAAGATCAGATACAGGGGGTGTAATATCAACCTTGATCACATGAGGCTCACAAGACTAGTCATGGACATCATATGGCTTGGATGAAAAAACTTGGTCAAGATCAACAATGCAAGAAGAAGGTATATCTACAAATTTTAAAGAAGGATATACAAGTGTAGATCTATGGTCTGCATTCAAATATAGTAAGCCACAGAAAATTCTTTTGATATGCTCAAGAAAGGACAAGAAGTAGTTGACAAAAAATAATATTACATCTTGGATAAAACTCAAGCTTTGATACTTGGTTTTCCTGTATTGTCCTTTCATGTCTCTGTCAATAAGGCTCGTCCTCTAGTGGAGTCTTTGAATTTTATTTTGAAGCTTGATTGGAGTCACCAGGTGAATGATTCACAACTTTCTTATGTCTGAAAATTGTTCACCATCAGCAATCAGATCTGGATCTTGTTGTTCTCCCAGGGAAAATTTCACCTTCACTCCCTAACAATTGCGCAAAAATGTTGTCACTCAGAAATCTCCCTGGTTGTGGAAGGAAATAACTGAGGTAACCTCTAACCAATCTCTTGAATTGAAATCTAGCCCTTTTAGTCCGAAGGGGCATCCCTTCTATAACTCATTCAAAATGATTGGTTATGTACTTAACACAATGGCTAGCTTTGCTGTAATAGGATTTCAAAAATGTGGCAGGGTTTGATAGATTTCCATTAGCCATGGAGTAAAATAATTGGCTTGAAGAGGAGCCAAACTAAAACCTTCACATAGGCAGCGTAGCTGAGATACTCTAAAATTTAAAAATTTTGAGATGGAATGCAGAATAAGAAGACAATGGTATACTTATAAGAGCACCACAAGGATGAAATATTTTAAAGCATAAGTCAGAAATTTGTGACAGACTGATCATATAAACAAAGCATAGTAAATATGATTTCAATTTATTTACTCTTATCATTCATAGAAGAATACACATATGACAACATAGAAGGAAAACAGAAACATGAAAGTACATATCCAAACTCTCTCAACACAAGAATCGTTGTTGAAAAATTAGTCTTCTTTTATTAAGCCTTCATAAAATACATAAGGCACGATAAGTTTATGATAAAAACTCCAACCCTTTCTCATTCTTCAGTCTCTATCTTTACAGAAAAGGCAAACTAACTAAAAACCAGTTTTTAGCAAAGCTTTAATTACAAAGTCTAAATAATCACAACATACATCTCAAATACATGCATATAAAACTTTCTAATCCTATATGCATCTAAAGATCATGTTATTGCTGGAGTCATGGCTGGAGATAAGGATCAACAAGTCGAATTTGGTGAGGTGGCATCCAAGTCAACAACTATCCATGAGCTTTTTCCTCACGAAATCCTAAAAAATAGGGTCCAATGATCCCTTTGAAAATAACAAAACCGTGATATTTTTTAAAAAACTGAGAGAGGTTTTTCTAAATGAGTTTGTTGTGGACAAAGACCTCTTTAGGTTTCATAAATTTCATTCTCATTTGTATGGAATGTGTGCCCAAAATTATTGTGTTGTACAGGAAAAATAGAGTTTTAACTGACGATTTTGCTGACAGACTGACTGTCAGCATTTCCTTTCTACATGTTTTTAGAATTCACTGATAGTGGGAATGTCAACATTTCTCTTGTCAAACATTACCAATTTAATGGAAAAGTTACCAAACTTACAAATGAAAACATGAACTTACAAAAATGAAATGAGTTTAATGGTGGATAAGGGGAATCATTATGATTTAGAAAAATGATTACGATTTGTAGGAAACATGTTTTAACCCATGATTATTCAATGAACCATACACTGATGGTCGTGGAAAAACTTATGATTTAACCTCACACTTACCCATGGCACACTTGCAGACCTCATCATTAACACTGACATGGTCAACGTAATTCCAAATTTAAATTTGAAATTTTTTTTGGCGCTGACAATCGGCTTGTCAATTTTATCGGAAACGTTGATAAGCCCGTTGTCAGTGAATTTCTTCAGAAAACATTATCGGAAAACTTAAAGTGCTGATAGCCCCACTATCAATAATTTCCCTGTTTATTACATTAAAAGCATTGACACTGAAATTGTCAACCTTTTCTAAAAAAAAAAAAAAAAAAAAAACCTTTAAAAACAAAGTTTCTTGTGTTAACATGGCTAGTGGTTTTGAATTCATTGTTTAAAAAAACTATTATATATAAGGTGGCAAGCCACCAGACTGACGGACCCGCCAACCCTTTTATCATATTATATATGATATAATAGGCCCAACGGGCCACACTTTACAACAATCTTTACAATAGCCCAGCGCTGACAAGAGTCAGACCTGCATCGGTCGGTGGTCGTCTCACTCGTCGACAGCCCTGTTCACATACACGCCAACCAAGACATAACAAAACCGTGCCAAAAAATAAAATAACAAACACCATTATGACAAGCTGCAGGGTTTGACCCCGAGTGAGCCCTGTAACAACCGTATAAGTTGCCAACAGCCCATGGGGCCACACTTTGGTAAGTCTACAAACAAACTTAATAAAAAACCCATAGTTTTCCATTCGACGGGGGATAGAACGAAGGACCGATCTGTGGAACCAAGAGAGGAAGAACCGTGCCCAGGCGAGGCATGGATTTTGAGAGAATCTCAAAGGGAATATTTTACTAGGGAATATTCCACAAAATATTCTTTAGTAGAAAATTTGAGGAATCTTAGAGATTCCTTGAGGTCGAATTTTGATTGTGTCAGAAATATGCCAAGTTTATACTCATCTGAACTAGTTTTTTGCCAGGAATTTGATGGTGCATTCCATTTCTCCATCTGAGCAGCCGAATTTTCACCCATATACAAAAGAGAATCTTGTGAGGAATCTAAAATATTCTCGGGGAGCCCAGATTTGACCGTGATAGAAAGGGGTCATGTTTATACTCAAATTTCATGGTTTTTCACAAGGAAAGTGATGGCACGGGCCATTTCTTCATCCAATTAGTTGATTTTCACTGAGACTATGATGTCAATCTGATCAACAGAGTCAAGATGTCCATTTTTATGCCATTGTCTGTGAGGGGTCTATTTATGTCACCTTCTGTGTGAGGATCATTGTATGCACTTTATGTGAGAGATTATTCCTTTGTCATGTTGAAGGATAACTTCTTGTGAGTGAGGTTCTTGTAGAGTAATGTCTCTTGAGAGAGACATGCCACTCTAGATAAGGGTTTCATCCTTGTATTAACAAGGATTGCATCATGTACTCATCATCTTCTTGCAGAGATTAATGAAGCGGCCTCTCCACTCTTGACCCAGGGCCCGCAGATGTAGTCCACAATGGAAGAACTATGTTATCATATTGTTGAGTTATGTGTGATTCATGGTTATTTGCTTCTTATTTATCATTTTGGTTTGTTGAAGTGTTGTTTAGAATATGCATTTCTCATGTTTCACATGCAAATATAAGTGTCAGTAAAAGTTCTTGTATAATGGAGATTTATGTTTGAAATCATTTATAGATATTTTATGGATCAAGTGGTATCAAAGCGGTCTGACCATTTTTCCAATGATTGTGAATATCATCATAGGTGAGATTGATCGTGCAACAAGAAGGGTAATGGAGAAGAACTAATATCTCTACGAGGCCTTCTATAGGATGGAAAACATGGTAGATATATTGTTTGCAGATTATGAGGAGAAACTAGCAAAAGAGGAGAGGGGAAAGAGAGAGCATAGGACGATGCTCCATCTCCATCCTTGGGTGAATTTTATTCTTCTTCATATTCTTCTCATCATTCAAATGAAGAGATCAACCAAATCCTTCAAGAAGAGAATGTTGAATTGAGGAGAATTCTACAAGAAGCAGAAGAGGAGAAGTAGAGATTGCAACTTCAATTACGAGCAACAGAAAAGGCCCTAGAAAAGTTAAAGTGCAACGAAGGCTTAGTGAAGCCATCATCACCTGCTTCAGAATCAACAGTTAAGGTAAACAATCTTGGTAATTCTTCAATTTCATTTTCACATGATGTTACTTTTTTTGGAAGCATTGAGATACCCATTTCAGGAACGAGCATGAGACTCCTCACCAAGATGGCATACAAAGGAGGAGGACTTGGTATTAATGGCCAAGGAATTACTCAGCCATTAGAGGTTGCACAAAGGCCTCAATTTGTAGGATTGAGATACATTGAAGGAGAGTGTTGAAAGGCAGCAAAAGCAGGGGGTTCTTCAAACAAATAATCCAAGCCATTTCCAAAACCATCGAGGAAAGAGGATGTTGAGAGCACATCACAATCTTCTTGTGATAGTGAGCATCTCAAAAGAATATCTAAGGCACATTCTTCTTGTCAGGCTTGCACCAAAGACAACCAAGCAAGGTATAAAAGGTCTTGATATTATAATGGTCCTCTTGATTACAAGCTGATTAATAATCATGAGCAGAATTCATGGCTTAGAAAATCATGTTATTTTTGTGGCTTGCATAACCATGTTGTTGACAAGTGATGGAAAAGAATGGTAGTAAGGAAGAGGACAAGACATGAAGAGCCTTCTCCACACCAAGGAAGGAATAAGGTTAGGAAAGTGTGGAAGAGAAAGAACTTTTTCCAGTCATTGAAGCAAGGGTGGACATCAGAGATCTACATGTTGGGAGCTCCATCCATAGCAATGACCAAAGAATGACAGGGAGCATGTGAAGGAACCTACGAAGGAACTAGTTGTAATAGACCCTGGTTAAAAGTTCATGTAATAAATGTTAATAAAGGCAAAATAAGACCACGGTTAAGGGACACTTATTCCAAGTTGAATGTTGGGAAAATATATCCTAGTGAGCATCACTGGATGTGTCTATGGCTAAGGGAAATTGGCAAAGGCAATGACTAAGGCATTAAAAAGGAAAAAGGTATTTTTGGCAATTTTGTTTATGAAAATAAAGGAAAATAGGAGAAAAGGAAGGTGAAAGGTCACAGGTTGCATGTAAGGAGGAAATTGAAGGAAAATAATGGAAAATGAAGAAAATAGAGGCCTCATTGATAAAAAGGTTTCTGAGGATCAACTCATGGCTTTTGGTTAGTTCAGTTTTGGAGCTATCTCATTATTCTCTCTCTCTCACTCTTGGACACTTAGAGTTTTCTTGTAGCATTCTAGCTTTGGAGCAAGGAAGGGAAAAACAAGAAAAGGAAGGATAAGGAAAAGAAAGCAAAGCAAAGATCAAGCAAGCAAGAGCAGGATCAAGAAGCTTCAGCAGGAATACTTGCAAGTAACATATTACATGCGCGATTTCCTAGTTGGTTTTGACATGCATGGATTTGCATGTTGGTATATGGTTCTCTTGTTGTTGGTGGCATGGTTTTGTCGAGTTATGACAGTGGTTTTCAGCCTTGATATGCCTTTTTCTGGATATGTTATAGACATTTTTGTGCCTAACAGCATGGAGCATGAAATGTCGATAATCTGAGGGATCCAAAGTCCCTAAACATGTTGTTCTTACCCTTAGAGGAACAAGGTCTGCAAACCACAGCACTGAAAATCAGTTCTCCACCTGAAAACACTCAAAAACAGGCTATTTCTGGATCATGTCAGCTGCTCCACTAAGCATCTGCGCTGAATGTCAACTGCTCCTCCTTGTACCTGCGCTGAAGGTCAAAATCAATGAAGGCTACCTGCGCTGGGCGAGATTGGCCAAGTGGCACAGTCATTCTGCAAGGTGTCAACTGCCCAGGAAGCTTCCAAACTGACACTTGGTTCAAGGAATTCGCCCTATGATGAGTAAGAGGGTCTTGATCTCCAAGTGGAAGCAAGATTCTCCAAGTGGACTCAAGAACTGAAGATTAACTAAAGTGGGAGAGGACACTAGTCAGCTTTATGCCAGCCTCAAGCTGACTCATCCTTTCTCCAAATCTCCTATATATAGAGCTCTCTCATGAGGTCTAGGGGGGCTGGAATTTTGTGCAAGTAAGGAAGTGTTGTTGGTTTGTGTATAGAGCTATTGGTTGTTTTGCTTGAAGGAGGTGAAGAGGAGATTTCTTTAAGCTGGGAGGTGTTGCTGGATTGGGCCCACTGTGGTTGTAACTCTCTCAGAACTTTACTTCTATTATCAATAAAGTATTTGAGGTTCTTCTATATGCATGTGTATTTATGATGAATAGATGCTTGTATATTTGATTTATGCTAATCCTATAATCGATTATGGATGTATGCTTCTTGTAGTTTCCTTTTCTTGTGCTTTTACAGGATCTGTGTGTAGCTGGGCCGGTGAAAGGGCAAAGAGCTAGGAGCAAGCAGCAAGGAGTGAAGACTGGATCAACTATTAGCGCAAGATAACGGTTAGTAGATCATCCTTTTCTTCCCTCTCTCATCTCATAAAGAAGAAACTTTGAATAGCTTTGCATTCAGTTGTTGCTGAAGTACTATCACCTTCAGAGTGGGATAGAGGCATTCTGCATTAGATACTTTTCCCCCCAACAGGATAGCCATGATGTGATGAGATTTTTTTTCTCGGTTTTGAGCTTTGGAATTGCGAGATGGTTTCGAAATCTAGGGTGGAGGTGGTCTCAAGAAACTTCCCAAAGGCCTAAGAATCCCTTGGCCAGTTTTGGCGGGATACACAGTAAAGCCTGAGGGTAGAGTCTCGGTTAGGTCCTAGTGATCCGGTGTGGATTATAGTAAATCATATAGACTGGTGTCTCGATTTAGGGCCTAGTGATCTAGTGTGGATTGTAGTAAAGTGTGAGAGACAAGGAGATGAAAAATTCCTCAAGGATATTGACGGAGTCTGGAGGCATTCCAAGCCCAATTTAGTTTTGTGATCTCAGTGTCAATTTTTGTGAGATCACAGTTTGGTGAGGGTGGAGGTGGTTTAACCTCTGGATTCCCTTGGTTGTTTTTGGATTGGTTTATCCATGAGATCCAACTGGCTGAAAGAAAGATTTGGTTCAGCCATGTCTATGGTCGGGTGGTATGTGGAAGTCCCAAACCTGGTCGACTCTTGCCTATGTTTAATAAAAGCTAAGTTATCTTGTTTTTGTACTTATTATTATGTGGTCTTAATGGTTGTTATCTCATGATTATTTACATGGTTTAATGTTGGTTATAAGCATGGTTATGTGACTGGTTATAGTCATGGTTATTTCATGTACTTAATTGTAATTGAAACAATAATGGATGAAAAACCTAATTAATTTCAAAACAGTTAAGGGAAGAGAGTGGTGATCCTTCTTGTCAAGTCTCATGCGATTTATCAGTCATTTATGCTATGTCTTGAACTCATTTCTTGTAGATTTCATTCATGCCAAGTGTTTGATAGAATGTTAGTCCTAGTTTGGGATGCTCAGGCCTACTCTTGGAGTCAATTTTTTATTTGTAAGTCTTGTCATTATGTAAATTATGGGTTCTGAAAGCTACATGGGTTTCTGGGCAGTGAACTAGATTCTGGGATTGAAAAGCAGCAGAAATCCTGGAGTCACAAGCACGGATATGAGGAGAAAAGTCCCTAGACACACGCATGCCTTGCTGTGTCAGCATCTAGAGCCTCCCAGATGCACCCTTGTCCATATCAAGTGAGCGTCTAGGGGTTTAATGGTCTAAAACTCAGTGGAACCCAGGGACTAGTCATGGGGATGACTATGAAGGCTTCTGGGAGTCCTGTAGTAGGTATAAAAGGTTTGTGTTGTGGGTTTCCATCGATTTCACTTCCTTAAGTTCACCTAAGAGGTTGAATCATATCATAGTAACTTCTCATCACATCTTTACCCTGGTTGGATGGTTACTTGTGTAGATGTGGGAGGAGGGTATTACACTAGTTGGTGGAGTTGTTCAAAAGAGTCAAACACAAGAAGAAGAGGCATTCACCTTGTTGAGTGAGAGATCGTGGCATTAAAAAAAAAAATTAACATGGCCACATTTGTAAATCGCATGTTTCGAAATTATTGTAAAAGTGAAGAAGTGTTTTCCATCACTTGTGAAAGAAACATAATGATATTTTGGTCATTAATACTAGATAGCATGAGTATTTATTTTGATGTAAACTTGACCATGAGTGTATTACAAACTCTTGGAAAGTATGGGGTTTGCTTGGGTCTTGTTTTGGTCTTGTGAAAGAACATGTATTTTGCAAGTTTTATTGCAAGTTTGCATAGAATACAGGTGTTGGTTCATCACTTATGGCTCTGAAGTACAAAGGTGAAGGAGAAGGGAGTGTGACCTATTAGGGAACTTGTTATGTAGATGAGGGAGTATAATAGATTTCATATTTTGTTCATTCTTTTGGAGGACCAAAAGCTCCTCAGTGGGGAGGAATGATCCAGGTGGTTCTGGAAAGGCTCAAAAATCAAAGTTCTTGGATTTCATCATAACCAGGATCAGAATGAAGAGCTCTTCATCCTGATTCCAACGGCATACACAACACTCAAATCCAACTTCATATGTGCAAGATATTGGCAGTCAAAGTTCTCATAGTTTTGTTGCCAACTAAATTTGGAAGGCTCACTAAATCTAGTGGATCGACTAAATCTGGCAGAACCACTAAAATTGGCGGCATTTAATTGAGCGACAATTTGGTCTTGCATAATGGGTAGAACTCGTCAATTTGTCGCCTACTTAATTTTTCCATTGACCCCTAAAAATCCGACCAAAAGTCTTGAATTCATTGCTTTTAAAATAAAAATAATAGTATTATTATTATTATTATATATAGGGTGGCAAGCCACCCAACCAACAGACCAACCAACCTTGTTGTCATATCATATATGATATAATAATCCCAACGGCCACATTTTACAATGGTTGTTACAACAGACCGGGATCGATGGGAATCAGACTCGCATCTGCCAGTGGCCCACCCACACACCGACAACCCCATTCAAATACACGCCAACCAAAACATAACAAAATCACACCAAAAAATAAAACAATAGGAACCATTATGGGAGGTCACGGGGTTTGACTACGGGTGAGCCCCGTAAAAACCGGCCAAGTTTCCAATGAACCACGGGGCCACGCTTTGGTAAGTTTTCCAACAAACTTATTTAAAAACCCAAACTTTTCCATTCAATGAGGGACAACATGGAGAACTGAACTGCGAAACCAGGAGTAGAGGAACCGCACCCAAGCAGGGCATGAATTTTGAGAGAATATCAGAGGGAATATTCCACCAGGAATACTCCACAAGATATTATTTTTGCAAAATCTTTGAGGAATCTTGGAGATTCCCTGGGGGTCTAATTTTGGCGGTGTCAAAAATATGCCAAGTTTATACTCATTTGAACCAGTTTTTCGCCAGGAATTTGATGGTGCAGTCCATTTCTTCATCTGAGGACATGATCAGAGATGGCATGTCCTTGGATACTTTGGATAAGAGGGATGATTGACATAGGTATTATTCTAGTTGTGGTTCTGATAGGTCTTATGATCGTCATCATTATCATCCTTACAAGAGGAGTAACAAGGGATATTTGTCAGATGAGTTTAAGAAAGCAAAGCCACCTACATTCAATGGAGAGATGAAATAATCACATGATGCAAAGGCATGGTTGCTTGGTATGAGGAATTTCTTCGAATTGCACGATTATTTAGAGAACACGAAAGCAAAGATAGCCACTTTCAGTCTCAAAGGGAAAGCAGATATCTGGTGGAAGGATGTGAAGAATGTTAGAGGTATTCGAGAGGATGCCATGACTTGGAATGAGTTTGAGAGGCTCTTCAAGAAGAAGTATTTGTCAGAAAGGCACTATGATGACAAAGCTAAGGAATTTTATGAGTTAAAGATGGGTTCCATGACAAATGGTGAGTATACTAGCAGGTTCTTGGAGTTTTTAAGATATGTGCCTTACTTCAATGAGCCTAGATCACTGCAGGAGGTCATCTGAAAGCTAAAACTTTGTTATGAGCAATAAAAGCCCAAAGTTGAGCCTAAGTGTGACTTGAAAGGAAATGAGGAATTAAAAGGAAAATGGCCACCAAAGCAAGGAAGACCTCAAGATGCAAGTGAGAAAGAAAATGTAGTCCATTACAAGAAGTTCAATACAATTGAGAAGGGACATACAGAGCAGTAGACTAGAGGTGATGGTAGAGCACTGTTACAGTGTTGGATATGTGGCAAGGATCATCATAGTGCTAGGGAGGTGTTGTAGCGGCTACAACCATCCTCCAAAATTTTTCTGTAGCTTGGTTTTGGAGCCTCCCTACCAACCATCCTTAGCAGCATGTCTTGCATTGCCCATCTACTTATGCTTTTAGTTGAGTTTCTTTGGCATAACTACTTATGTTCGCTAACTTGTTTTTCTTTCATCCGCAAGCTGACCTCCTATGACTTGGTCTCAAACCGGTTCTTGTGTTGACTTGGAAAACTGTGCAACACTGGATGGCAACTAGCCTTGCTCTTCGGAATTGCGTAGAGAATCTTGGTAGCCAACACTACTCTCCAGAATTGTGCAAAGTAGGTAGGCTGCCTTCCCCAAGAAAATTATGCAGAGCATCCCGTCACCCAACTTTCTCTCAGAACTTGCACAGTTCTGGCTGGAAATTTTGGCTTCAGTCCAGAAATTGCGCAGAGCTTGAGGGGTAGCCAAAGCCACTCAGCCCAGAAACTGCGCAGAATTCATCCCAAGGCTTGCTGACCATTACATGTGCTCATAGTTTGACCAGTCCCTCCAGGACTATGCAATCTTGCCTTGCATACATGGAAATCTTTTCCCCAAAAAAAAAAAAAAAAAGAAAAAAGAAAAAAGCATCCCTAGATTTTAAGGATCTATTTTTAGTAGCTGGGGGTTAGATGCAAAAGGCGTTTTAGAAACTTCTTGCTGAGTGTCACTTTTTCCTAGAATTCTGGCATGCGCGTCATAAGCCTCGATCTTGTCAAAACTATTTATTCGATGCTTCAAAGCTCATTCTTCACTTTGATCTTGGAGCTCTAGCGTTCCCAATGCATCTGGGAACCTTCGCCACACTCATCGCAACTTTTTTTGGGTAAGTCTGATTTTCATGTCTTTTGTTGCTTTTATGTCACTTTTCATATTTCAGTTTGTGTGAGTGATGTTTTCTTGGTTTTATTGAATGCTTCCTTTCATTGCATTGCATGTTATCTTGTAGAAGCATTTTTTTGAGTTTTACATTTCATTTCTTTGTTGTCGCATGCATGACACTGTTTTTGCACTAACAGTCACCATTGCGGCAACTCGTTTCACACTTCATTATTTTCCCATCTTACTGAATCCTTCACTTACTAATTGCATGCATGTTCATTCACTCATGTTTGCACCATCTTTTCACATGCATACAATCCTTATTGATTTTCAGTCGCCCATCAGCAAGTATGAGTTCCCTTGGCCCAAACCTTGCCTTCCCTGGCTTACACTACGCATTTCTAGGATGGAAGGCCTTTCCTTGCTCCTAGGAATTACACAGAGCCTGCCTCACACTGGACTCCTAGGCTATGCTCTGCGCACTTTTGAAAAATAGTGACTCAGTTGGCCCATGGGATTGCACAATGAAATTTCGTGGGTAGCAGTCATGTTGACTGAAAATGTGCATTGCTTAGTTCCATTCCTTAGCAGACAAAGTTGGATTGTGCTCTGTGTACTTTCAACAATCAGTCAACTCACTGGTAGCCTAGACTGTGCTCTGTGCAGTTTTATTAGTCAGACTCAGAGCCTCTAGCAGAGAAAATTGTGCAATTTTCCTAGTCAATCAATCAATTGTGTTGCATGTCAGTCCTCGAGTTGCTTTTGGTTTCCAACTTACATTTTGCTTACCATGAGTGTTGTTATGTCTCCAAGTATCACAATTGTTTATCAATCTCTCATCAATACAACTACAATGGCTTCCAAGAGATCAGGGTCAAAGGACACCATTGAGAGCACATCTGTAGATGTGGTCGAGAAAGTGTCTATGAGTTTGCCCATATATGAAGATACTAAGTTTTTCATAGACAAGGAGATCAAGATCAAATGGCAGGACATCAATGACATCTTCTCAGGCACCTTTGAGGAGAATCTAGAGGACCACAGAGTCTATGTCAACATACACAAGTCTAGCTTGTATCGGGTTGCATCCAAGTATCTCGCATTTCCATGCGCGAACATGATCCACTGTATTGTCTCACATATTGATCCAGAGACATGGTACTGAGCAGTGTTAGTGGAATAGAACTTGATACCTTCATGGAAGAGAACTTTCAGGAGATGTATCACTTGCCGCAGCTGGTGATCAAAATGGCTGCACTCTTCACCAATCCCAGCAGTAGTGCAAACTTAAGAGACATCTGGAAGAGCTGGGTGAGAGAGTCGTCTAAGTTCAGGACAACACCCAACCAGGTATACAAGATAAAGACATTGCAGAAGGAGTATCAGTTCTTGGTCATTTTCGCATGAGCTTATATGGCCAAGAGAGTATAGAAACCTTCCCTGCTGAGTTAGGTGATTGTGTTGGATCAACTGGCGAACGAAGGAAGACCTTTCAATTGGTCTGACATGTTGGCTATCCAACTGAAGGGGCAAGTAGAAAAATCTCGCCATTTGTCGAAGGGTCAGCAGGCAAAGTTATTCATGTCTGCCTACATTCTTGATGCAATTTGTGCCCATTAATAGTTCCCTATCTTGGGTTGGGCATGGGAAACTTCAGAAACCTCTGTGCACATCTATTGTAGCTTCCATGGAGTTGTACTACAGCTATCAGAACACTTTGTCACCCCCGTGTACAGGATGCTCTTTGAGTAGGCCCACCTTGCATGTCACAAGCAGCGATGGAGGCATTGGTTAACATAGCAGATTGGAATGCCTCACCCCTTGGCACCTTCATATGAATGTACAGCATGGAGAAGGCTCTGCATTTGTTACCAAAGTTTTCCATAGACAAATTGTTCATACAAGAGGTTGCATACCACATCTCGACAGGGTTTTCAGCGAGACTACACAAGAAGAAGAAGGCACCTTGGCCTGCTCTTCCTTTGTGGATCGATTTTTTGAGATCAAGAGACTCAAGCATGTTCAAGTAGAGGTGGAGGAGTTCAAGAGGTTCACCTTTGGCACCAAAAATTTCAATCCATATGACCCGCATTGCTTAGTGAAGGACCATTATGCGAGAGTGCATCATCCTTGCATCCACGAGGCATGTAATTAGCCTAAGGAAGACCCATGGAGATACTGCTATAACTCCTCAAGGCTCAATGAACTAGTTAGAGTGCCTATAGAATGGTTAGCAGCGCACAAGGTAGCAACACTTAACAGAGCAGCAGTAGCAGAGAGCAGTAGGCCTGCGTCAAACAAAGGCAAAAGGAAGATGGTCGACATCGCAGAGGCGGAGCAAAGATACAGGTTCAAGGAAGATCAACTTGTAGTAAGAGAAGATTTGGATATTAAGACAAAGAAGCGACAATGCAATAGAAGAATTGCACAAAGATAGAGGGAGAAGAAGAAACTATAAGAGGTAGAGAAGAAGTTGCAGGAGGTGAAGCAAGAACTAAGGGAAGAACAAGAGTTGTGCAGAAGGGAGAAGGATGCGTAGTAGGGACAAGAACAGCATGAAGCGCAGTGTGCACACATTGATGAAGTTGCGAAAATATAGGCTATTGACTCATCACTCCTAGTAGATAGTAAACAAGGTGAGCAGTCGCAGGAGTGGTACTTTGCTCAAGATATTGAACAAATGTTGGAGAAAATGGACATAGATTTGGTTCAGCTGGAGCAGGATTAGGATACAGACCTCATGGACCCAGAGGCCACTCCACCAGCTTCACTAGATCCGGGAACAGAGCAAGTACCAAGTGATCAAGGAGACACTAAAATCCTTGAGGACAATCTAGAAGTAGATGTGCACAACATATCATTTGATGAGTCACAACACAAAGTTGTGCAGTCGCGCAGAGTGCCCACTTTGGATGTCCAAGCATCTCTTACGCAATTTCAAGAACATGTGATCGTGTTTGATGTGCAGAAATATCCAACTGCATTGGTTGATGCTACAAAGGCATATGCTGAAGCCATTGGCTCAAGTGTGAGATTTTTAATAGCTGAGAATGAGTGCATGGCTAAGGAATTGCAAGAGGCTAAGCAGAGAGAAGAGAAAGCTACAGCATCCGCCAGAGAAAAGTGGAGGAAAGAAATACTTGATGAAGTATCGTCTCTCGAGAAAATCATGTGAAAGTTGTACTTCAGGTTCATCACCGTGCATAAGTCAGTTGTCCATCTTAATGATTGGCAGCTGCACTGTGCTAGGAGAGAACGCATCTTGAAAAAAATACACATTGTTGTCGATCACATTTAGATATCGATAATGAGGTACAAGGGAGACCTATTGTACTTACCAAATACGATGAAACCAAAGGCAATGGAGTTGAAAGCACGCATCTGGAGTCAGATCCGGAACTATGAGGAACTCCCACAGCTCATCATTAGCTTACATGCTTCACATGCACAGGTGTTCAGGAGCATGGATGTCATTGTGTGCACGCATGTGATCCCATCCATTGGCACACTCACCGAGGTGAAGCAAAGAACCAATCCCGACAGATCTAGAAATTTACTTCAAACAGTTGATGTGCATAGCCACCAACGCAAATTTACAGATGAGTACAGGCACCATGCACAAGTATGTCGCTGGTCCAACTGCACTCACCACCATGAAGCCATGCTACATGACAAGTTGGAAAAAGGTGTCAGATTAGTGTACCCAGATGAAACAGAGGTAAGAGTTTTCTTTTAGAAGGATGTCACCATGGAGTATGGGGACACCATAGCATACTACCAATCTTGGCATCATCTCGCCACCAACGCTCACCAAGAGGATGACGACAAGTTAGTCTTCCCACAGCTGTCTGAGTCTCAGTGATGTCTTGTATGGCTTACTCAAGCCCATTTTTGTCTCACATGGGTACATGTGTAGAGTGTATTGTAAACATGTCATAAATTGAAATACCAAGTGTCAATAGTTGAATGTAAACAATCATGTGTAACTTGAACAATCATGAGGGTAGTTGAAGAGTCAAAAAGGGGAATGTCAAGGGTCACCCCACCATTTTATTTATATAGAACCTCATAACTCATTGTACGGGATTTTGGGAGCCAAACTTCTAATAAGTATAACTTAGAGAAAGTTTGGAGTATACTGTAACAATCCTTGGCTTCTCCACAGTGCAGAGCAAGTACATCTCTTTGGAGGAGTAGGCGATAGTGGCTGTAAAGTTCCACTATTGGGGCTAGTGGTTGTCATGGTTATATGTATGATTATATCTTTCACTCTTTTAATATAACAAAGCCAACACATTTCATGAATGTATTGTTATTGTAGTTTGACTATTCTGGTTACTCTAACAATGTATGTATGGACTATTATGTATATGCTTGTGTGAATCTTATCGAAGCGTTTTGTTGGTTTAACTCATAACTTTGGTTTGTCGACTATTTTTATTTCCATCTTGTGATGTCTTTCAACTCATATGTTCCCTTTCAATATGTGTACTATTACAGGCTTCTAAGGGGCGCACTCCTCTCCCCTTCCATGTGTTAGAGCCTTTCCATGCATATTACCTGACTTGTTGTAAGGTCACACCCTTGCTTCCATCAAGGACATATCATTTACCTTTGTGTGCAACCACATTCAAGGCGATACCATACAACCCACTGTTGGGACTCCTCCAAACGGTTTGAGGTCTAGTTGGGACTTCTTACCGAGGAGATCCCATGACATGTTGGCGGGTCCAACACCATCAACATTTATGGTGCTAGAAGGAGGGCCAGATGACACGTAGAGTCCTCACAATATGTTTTGAATCTTCGCACATCTATCATGGAGTTTGTTACAGTTCACCCTCTGAAATGTTTGGTTGATGGATTTATCTTTGAAGTCGAGAGGGAGTTTTGAGATAACTTGTCACAAATAATGTATGATGGTGAAGGTGAAGTAGCCTGGCCTGAACACTTAGATGACTTCCATGCACTCATGGAGAGCTTGGAAGGTCCCACTGAAACACAGGCTTGTATATTGCTCGCACACACACTTCGCGACTACCCATTGCTATGGTGTATCATGTCGCCTCACAAATTTGTGCACTCATTCAAATAGTTCAATGATCAAATAGAATCTGTTTTTCACCATTTTGATCATGAAGCAATTTATAAGAAAATGTTACAGCAAAGGAAGGCCCTACATGAATCTCTAATGGAATTCTGGGAGTGCTTTCGTCTTCTCTCTTTTAAAGCTCTGAAAAGTAAAATGAAGTTACAATATATTTTTTAAAGATATGAGTATGTCTATATCAAATCAATATATCCAAAGTTTAAAAAAAAACTCAAACCCCGCTCGACAGACTTTGGTGATGGAGCTACGCAATCTCAGGAGGACACAATCATTATCACAAGTGGTTGTATGCCTTCCTCTCATCAAATATCTCGACCCCCGTAGAGTGATGTGGGAGAGCATACACATAAGTATGTTGACCTGTCACATCCTCCCACCCCCACTAATCTCAATTTATACGCAGATTTCGTTGGGAAGCCCATGGTTTGTCATATGCACTTGTTACCTCAACCTTCGTCCCTACGTTCTGTTGATCCTCTGGATTGTATTGTCTTGTGTTCTTTTGTTCCAGACTCCACACTTGTTGTGAACAAGGATCAAGTTATTGACGAAGCTGATGTTGCACAACCAACCTGCATTGTCATTTACGATGAGTATGACTGGAAATATGAACATGAACCTGCGGTGAAGGATGACCTCCTTATGTCCACACCTCCTCTGCTTTTTCCTGACATCTTTGGTGATTCTGCTATTTATGATTTTCCTTGTGAAAATTTCTCCCGGAATGCATCTACTTCCGACCATACGCAGAACATACCTGATGTTAGTCCATCATTTGACAGCAAAGAGGACAAATCTTTCATTGAGAATCCACTCGATTTTGTATATACTTTTTCTGGAAACACAGAGGGTGAACACTCTTGCTTCTCATCTACCCCTCTGTATGATTCATTAGACCATGAGGATGTCGATGAACTCATTGATTTTTCTGATCATTGTTGTCGTGATATCTTTACTCCTGTATTTGATCACAGCGTTGATTCAATCGTCGTTGATCTTTACAAGCCACCCATTTATGATGATCTATCTATCGATGAAGTTGAAACCCCGTAGGCTTTCGAGGCACTTCACCCCGAGCAGATGGTTATGTCAATCCCTCACTGTCCTAAGGTTAGTTTCACTTCCGATCAGGAAATTATTGAACCACCCAAGGCTCCTCATCACTCATATGTATCCATTGAAGATCAATCAAATACACAAATTTCACTTCCTCCACCTAAATCACATGATCCTATTGCTTATCCATTGGAGAAATCATACACAACAAGCACACTTGCAAGGCGTAAGTTGCCTCTCTTTCTCATGTTTTCTTGTTTGTCATAGTCAAAAGAGTGTGCATGCTTATCATCTACACGCAGTGTGTCACAACACTATGTTAAGTCCGCAGAATGCTTGTCTTGGTCTTTCACTCTTTCCTTTACTGTGGAAGCATTTAAACTCGAAGTGTGTTTGTCTTCATTTTTATACCTTTCATGTTTGATGGTTCGCATAACGGTGCTTTTAGCGAACCACTCCTTCACCAACATGGGTCAACCGGTGTGCCAGTGGCTGCATTAGAAATATCACTTCACGTGATCATGCCCATGCACCATTAGCTTAGGAGTAGGAGTAGTGTTTTATTTGTCTCTTGTTTGCTTGCATGCATCTTTCGTTTCTTTGATTGTTTGCTTGCTTGCTTTCTTGGTTTACTTTATTTTCTTTTGCATTTACTTCTTCTCTTTGCTTTATTGTTTCTTTTGCTTTCTTACATCCATAGGTTAGTCTTGCATGAAACCATATGTGACTCTTAAGACAAGTAGGGTAAAGTACAAGAGGACTTGTACTGTTATCAAAACATGGTTATCTGTTGTCCTCTCTCCTTATGTAGAATTTGTTGTCTTCAGTCAATGATACACCAATGGAAAACAAGTTATGTTCTAAGTGAATCTTGGTGAAAACACAACACTTGCACTCTAACTAGTACCACCTACTCTAGTTGGTTATTCTGGGGTTAACCCTTGTTAGCTCAATCAAGTCTAGTAAGGTGAGGGGAAAAACGTTAACAAGTATGTCAGAGGTATATATAACATACTTCTCTGAAGGAACAACCTCTTGTGCTCTCAATAATTCGGGATCCATCTTCCGCCTCTGAAATAAATAAGTGCCTATGTATAGTTCTTTAAAAAAAAAGCAAAATGAAACATGAATAAGGCGAAACAAGAGAAAGGCTTCATGTGCAAAGAGGTGATGTAAGTAACTCCACCTGGGTACTGACCAGGATCGCTGGAAGCAGAGCGATGCTTGTGTTCCTGCGTGACTCCATTGGGGTATTGTCCAGGTTTGTTGGTAGCGAAGCAACTCTAGAGATGAAACTTAAACTCTAATAGTCATATTACTTGTGCACTAATATACCCCCCATCCCCAATTGAAACATCTAAGTTGACTTGGCTTGGAATGTGTGCTGACCAATCAATAGAAAGACAGTGCTACATCTTTCACTCAAACTAGTGTGGAAACCACGATGATCAAAGAATCAAAAATACTTCTGGAGGAGTTACACTCGCTTTCCACAAAACAAGGTCCACTCACAGAGCTGGAGTTCTACCAGTGTGTCACCAATGTTGTAGCAGCTACAACCATCCTCTAAAATTTTTCCTTAGCTACGTTTTAGAGCCTCCTTACCAACCATCCTTAGCAGCATGTCTTACGCTACCCAGCTACTTATTCTTTCAGTTGGGTTTCTTTGGCATAACAGCTTGTGTTCACTAACTTATTTGTCTTTCATTTTCAAGTTGACCTCCCATGACTTGGTCTCAAACTAGTTCTTGTGCAGACTTGGAAAACTGCACATCACTAGAGGACAACCAGCCTTGCTCTTCGAAATTGCATAGTGCATCCTATTAGCTAGCACTACTCTCTATAATTGTGTAGAGCAGGCATGCAACCTTCCCCAACAAAATTATGCAAAGCATCCCATCACCCACCTTGCTCTCAGAATTTTTGCGGTTCTGGCTAGAATCCTTGGCTTAAGTCCAGAAATTACACATAGCCTAAAGGGCAGCGAGAGCCACTCAGCCTAGAAACTGTGCAGAAGTCATCCCAAGGCTTATAGACTGTTGCATGTGTTCACAAGTTGACCAGTTCCCTCCAGGAATGTGAAATATTTCCTTGCATGCATGGGTAGTTTTTCTAGAAAAAAAATAATAATAAAAAAAAAACATCCCTAGATTTTAGGGATCTATTTTTAGCAACTAGGGGTTACATGCAAAAGTCGTTTTAGAAACCTCTAGCCAAGTGTCGCTTTTTCCTAGAATTGTGGCATACGCGTCATAAGCTCGATCTTGTAAAAACTATTTATTCGATGCTTTAGAGCTCATTCTTCACTTTGATCTTGGAGCTCTGGTATTCCCAACACATCTAGGAACCTTCGACACACTCATCGCATTTTTCAGGGTATGTCCGCTTTTCATGTCTTTTGATTCTTTTTCGTCGATTTTCGTATTTTGTTTTGTGTGAGTGCTTTTTTCTTGCTTTTATTGAACACTTGTTGTCATTTCATTGCATGTTAGTTTGTAGAAGCATTTTTTTGAGTTTTGCATTACATTTTCTTGTTGTTGCATGTATGACATTGTTTCTGCACAAACGGTCGGCGTTGTAGCGACTCGCTTCACACACTTCGTTGTTTTCCAATATTACTGAATCCTGCACTTACTGATTGCATGCATGTTCATTCACTCATGTTTGTACCATCTCTGCACGTGCATTCAATCCTTATTGATTTTCAATCGCACGTTGGCGGGTCTAACCTTCCTTGGCCCGGACCTTGCCTTGCCCGGCTTTCACTATGCATTTCTGGAATGGAAGGCCTTGCCTTGCTCCCAGTAATTGCACAGAGGTTGCCTCACACTGGCCTCCCAGGCTATGCTCTACGCAAGTTTGCGAGACAATGCCTCAGTTGGCCCCCGGGATTGTGCAGTGCAATTTCCCGGGTAGCAGTCATGCTGACTGAAACTAAGCATTGCGTAGTTCCATTCCTCAACAGGCTAAGATGGACTGTGCTCTGCAAAGTTTCATCAGTCAGTTCATTCACTAGTAGCCTGGACTGTGCTTTGCACAGTTTCAACAGTCAGTCTCCCAAATAAAACTGCACAATTTTCCGAGTCAGTTAATCAAGTGTGTTGCATGTCAGTCCTCGAGTTGATTTTGATTTTCAGATTACATTTTGCTTCCCATGAGTGTTGCTATGTCTCCAGGTATCACACATGTTCAACAGTCTCTCAGGAGTGCATGTACAATGGCTTCCAAGAGAGCAGGGTCAAAGGACACCATTGAGAGCACAACTAGAGATGTGGTTAAGAAAGTGTCTATGAGCTTGCCCATCTATGAAGATACTAAGTTGTTCATAGACAAGGAGATCAAGTTCACATGGTAGGACATCAATGACATCTTCTCAGGCACCTTTGAGGATAATCTAGAGGACCACATTATCTATCTCAACATACACACGTCTGGCTTGTACCGAGTTGCATGCAGGTATCCCGCATTTCAATGTGCAGACATGATCCACTAGATTGTCTCACATACTGATCCAGAGACAATGGTACTAAGCAGTGTCAGTGGAACAAAACTTACTACCTTCAGGGCAAAGAACTTTTAGGAGATTAATCACTTTCCGCGGTCAGTGGACAAAATGGATGCTCTCTTCACCAATCCCGGAAGCAATGCGAACTCAAGAGACATCTTGAAGAGCTGGGTGAGAGAACCGTCTAAGTTCAGGACAACACCCACCAGGTATACAAGACAAAGGCACTGCGGAAGGCTTATCATTTCTTGGTCATCTTCACATGCTTCTTATACGACCAAGAGAGTACAGAAACCTTCCCATAGAGTTGGGTGGTTGTGTTGGATTAGCTGGTGAACAAAAGAAGAGCTTTCAATTGGTCTGACATGTTGGCTCTCCAACTGAAGGAGCAAGTAGCAAATGCATGACTTTCGCCCAAGGGTCATAAGGTAAAGTTATTCACGTCTGCCTACATTCTTGATTCAATCTGTGCCCGTCAACAGTTCCCTAGCTTGGGTTGGGCATGGACACCTTCTGAAACCTTTGTGCACATCTATTGCAGGTTGTTTTTCGAGTGAAGCGCCCGTGGAGTTATACTACATCTATCAAACCACTTCATCACCCCAGTGTACAAGATGATCTTTGAGCAGGATCCGCCTTCCATGTCACAAGAAGAAATGGAGGCATTGGTTAACATAGCATATTGTTATGCGTCACCCCTTGGCACCTTCATTCAAATGTACACCATGGAGAGGGCTTCGCATGTGTTACCGAAGTTTTCCATGGACAAGATATTCATGCAAGAGGTTGCATACCACATATCGACAAGGTTGTCAGTGAGACTACACAAGAAGAAGAAGGCACCTTGGCCCACTCTTCCTTTGTGTATCAGGTTGTATGAGATCCAGAGTCTCAAGCATGTTGAGGCTGAGATGAAGGAATTCAAGAGGTTCACCTTCGACACTAGAAGTTTCAATCTATATGACCAACATTTCTTAGTGAAAGATCAATGTACGAGAGTGTATCATCCTTGGATACACGAGGCATGTCATTGGTGTGAGGAAGACCCATGGAGATACTATTATAACTCCTCAAGGCTCAATGAACCAATCATAGTGGTTGTAGAATGGTTAGTAGCGCACAAGGAAACAACACTTGACAGAGTAGAAACTACAGCAGTAGCAGAGATAAGAATACCTGCGTCGGACAAAGACAAAAGGAAGATTGTCAACAATGCAGAGGCGGACAAAGCTACAATTTCAAGGAAGATCCACTTGTAGTAAGAGTAGCTTTGGAACTTGAAGAAAATAAGAGATAGCGCAACAGAATGATTGCATAAAGACAAAGGGAGAAGAAGAAACTGGAGGAGGAGGAGAAGAAGTTGCAGGAGGTGAAGCAACAACTAAGGGAAGAACAAGAGCTGTGCAGAAGGGAGAAGGAAGTGCAACAGGAACAGGAATAGTGGAAGTGCAGTGTGCACACATTGACGAAACTGCGCAAATAAAATTTATTGACTCATCACAACTAGCAGATAGAAAACAGGGTGAGTAGTCGCAGGATCAAGACTTTGTTGAGGAGATTAAACAGATGTTGGAGCAAATGGACATGGATTTGGTTCAGCCGAAATAGGATCAGGATACAGACCTCATGGACCTAGAGGTCACTCCACCGACTTCACCAGATCTGTGAGCAGAGCAAGTCCCAAGTGATCAAGGAGACACTGAAATCCTTTAGGACAATCTGGAAGCAGATGTACACAACATATCCTTTGAAGAGTCACAACACAAATTTGTGCAGTCGCGCAGAGTTCCGACTCCGAATGTCCATGCATCTCCAGCGTAGTTTCAAGAACAAGTGATCATTTCTAATGTGCACAAACATCCAACTGCATTGGTTGATTCCACAAGGAATATGCTAAAGCCTCCAGCTCAACTGTGAGATTCTTGATAGCTGAGAATGAGCGAGTGACTAAGGAATTACAAGAAGCCAAGCAGAGAGAAGAGCAAGCTACAACATCCGCCAGAGCAGAGTTGAGGAAAGTGATACTTGATGAAGTATCGTCTCTCGAGAAAGGAATGTGGAAGCTATACTTTAGGTTCATCACCGTGCATAAGTGAGGTGTCAATCTCAATGGTTGGCAACACTGTCATGCTAGGAGAGCGTGCATATTGACAAACATACACACTATTGTCGATCACATGTAGATATGGAAAATGAGGTACAAGGGAGCCATGTTGTACTTGCAAATATGATGAAGCCAAAGGCAGTGGAGTTGAAAGCACGAATCCGGAGTCAGATCTGGAACTATGAGGAATTCCCATGGCTCATCACCAGCTTACAAGCTTCACATGCACGAGTGTTCAGGAGCATGGATGTCATTGTGTGCATGCATGCGATCCCATCCATTGGCACACTCACCGAAGCGAAAGCAAAGATCCAAGTCTAGTTGAAGTTAGACATGTACTTCGAGCAGTTGAAGTGCATAACCACCAACGCAAATTTGCAGATGAGCGCAAACACCATGCACAAGTATGTTGTTGGTCCGGCCGTACTCAAGACCATGATGTGCATGCTACATGACAAGTTGGACAGAGGTGCCAGATCAATGTACTCAGATGCAACAGAGGAAAGAGTTCACTTTCAAAAGGATGTCACCATGGAGTACACGGACACCATAGCAAACTACCAAGCCTAGCATCAGTTAGCCACCAACGATCACCAAGAGGATGTCGATGAGTTAGTTTTCCCACAACTATCTTAGTATCAGTGATGTCTTCTATGGATTAATCAAGCCCATTTTTGTCTCACATGGGTACATGTGTAGAGTGTATTGTAAACATGTTGTAAAGTGAAAGACCAGGTGTCAATAGTTGAATATAAACAATCATGTGTAAGTTGAAGAGTCGTGAGGGTAGTTACAGATTCACAAAGGGGAATGTCAAGTGTCACCCCACCCTTTTCTATATATAGAACCTCATAACTCATTGTACAGGCTTTTGGGAGCCAAGCTTCTAATAGGTATAACTTAGAGAAAGCTTGGAGTGTATTGTAACAAGCCTTGGCTTCTCGACAGTGCACAGCGAGTACATCTCTTTGGAGGAGTAGGCGGTAGTGATTGTAACGTTCCACTATCGGGGCTAGTGGTTGTCATGGTTGTATGTATGATTTGATATTTCACTCTTTTAATATAACAGAGCCAACACATTTCATGCATGTATTGTTATTTTAGTTTGACTATTCTTGTTACTCTAACAATGTATGTAGTTGTAACTTATGCATGTATGTATGGACTATTTTGTATATGTTTGTATGAATCTTATCAAAGCATGTTGTTGGTTTAACTCATCACTTTGGATTTTTGACAATTCTGCTTTCCATCTTGTGATGTCTTTCAACTTGTGTGCTCCCTTTCAAGTTGCATACTATTACAGGCTTCTAAGGGGCACACTCCTCTCCCCTTTTGTGTGTTAGAGCCTTTCCATGCATCTTTCCTGACTTGCTGCCAGGTCACACCCATGCTTCCATCAAGGACATCTCACTTACCTCTGAGTGCAACCGTAGTCAAGGTGATATCGTACCATCCACTACTGGGACTCCTATTCCAAACAGTCTGAGGTCTAGTTGGGACTTCTCACCAGGGAGATCCCCTAACATGTTTGTGGTTCCAACACCATCAACATTTCTGGTGCTAGAAGGAGGGCCAGATCACAAGCTAAGTCCTCACAATCTGTTTTGAATCTTTGCACATCTATCATGGATTTTGTTACATTTCACCCTCCAAAATGTTAGTCTAATGCACATATCTTTGAAGTCAAGAGGGAGTTCTGGGATAACTTGTTAGAAATCACGTATGATGGTGAAGGCAAAGTAGCCTGCCATGAACACTTAGATGACTTCCATGCACTCATTGAGAGATTGGAAGGTTCCACTGAAACACAGGCCCATATACTTCTCGCACACACACTTCGTGACTACCCATTGCTATGGTGTAGCATGTTGCCTCACAACTCTGTGCACTCATTCAAACAGTTCAGTGATCAAATAGAATCTAGTTTTCACCATTTTGATCCTAAAGCACTTGATAAGAGAATGTTACAACAACGGAAGGCCCCCCATGAATCTCTAATGGAATTTTGGGAGCACTTCTTCTCTATTTTGAAGCTCTGAAAAGTAAGATGAAGTTCCAAGACCCTTTTGCAAGATATGAGTATCTCTATATCACATCAATTTATCCAAAAGTAAAAAAAATCTAAAACCCTGCTCAGCATACTTCGGTTTTGTAGCTGCGCAATTTCAGGCAGACACAGTCGTTGTCACAAGTGACTATCTGCCTTCCTCTCATCAAATAGCTCCACCCTCATAGAGTGATGTGGGAGAGTGTGCACATAAGTCTGTTGAACTGTCACATCCTCCCACCCCCACTACTCTCAATTTCTACGTAGATTTGGTTGGAAATCCCATGGGTTGTCATATGCACTTTTTACCTCAACCTCTGTCCCCGTGTTCTGCTGATCCTTTGGATTGTACTATCTTGTGTTCTTTTGTTCTGGAATCCACACTTATTGTGAATGAGGATCAAGCTATCGACGGAGTTGATGTTGCACAACCAACCTGTGATGTCATTTACGATGAGTATGATTGGGAATTCTAACATGAACCCGCGGTGAAGGATGACCTCCTTCTATTTGTGCCTCCTCCGCTTTTTCCTGACATCTTTAGTGATTCTGTTATTTCTTGTTTTCCTTGTGAAAAATTCTCCCTAGATGCATCTACTTCCGATCATTTTCAGAACACACCTAATGTCAGTCCAGCATTTGATAGCGGAGAGGACAAATCCTTCATTGAGAATCCACTCGATTTTGCATCTACTTTTTCTGGAAATGCAGAGGGTGAACATTCTTGTTTCTCATCTACTCTTCTCTATGATTCATCGAACCATGAGGATGTCGATGAACTCATTGATTTTTCTGATTGTAGTTGTCGTGAACTCTTTACTCTTGTATTCGCTCACAATGTTGATTCAATTGGTGTTGATCTTTCCAAGCCACTTGTTTATGATGAACTATATGTCGATGAAGTTGAAACCCTGTGGGCTATCGAGGCAATTGAGCCAGAGCTGATGGTTATGGCAAGCCCTCGCTATCCTGAGGTTAGTTTCACTTCTGATCAGGAAATTTTTGAACCAACCAAGGCTCCCCATCACTCATCTGTATGCATTGAATATCAATACAATACACAGATTTTTCTTCCTCCACCTGAATCACATGATCCTATTGCCTATGAATTGGAGGAATCATACACATCAATCACACTTGCAAGTCATAATTTATCTCTAATTCTCATGTTTGATTGTCTTTCATGGTCAAAAGAGTGTGCATGCTTATCATCTACACGCAGTGTGTCAACGCACCATGTTAAGTCCGCAAAATTCTTGTCTTGCGCTTTCACTCTTTTCTTTTTTGTGGACGTGTTTAAACTCGAAGTGTGTTTGTCTTCATTGTTATATCTTTTATATTTGTTGGTTTGCATAACTATGCTTTTCACAAACCATGCCTTCACCAACATGGGTCAACCAATGCGCCGGTGGCTGCATTTGAAATATCACTTCACGTGATCAGGCCCATGCATAGTTAGCTTAGGAGTTGGAGTAGTGTTTTCTTTGTGTCTTCTTTGCTTGCATGAAAACTTTGATTTCTTTGTTTATTTGATTGCTTGCTTGCTTTTCTTTTGCATTTGCTTCTGCTCTTTGCTTTATTGTTTCGTTTGCTTCTTTACGTCTGCAGATTAATCTCACATGAAACCGTGTGCGACTCTTAAGACAAGAAGGGTAAAGTACAAGAGGACTTGTATTTCTCTCAACACTTGGTTATCTATTGTCCTCTCTCCTTATGCAAAACTTTTGTTTCTTCAGCCAATGATACACCAATGGAAAATATGTTCTATTCAAAGTGAATCTTGGTGAAAACGCAACACTTGCGCTCTATCTAGTACCACCTACTCTAGTTGTTTGTTCTTGGGTTAACCCTTGCCAACTCAGTCAAGTAGAGTAAGGTGAGGGGGAAAAACTTATGAAGTATGTCAGAGGTATATAACATACTTCTCTAAAGGAACAACCTCTTATGCTCTCAAAAGTTGGGATCCCTCTTCCGCCTCTGAAATAAATAAGTGCCTATGCACAGTTCTTTAAAAAAAATAAGAAAAATGAAAAATGAATAAGGCCAAAGAAAAGAAAGGCTTCCTGCGCAAAGAGGTGATGCAAGTAACTCCGTAAGGGTATTGACCAGGCTTGCTGGCAGTGGAGCGATGCTTGTGTTCCTGCGTGACTCTGTCGGGGTACTGTCTAGGCCTGCTGGCAGCGGAGCAACACTAGAGATGAAACTTAAACTCTGACAGTCTGTTGAAGCCCCGAAAATTGGGTCTACAAAAAGGGGGATACCCACCCAGTCCAGACCTTGGTTAGCAGCTCCTTTTCCGTTTGGTGTAGTGAGTCCGACTGGGGATATGGGACCAGTTTCCCAATTTATGTGTGTGTGTGTGTGTGAAGAATTGATATTTCCCTTCTAAAAGTTCCTAAGTGAGATGCTCTAATTCTAACTCTAACCTAATAACATGCAAATTTTATTCTAATAAACAGAAACATCTAATTCTACACTAACCCGGGGTGTAATCCTTCTGTTATGCGATCTAAAATAATTTCAAATAACAATTGGTAGTAAAGATCATTCAACTGCTATGAGAAAAGAATTCAATAAAGATGAACCACTTCGTATAAAAAGTTAGATGAAACAGTTGTGAAAAACATATCGCATAATAAGTTATTCATACATTAAGCATAAATAAATAGCTATCACTGTACAAAAGTGCCAAATGATAACTCAAGCATTCACACATCAATATATAAACAACTGAACTTGAATATCACTTTTAACACAAAAGGCAGAAATAGTTAAGAGATAGAAGTACCATTTATAACTAGTCCTACTCATGGGCTTCAAGTGGTAATGATTTATCTCTTCTTAATCCAACATCCACTAAGAGTACAGAAGTGCAACATCAGTAGCAGATATTAAATGCATATATCAATAAATCTTGTTCCATTCATTCATCAAAACCTCCTCAGAGGGTACAAAAGTGCATGTTCTGGGGATAAGTTTTTGACAAATTTCAGGACCCTTCTCTAAATGCATGAGAAGGGTTTAAATACTACTTAACTAAACCTAAAAATAACTTATTACAAAAATGTAGGGTGTAGTTTAAATCACTGTCCTTACTTTGAGCAAAAAGCAAACTAAAAATACTAAAATTACTAACTAACTGAGTATCTGATCCTTGAAATCGCACGCGTTCAACATCTGTTTGAGCAGAGTCGGCTGGCCGACTTCCGATTTCAGCTGTGCTGAGAAAACAGAATCGGTAAGAGCTGGCGCCATCTTCTCGGCAGAATTGATGATACACTTGAGAGTCATGCACTGGCTATGTGGTTTTACCAAGTACATCCAGTAAGAATCCCAATTCAACTTGGTTAACCTTTGGATTGATTTTGCCTTTTCTTGAGCCTTCTGTTTCCAGTCTGCCTGTAGTTGTTGCGCCTTTGGTAGATACCATTTTGAAGATATTTCTAACAAATACTAGTGGTCTAGGATTCAAGTTTTACTTTTTACCTCTATCGTTGCTTTCTTGCAAATTCTTGGGCTTGCAGGTGACTGAGCAATTAGAAGCTTTCCTTTTCAAGAAGTTTTGCTCAGCGATGAGCAATTAGCGCCTCGGAAACTGCATCCATTTCTTGATCCAGGCTTCCTTGATACGTTTTTCGCCTTTTGCGCTTTTTCTTTCAGCGGATATAAAGCTCAAAATTTGTAAAAATAATGGTTCCGTAAGCTCTTGATCCTGAGTCTTAAATTGTCTGTTTCTGATATCCATGTTGTCCAGTATCCATTTAACCATGTCTTTGTATGGAATAATTTTGGGCCTCGACGCTATTTGGTGTAAGAACGAACAAGCTAGCTCTGTAAGGGATGCTTTGGAGGAACTATATGAACCTGCAGTAGCCTCGACCTCCATTACTCTAGGATTCTCTTCCTCAAGTAGATTGTACATGCCTTCCTAGGTAGCAATACCAGCGTCTCGGTTGCAGGCGGTGTCTATATACAAGGGCGCCATTTCCTTCTCTTAAGAGCTCGGGGCTTTGCCTTTCTTTCCCATAGTATCCTGAGTACTGCTTTGTATCGTTCTCTGTTCTTCATTCCTGTAATTTACAAGTGAAGTGAGAATAATGATAAGGAAAGGTGACGGGAAAGCTTTAAATGCCGAAGACATATAAAATACACCACCTTATGTGAAATGATTTTTTGATAAGCACGAAACCCTATTCCATTAATTACTGGCAACTAACTCATTAATTGGCATTAAAGCGCATAACCAGGTCTCGGTTTATGGAAACTAATTTTTTGAACCACGAGCCCACAAGATCTGCGATGAAGCGATTTTGTGATTTGCTTCACAATATCGCAGATCGCAACATCGCAGAATCACGACATCGCTTTCTTGCTATATCGCAAACTTACAATATCGCATTATCGCATTGCCGCTTTTATCGCAATATCACAGAATTTCTCTATCACAATATCGCAATATCGCGATATCGCGGGAGCGTGGCATATGACAATTTTCGTTAATCTGTTTCCTACGATTTGCGATATGTGCCATCGCATATCGGCAGTTTTAAAGTTTTTCAATGGAAGTGGTGTTCGACGCATGCGATGCGATATATGTCTGTAGTCCCATATCACGATTTCACATTTTAAGAATTTGGTTTGCAAGGGGGTATTCATGATCCTTTTGCGATGCTATATTTCCCAAGGAATAATGCTACTTTACCATAAAACTTAGGCTTTTGATTTTTTAAGGGTTTTCTCCTAAGTTTAAGATGGTAAGTTTTATTGAAAAAGGAAATATAAGCACTAGTTGATTTTTTAAATTTTTGACTAAGGGTCCCCACTTATTTAGTATTACTAATAACATTAAATAAGAAGGGGGGTTGTTGCTGGCCACAACAATTGGCGATTCACTTGGAAGAACCAGTTATCTCTGTTTTTCTTTTGAATTTTCTAACTTCCAAAACAGAAAATTTTCCAGGAAATTAAACTTTATTATAGAAAGACAAAGTACATTATGCTTTTACCTATCAATGATATTTTGTTTCTTCTATTTTCAACTTTGATTATTTACTCCCTCAAGCTAGTCCTTGTATCTACATCAGTTATTACTTAGTTTATAAAGATAAAAACAAAGCCTTCTCTGTAAATCAGTTTTGAATATGCTCATTTGTCGTAGGTAGAGCCTCTGCTGCCAGCAGGCGTTTATAGCCTCGACAGGGTTACCTGTTACCCAGCAATGATCCTGTATCCTACTTAGAGAAATTTACAATTTTCAAAGAGAAATCCATATCCACACTTATCGCTTTCATTTTATTTTTTATCCTTAAAGAACAATGTCTTGGTTTGGTAGCCAATTTATGACACAGTCATTCACTGATTTATAGCTTTGCTAAACAAGCTGGCTCGTGATGAGACCCCTTGTCTTTTGATTGCAACAATCTTGAGTCATTTCCCTGTTGTGGTATGCAGTATTGGCAAAGTCAGCAAGCTATAATATCTATGATCATGATAAGTCGGCTCGTGATGAGACCTCTTATTCTTTAAGTTAAAGTGTATCATTGGATCATTCCCTGAATGTTGTAGCTTCCTAGGTGGGGAGGAAGTCATTGTTTCCTTAAGAAGGCTCTGGAAGGCAATAATAGAGTTTTTTGGAAAGAGATTTTCTACAGAGAATCTTCGTTTTATTATTGATACCTTTCATTGGACTGATGCAAAACAATTTCTTTACTAAAAGTCGTTTTTTATCAAAATTTATACAGTTGAAACTAGTATCATTTCTAGGCCTAGAACTTTTAACTGTATCTTTCAATAATAATGATCAATTTTCTAAAAAGAATTCTATTTATACAAGTGAAAAACAAAATCTAAAAGAGAATTTATGTCTTTTTCATGAATCCCGAATGTAAGCATTTATAACCGGTTTTATTATGAAACTAGAACAACTATTCTACAAAATAGAAGAATGATCTCCTATGGAAAATATTTTTGAGAATCTGACCGTTAATAGGTAAAGAATCTCTTTTTCCTGTTAAATCCTGTAACATAAATGTAGATGGACCTATGACTTCTATGATTTGGAAAGGGCCAAGCCACATTCGTTGAAAATTTGTATGTTTCCCTTTTTCCTCATGAGCCTTGTCCCATTTTAACACTAGATCTCCCATCTGAAAATCCCTTTTGGATATCATATTGGAATCAAAAGAGGCTTTTACTAAGGCTTGATGATGAGCGTGAGTTATCTTGGCCTGTTTTCGTTGTTCTTCTAACTTGATTATTTCCTGTTGTCTTAGTTGTAAGGAAGAAGTTGGTGTTCCATCAATATATTGAACCAAGGATAAAGAGGGAATTGCCAAATGAGTTGGAAGAACCACTTCTTTCCCATAAACTAAATTAAAGGGAGAAGTGCCGATTGAGGCTTTCTGCATTATTCTATCTGTCCATAAAGTGTATATCAAGATTGATGCCAATTTTTATGATTTTGGTCAATGGTTCGCTTAATGATTCTGATTAAATTCTTATTTGTACATTCAGCTAGCCCATTCCCTTGTGGGTAATAATTGGTATAGTATTTGAGTTTGAAACCTCTTTTGAGTGCAAATTCAGTCATTGCATTACCAGAAAAATATGATGCATTATCAAACATTAAAGTAGAAGGCAACCCAAACCTGGTGATTATGAACTGATCTATGAACTCGATGATATTTTCAGCATTAGCCATCTTGAGTGGAACTGCTTCTACCCATTTAGTAAAGTAATCTATTGCTGTAAGGATATATCTATGCTACTTAGAAGAGTGAGGAACGATCTCACCTATTATGTCCAATCCCCACTGATCGAAAGGCTGCTCAATGTTAACTGGTTGCAGTGGCAAGGATGGTTTCTTTTGTCTCCCAGCAGCGGTTTGACAGACTTGACATTTCCTCACGTAGTTATGTGAGTCTTTGAACAATGTGGGCCAGTAATAGCCTGCACGTAAGATTTTATGAGTAGTTGCATCTCCAGTGTAGTGTCCACCTGCAAGCCCATCGTGGAGTTCCTGCAATACTTTTTCAACTTCAGATTTCTCAAGACATCTAAGGAGAACAGAATCATAATTTATTCTAAAAAGAACATCATTCACGAGCTGATATTGTTTGGCTTTCAACCTTAGAGCTCTTTTATTGGTATGATCGAGGTTTGAAGGAGCATATCCATTCTTTAGATAATAAATGATATCAGCGTATAATGACTCAACATCGTTTAGGCTTACCTCGCACATTTGTATCTCTGCAGATGGAACTTCGGACTTGAGCGATGCTCCTGCTAGCATTTTGCAAAAGCCTTGACCTTTTACAATATTTGTTGGTTTGATTTCTACGTCATATTCTTGTAAGGCGGTAACCCAATTGGCTCTTTTATCTCCCACATCCTTCTGTACTAGAAGATTTCTTACCGCTGGAAACGGTACTATGATTTTTGTACGTGTTTTGAGTAGAAAAGGTCTGAAATATTAAATTGCTTTGAAAACAACATAAGCTTGTTTCTCCACATCTGAATAATTCAACACAACCCCTTGTAAATTGGAACTAAAAAAAGCAATTGGGGCTTTTGCCTTTTCTTGATTTACTTGAGTGAGTATCGCAGCATATGATCTATCAGAGGCAAATGTATATAAAATAAAAGGATCGGAAAAATTTGGAGTTGCTAAAGATGGAGCATTAATGATTGCTTGTTTGATCAGATTGAATGCCTCATGTTCATCTTGTCCTCATTTAAAGTTTGAGTTCTTTTTAATCATTGCTTGTAAAGGAGACACAATTCTTGAAAATATGGAACAAATCTCTTTACAAAATTAATCTGGCCAAGAAAAGATTGCATGGCTTTCTTGTTGTGAGGTAGGGGTACTACAGAAATCTCCTTGATTCTGTCAGGATCAATGTGAATTCCAGATTTTGACACTATGAATCCAAGAAGTTTTCCTTCACTTAATGCGAAAAAAGATTTTTTCGAGTTAAGTGAAATCCCATACTTTTGACAACGTTGGAAGATCTGTTTTAAATCTCTAAGATGATTGTTTCGTTTCTTGGAATATACAGTTATATCATCCAAATAGATTACCACCGATTTATTAACTAACCCTTTGAATGTGATGTCCATAGCTCTCTGAAATGTGGCACCAACATTAATCAGACCAAATGGCATCTTTTGATATGCATATGTGCCCCATTTAGTTCTGAATGTGGTTTTTAATTGATCATCGGGATGTACCAACACTTGATTGTATCCTGAGAATCCATCCAAGAAGGACATCAATTCTGAGCCTGTAACCGCCTGTAGTATTTGTTCCATGGGAGGTAATTGAAAATTGTCCTTTTGGCAGGCTTTGTTAAGATTTTGAAAGTCAATACAGATTCTAATGTCTCCATTTTTCTTTCTAACAGGGACCATATTGGAAACCCATTTGGAATGTCGAACGGGAAAAATTATCTTGCTTTCAATAACTTATTGAGTTCAGATTTGATCTGGTTTTCTAACTTGGGATGGATCTTTCTCAACTTTTGTTGGACAGATTTTTCATTGTCTATCATTGGAATAGTATGTTGGATGATGGATGTCTCATATGTTTTGAGTTCATCGTAATTCCAAGAAAAGACACTTTTGTATTGTCTCAAGAGACGAATATACGCTAATTTTTCTTCAGGAGCTAGACCAAGGCCTAGATTGATATTCTGTGGTTTGGTATCAGTTCCTAGATTTACTAATTCATAATTCAATGTTGAGCTTTGGAGTTTTGAATTGGTAGATCTTTTAAACCGATCTTTCAAATCATAAAGATCTTCTAACTTGACTACTGACTTAGGTATGGCATTGTTAGTGCTATCTTGTTGCAATTGTCGGTCATGTTGGTCTTCGTCAATTATTTGATTGGTGTAGGATCCTTCAGATGTGAGGAAACTCACAATATCAGGATCGTCATTGAAAATCCTCCAATTGGTAATGTTATCAGGAATAGATGGTCTAAAAATTAATTCAATTGAAAATCGATCAGGGCTAAAATCTTCTGAAGGAATGAGTTTGGAAGCTACGTTAGCTAAGAGGTCTACTTTAGCATTTTGGAGTCTGGGAATTGATGAAATATTAAATGCTATAAAGTGTTTAGTTAGATCTTGGATTAAAGATTGGTAATGTTTTAAATGACCTGATAAACAATGTATAATATTACGTACCTATCTGATTACAATTTCAGAATCTCCAAAAACTTGAAGATATTTGACGTCTAATCCGATTGCTTTGTACAACCCTTGGACTAAAGCCTCGTATTCTGCTGTGTTGTTCGTGCAATCAAATTCGAGTCTGCAAGTTAGCATAGTCTTATCTCCCTTTGGACTTATTAACATGCATCCTGCTCCTGCTCCTTCGTTAGACTTAGAACCATCAAAAAATAATTTCCAAAATAAAGATTTATTTATAGGACTATCTATAAAATTGATACATCTAGAACTATCTGTTTGAGAGAAATTTTCTACTTGAGATAAAACAGAATGTTCTAAGTAAGGTGAAGTATGAGCATTAAAATTTCCTAGGAAAGAATCTACTGAGTAGTTGCCAATGATGTTAGAATTATATGCTACTGGTTCATTTTCTCCCTCGAGTATTGTTACTATGTATTTCCGAAGTCTTTCCCGCTCAACTTTTATCTAATTTGGTTTACCATTGCAAGGGAGCCACATGTGCGACCAATCAGTTGTAAAGTATCCATGAAGTTTTTCTGACCAATCTCTGCTAAGAATTAAGCCATAAAATTCTGGAATATCAGCAACTAAAATATCGATTACTTGACATACCTTTAGGTTGGATGACAGCCTTATGGTGACCTGATTTAATTCGCCAATCACTTCGACTTACGATCGATCTAGCTGAACTATGCGCACAGCGGATTTCTGTGGTTGAACATTCAATTTTGCACATATTGATCTTGGTAAAATATTCGATGAAGCTCCAGAATCCACCAAGCAACTATGCATATTTTTATTGAAAATTTCATAAGTAAGAAGAAATGGGGGAGTATGAGATATCGATCTTCCTCCAATTAAGGCGATATCATTTGGATCAACTTTATTCATCGTATTAGTTGGAGGTCTTCCCATGTCATGGGAAGCTTGAGAGATTACAGCGGCTGGTAAAGGTGCAACTGGTACAACATGCAATTCTTTCAAAAGTACCTTTTGCTGGTGTTTTAACTTGCTCAATTCGAAAAAAGTAATATTGGCCCTAGTATTTTTCATGTCTTCTATGATATGATACTCAATTTCATCTGAAACGATCAACGTTTTAGATGGAGTTGATGGGTCTGTTTGGACTGGGCTGGTTTGAGTCACTTTAGATGACGTTTTCTTGGCTGCGACTTTAGCCTTAGTCATTGAGCTTGCACTCTTTGGCTTAGGTGTAGGTTGAGGAGGATCAAGTTGATTTCTGCTGCGAGTGCTAACCGGGGATGCCTCTTGATCCTCTTCGTCTAGGAGGATGAAATCCCACATACCTTGTAATTCAACAACTTCTTCTTCATTGGTATGTTCTTCAGTAGCGATTTCCTCTTCTTCTTCTTCGGATTCAGCACTCGTAATAGCATTAGGGGGTTTGGAATCGGTCGTAGGGTTTCTTTTAAAAGCTCTGTATGGATTTTTAGAAGAAGTTTCTGCCACTTGTTTCTTAATGTCGACCATCTCGTTAGACATGGTCTTCAAAACTTTTTGTAATCCTTCTAAATCGAATGGATCTTTCAATTGTTTTTTCTTGGGATCTTCCTTGAAAGACACTTTCTTAGAATTTCGTTCTTCTATTGCATTTTTCTTTTCTAGGGCTGTAATACGTTTCTCTACTGCTATTGCTTCTTTCATATTTTCAACTAAAGTTGTTTTGTTAGCCCTATCAACAAAGATTGCTATGTTTGATGGTAAAGCAGTAATGTATGATTCACTTTGCACTTCTTCGCTAGGCTGGGAAGCAGCAGGAATTTTATTTAAGATTTTATTGAAACGTAAATTGAAATCTTTGATAGGTTCTTTTGACTTGGCCCTAAGGTTAGACAGGTTGTTGATCAATGTCGTCGTAGACCTATCATCACCAAACTTAATCAAGAATTGTTCTTGGAAAATCTCCCAACTAGTAATAGATCCAGAGGGTAGTGAGAAATACCATGATCTGGCTGTTCCTTGCAGAGTATAAGGAAAAAGTCGAACAATTGCATCTTCATTGGTAACTCCATTAAGATTTATGGATAGCATAAAGTTATTTATATGTTCTTCTACTAGCATGCCCGCCTCAGGGTTAAACTTAGGCAGCTATTTTTTAGGATGGGCCGGTAGCTGACTTAAGGGTGCAGGCATTAAGACTTCCCCTGGGTTATTCCATGGAGATTGAGCCATTGTTGAACTGCTAACAGAGGAAATTATAGAATATGATCCCTGCGGTTGAGAAGATGAGGATATTATGACTCCAGATGATTGAGAAGAAGATGTGGTAGTGGCGATGGAATGATGGACAATGATCTGAAGTGGAGGGGTGGATGGTTGACTTCGCGGTGAAGAGGTTGAGATGGATGATGATGGTGAAAGAGTCTCGCTATCGGACCCTTTAGGAGATTTCCTTTCTCTCTTCCTTGTAGGTAGAGGTAACTCGGTTTTCTTAACACCAAATTTTTTACTTTTTAATCTGGTAAGAGGATGAGCAGGGTTATATTACGAAGTCATGTTGCCTTGAGATTTATCAGATTTCTAAGGAGATATAGAAAATCGCTGAAGTTTGTGAATCAAAGATTCAACTTCAGGAGGTTCAATAGTAGACTGTTCTGAAATGTCAGGGTTTGTAGCAGCGACTGTTGCTCCAGCGACTTCTGGCTCTGGATTTACAGATTCTAAATGCAATGGAGAAGTCGGGGGAGAAGGTGAGGGTGATTTACTCTCAGAATGGTATTTAGATTTGGATTTACTTGCCATTCACAGTTCGTGGCCCTCCTTCTAGCGCCAAATATGTTGAAGCCCCAAAAATTGGGTCTACAACAAGGGGGATACCCACCCGGTCCGGACCTTGGTTAGCAGCTCCTTTTCCGTTTGGTGTAGTGGGTCTGACTGGGGATATGGGACTAGTTTCCCAATTTATGTGTGTGTGTGCGAAGAATTGATATTTCCCTTCTAAAAGTTCCTAAGTGAGATGCTCTAATTCTAACTCTAACCTAATAACATGAAAATTTTATTCTAATAAACAGAAACATCTAATTCTGCACTAACCCGGGGTGTAATCCTTCTGTTATGTGATCTAAAATGATTTCAAATAACAATTGGTAATAAAGATCATTCAATTGCTATGAGAAAAGAATTCAATAAAGATGAACCACTTCGTATAAAATGTTAGATGAAACAATTGTGAAAAACATATCGCATAATAAGCTATTCATACATTAAGCATAAATAAATGGCTATCACTGTACAAAAGTGCCAAATGATAACTCAAGCATTCACACATCAATATATAAACAACTAAACTTGAATATCACTTTTAACACAAAAGGCAGAAATAGTTAAGAGATAGAAGTACCATTTATAACTAGTCCTACTCATGGGCTTCAAGTGATAATGATTTATCTCTTATTAATTCAACATCCACTAAGAGTACAGAAGTGCAACATCAGTAGCAGATATTAAATGCAGATATCAATAAATCTTGTTCCATTCATTCATCAAAACCTCCTCAGAGGTACAAAAGTGTATGTTCTGGGGATAAGTTTTTGACAAATTTCAGGACCCTTCTCTAAATGCATGAGAAGGGTTTAAATGCTAGTTAACTAAACCTAAAAATAACTTATTACAAAAATGTAGGATGTGGTTTAAATGACCGTCCTTACTTTGAGCAAAAATCAAACTAAATTAAAACTAAAAAAACTAAAATTACTAACTAATTGTGTATCTAATCCTTGAAATCGCACGCATTCAGCATCTGTTTGAGCAGAGTTGGCTGGCCGACTTCCGATTTCAACTATGCTGAGAAAACAGAATCGGTAAGAGCTGGCACCATCTTCTCGGCAGAATTGATGATACACTTGAGATTCATGCACTGGTTGTGTGGTTTTACCAAGTACATCCAGTAAGACTCCCAATTCAATTTGGTTAACCTTTGGATTGATTCTGCCTTTTCTTGAGCCTTCTATTTCCAGTCTGCCTGTAGTTGTTGTGCCTTTGGTAGATACCATTTTGAAGATATTTCTAACAAATACTAGTGGTTTAGGATTCAAGTTTTACTTTTTACCTCTATCGTTGCTTTCTTGCAAATTCTTGGGCTTGCCGGTGACTGAGCAATTAGAAGCTTTCCTTTTCAAGAAGTTTTGCTCAGCAATGCGTGATTAGTGCCTCAAAAACTGCCTCCATTTCTTGATCCGGGCTTCCTTGATACATTTTTCACCTTTTGCGCTTTTTCTTTCAGTGGATATAAAGCTCAAAATTTGTAAAAATAATGATTCTGGAAGCTCTTGATCCTGAGTCTTAAACTGTTTGTTTCTGATATCCACGTTGTCCAGTGTCCATTTAACCATGTCTGTGTATGGAATAATTTTGGGCCTCGCCGCTATTCGGTGTAAGAACGAACAAGCTAGCTCTGTAAGGGATGCTTCGGAGGAACTATGTGAACCTGCAGTAGCCTCGACCTCCATTACTCTGGGATTCTCTTCCTCAAGTAGATTGTACATGCCTTCCTAGGTAGCAATACCAGCATCTCGGTTGCAGGCGGTGTCTATATACAAGGGTGCCATTTCCTTCTCTTCAGAGCTCTGAGCTTTTCCTTTCTTTCCCATAGTATCCTGCGTACTGCTTTGTATCATTCTCTGTTCTTCGTTCCTGTAATTTACAAGTGAAGGGAGAATAATGATAAGGAATGGTGACGGGAAAGCTTTAAATGCCGAAGACATATAAAATACACCACCTTACATGAAATTATTTTTTGATAAGCACGAAACCCTATTCCATTAATTACTGGCAACTAACTCATTAATTGGCATTAAAGTGCATAACCAGGTCTCGGTTTATGGAAACTACTTTTTTGAACCATGAGCCCACAAGATCTGCGATGAAGCGATTTTGCGATTTGCTTCACAATATCGCAGATTGCAACATCGCAGAATCACGACATCGCTTTCTTGCTATATCGTAAACTTACAATATCGCATTATCGCATTGCCGCTTTTATCGCAATATTGCAATATCACGATATCGTGGGAGCGTGGCGTCTGAAAATTTTCGTTAATCTGTTTCCTGCAATTTGCGATATGCGTCGTCGCATGTCGGCAGTTTTTAAAGTTTTTCAATGGAAGCAGTGTTCGACGCATGCGATGCGATATATGTCCGTAGTCCCATATCGTGATTTCGAATTTTTAGAATTTGGCTTGCAAGGGGGTATTCATGATCCTTTTGCGATGCAATATTTCCCAAGGAAGAATGCTACTTTACCATAAAACTTAGGATTTTTTATTTTTTAAGGGTTTTCTCCTAAGTTTAAGATGGTAAGTTTTACTGAAAAAGGAAATATAAGCACTAGTTGATTTTTTTAATTTTGACTAAGGTTCCCCACTTATTTAGTATTAGTAATAACACTAAATAAGAAGGGGGTTGTTGCTGGCCACAACACAGTCATATTACTTGTGCACCAATATACCCCTCATCCCCAATCGAAGCAGCTAAGTTGACTTGGCTTGGAATGTGTGTTGACCGATCAAGAGAATCACAGGTGCTACATATTTCACTTAAGCTAGTGTGGAAACCACGATGATCAAAGAATCAACCAATATTTCTGGAGGAGTTAGACTCGCTTTTCATGAAATAAGGTCCATTTAGAGAGCTAGAGTTCTACTAGTGTGTCACCATTGTTGTAGCAGCTACAACCATCCTCCAAAATTTTTCCTTAGATTCATTTTGGAGCCTCCCTACCAACCATCGTTAGCAACATGTCGTGCACTGCATAGGTACTTATGCTTTCAGTTGAGTTTATTTGGCATAACAACTTGTGTTCGTTAACTTGTTTGTCTTTCATCCGCAAGTTGACCTCCCGTGACTTGGTCTCAGCTCGGTTCTTGTGTTGACTTGAAAAACTATGCAGCACTGGAGGGAAACCAACCTTTCTCTCCATGATTGTGTAGTGCATCCAGGCAACCAACACTGCTCTCCATAATTGCACAGAGCTGGCAAGCTGCCTTCCCCAAGAAAATTGCGTAGAGCATCCCATCACCTAGCTTGCCCTCATAATTTGTGCAGTTCTCGCTGGCAGCCCTAGCTTCAATCCAAAAATTGCGCAAATATTAAGGGGCATCTAGAGCCACTCAGCCTAGAAACTGTGCAGAGGTCATCCCAAGGCTTTCTCACCATTGCATGTGCTCACAAGCTGATAGGTTCCCTCTACGACTGTTATTAGGAGTCATTGAGGATGAGCCCTTTCGAGGCACTGTATGGGTGGATTTTAATACTCCCATCAATTGGAGTGGTCCAATGAATAGTGTACTTATTGGAACGGATATGTTGGTAAACATAGAACAGGAAATGCAGGTTATAAAGAAGAATATAAAGGTAGCAAATGATAGACAGAAGAGTTATGTGGACCAATACAGGGCATTCAAGGAGTTTCAGGTTGGGGAGCATGTGTATTTGCACATCAAGCCCAAGAAGATATCTTTGAGGATTGGATCATGTGCCAAGTTGGCACAACTGTATTGAAAACTTTTGAGATCCGTGAGAGGATTGGACCAGTGGCTTATTGACTCGCACTACCTCCAACAGTGAAAGTCCATGATGTTTTCCATGTTTCATTGATTAAAAGGTATATAAAGGATGCTGATGATGTTATTGATTTGTCTGTATTGTAGGTGGAGCAAGAAGGAGAATTCGAGTCAGAGCCTCAGTGCATATTGCAGCAGAAGAAGCTCATGCTAAGGAACAGAGCCATAGAGAAAGTTAAAGTGAAATGGAATCACTTTGGGCCCGAAGAAGCTACATGGGAGATGGTGACATGGGAGATGGTGGATCATATGCGGGCCATGTATCCTTTTTTGTTTGCCGGTGGAGGAAAAGCAGTTTTGGTATGATGTTTGGTATATGTTTGGCATATGTTTTGCTGATGTTTTGGTATATGTACATATGTATATGGATGTAAATACCGCCATGAGCTAAGTTATAAAGCTCCAATAAGCGGTATGGTTGTTATCTTGTCATGTTGTCATGATGTTTTTCTTTTGAGCAGGTCATTCATTGTAAATACTGCAACGAACTAAGTTATAAAGCTCCATGGGCAGTATGTTTTCTTTTCAGCGATTTTGTTGAGGTCTTGGTGTGGTTTAACTTCGAGGATGATGTTCCCCAAGGGGGAGGGGTCTGTAAAATCCCCTCGTTAAAAGATCATGTAAGAAAGGTTAATAAAGGCAAAATAAGACCACGGTTAAGGCACACTTATTCCAAGCTTAGTGTTGGGAAAATATATCTTATTGGGCATCACTGGATGTGTTTATGGCTAAGGGAAATTGGCAAAGGCAATGGCTAAGGCATTTAAAAGGCAAAAATGTATTTTTAGTAATTTTATTTATGAAAATAAAGGAAGGTGAAAGGTCACAGGTTGCATGTGAGGAGGGAATTGAAGGAAAATAATGGAAAATGAAGAAAATAGAGGTCTCATTGATAAAAAAAGGATTCTAAGGATTAACTCATGGCTTTTGGCCAGTTTAGTTTTGGAGCTCTCTCATTATTATCTCTCTCTCACTCTTGGACACTTAGAGTTTTCTTGGAGCATTCTAGCTTTGGAGCAAGGAAGGGAAAATCAAGCAAGGGAAGGACAAGGAAAAGAAAGCAAAGCAAAGATCAAGCAAGGAAGAGCATGATCAAGCAGCTTCAACAGGAATACTTGGAGGTAACATACTGCATGTGTGATTTCCTAGCTGGTTTTGGCATGCATGGCTTTGTGTGTTGGTATATGGTTAGCTTGTTGTCAGGGGCATGGTTTTGCCAGGTTATCACAGTGTTTTTTAGTCTTTCCTTTCCTTTTTCCAGATAGTCATGGTGTGATAGGATTTTTTTCTCAGTTTTGAGCTTTGGAATTGTCGAATGGTTTCGGAATCCAGGGCAGAGGTGGTCTCAGGAAAATTCCCAAAGGCCTAGGAATCCCTTGATCGATTTTAGTGGGATACACAATAAAGCCTGAGGGTGGAGTCTCTGTTAGGGCCTCGTGATCTGAGGTGGATTGCGGTAAAGCCCAAAGACTAGTGTCTCGATTTATGGCCTACTCATTCGGTGTGGATTGTGGTAAATCCAGAGAGACAAGGAGACGGAAAATTCCTCAAGGATAATGATAAAGTCGAGAGGCATTCCAAGCTCGATTTGATTTTGTGATCTCGGTGTCAGTTTTATTGAGATCATGGTTTGGTGAGGGTGGAGGTGGTTTAACCTTTGGATTCCCTTGGTTTTTTTTTGGATTGGTTTATCCATGAGATCCCACATTCATGCTTGGAATATGGCACGGGGGTGACTGGTTGAAAGAAAGATTTGGTTCATCCATGTCTTTAGTTGGGTGGTATGTGGAAGTCCTGAACCTGGTCGAATCTTGCCTATGTTTAATAAAATCTAAGTTCTCTTGCTTTTGTACTTGTTATTATGTGGCCTTAATGGTTTTTATCTCATTGTTATTTACATGGTTTAATGTTGGTTATAAGCATGGTTATGTGACTGGTTATAGTCATAGTTATTTCATGTATTTACTTGTAAATGAAAGGATAATGGATGTAAGACCTAATTAATGTCAAAACAATTAAGGGAAGAGGGTGGTGATCCTTCTTGTCAAGTCTCATATCATTTATCAGTCATTTATGTTATGTCTTGTATTCATTTGCTATAGATTGCATTGATGCCAAGTGTTTGACAGAATGTCAGTCCCGGTTGGGGAAGGTCAAGCCTAGTCCTAGAGTCAGTTTTTGATTTGTAAGTCTTTTCATTGTGTAAATTATGGATTCTGAAACCTGCAGGGGTTTTTGGGCAATGACTTGGATTCTCGGCTTGAAAACTGGGACAAATCTCAAAGTCGCAGGCACAGGTCTGACGAGAAAAGTACTCAAACGCACTCATGCCTTGTTGTCCAAGCGTCTGGAGCCTCCCAAATGCACCCTAGTCCATATCAAGGGAGCGTCCAAGGGTTTAATGGTCTAAAACTCATTGGGACCAAGGGACTAGTCATGGGGATGACTAGGAAGGCTTCTTGGAGTCCTGTAGCAGGTATAGAAGGTCTGTGTTGTGGTTTCTCATCGATTCCACTTCCTTAGCTCACCTAGGAGGTCGAATCATATCATAGTAACTTCTCGTAACATGTTTACCCTGGTTAGCGGTTACTTGGGTAGATGTGGGAGGAGGGTGTTACACTAGCTGGTGGAGTTGTTCAAAAGAGTCAACTACAAGAAGAAGAGTCATTCATCTTGTTGAGTGAGGGATGGTGGCATTAAAAAATAAATAGCATGGCCACATTTTTAAATCGCACGTTTCGAAATTATTGTAAAACTGATGAAGTGTGTGCCATCACTTATGAAAGAAATATGATGATATTTTGGTCGTTAGGACTGGATAGCATGAGTATTGACTTTGATGTAAACTTGACCATGAGTTTGTTATAAACTCTTGGCAAGTATGGGGTTTTCTTGGGTCTTGTTTTGGTCTTGTAAAAGAACATGTGTTTTGCAAGTTGTATTCCAAGTTTGCATAGAATACAAGTGTTGGTTCATCACTTATAGCTTCAAAGTACAAAGGTGAAGGAGAAAGAAGTGTCGGTTCATCATATGATAGCGGAGAGGACAAATCCTTCACTGAGAATCCACTTGATTTTGCATCTACTTTTTTCCGGAAACACAGAGGGTGAACATTCTTACTTCTCATCTACCCCTCTGTATGATTCATCAGACCATGAGGATGTCAATGAACTCATTGTTTTTTCTGATCATAGCTATCGTGATCTATTTACTCTTGTATTCGATCATGATGTTGATTCAATCGTCATTGATCTTTCCAAGCCACCTGTTTATGATGATCTATCTGTCAATGAAGTTGAAACCTCGCAGACTATGGAGGCACATCAGCCCAAAATGATGGTTATGTCAGGCCCTCATTGTCCTAAGATTAGTTTCACTTCCGATTAGGAAATTGCTGAACCACCCAAGGCTCCTAATCACTCATCTGTATGCATTGAAGATCAATCCAATACATAGATTTTTCTTCCTCCACCTGAATCACATGATCCTATTGCGTATGCATTGGAGGAATCATACACAGCAAGCACACTTGCAAGGCGTAAGTTGTCTCACTTTCTCATGTTTTCTTGTTTGTCACAATCAAAGGAGTCTGCATTCTTATCATTTGCACGCAGTGTTTCACAGCACCATGTTATGTCCGTAGAATGCTTGTCTTGCGCTTTCACTCTTTTCTTTTATGTGTACACATTTAAACTCAGAGTGTGTTTGTCTTCATTGTTATATCTTTCATGTTTGGTCGTTCACATAACTGTGCTTTTTGCAAACCATGCCTTTACCAACATTGGTCAACCAATGCGTCGGTGGCTGCATTGGAAATATCACTTCACATGATCAGGCCCATGCACCATTAGCTTAGGAGTAGGAGTAGTGTTTTATTTGTGTCTTGTTTGATTTCATGCACGTTTTATTTCTTTATTTCTTTGTTTGTTTGCTCTATTTCTTTTCTTTCGCATTTGCTTCTACTCTTTGCTTTATTGTTTTGTTTACTGTTTACGTCTGTAGGTTAGTCTCACATGAAAACGTGTGTGACTCTTAAGACAAGCAGGGTAAAGTACAAGAGGACTTGTACTTCTATCAACACTTGGTTATCTGTTGTCCTCTCTCCTTACGCAGAACTTTTGTTTCTTCATCCAATGATACACCAATGGAAAATACATTCTATTCAAAGTGAATCTTGGTGAAAACACAACACTTGCGCTCTAACTAGTACCACCTACTCTAGTCGGTTGTTCTTTGGTTAACCCTTGTCAGCTTAGTCAAGTAGAGTAAGGTGGGGGGGAAAACTTATCAAGTATGTCAGAGGTATATATAATATACTTCTCTAAAGGAACAACCTCTTATGCTCTCAATAAGTCGGGATCCCTCTTCCGCCTCTGAAATAAATAAGTTCCTATGCACGGTTCTTTAAAAAAAAAAATGAAAAATAAATAAGTAAATAAAAAAGAAAGGCTTCCTGTGCAAAGAGGTGATGCAAATAACTCCGTCGGGGTATTGTCCAGGCTTGTTGGTAGCAGAGCGATGCTTGTGTTCATGTGTGACTCCGTCGGGGTACTGTCTAGTCCTGTTGGCAGCGAAGCAACACCAAAGATGAAACTTAAACTTTGACAGCCATATTGCTTGTGTACCAATATACCCCCTATCCCCAATCGAAACATCTAAGTTGACTTGGCTTGGAATGTGTGTTGACTGATCAAGAGAATGACAGGTGCTACATCTTTCACTCAAGCTAGTGTGGAAACCACGATGACCAAAGAATCGCAAAATACTTCTAGAGGAGTTACACTCGCTTTCCACGAAACAAGGTCCACTCATAGAGCTGGAGTTCTACCAGTGTGTCGCCAATTTTGTAGTGGCTACAACCATCCTCTAAATTTTTTCCTTAGCTTCATTTTAGAGCTTCCCTACAAACCATCCTTAGCAGCATATCTTACGCTACCCAGCTACTTATGCTTTCAGTTGAGTTTCTTTGGCATAACAGCTTGTGTTCGCTAACTTGTTTGTCTTTCATCCGAAAGTTGACCTCCCATGACTTGGTATCAAACTGGTTCTTGTACTGACTTGGAAAACTACACATCACTAAAGGGAAACTAGCCTTGCTTTCTAAAATTGCGTAGTGCATCTTGGCAGCTAACACTGCTCTCTAGAATTGTGCAAAGCACGCATGCAACCTTCCCAAAGAAAATTGCACAAAACATCCCATCACCCACCTTTCTCTCAGAATTTGCGTAGTTTTGGTTGGCATCCTTGGCTTCAGTCTAGAAATTACACATAGCCTGCGGGGCAGCCAGAGCCACTCAGCCCAGAAACTGCGAAGAAGTCATCCCAAGGCTTACTGACTATTGCATGTGCTCACAGGTTTACTTGTTCCCTCCAGGACTGTGCAATCTTGCCTTGCATTCATAGGGAGTTTTCCTAGAAAAAGAAAAAAATAAAAAACAAAAAAAGCATCCCTGGATTTTAGGGTCTATTTTTAGAAGCTAGGAGTTACATGCAAAAGTCATTTTAGAAACCTTTAGCCAAGGGTCGTTTTTTCCTAGAATTGTGGCATGTGCATCATAAGCCTCGATCTTGTCAAAACTATTTATTCAATGCTTCAGAACTCATTCTTCACTTCGATCTTGGAGCTCTGGTATTCCCAACACATCTAGGAACCTTCGACACACTCATCGCAACTTTTGATGGGTATGTCCATTTTTCATGTATTTTGCTACTTTTTTGTCGATTTTCGTATTTTGGTTTGTCTGAGTGCTTTTTGCTTGCTTTTATTGAACGCTTGTTGTCATTTCATTGCATGTTAGCTTGTAGAAGCATTGTTTCGAGTTTCGCATTGCATTTCCTTGTTGTCGCATGCATAACATTGTTTTTGCACAAATGGTCAGTGTTGCGGAGACTCGCTTCAAACACTTCATTGTTTTCCAATATTACTGAATCCTTCACTTATTGATTGCATGCATGTACATTCACTCATGTCTGCACAATCTCTGCATGTGCATTTAGTCTTTATTGATTTTCAATCGCCCGTCAGCAGGTCTAAGCTGCCTTGGCCCGAACCATTCCTTGCCTGACTTGCACTACGCATTTCTGGAATGGAAGACCTTGCCTTGCTCCTAGGAATTGTGTAGACACACTGGCCTCCCAGGCTGTGCTCTGCGCAAGTTTGTGAGACAGTGCCTCAGTTGGCCCCCGGGATTGCATAGTGCAATTTCCCGGGTAGCAATCATGCTAACTGAAACTATGCATTACAATTTTCCCAATCAGCCAATCAGGTGTGTTGCATGTCAATCATCGAATTGCTTTTGGTTTTTAGCTTACATTTTTCTTCCCATGAGTGTTGCTATGTCTACAGGTATCGCAGGTGTTCAACATTCTCTGAGGAGTACATGTACAATGGCTTCCAAGAGATCAGGGTCAAAGGACACCACTGAAAGCACAACTGGAGATGTGGTCGAGCAAGTGTCTATGAGCTTTCCCATCTATGAAGATACTAAGTTGTTCATAGACAAGGAGATAAAGATCACATGGTAGGAAATCAATTACATCTTCTCAAGCACCTTTGAGGATAATCTAGAGGACCACATTTTCTGTGTCAACATACACAAGTCTGGCTTGTACCGAGTTGCATGCAGGTATCCTGCATTTCCATGCGTGGACATGATCCACTGGATTGTCTCGCATACTGATCTAGAGACAATGGTACTAAGGAGTGTCAGTGGAACAAAACTTTCTACCTTCAGGGCAGAGAACTTTTAGGAGATGAATCACTTTCCGTAATCAGTGAACAAAATGGATGCACTCTTCACCAATCCCAGAAGCAGTGCGAACTCAAGAGACATCTTGAAGCACTGGGTGAGAGAATCGTCTAAGCTCAGGACAACACCCAACTAGGTATACAAGACAAAGGCACTGCAGAAGGCTTATCATTTCTTGGTCATATACATATGCTTCTTATATGCCCAAGAGAGTACAGAAACCTTCTCGCGGAGTTGGGTGGTTGTGTTGGATAAGCTAGTGTACGAAGGAAGAGCTTTCAATTGGTATGACATGTTGGCTCTCCAACAGAAGGAGCAAGTAGCAAATGCCTGACATTCGCCCAAGGGTTAGAAGGCAAATTTATTCATGTCCGCCTACATTCTTGATTCAATCTATGCCCATCAACAGTTCCCTGGCTTGGCTTGGGCATGGACACCTTCTGAAACCTTTGTGCACATCTATTGCAGGTTGTTCTCCAAACGCAAGACCCATGGAGTTATACTACAACTGTCAAACCACTTTGTCACCCTGGTGTATAGGATGATCTTTGAGCAGGATCTGCCTTGCATGTCATAGGCAGCGATGGAGGCATTGGTTAACATAGAATATTGGTATTCATCACCTCTTGTCACCTTCATTCAAATGTACATCATGGAGAAGGCTTCGCATGTGTTACTAACGGAAAAGCTAGTCATGCAAGAGGTTGCATATCACATACCGACAGGGTTGTCAACGAGACTGCACAGGAAGAAGAAGGCACCTTGGCCCACTCTTCCTTTACGGATCGGGTTGTATGATATCCAGAGTCTCAAGCATGATGAGGCCGAGGCGAAGTAATTCAATAGGTTCACCTTCAGCACTAGAATTTTCAATCCATATGACCCGCATTTCTTAGTGAAGGATCACTGTGCGAGACTGTATCATCCTTGGATCCATGAGGCATGTCATTGGCATGAGGAAGACCCATGGAGATATTGTTATAACTCCTCAAGGCTCAATGAAATAGCCACAGTGGTTGTAGAATGGTTAGTAGTGCAGAAGGCAGCAACACTTGAAAGAGTAGCAACTACAGCAGCAGCAAAGAGCAAAATACCTGCGTCGAACAAAGGCAAAAGGAAGATTGCTAACAACGCAGAGGCAGATAACACTACAAGTTCAAGGAAGATCCACTTGTAGTAAGAGAAGCTTTAGAGATTGAGGAAAATAAGAGATAGTGCAGCAGAAGGATTGCGCAAAGACAAAGGGAGAATAAGAATATGGAGGAGGAGGAGAAGAAGTTGGAGGAGGTGAAGCAACAACTAAGGGAAGAACATGAGTTGTGTAGAAGGGAGAAGGAAGCGTAGCAGGACCAGAAATAGCAGGAAGTGCAGTGTGCACAAATTGACGAAACTGTGCAAATACAAGTTACTGACTCATCATAGCTAGTAGATAGCAAATAGGGTGAGAAGTCGCAGGAGCAAGACTTTGCTTAGCATATTGAACAAATGATGGAGCAAATGGACACGGATTTGGTTCAGCCAGAACAGGATCATGATACAAACCTCATGGACCGAGAGGTCACTCCACCGGCTTCACCAGATCTGAGAGTAGAGCAAGTCCCAAGTGATCAAGGAGACACTGAAATCCTTGAGGACAATCCAGAAGCAGATGTGCACAATATACCCTTTCACGAGTCACAACACAGAGTTGTGCAGTCGCATAGAGTGCCCACTTTGGATGTCCATGCATCTCCTGCATAGTTTCAAGAACGAGTGATTTTGTTCGATGTGCACAAACATCCAGCAACATTGGTTGATGCCACAAAGGCATATGCCAAAGCCACCAGCTCAAGTGTGAGATTATTGATAGCTCAGAACGAGCAAATGACTAAGGAATTGCAAGAAGCCAAGCAGAAAGAAGAGCAAGCTACAACATCCGCCAAAGCAAACTGGAGGAAAGTGATACTTAATGAAGTATTGTCTCTCGAGAAAGGCATGCAGAAGCTCTACTTCAGGTTCGTTGCCGTGCATAAGTCAGGTGCCAATCTAATAGTTGGCAGCACCATCGTGCTAGGAGAGCACACATCTTGACAAACATACATACTGTTGTCGATCACGTGTAGATATGGACAATGAGGTATAAGGGAGCCCCATTGTACTTGTAAAAGATGATGAAGCCAAAGGCAGTGGAGTTGAAAGCACGCATCTGGAGTCAGATCCGAAACTAGGAGGAATTCCCACAGCTCATCACCAGCTTACAGGCTTCACATGCATGAGTGTTCAGGAGCATGGATGTCATTGTGCGCATGCATGCGATCCCATCCATTGACACACTCACCGAGGCAAAAGCAAAGAACCAAGTCTGATTGAAGCGAGACATGTACTTCGAGCAGTTTATGTGCATAGCCACCAACGCAAATTTGCAGATGAGCATAGACACCATGCACAAGTATGTTGTTGGTTCAGTTGCACTCAAGACCATGTTGCGCATGCTACATGACAAGTTAGACATAGGTGCCAGATCAGTGTACTCGGATGCAACGGAGGCAAGATTTCACTTTCAGAAGGATGTCACCATGGAGTACATGAACACAATACCAAACTACCAAGCTTGGCATCAGTTCGCCACCAACGATCCCCAAGAGGATGTCGACAAGTTAGTTTTCCCACAACTATCTTAGTCGCAGTGATATCTTCTATGGCTTAATCAAGCCCATTTCTGTCTCACATGGGTATTGTTTAGAGTGTATTGTAAACATGTTGTAAAGTGAAAGACCAAGCATCAATAGTTGAATATAAACAGTCATGTGTAAGTTGAAGATTCGTGAGGGTAATTGCAGATTCACAAAGGGGAATTTCAAGGGTCACCCCACCCTTTGCTATAAATATAACCTCATAACTCATTGTACAGGCTTTTGGGATCCAAGCTTCTAATAGGTATAACTTAGACAAAGCTTGGAGTGTATTTTAACAAGCCTTGGCGTCTCCATAGTGTAGAGCGAGTACACCTCTTTAGAGGAGCAGGCGATAGTGATTGTAACGTTCCACTATCAGGGCTAGTGGTTGTCATGTTTGTATGTATGATTGGATCTTTCACTCTTTTAATATAACAAAGCCAACACGTTTCATGCATGTATTGTTATTGTAGTTTGACTATTCTGGTTACTCTAACAATGTATGTAGTTGTAACTTACGCATGTATGTATGGACTATTCTGTATATGTTTGTATGAATCCTATAAAAGCGTGTTGTTGGTTTAACTCATCACTTTGGATTTTTGACTATTCTTCTTTCCATCTTGTGATGTCTTTCAAATCGTGTGTTCCCTTTCAAGCTGCGTATTATTACTGGCTTCTAAGGGGCGCACTCCTCTCCCCTTCCATGTGTTAGAGCCTTTCCATGCATCTTCCCTGACTTGCTATAAGGTCACACCCTTGCTTCCATCAAGGACATCTCACTTACCTCTAGGTGCAACCGCAGTCAAGGCGATACTGTACCACCCACTACTGGGACTCCTACTCCAAACGGTCCGAGGTCTAGTTGGGACTTCTTACCGGGGAGATCCCCCGACATGTTGGCAGGTCCAATACCATCAACATTTGAGGTGCTAGAAGGAGGGCCAGATGACAAGCTAAGTCCTCACAATCTGTTTTGAATCTCTTCACATCTATCATGGAGTTTGTTACAGTTCACCCTCCAAAATGTTAACCCAATGGACGTATCTTTGAAGTCAAGAGGGATTTCTAGGATAACTTTTCACAAATCACGTATGATGGTGAAGGCGAAGTAGCCTACCATGAACACTTAGATGACTTCCATGCACTCATGGAGAGCTTGGAAGGTCCCACTGAAACACAGACCCATATACTTCTCGCACACACACTTCGCGACTACCCATTGCTATGGTGTAGTATGTTGCCTCACAACTCTGTGCACTCATTCAAACAGTTCAGTGATCAAATAGAATCTATTTTTCACCATTTTTATCCTAAAGCACTTGATAAGAAAATGTTACAACAATGGAAGGCCCTGCATGAATCTCTAATGGAATTTTGGGAGTGCTTCCGTTTTCTGTCTTTTGAAGCTCAAAAAAGTAAGATGAAGTTCCAAGACCTTTTTTCAAGATATGAGTATGTGTGTATCAAATCAATTTATCCAAAAGTAAAAAAAAATGTCAAACCTCGCTCAGCATACTTCGGTTTTGGAGCTACGCAATCTCAGGCAAACAGAGTCGCTGGCACAAGTGATTGTCCACATTCCTCTCATCAAACAACTCCACCCCCACAGAGTGATGTGGGAGAGCGTGCAAATAAGTTTGTTGAATAGTCACATCCTCTCATCCCCACTACTCTCAATTTCTGCACAGATTTGGTTGGGAAGCCCATGGGTTGTCATATGCACTTGTTACCTCAACCTCTATCCCCGCATTATGTTAATCCTTCAGATTGTACTATCTTTGGTTCTTTTGTTCTGGACTCCAAACTTGTTGTGAATGAGGATCAAGCTATCAACGGAGTTGATGTTGCACAACCAACCTGCGATGTCATTTACGATGAGTATGATTGGGAATATGAACATGAACCCGCGATGAAGGATGACATCCTTCTGTCTGCGCCTCCTCCTCCTTTTCCTGACATCTTTGGTGATTCTTCTATTTCTTGTTTTCCTTGTGAAAATTTCTCCCCGGATGCATCTACTTCCGATCATTCGCAGAACATACCCAATGTCAGTCTATCATTTGATAGCGGAGAGGACAAATCCTTCATTGAGAATCCACTCGATTTTGCATCTACTTTTTCCGGAAACGCAGAGGGTGAACATTATTGCTTCTCATCTACTACTCTCTATGATTCATCAGACCATGAGGATGTCGATGAACTCATTGATTTTTCTGATTGTAGTTGTCGTGATCTTTTTACTCCTGTATTTAATCACGATGTTGATTCAATCGTCTTTGAACTTTCCAAGCCACTCATTTATGATGATCTATTTGTCGATGAAGTTGAAACCCTACAGGATGTCGAGGCACTTCAGCCAGATTTGATGGTTATGGTAGGAAATTGTTGTCTGAGGTTACTTTCACTTCCGATCAAGAGATTGTTGAACCAACCAAGACTCCTCATCACTCATCTGTATGCATTGAAGATCAATCCAATACATAGATTTCGCTTCCCCCACCTGAATCACATGATCCTATTGCTTATGAATTGTAGGAATCATACACATCAAGCACACTTGCAAGTCATAAGTTATCTCTCATTCTCATGTTTGATTGTCTTTCACGGTCAAAAGAGTGTGCATGCTTATCATCTGCACGTAGTATGTCACAACACCATGTTAAGTCTGCAGAATTCTTATCTTGCACTTTCACTCTTTTATTTTATGTGGACGTGTTTAAACTCAGAGTGTGGTTGTCTTCATTGTTATATATTTCACATTTGTTGGTTCATATAACTATGCTTTTCGCGAACCATACCTTCACCAACATGGGTCAACCAATGTGTCGGTGGCTGCATTTGAAATATCACTTCATGTGATCAGGCCCATGCACTGTTAGCTTAGGAGTTGGAGTAGTGTTTTATTTGTGTCTTCTTTGCTTGCATGCAAACTTTTCTTTCTTTCTTTCTTTCTTTGTTTGCTTGCTTTCTTGTTTTGCTTTCTTTCTTTGCTTTTGCATTTGCTTCTGCTCTTTGCTTTATTGTTTTGTTTGCTTGTTTACATCGCAAGTTAATCTCACATGAAACTGTGTATCACTCTTAAGACAAGCTAGGTAAATTACAAGAGGACTTGTACTACTATCAACACTTGGTTATTTTTTGTCCTCTCTCCTTATACAAAACTTTTGTTTCTTCAGCCAGTGATACACCAATCGAAAATATGTCCTGTTCAAAGTGAATCTTGGTGAAAACACAACACTTGTGCTCTAACTAGTACCACCTACTCTAGTCAGTTGTTCTTGGGTTAACCCTTGTCAGCTTAGTCAAGTAGAGGAAGGTGAAGGGGAAAACTTTATCAAGTATGTCAGAGGTATATATAACATACTTCTCTGAAGGAACAACTTCGTATGCTCTCAATAATTCGGGATCCCTCTTCTGCCTATGAAATAAATAAGTGACTATGCATAGTTCTTTAAGGAAAATAAGAAAAATGAAAAATAGATAAGGCAAAAGAAGAGAAAGGCTTCCTGCGCAAAGAGGTGATGCAAGTAACTCCACCAGGGTACTGACCAGGCTTGCTGGCAACGAAGCAATGCTTGTGTTCCTGCGTGACTCTGTGGGGGTACTGTACAGGTCTACTGACATCCGAGCAACACTAGAGATGAAACTTAAACTCAAACAGTGATATTCCTTGTGCACCATTATACCCCTCATCCCCAATCAAAATAGCTAAATTGACTTGTCTTGGAATGTGTGTCGACCGATAAAGATAATGACAGGTGCTACGTATTTCACTCAAGCTGGTGTGGAAACCATGATGATCAAAGAATCGAACAATACTTCCAGAGGAGTTACACTCGCTTTTCACGAAACAAGGTCCATTCAAAGAGCTCGAGTTCTACCAGTGTGTCGCCAATGTCATAGCAGCTACAACCATCCTCCAAAATTTTATCTTCGCTTCGTTTTGGAGCCTCCCCAACAACTATCCTTAACAGCATGTCTTGCATTGCCTAGGTACTTATGCTTTCAGTTGAGTTTCTTTGGCATAATAGCTTGTGTTCACTAACTTGTTTGTCTTTCATCTGCAAGCTGACCTCCCGTGACTTGGTCTCAAACTGGTTCTTGTGCTGACTTGCAAAACTTGGTAGCACTAGAGGGAAACCAGCATTGCTCTCTGAAATTGCACAGTGCATCCTAGCAGCCAACACTACTCTCTAGAATTGCATAGAGCAGGCAAGCTTCCTTCCCCAAGAAAATTGTGCAGAGCATCCCATCACTCGGCTTGCTCTCATAATTTGTATAGTTCTGGCAGGGATCCCTGGCTTTAGTCTAGAAATTGTGCAGAGCTTGAGGGGCAGCGAGAGCCATGAAGCCCAGAAACTACGCAAAAGTCATCTGAAGGCTTGCTAATCGTTGCATGTGCTCATAGGTTGACTAGTTCCCTCCAGGACTGTGCAATATTGCCTTGCATGCATGGGCAGTTTTTCCAAAAAAAAGAGAAAAAAAGCAAAAAGCATCCCTAGATTTTAGGGATCTATTTTTAGCAACTACGGGTTACATGCAAAAGTCATTTTAGAAACCTCCTTCCAAGTGTCGCTTTTTCCTCAAATTGTGGCATACGCATCGTAAGCCTTGATCTTGTCAAAACTATTTTCAATGCTTCAGAACTCATTCTTCACTTTGATCTTGGAGCTTTGGCATTCCCAACACATCTAGGAACCTTCGGCACATTCACCGCAACTTTTTCCATAGAAGTTTGCTTTTCATGTCTTTTGTTGCTTTTCTGGCCCTTTTCACATTTCATTTTGTGTGAGTGATATTTTCTAGGTTTATTGAATGCTTGCTTTCGTTTCATTGCATGTTAGCTTGTAGAAGCATTTTCGAGTTTTGCATTGCATTTCCTTGTTGTTGTAAGCATGACATTGTTTCTGCACTAACGGTCGTCATTGCAACGACTCACTTCACACATTTTGTTTTTTTCCCATCTTATGAAATCTTGCACTTACTGATTTCATGCATGTTCATTCACTCATGTCTGCACCATCTCTGCACATGCATTCAATCCTGATTTATTTTCAGTCGCCCATCGGCAGGTCTAAGCCGCCTTTTCCTGGACCTTGTCTTACCTAGCTTGCACTATGCTTTTCTAGGATGGAAGACCTTGCCTTGCTCCCAAGAATTGCACAAAGACTACCTCACATTGGCCTCCTAGTCTATGCTCTGTGCATTTTTGATAGACAGTTGCTTAGTTGGCCCCAGAGATTGCGCAGTACAATTTCCCATGTAGCAGTCATGCTGACTGAAACTGCTCATTGCGTAGTTCCAGTCCTCAGCAGGCCAAGTTGGATTGTGCTCTACGCAGTTTCAGTAGTCAGTTAGGTCATTGGTAGCTTGGACTGTGCTCTACATAGTTTTAGCAGTCAGTCTCCCAGCCTCTCCCAGAGAAAACTGCGCAATTTTCCTAGTCAGTCACTCAGGTGTGTTGCATGTCAGTGCTCGAGTTGTTTTTGGTTTTCAACTTACATTTTGCTTCCCATGAGTCTTGCTACGTCTCCAGGTATCACATTTTTTCAACAGTCTCTCAGCAGTACAGGTACAATGGCATCCAAGAGAATAGGGTCAAAGGACACCATTGAGAATACAACTAGAGATGTGTTCAAGCAAGTGTCTATGAGCTTTCCCATCTATGAAGATACTAAGATGTTCATAGACAAGGAGATCAAGATCACATGGTAGGACATCAAGATCACATGGAAGGACATCAGTGACATCTTCTCAGGCACATTTGAGGAGAATCTATAGGACCATAGAGTCTATGTCAACATACACAAGTTTGGCTTGTACAAGGTTGCATGCAGGTATCCCGCATTTCCATGCGCAGACATGATCCACTAGATTGTCTCACATACTGATCAAGAGACAATGGTTTTGAGTAGTGTCAGTGGAACATAACTTGCTATCTTTATGGCAGATAACTTTCAGAAGATGTATCACTTGTCGCAACTAGTGAATAAAATGGATGCACTCTTCACCAATCCCAGAAGCAGTGCGAACTCAAGAGACATCTTGACAAGCTGGGTGAGAGAGCCATCTAAGTTCAGGACAACGCCCAATCAGGTATACAAGAAAAAGACATTGCGGAAGGCTTATCAATTCTTGGTCATCTTCGCATGTCGCTTATATGGCCAAGATTGTACGGAAGCCTTCCTGTAGAGTTGGGTGATTGTGTTGGATCAGCTAGCGAATGAAGGAAGACTTTTCAATTGGTCTGACATGCTGTCTCTCCAGCTGAAGGGGCATGTAGAAAATGCTTAGCATCCACCCAAGGGTTAGCAAGAAAAGATATTCATGTCCGCCTACATTCTTGATAAAATCTGTGCCCGTCAACAATTCCCTATCTTGGGTTTGGCATGGACACTTTCAGAAACCTCTGTGCACATCTATTGCAAGTTGTTCTCTGAGTGCAGCTTCCCTGGAGTTATACTATAACTATTAGACCACATTGTCACCCTAGTGTACAGGATGATCTTTGAGCAAGATCCACCTACCATGTCATAGACAGTGATGGAGGCATTGGTTAACATAGCAGATTGGTATGCCTCACCCCTTGGCACCTTCATCTGAATGTATAGCGAGGAGAAGTCTCTGCATGTGTTACCGAAGTTTTCCATGGAAAAGTTGGTCATGCAAAAGGTTTCATACCACATCTCGACAGGGTTCTCAATGAGACTACACAGGAAGAAGAAAGCACATTGGCCCGCTCTTCCTTTATGGATCGGGTTGTATGAGATCCAGAGTCTCAAGCATGTTGAGGCAGAGACAAAGGAATTCAAGAGGTTCACCTTCGGCACCAGAAGTTTCAATCCATATGACCTGCATTGCTTAGTGAAGTACCATTGTGCAAGAGTGTATCATCCTTGGATCCACGGGGCATGTCATTGGCCTAAGGAATACCCATGGAGATACTACTATAACTCCTCAAGGCTCAATGAACTAGTCAGAGTGGCTATAGAATGGTTAGCAGTGCACAAGGTAGCATCACTTGACAGAGCAACAACTACAGTAGTAGACCTGCATCAGACAAAGGCAAAAGGAATATTATCGATAGCGCAGAGGCTGAGCAACACTACAAGTTCAAGGAAGATCCACTTGGAGTAAGAGCAGCTTTGGAGATTGAGGCAAAGAAGCGACAACACAACAAAAGGATTGTGAAAAGATAGAGGGAGAAGCAGAAACTAAAGGAGGCAGAGAAGAAGTTGTAGGAGGTGAAGCAACAACTAAGGGAAGAACAAGAGTTGCACAGAAGGGAGAAGGAAGTACAGCAGGAACAGGAACAACAGGAAGCGCAATGTGTAGACATTGACAAAACTACAAAAATACAGGTTATTGACTCATCACAGCTGGCAGATTACAAACAGGGTGAGTAGTTGCAGGAGAAGGACTTTGCTCAGGAGATTGAACAGATGCTGGAGAAAATAGACACGAATTTGGTTTAGCCAGAGCAGGATCAGAATATAGACCTCATGGACACAGAGGTCACTCCACCAACTTCACCAGATCCAGGAGCAGAGCAAGTCTCAAGTGATCAAGGAGATAATGAAATCCTTGAGGACAATCCAGAAGCAGATGTGCACAACATATCCTTTGACGAGTCACAAAATAGAGTTGTGCAGTCAGGGAGCGTGCCCACTCCGGATTTCCATGCATCTCCTATGCAGTTTCAAGAACGAGTGATCGTGTCCGATGTGCATAGACATCCAACAGCATTGGCCGATGCTACAAAGGCATATGCCGAAGCCACCATCTCAAGTGTGAGATTCTTGATAGCTAAGAATGAGCGCATGGCTAAGGAATTACAAGCGGCAAAGCAGAGAGAAGAGCAAGCTACAACATCCGCTAGAGTAGAGTGAAGGAAATTCATACTTGATGAAGTATTGTCTCTTGAGACAATCATGCGGAAGTTTTATTTCAGGTTCTTCACCGTGCATAAGTCAGTTGTCCATCTTAATGGTTGACAGCAGTGTTGTGCTAAGAGAGAACGCATCTTGACAAACATACACATTGATGTCGATCACATACATATATGGACAATGAGGTACAAGGGAGCCCCGTTGTACTTGCCAAAGATGATGAAGCCAAAGGCAGTGGAGTTGAAAGCACGCATCCGGAGTTAGATCCAAAACTATGAGGAACTCCCAATACTCATCACCAACTTACAGGCTTCACATGTACGAGCATTCAGGAGCATGGATGTCATTATGCGCATGCATGGGAACACATCCATTGGCACACTCACTGAGGCAAAAGAAAAGAACCAACTCCGACAAGAGCTAGACATGTACGTGGAGCAGTTGATGTGCATAGACACCGGTGAAGATTTGTAGATGAGCACAGACACCATGCACAAGTATGTCGTTGGTCCAGCTTCGCTCAAGACCATGATGTGCATGCTACATGACGAGTTGGACAGAGGTGCCAGATCAGTGTACCCAGATGCAACAGAGGCAACAGTTTGCTTTCATAAGGATGTCACCACAAAGTACGTGGACAACATAGCAAACTACCAAGCTTGGCATCAATTCGCCACCAATGATCACCAAGAGAATGTTGACGAGTTAGTCTTCCCACAGTTGCCTGACTCTCAATGATGTCTTCTATGGCTTACTCAAGCCCATTTTTCTCTCACACGGGTACATGTGTAGAATTTATTGTAAACATGTTGTAAAGTGAAAGACCATGTGGTAATAGTTTAATGTAAGCAGTCATGTGTAAGTTGAAGAGTCATGAGGGTAGTTGAAGAGTCACAAAGGGGAATGTCAATGGTCACCCCACCCTTTGCTATATATATAACCTCATAACTCATTGTACGGGATTTTGGGAGCCAAGCTTATGATAGGTATAACTTAGAGAAAGCTTGGAGTGTATTGTAACGAGCCTTGGCTTCTCCAGAGTGCAGAGCGAGTACATCTCGTTGGAGGAGCAGGCGGTAGTGACTTTAATGTTCCACTATTGGGGCTATTGGTTGTCATGTTTGTATGTTTGATTAGATCTTTCACTTTTTTAATATAACAAAACTAGCACGTTTCATGCATGTATTGTTATAGTAGTTCAACTATTCTGGTTACTCTAACAATGTATGTAGTTGTAACTTACGCATGTATGTATGGACTATGTCGTATATGTTTGTATGAATCTTATCAAAGCGTATTGTTGGTTTAAATCATCACTTTGGATTGTCAATTATTCTGCTTTCCATCTTTTGATGTCTTTCAGCTCGTGTGTTCCCTTTCAAGATGCGTACTATTACAGGCTTCAAAGGGGGCACTCCTCTCCCCTTCCATGTGTTAGAGCCTTTCAATGCATCTTCCATGACTTGTTGCAAGGTCACACCCTTGCTTCCATCAAGGGCATCTCACTTACCTCTAAGTGCAACTGCAGTCAAGGCGATACTGTACTACCCACTACTAGGACTCATACTCTAAACAGTCTAAGGTCTAGTTGGGACTTCTTATCGGGGAGATCCCTTGACATGTTGGTGGGTCCAGCACCATCAAAATTTCTGGTGCTAGAAGGATGGCCAGATGACAAGCTGAGTCCTCACAATCTTTTTGAATCTTTGCACATCTATCATGGAGTTTGTTACAATTAACCCTCTGAAATGTTTGTCCAATGGACGTATCTTTGAAGTTGAGAGGGAGTTCTAGGATAACTTGTCACAAATCACGTATGATGGTGAAGGAAAAGTAGCCTGGCCTAAACACTTAGATGACTTCCATGCACTCATGGAGAGCTTGGAAGGTCCCACTGAAACACATGCATGTATACTTCTCAAACACACACTTCGCGACTACCCATTAGTATGGTGTAGCATGCTGCCTCACAACTCCATGCACTCATTCAAACAGTTCAGTGATCAAATAGAATTTGTTTTGCACCATTTTGAGCCTAAAGCACTTGAGAAGAAAATGTTACAACTATGGAAGGTTCCGCATGAATCTCTAATGGAATTTTGGGAGTGCTTCCGTCTTCTATCTTTTGAAGCTCTGAAAATTAAGATGAAGTTCCCATATCTTTTTGAAATATATGAGTATGTTTGTATCAAACCAATCTATCCAAAAGTTAAAAAAAAAAGGCTCAAACCCCGCTCGACATACTTTGGTAATGGAGATACCCAATCTCAAGTAGACACAATCGTTGTCACAAGTGATTGCCTGCCTTCCTCTCATCAAACAGCTCCACCCCCGTAGAGTGATGTGGGAGAGCGTGCACATAAATCTGTTGAACTGTCACATCCTCCCACCCCCACTACTCTCAATTTCTATGCATATTTAGTTGGGAAGCCCATGGGTTGTCTTATGCACTTGTTACCTCAACCTTCGTCCCCGCATTCTGCTGATCCTCCGGATTGTACTATCTTGTGTTCTTCCGTTCTAGACTCCACACTTGTTGTGAAAGAGGATCAAACTATCGACGAAGTTGATGTTGCACAACCAACATGCATTTTCATTTATAATGAGTATGACTTGGAATCTGAGCATGAACCTGTGCTGAAGGATGACCTCCTTTTGTCCGTGCCTCCTCAACGTTTTCCTTACATGTTTGTTGATACTACTATTTCTTATTTTCCTTGTGAAAATTTCTCCCTGGATGCATCTAATTCCAATCATTCGCAGAACACACCTGATGTCAGTCCATCATTTGATAGCAGAGAGGACAAATCCTTCATTGAGAAACCACTAAATTTCGCATCTACTTTTTATGGAATCGCAGAGGGTGAACATTCTTGCTTCTCATCTACCCCTCTGTATGATTCATCAAACCATGAGGATGTCGATGAACTCGTTGATTTTTTTGATAGTTTTCGCGATCTATTTACTCTTGTATTCAATCACGACGTTGATTCAATCAGCGTTGATCTTTCCAAGCCACATGTTTATGATGATCTTTCTGTCAATGAAGTTGAAACCCCGCAGACTGTCAAGGCACTTCAGCCCAAACTACTGATTATTTCAGGCCCTCGTTGTCCTGAGGTTAGTTTCACTTATGATCAGGAAATTGTTGAACCACCCAAGGTTCCTAATCACTCGTTGGTATGCATTGAATATCAATTCAATACACAGATTTTGCTTCCTCCACCTGAATCACATGATCCTATTGCTTATGCATTGGAGGAATCATACACAGCAAGCACACTTGCAAGGCATAAGTTGTCTCACTTTCTCATGTTTCTTGTTTGTCACATTCAAAAGAGTGTGCATTCTTATCATCTGCATGCAGTGTGTCACAACACCATGTTAAGTCTGCAGAATGCTTGTCTTGCGCTTTCACTCTTTTCTTTTCTAAGTACGCGTTTAAACTCGGAGTGTGTTTGTCTTCATTGTTATATCTTTCATGTTTGTTGGTTCGCATAACTGTGCTTTTCGCAAACCATGCCTTCACCAACATTGGTCAAGCAATGTGCTGGTGGCTGCATTGGAAATATCACTTCACGTGATCAAGCCCATGCACCGTTAGCTTAGGAGTAGGAGTAGTGTTTTCTTTGTGTCTTGTTTGCTTGCATGCATGTTTGATTTCTTTCTTTGTTTGCTTGCTTTATTTCTTTTCTTACTTTCTTTGCTTTCGCATTTTCTTCTTCTCTTTGCTTTATTGTTTTGTTTGCTTGTTTATGTCTGTAGGTTAGTCTCGCATGAAACCGTGTGTGACTCTTAAGACAAGCAGGGTAAAGTACAAGAAGACTTGTACTTCTATCAACACTTGGTTATCTGTTGTCCTATCTCCTTATGCAGAACTTTTGTTTCTTCAGCCAATGATACACCAATGGAAAATACATTCTGTTCAAAGTGAATCTTGGTGAAAACGAAACACTTGCTCCCTAACTAGTACCACCTACTCTAGTCAGTTATTCTTGGGTTAACCCTTGTCAGCTCAGTCGAGTAGAGTAATATGAGGGGAAAAGCCTTATCAAGTATGTCAGAGGTATATATAACATACTTATCTGAAGGAACAACCTCTTATGCTCTCAATAAGTCGGGATCCCTCTTCTACCTATGAAATAAATAAGCGCATACGCACAGTGCTTTAAAAAAAACAAGAAAAATGAAAAATGAATAAGGAAAAAGAAAAGAAAGGCTTCCTGCGCAAGGAGGTGATGCAAGTAACTCCATCGGGGTATTGACCAGGCTCACTGCCAGCGGAGCAATGCTTGTGTTCCTGCGTGACTCCGTCGGGGTACTGTCTAGGCTTGTTGGCAGCGGAGCAACACTAGAGATGAAACTTAAACTCTGATAGTCATATTACTTGTGCACCAATATACCCTTCATCCCCAATCCAAATAGCTAAGTTGAATTGGCTTGGAATGTGTGTTGACCGATCAAGAGAATGACAGGTGCTACATCTTTCACTCAAGCTAGTGTGGAAACCACGATGATCAAAGAATCAAATAATACTTCCGAAGGAGTTCAACTCGCTTTTCATGAAACAAGGTCCATTCAGAGAGCTAGATTTCTACCACTATGTCGCAATTGTTGTAGTGGATACAACCATCCTCTAAAAATTTTCCTTAGCTTCGTTTTGGAGCCTCCCTAAAAAACCATCCTTAGCATCATGTCTTGTGTTATCGAGGTACTTATGCTTTCAGTTGAGTTTCTTTGGCATAACAACTTGTGTATGCTAACTTGTTTGTCTTTCATCCGCAAGTTGACCTCCCGTAACTTGGTCTCAAACCGACTCTTGTGCTAACTTGGAAAACTACGCAGCATTGGAGGGAACCAGCCTTTCTCTCCATAATTGCACAATGCATGCAGGAAGCTAGCACTATTCTCTAGAATTGTGCAGAGCAGGCAAGCTTGCTTCCCCAAGAAAATTGCGCAGAGCATCCCATCTCCCGAATTGTCCTCAGAATTTGCACAATTCTGGCTGGCATCCCTGGCTTCAGTCCAGAAATTGCGCAGAGCTTGAGAGGCAACCAGAGCCACTCAGCCCAAAAGCTGTGCAGAAGTCATCCCAAGGCTTAATCACCGTTGCATGTGCTCACAGGTTGACCAGTTCCCTCTAGGACTATTATCTAGCGTAATTGAGGATGAGTCCTTTCGAGGCACTGTATGGGTGGAGTTTAATACTCCCATCAATTGGAGTGGTCCAATGAACAGTGTACTTATTGGACCGTATATGTTGGTAAACATAGAACAAGAAATGCAAGTTATAAAGAAGAATCTAATGGCATCACAGGATAGATAAAAGAGTTATGTGGACCAGCACAAGGCATTCAAGGAGTTTCAAGTTGGGGAGCATGTTTATTTGCACATCAAGCCTAAGAAGAGATCTTTGAGGATTGGATCATGTGCCAAGTTGGCACCATGGTATTGCAAACTTTTGAGATCCTTGAGAGGATTGTACCAGTGGCTTATCAACTTGCACTACCTCCAATAGTGAATTTCCATGATGTTTTCCATGTTTCATTGCTTAAAAGGTATATAAAGGATGTTGATGATATTATCAATTGGCCTGTATTGCAGGTGGAGCAAGAAGGAGAATTCGAGTCGGATTCTCAATGCATATTGCAGCGGAAGCATCTCATGCTCAAGAACAGAGCCATATAGCAAGTTACAGTGCAATGGAAGCACTTTGGGCCTGAAGAAGCTACATGGGAGATGGTGGATTAGATACGTGCCATGTATCCTTCTTTGTTTGCCAATGGAGGGAAAGTAGTTTTGGTATGATGTTTGGTATATGTTTGGCATATGTTTTGCTAATGTTTTGGTATATATACATATGTATATGGATGTAAATACCGCCATGAGCTAAGTTATAAAGCTCCAATAAATGGTATGGTTGTTATCTTGTCATGTTGTCATGATGTTTTGCTTTTGAACAGGTCATTCATTGTAAATTTTGCAATGAATTAAGTTATAAAGCTCCATGGGTAGTATTTTTTCTTTTCAACGATTTTTTTGAGGTCTTGGTGTGGTTTAACACCGAGGACAATGTTCCCCAAGGGGGAGGGGTCTATAAAAGCCCCTGGTTAAAAGTTCATGTAATAAAGGTTAATAAAGGAAACATAAGACCATGGTTAAGGCACACTTATTCCAAGCTAAATGTTGGGAAAAGATATCTTAGTGGGCATCACTAGATGTGTTTATGGCTAAGGAAAATTGGCAAAGGCATTAAAAAGGAAAAAATGTATTTTTGGAAATTTTATTTATGAAAATAAAGGAAAATAGGAGAAAAGGAAGGTGAAAGGTCATAGGTTGCATATGAGGAGGGAATTGAAGAAAAATAATGGAAAATGAATAGAATAGAGGTATCATTGATAAAAATGGATTCTGAGGATCAACTCATGGCTTTTGCTCAGTTCAGTTTTAGAGTTCTCTCATTATTCTCTCTCTCTCACTCTTGGACACTTAGAGTTTTCTCGGAGCATTCTAGCTTTGGAGCAAGGAAGGGAAAATCAAGAAAAGGAAGGACAAGGAAAAGAAAGGAAAGAAAAGATCAAGCAAGGAAAAGCATGATCAAGCAGCTTCAGCAGGAATACTTGCAGGTAGCATACTGCATGCGTGATTTCCTAGCTGATTTTGGCATGCATGGCTTTGTGTGTTGGTAGATGGTTCTCTTGTTGTTGGTGGCATGGTTTTGCTGGGTTATCACAGTGGTTTTTAGTCTTTCCTTTCCTTTTTTCAGATAGCCATGGTGTGATGGGATTGTTTTCTCGGTTTTGAGCTTTGGATTTTCCGAATGGTTTCGGAATCCAGGGCAGAGATGATCTCAGGAAAATTCCCAAAGGCCTAGGAATCCCTTGATCGGTTTTAGTGGGATACACAGTAAAGCCTGAGGGTGGAGTCTCAGTTAGGGCCTCGTGATCCGGTGTGGATTGCAGTAAATCCCAGAGACTGGTGTCTCGATTTATGTCCTAGTGATCCAGTGTGGATTGCGGTAAATCCAGAGAGACAAGGAGACGAAAAATTCCTCAAGGATAATGATAGAGTCTGGAGGCATTCCAAGCTTGGTTTGATTTTGTGATCTCAGTGTCAGTTTTAGTGAGATCATGGTTTGGTGAGGGTGGAGGTGGTTTAACCTTTGGATTCCCTTGGTTTGTTTTGGATTAGTTTATCCATGAGATCCCAAATTCATGCTTGGAATATGGCATGGGGGTGACTGGTTGAAAGAAAGATTTGGTTCAGCCATGTCTTTAGTCGGGTGGTATGTGGAAGTCCTGAACCTAGTCAGCTCTTGCCTATGTTTAATAAAATCTAAGTTCTCTTGCTTTTGTACTTGTTATTATGTGGCCTTAATGGTTTTTATCTCATCTTTATTTACATGGTTTAATGTTGGTTATAAGCATGGTTATGTGATTGGCTATAGTCATGGTTATTTCATGTATTTACTTGTAAATGAAAGGATAATGGATGTAAGACCTAATTAATGTCAAAATAGTTAAGGGAAGAGGGTGTTGATCCTTCTTGTCAAGTCTCATATCAGTTATCAGTTATTTATGTTATGTCTTGTATTCATTTCCTGTAGATTGCATTGATGCCAAGTGTTTGATAGAATGTCAGTCCCGGTTGGGGAAGGTCAAGCCTAGTCCTAGAGTCAGTTTTTGATTTGTAAGTCTTTTCATTGTGTACGTTATGGATTCTAAAAGATACACGGGTTTTTGGGCAATGACCTGGATTTTGGGCTTAAAAAGTAGCACAAATCTCAAATTCGCAGGCAGAGGTTTAACGAGAAAAGTCCTTAGACACACGCATGCCTTGTTGTGCAAGCATTTGGAACCTCCTAGACGCACCCTTGTACATGTCAAGGAAGCGTCCAAGGGTTTAATGGTCTAAAACTCATTGGGACCAAGGGACTGGTCATGGGGTTGACTAGGAAGGCTTGTGGGAGTCCTGTAGCAGGTATAGAAGTTTTTCATTGTGGTTTTTTGTTGATTGCACTTCCTTAAGGTCACCTAGGAGGTCGAATCATATCATAGTAACTTCTCGTCACATGTTTACCCGGGTTGCAAATTACTTGGGTAGATGTGGGAGGAGGGTGTTACACTAGCTAGTGGAGTTTTTCAAAAGAGTCAACTACAAGAAGAAGAGTTGCTCACCTTGTTGAGTGAGAGATGGTGGCATTAAAAAATAAATAGCATGGCCACATTTGTAAATCTCATGTTTCAAACTTATTGTAAATCTGATGAAGTCTTTTCTATCACTTATGAAAGCAATATGATGATATTTTGGTCGTTAGGACTAGATAGCATGAGTATTAGCTTTGATGTAAAACTTGACCATGAGTGTGTTATAAACTCTTGGCAAGTATGGGATTTGCTTGGTTCCTGTTTTGGTCTTGTAAAAGAACATGTATTTTGCAAGTTCTATTCCAAGTTTGCATAGAATACAAGTGTCGGTTCATCAGTTATGGCTTTGAAGTACAAAGGTGGAGGAAAAAGAAGTGTGGCCTATTAGGGAACTTGTTGTGAAGAAGAGGGAGTGTTATCACCCGAAGAAACTCACCTAGGTTGTAAATCAGTGATGCTCAGGAACATTAAAAATTCAACAATTATGGTCGGATAAGATGATAGATAAATGAAGATATGCTGCACATTTAAGCCAGATAACCACTCCTACTATGACTATCCCCAGACATGGGTGAAGACCCCCAAACTACAAGGCTTTCAACTACCAACTACTCACAGTTTAAGGTAAAGGTGATAATGGAGGAGACTAATTGCACCGGCAGATGCACAGGACCCTGTGATGGCCAGCTGCAATCAGTTATAAGATCTGTGAAACTATTGTTTAACACACAGGCAGGATGACAGCTCCCTGAGGTCAAAGCAACAACAATCTGCAAGCAATTTCAATGGACCACTAAATTATAACATAGAGGTGGGATGACAGCCCCTCTGATATTAAAATCCACAGCACATCAAACAAATGCAAGCAGGCACAGCCAGGAAAGGGAAAGAGAAGTGGAAAGTGAGCATATGACAGCAAAAGAAGCTTGTATTAGTGAAGATCAAGACCAGAAGCTGCAGGTCTCATAGTATTTACAGTCTCCAGAAGTTAAAGGCAACAACAAAACTATCATTCATCAAACACTCATCAATCCCACTACATTTGTTTTTTTCAGTATATATGGTGTCTCATTACACAATCTCCCTATTAGCTATGCATGGAGGAGCCCATAAATGGTCACCAACCACATTTACATTCAGGAGTGGGCCTCTGATACAAATCTGGTTGTGTTGTAAATGGATTTGACCTCTCTGGTACTCTGCAGTCCTCCTTTGAGCAGGTGGCGTGAAATACCAATGGAACCATAACCATTGAATGCTTTGAACTCCCCAGAGGTTTCCTGCTTCCCCCTTGGCCATACTGCTGATTAATTTCTGCTGCTGATCATTTAAAACAGCTCCATTATGACTGTGCTGCTTTAAAACAGTGAAACGCTGCCCAAACTGTTCATTCCCGCCTATCATTGCTTCAACTTTGACTTTTAAGAGGTGCATGCATGGTTCATCCAACTATCGAGTCCGCCTTTAGGGTCGCAATTCATATTATAACAGGCCCATCCTTTGTATTTTTTATATTTCCTTATACACAGAAAATGCACCCAAAACCATTGAAAATGGCTTAAGCGTGGATTTGAAATTTTATAAGCAATGATTCATAAAATATCGGGTCCGACCCATCGGATCTGACCCATTGGGTCTGAACTCCATCGCAATCAGCACCTGCCCAAGCCTCCTTTGTAATTTCTTTATACAAATAAAATACATAAAAAACATTAAAAACGCGAAGGGCGCGGACCCGAAATAATATGAAATGGAGTATTGTATAGCCGTCGGGTCCGGCCCATCGCATCGCAACATAACTCATGTGAAAGCTCGCCCCTTTGAAAGCGACGATAGCGATATTGCCGCAGACTCGATAATCTATCAGAAGGAATTAACACCGCCGTCGGGTTCGACCCATCGGCGATCACTCATATATATGCAAAAGGCCATGCTCCATTGGAAACACCGATGCAATATCGACGATCGCTCATCGGCGAAATATAAAATCCCTTTTGTAAGTCCTCCATTGCAACTCATCGATGCGATATCGGTGATCGCTCATCGACGATGTCTTGTGCCCCAATCGCTGCGGACCCGATAATCTATCAGAAACAACTTATAACGCCATCGGGTCCGGCTTATCGGGTCGGAAGCATATCATATGTGAAGGCTCTATCCCTTTGGCAACCCCGATAGCGAAATGTCGACGTGATCTTGGCCATTGATCTGGATACGCGATCGACGGTCCTCACAAAATCGCCGATCACCATCTCCATTGCCTCTTTTTAAAAGTGCTGATACGATACGCCGATGCGATATCGGCGATTGCTCATCGGCAAGGTCTCCTTTGTCGCTGCCACTGCCTCCCACCGACTTGCGATATGCCGACACGATCTGGACCATTGATCGGCCAGATCCAACGACTGAGATTAAAGCAAATCCTTAAGCCTATAACTTTGATTTTTACATGGTTTTTGGGGTATTTCCACCTCCCGATAGTGTATTTCTGCCCTCCAAAGGGCTTTCCCCTTGCAATTTTTTCGATCGGTGGAAGACTTTTAGCCATAATTTGAGAATTTGAACAGCAACCATGGATCCTTTGGCATATTTATAAGTGTAATTGCAGCCTTTGAGAGTGTTTGAATCCATTTTTGATGCCTTTGCACAGCATATCTAACACTGGCTCCTTCTAGGGATGAGATCCTCCCTGTGAGGTCTCAAGAACCTGCAGATCAATGCCTTTCCAGCAACAAACAAATTAGCCAAAATTCCTAGTGTTCCATTAGGCATGGAGTCTACTATAACTATAGTAAAAACTGATAAAAGAAAAATATTTACAGCTTTTAAGGCCAAAAGACCTTAAATCACATAATTTTTTAAAAACCGCCCATTAACTGGGCCATCAAAGACTGGTTCTCCTCCCATACTTTTCAGTATGAAGGTATTGTTCCCTTGAATCTGTGAAATGATGAAAGGGCCTGTCCAGAGAGCATCAAATTTCCCATGATTACCTTTCTTTTCTTTAAATGCATCCCATTTCAGATCTAAATCCCCAACCTGCAAATTATTCCTTTTTGCCCTCTTGTCAAAGAGTTCCTTGATCTTTTGCTGATGTGCTGTAGCTTTTTCAATCAACTACTCTCTGATCTGACATAATTCAGTTAAATCAGTGATTCTATTGGCCATATCATCTTCTTCATTCTGCGTTGTTTGGAGCAACTTTGCCACAGGGAGGGTAAGTTGAATTGGAAAAATAGCATCAGTACCATATACCAGCTTGAAAGGAGAGCAGCCTGTAGATCTTTTGATGGTCACTCTGTCTGCCCAAAGCGCATATTTGAGCTTGGCATCCCAATTATTCTTATTTTCCTCTAACAGCTTCTTAATAATCCTGATCAGACTTTTATTAGAGGATTCTGCTAGACCATTCCCTTGGGGGTAATAGGAGGTTGAATGAACAAGTTTAATGCCTATTGAATCACACATTTCCACCAACTCTTTTTCCTTGAAGGTTGCTGCATTATCTGTTATAAGCTTATGTGGGCAACCAAATCTACTGAAAATGTTTTCTGATAAGAATTTCATGACCACATTATGATCAGCCTTCCTTGTCGGGATTGCTTCAATCCATTTTGTAAAATAATCAGTGGCAACTAATATCCACCTGTACCTGAAGGTCCTCTCCTTAACAGTCGAGCCTGCTTACGCATCCTTATCAGTCAAGCACCTAAAGGTCCTCTCCCTCTTGGTCGAGCACCTAAAGGTTCAATTTACTTATTGGGTGGGGGGGCGTTGGTCGGCTAGTAGAGATAGCAGTCTACAAAATCTATAGAAAAGCCACTTAATACAGCCCTGCTCTGTTCTCCCTCCAATGAGCTCAGGGGGGGATGTGAATAGCCTGAAGCTATTCATTGAATTCCTTCTGCTGCTGTGCTTGTCCTGATCAACCCTCTCATTTTGATCTGCTATTATATATGTTATTCTGCTTGCCTTATGACTTGCCTACATACATGCTCGTAACTCTGCCTTATGACTTGCCTTTCAGATCGGGCCCCATCAAATATTGCTTTTCATGCCTGCCTGGCCACTAGAGTGTGGGTTAATTTCACCAATGAAATCCAAGCCCCACTACTGAAAAGGTCCTTTTGCAATTATTGGCTTTAGAGGCAGGGATTTTAACTGCTGCTTACCTTCAAATCTTTGGCACCTGTCACAAGATTTAACAAAAGCAAATGCATTAGAAAATAAAGAGGGCCAATAGTACCCAGCTCTGAGAATATTTTGGGCTGTAGTCCTCCAATAATGATGTCCTCCACACATGCTGTCATGGAACTGCTGCAAAACTTCTATTGACTGTTGTTTATCCAGGCATCTTAAAAGCACTCCAGATGGATCCCTCCAATAAAGCAAGCTACCATTGGTGCAATATTTCGTTGCCTTGAGTTTTAGCGTTCTTGCTTGACTTTGAGAAAATTCTGAAGGAACTTCTAGCTTTAGCAGGAAATTAACTATTGCAACATACCAGCTACATGAAGCTAGGTTCTCGACCACTCTGTCCTCTCTGCGTTTCAGCAGTTTCATGCTCTTCTATTTGACCATTTTCTGCTACATTGAACAAGAAATCAATGTCCAAAGACCTGCAATTTTCTTCAGCGAACAGTTTGGCAAGCCCCTGACCTCTTACCAGCTTGGTGGGCTTCAGCTCTATGTTGAATTCTATCATTTTTGCAATCCATTTCGCTCTTTTTCCATCAGCATCAGGCTGCGTTAAGACATCCTTTATTGCAGCAGAAGGCACATATGCAACTATTTTGGAATGCAAGATGTATACTCTGAAAGCTTTCAAAGATTTGATAAGAGCATAAGCCTGTTTTTCAATAATATCATACCTCAGTTCAACATCCCTCATATTCTTGCTAAAAAAGGCCACTGGATACTCTTGACCTGCTTCATCTTGCTGCAACAGGACAGCTGCAATGGTATCCTTAGAGGCAAATGAAAATAGGTGAAACTCCTTGCTATAATCAGGGCTTATTAAAGTAGGAGCTTCCACAATAGCCATCTTAATGGACTCAAAAGATCTTCTAGCCACATCAGTCCACTTCACCTCTGCTCCCTTTTTCAACATGGAGGTTATGTGCTTAACCAGCTCAACAAAATTAGGAATGAACCTCCTTACAAAGTTAATTTTCCCAAGAAAAGACTGTATGTCTTTCTTTGATCTTGGAAGAGTCAAGGCCTGAATTGCTTTGACTCTTTTTGGGTCAATTTGAACACCTGCAGCAGACACTACATGCCCCAACAGTTTGCCTTCTTCCAAAGCAAATTGGGATTTTTTGGGATTGAGTGAAATTCCAAATTTCCTGCACTTTAAAAACACCTTCTTTAAATGTTGTAGATGATCATGATGGCTGCCAGAATAAACAGTTATGTCATCAAGATATATCAACATGAATTTATCCTTTTCTCCCACAAAAGCAATATCCATAGCGCACTGAAAGGTGGCTCCAGCATTCATCAGCCCAAATGGCATTTTGGCATACATGAACGTGCCCCAAGGGTAGTAAATGTTGTCTTTTCTTGATCATCTGGATGCATAGCGATTTGATTAAAGCCTGAAAATCCATCTATAAACGACATTACTTTGGCACCTGAGACTTGCTGCAACAAATGCTCCATTTTTGGCAGGGGATAATTATCCTTTTTAGAGCATTTATTTAGATTCCTGAAATCAACGCACAGTCTGATTTCTCCATTCTTCTTTCTCACAACAACCAAATTGGCCACCCATTTAGAATATCTGAGAGGCACTATAATCTTAGTAGCCAGCAGCTTTTTAATTTCTTTCTCAACCAGAGGAAGGAGCATAGGATTCATTGGTCTCAGCTTCTGTTTGAAAGGAATAGTGTCTTTCTCAAGCGGAATTTTATGCTGAATTATATTCCTATCATATGTTTTCAGATCATTGTATTCCCAAGCGAACACATCAACAAATTACTTCATTAATTTGCAATATTCAGCACTCTGATCAGCAGATAAATTAGTGGACAAATTTATGAATTTGGGCTGACCTGGATTTCCTATATCATGCTTACAAACTGCAGACTGATCTTATTTTTCGGCAGCTTTGTAAGGCACATCATTGTGGTCAAACAATCTCTCAAGAGGAATTAGACCCTTAGGGATATGGTTACTACTATTCTTGCCAATCTTATTTCTAAGTTGGGACTTGGGATCTTCGAACAAAGCATCATTATTTTGGTCAATTTGCATTTTAGAGAACTCATCAATGACTTGAAGGAACCTATTTAACTCATCATCATCATCAAAAACCTTCCAATGGTGTACATTATCAGGCACAAAGGGTATATACTTCATTTGTACCTCATAAACTAGTTTGGGAGGCGATGGAGGGATGAAAAAACTAGCAGAGACAGCAAGGGAATCAGCAAGCTGATTTTGGGTTCTAGGAATATATGAAATGCAGAAAAAATAAAAGAACTCTTTGACTCTCCATACCTCATTTCTGTAAGCTCTCAGCCTTGGGCACTTTGCTTGGAACGTTTTATTTACTTGCTGAATTATCAGATCAGCATTTCCAAACACTTTCAGATTTTTTATTCCACTATCTTTGGTTGCATGAAGGCCCAACAGCAATGCTTCATATTCTGCTATGTTGTTTGTCACCTGAAAAACCAGCTTTAGAGACAACTGAACTGTTTCTTGTTGTGGAGATACTAGCACCACCCCTGCTCCTGCAGTCTCCTTGGTACATGCTCCATCAAAGAACATCTCCCAAATCTGACCACCTGTATCATGCTCAACCTAAGCTGTTGGTTTCCTGATCTGCAATGCAGCCTTCTGAGATTGTTCTATTTGGAGAATGCAAGCTCCAAAATCAGTGTCCACTGCATTTATGGGATGGTTTGTAGGATTCTTCTCATCACTAATGATATATGTCAGCTGTGCTTCTCTATATAACCTTCTGCTTTCTCATCCAAACACTGGAACAGTTGCATAAGATAGATCATTCTGCAATGTCCCACCTAGTCTCTTAATCCATCCTCTAGACAACAGCATACCAAACTTCGGAGGAACATCAGCCACCACTATATCCATCATCATAATTTTCATGGGCAGTTGGGTTAAGGTAATGGCCAGATCCTTAATTAATCCAAGGCATTTTACCTTCCTTGAATCAAAAGAGAACAAATCATGATAAGGACTAGTGATATCAAGGCCTAACTCTTCCATGACAGTTTTAGGCATTAGATTGTGGCTGGCCCCTGTGTCTAGCAGGCAATTGTGGAGGATTTTGTCATGGATAGTTAATGAAACATAGAAAGATGGAGAACTATTATCAGCAGGTTCAATCATGGGGCTAAGCACAATAGCAGGCTTGTCATCTTGCAAATTGACAGAGTCAATGGAGGTTAGTTTAGGTTCTAGTTCAAGGGCCTCAAGGATGGGTTTTCTGAATAATTCACTCTTCACCAATTCAGCCAAAGGCATGCATATTTTCAATTTCTGAACTTCTGACTCAAGACTAAAATAAGAGAATACTTTATCAACAGTTTTTACCTCTTGAACTGGAGCTTTGAGGGTGATAGGATCAGCTGCTGATGTTCTTTGCCTGTTATTTTGTGGCATTGTTTGAGCATTTGCTTCTTGTGCAACATTTTCTTTGACATTCTTTGCATTTGATCTTAGATTATATTTTTGCTGCTGCTCACCAGATTGCAGAACAGCACCACTGTCCCACCTCTGACTGTTTTTTTCTTGCAGCAATGACTCTTCATATTCGGCCAATGTTAAAAATGCAGCGCTGCCTTTATCCTCCAAGCAGTGAATTTCATCCTCATCTTCTTCGAATTCTTCCCCTTCCATGACTGCATTCTGAAAGGGAGCTTTAACCTTATGATCTTCTTTTGCTTCTTCACCCCTTTGCATAATTTGTAGCTGCTCATTTGCTCTTCTAAATGGGTTTGGATTTCTTGGAGCAAATGCGTTTTGTTGTCTTGTTTTCCCTGAAGACTGCTCGACCTTTAACTTAGAAATTTTAGCAACCAATGACTCGATCATCTTAGTAATTTTGTCTAATTTAGGCTCTGAAGTTGAGGCAGGGGAAGAAGAAGCCTCACCTCTCGGCCTTCTTCTATCAACTTGACTCTTTAACTTCTCTGCTGCCAAAATATTGGATTCCACCTCCAGGGCTGCCTCTTGCATATCACACAGAGTAGCACATCGTCTTTCTCTCAACAATAAGCAGAAATTAGAGTCAAAAGCATTGGCATATGTGAGTTTGGCGGCAGTGGGGGTAGGCTTTACCTCAGCTGGTATTTTACTATACATTCTATTAAATCTTTTATTGAAATCAGGCAAAGATTCACCCTTTTGTCTTTTCAAGTTTCCAAACTCTGAATGATAATACAGCAAGTCCTTCTTATCTCCCCATTGCTTCAAAAATACTTCATCTAATGCTTCAATATCTATTATGGATCTTTGGGGTAATTCTCTAAACCACTTCCTAGCCTCTCCATCAAGGCTTTGGACAAAAACTCTCATCCATACATCATTCTCATTTATATCTAAATTATCAGCATAACTGTAAAAGGCTTCAAGATGTTCTTCTGCTGTCACTCCCTCTGTTCCAGTAAATTTAGGCATATATTTTTGATATTCTCCCACAGGCATAGGATTTAGAGGCACAGACAATACCAAAGGTCCATATCTAGCAGCAACAATCCTCTCAATCCTAGTAGGTACTTGTTGTCCTGCCATGTTTGGAATATGTGGAAGAACACTAGCAGATGGAGCAGTAGGAAATAATGTAATGGATGGCAGAGATATTGGGATGTTTTGGACAATACGGGAAGCTTTCTTTGGACTAAGATTCAAAGGGGAACCAACTGCACAAGGGGTTGAACTAATCTCTGAAAGAATTTCTTTATTAACAGTACTGGGCTCTAAGACTTCAAGCTGTGATTCTTTAGTTATAGACTCATCTTTCAGAGATAAATTGGAGTTTTTAGGCTTACCTGATCCTGATGCCCCTTTCTCTGATGATTTCTTCGATTTAACAACTTTCTCAGGGTCATGCAATGGTTCAGCTGGAGATTTGAGCGGATTTCTTCTAGTATGCCTCACAAACTGAGCCAGACCTTCAAAGTGGAGTCACCAAAGGATGGCCTTCCACCAATGGAGTTGCCAGACAGAAGATTACAACCAATACTGTGTTCAAACCTTGTCTGTCATCAAAGCTTGAAACTATGTCGTTCTCCCAGGAAAGCTTGAGCTCCAATTCTCCTCTCCCCGGCAATGGCGCCAATTAATGTTATCACCCCAAGAAACTCACCTAGGTTGTAAATCAGTGATGCTCAGGAACATTAAAAATTCAACAATTATGGTCGGATAAGATGATAGATAAATGAAGATATGCTGCACATTTAAGCCAGATAACCACTCCTACTATGACTATCCCCAGACATGGGTGAAGACCCCCAAACTACAAGGCTTTCAACTACCAAATACTCACAGTTTAAGGTAAAGGTGATAATGGAGGAGACTAATTGCACCAGCAGATGCACAGGACCCTATGATGGCTAGCTGCAATCAGTTATAAGATCTGTGAAACTATTGTTTAACACACATGCAAGACGACAGCTCCCTGAGGTCAAAGCAACAGCAATCTGCAAGCAATTCCAATGGACCACTAAATTATAACATAGAGGTGGGATGACAGCCCCTCTGATATTAAAATCCACAGCACATCAAACAAATGCAAGCAGGCACAGCCTGGAACAAGAAAGAGAAGTGGAAAGTGAGCATATGACAGCAAAAGAAGCTTGTATTAGTGAAGATCAAGACTAGAAGCTGCAGGTCTCATAGTATTTACAGTCTCTAGAAGTTAAAGGCAACAACAAAACTATCATTCATCAAACACTCATCATTCCCACTACATCTATTTTTTCAGTATATATGGTGTCTCATTACACAATCTCCCTGTTAGCTATGCGTGGAGGAGCCCATAAATGGTCACCAACCACATTTACATTCAGGAGTGGGCTTCTGATACAAATATGGCTGTGCTGTAAATGGATTTGACCTCTCTGGTACTCTGCAGTCCTCCTTTGAGCAGGTGGCGTGAAATACCAATGGAACCATAACCATTGAATGCTCTGAACTCCCCAAAGGTGTCCTGCTTCCCCCTTGGCCATACCGCTGATTAATTTCTGCTGCTGATCATTTAAAATGGCTCCATTATGACTGTGTTGCTTTAAAACAGTGAAACGCTGCCCAAACTGTTCATTCCCGCCTATCATTGCTTCAACTTTGACTTTTAAGAGGTGCATGCATGGTTCATCCAACTATCGGGTCCGCCTTTAGGGTCACAGTTCATATTATAACAAGCCCATCCTTTGTATTTTTTATATTTCCTTATACACAGAAAATGCGCCCAAAACCATTGAAAATGGCCTAAGCGCGGATTTGAAATTTTATAAGCAATGATTCATAAAATATCGGGTCCGAACTCCATCGCAATCGGCACCTGCCCAAGGCCTCCTTTGTAATTTCTTTATACAAAGAAAATACATAAAAAACATTAAAAACGCGAAGGGCACGGACCCAAAATAATATGAAATGGAGTATTGTATGGCCGTCGGGTCCGGCCCATCACATTGCAACATAACTCATGTTAAAGCCCGCCCCTTTGAAAGTGCCGATAGTGATATTGTCGCGGACCCGATAATCTATCAGAAGGAATTAACACCGTCGTCGGGTCCGGCCCATCGGCGATCGCTCATATATATGCAAAAGGCCATGCTCCATTGGAAACGCCGATGCGATATTGGCGATCGCTCATTGGCGAAATATAAAAGCCCTTTTGTAAGTCCTCCATTGCAACTCGCGGATGCGATATTGACGATTGCTCATCAGCGATGTCTTGTGCCCCAATCGCTGCGGACCCGATAATCTATCAGAAACAACTTATAACGCCATCGGGTCCGGCTTATCGGGTCGGAAGCATATCATATGTGAAGGCTCTGTCCCTTTGGCAACCCCGATAGCGAAATGTCGACGTGATCTCGGCCGTTGATCTGGATACGCGATCGACGGTCCCCACAAAATCGTCGATCACCATCTCCATTGCCTCTTTTTAAAAGTGTCGATACGATACGCCGATGCGATATCTGCAATCGCTCATCGGCAAGGTCTCCTTTGTCGCTGCCACTGCCTCCCCCCGACTTGCGATATGCCGACGCGATCTGGACCGTTGATCGGCCAGATCCAACGGCTGAGATTAAAGCGGATCCTTAAGCCTGTAACTTTGATTTTTACATGGTTTTTGGGGTATTTTCGCCTCCCGATAGTGTATTTCTGCCCTCCAAATGGCTTTCCCCTTGAAATTTTTTCGATCGGTGGAAGACTTTTAGCCATAATTTGAGAATTTGAACAGCAACCATGGATCCTTTGGCATATTTGTAAGTTTAATTGCAGCCTTTGAGAGTGTTTGAATCCATTTTTTATGCCTTTGCACAGCAAAGCCAATAGGGAGTACAACAGATTATAGATTGTGTTCATCCTTTTGGACGACCAAAAGCTCCTTAGTGAGAGGAATGATCTAGGTGGCTCTGGAAAGGCTCAAATTTGAGAGTTCTTGGATTTAGTCAAAACAAGGATCAGAATGAAGAGGTTGTCATCCTGATTCCAACAACGTATACAACTCTCAAATCAAACTTCATATGTGCAATATATTGGCAGTCAAAGTTATAGTACTTTTATCGCCAACTATATTTGGAAGGCTCACTAAATCTGGAAAACCCACTAACTCTGGAAAAACTGCTAAAATTGGAAGCATTTAATTGAGCGACAATTTGGTCTTACATGGCTGTCGGAATTGGTCAATTTGTTGCTGACTTAATTTGTCCAGTGACCCCTAAAAATCTGGCCAACAGTTTTGAATTCATTGTTTTTAAAAATAATAATAAAATATTATATATAGGGTTGCAAGCCACCCAACCGGTGGACTAGCCAACCCTGTTGTCATATTATATATGATATAATAAGCCCAATGGGCCACACTTTGCAACAGTTGTTACAACAGACCAAGACCGACGGGAATCAGACCCACGTCGACCAGTGGCCCGCCCAAATGCCGACAACCCCATTCAAATACACGCCAACCAAAACATAACAAAATTGCGCCAAAAAAAAAAATCCATTACGAGAGGCCGCTGGGTTTGATTATGGGTGGGCCCTGCAACAGTCGGCCAAGTTGCCAACAACCCACAGGGCCACGATTTGGTAAGCCTACCAACAAACTTGTTTTAAAACCCAAAGTTTTTCATTCAATGGGGGACAAAATGGAGGATTGAATTGTGGAACCAAGAGCAAAGGAACCTTGCCCAAGCGGGGAATAATTTTAGAGAGAATCTCAGAGGAAATATTTCACCAGGGATATTCCATAGTATATTATTTATGCAAAATCTTTGCGGAATCTTGGAGATCCCCTGGGGGTCGAAATTTGACGGTGTCAAAAATATTCCAAGTTTATACTCATATGAACTAGTTTTTCACCAGGAATTTGATGGTGGTCCATTTCTTCATTTGCGCAGCCAAATGTTCACCCATCTAAAGAAGATAATCTTGTGAGGAATCTAAAAGATTCCCTGGGAGCCCAGAATTGACTGTGACGAGAGGGGTCGTGTTTATACTCAAATTTCAAGGTTTTTCACAAAGAATATGATGGAATAGGTTGTTTCTTCATCTGAATAGTCGATTTTTGGGCCTTCGTTAGACTTGGAGGTATAAGGTGTATTTTTTATTATGTGTTCATTTGATTTTTGTTGAGACTATGATGTGAATCTGATCAATAGATTCAAGAGGTCCATTTTTATGCCATTGCATGTGAGGGGTCCATTTATGCCACCTTGTGTGAGAGGATCATTGTATGCCACTTTATGTGAGAGATTGTTCATTTGTCATGTTGAAGGATAACTTCTTGTGAGTGATAGTTCTTGTAGAAGAACGTCTCTTGGGAGAGACATGCCACTCTAGATAAGGGGTTTCATCCTTGTATTGACAGGGATTGCATCATGTACTCATCATCTTCTTGTAGAGACTAATGAAGCGGCCTCCCCACTCTTGACCCAGGGCTTGGAGACGTATTCCACACAGGACAAAATTTGTTATCATATCGTTGAGTTATGCGTGATTCATGGTTATTTGCTTCTTATTTACGATAATGGCTTGTTGAAGTGTTGTTTAGAATATGCATTTCTCATGTTTCACATGTAGATATAAGTGTTAGTAAAATGTCTTGTAAACTGGAGATTTTTGTTTGAAAACATTCACGAAAATTTTCTGGATCAAAAAGATACACTTGACTTACATGCTAATGGAGCACTCAACTCAGCCCTTTCAATCCACGTACCTTGAACACCTGGTAGGTCCTTTGCCAACTCTTTTTTTGCTCATAATTACTTATGAAACTTTAGAATGATTTCATATTCAACTAACTAATCTACCTCTATCAATGGCATTGTTGCTCTAATTTCATTGAACTTAGACTCATCAAGTTTCCCTCAAAAACCCTCTTGCTACTCCAAGAAGTCCGCTCTTAGGATCTTCATAATTTTTCCTTTTTATCAACAATATACCCACTTGCACTTCACTAACCTAGGGCATCACTAAACAACCCACTAATTGACTTTTGTTGCTCCAAAATATCAATATTTTAGGGCACACCAAATTGCTCTCCATGAATGATTGGATTGCTTCTTTTACCATTTTCCTTAAGGCTTCATACACAACCTACATAACAATGAATGACCACGACATTCATTGTAATTAGGGTTGCCACTATCAATGTCTAAAAACCATTCTTTAGATACTAAATCAGCCTAGCAGTCGTCACATAGAAAATTAGTCACATACCATCAAGGACATCACAATTGCAGCCCTAAAAGCCTCGGTTATGTGCACAGGGGACTGAGGTTTTTATCCCTCTTTTAGGGTTCTTTTAATAGCCACATGTCTGCCCTAATATCAGCCTCAACTGACCTATTAAACCTATGCAAGTATCACCTTTTAGGCCCTCATCCTCTATGCATATACCTGAAGTAGTGCGACAATCATTCCAACTTTAACCACAGCCCTCACAACCCTCCTATACACTAGAAATCAGGGTCTCAACCCTCTTTCACTATAATATTCCTAATTGGAAAATTAACAATAATTACCAAAACATGAACGAATAATAGCAAATAAAAATTTTCCATGTAAGCACCAATCAATACACCAAATAAATAAGGTGAAAGTGTTGATCCATTTTATTAAATATGAAGGACTGGGTACATATAAGTGAGAACAATAGAACCTAGGATTGCTTCTACAAGAAATGCAAAACCCAAGTGAAAATGTGAAGACCCAAGTGCTGAAAATGACCCAAACAAGTAGCACACACTGCCTAGAAAATACCTATGTTGTTTTTGAATATGAAATAGAGTTTTTTCCCTAAAAGATGCTCAGAATTTTTTGAAAATTTAACCTAGAGCTCCACACACGAAACCCATAAAAACCCAGAAATAGTTTTGGCTTAACTCCAAGGAAATATCAAGCCCACCAAGTGGTGTGAACTACCCAATTACCAATAAAACATATTGTTGGAGGAATGTTGATTTCCAACTCGAATATTGCTTAGAAAATTCTAAAATTGTAACCATGTACTCCTCTCACAAAACCCAGAAAAATATTAGGAAAATTCCCGTTGACCTAGAAAGCCCCAATTAGTGTGAATTCCCTTATCTGCCAACTTTGCGGACTGCTCCAAATAAGATAAATTCATACCACAATGCTCCAACTCTTTAGTCCTGAAAAATCACCAACTCAAATGAGAGAAATATCCCCGCAAAACCTCTAGTACTCCAACCCTCTGTAGTGATTCTTCAAATTGCTTTTGCACCCAAAAAATACGCGAAACTAGGTAAACACTTGCAATAAGCTTTGTGAAAGCCCGAAAAATGGACTTCCTAACTTCCTCATTTGGGAGACAGTGAAAGTTCTCCAAAATGAGGGTGGAATTCTACTTGGAATTCTTGTGATAAACAACACTCTGGGCCTTGTGCTAAACAACTCCAAGAGATGATGAAATGTGAAGAGTAATAATTAAAAAGATGCCCAACAAATGAGACTCTCCTTATATAATTTATCTTCATGCTTTTGGACTCCTTTTTAATATTATTTTATTGGTGGGGGGCATTTTCCATTTAATAACTTTTTGCCGACATTTTAATAAATAATGTGTTGTCATTCTCCAATAAAATATTATTTTGCTCCACTTTTCTAATAAAAATAATATTTTCCCCCTTTTAATCAAAATTGTGCAAAACCCCTTAGCAATTTTGCACTCACAAAAATTGGGAATATTACATTCACAGCTCAGAACTTCCTTGGCCCTATTCACAGATATTTACCCTAGCCAATACTCAAAACCATGTCCAAGCTCCACGTCCAACAGTCTCCTAATATCGACTTATCTAGAATGTAGAAAGAGATACCACCTCAGCTTTTTTCTTCTTTCTAGATTAGCTACTCTAGGTCTACATCTCCCTCATATTAATCATCTCTTTGATGAATGCACTTTTTATGTTTCTAAACCAGTCTAGATCCATTTTAAACCCAGCTCTATCAAGCGTCGAGAATGATCAAATCTCTTAAGGTGCAAACCTTTCCTCAAGATTTGTACACGAGATATTTGCACTCAAAGGGAGGTTTGCACCTCGAGAGATTTGATCCTCCCAAGACTTTATAAATCCAAGTTAAAGATAGATCTAGGTTGGTTTAAATTATCTAAAATATTGTAACTTCATTTTACATTATTCTACATTTGTTTTCCTCTTTTCTTATAATGGATTATAATTTACAAATTTGAATAGTTTGAGTTCAGTTGAATTATACACCCATGTTATGCACTCATATTTTAATAATGATGTTAAATTTTTACATATCTTAAATACTTACTATTTTTTACCTTGTTTGACAAAAAATCTTTCGGTAAAAATCACATACGAGAAAATCTTGTTGACACGTTTCAACCAACTAGTGTGATTCATCTTCAGGACAAGATGAGGAACTCGATCGAAATAGATAGATATAAAGAAAAGCTAACTAGTCACTAGATTATAACAGTTATTTTGGCTCAAAAACCGTTATTAATATTAATAAAATAAAAATTATTCTATAGTAAGAAATAATTTATTACTATAAATTATTCAACATAAATTTATTATAAATAATATTTATAAATTTATAGAAAGAAATTGTTCAAAAATAAATTTATTATAAATTAAATTAGTAATAAATTTATTATTATTATTATAAATAATATTATTAATAAAATTGATTATAATAATATTATTACTAAACAAGAATATAGTAAGATTATAACGCTAGTTTGACTCAAGAATCGTTATTAATATTAATTAGATAAAAATTATTTTGTAATAAAAAATAATTTATTACTATAAATTATTCAAAATAAATTTATTATAAATAATATTTATTTGTAATATTTATGAATTTATAGAAAGAAATTGATCAAAATAAATTTATTATCAATAGTATTATTAAAAATAATTAGTAATAAAAATTTTATTATTATAAAAAATATTCTTAATAAAATTAATTATAATAATAATATTACCAAACATCCCCGATGGGGGTGAGTACCGAGAATAATGTGGTCGTCATGCCTCATGAAGAATGAAAAATGGGTTGCGGGAGAGGGTCGTACCTCCCAGTCACCTCTCCATATATGGTAGAGGGAATGGTGTGCAGGGACATTTGATCTAGGGCGTGTGAGTAATCAAGGCGCTTCGAGAAGGGGATGAGTTGATGAATTGATAAGCGGGATGAGGGAGGAGCCGAGAATTCGTTTCAATGCTCAGGTTTGGTGGTGGAGCTACACCTGGTTTCCTGCTCGACAACGGAAGCGGCGTCGGAGGCACGACAAAATTGGTGGTTTATGGATTTTCTTTGGGGAATTGTGGTTTTCTACGTATAACGGAGTCCAACTTCTAGTTTTTCTCAGGCCTTGCAGGGCGGGACTGGGCTGGCAAGTGTTGGGGGAAGGTAAATGTTATTTCTAGTTTATTTGGGGCAAGGAACGTCTTTGTAAAAGCTGGCAATTCCATGGAGAGGGAGGTGATCAGGAGGCACCAAGCTTATGGCAAACTGTTGTCCTCCTGGTAGTCGGCTTTGTACAGTGGAGTGACTAGTGTGGTGGGGATAGTGAAGGTGGTCCTAGTGATGGCGGTCGTGCTGACTCCTTGGGCTTCAAGTGCACAACCCTAGATCTTGGGCAGACTGACGAGTGGAGTGAAGACACCTCCGACGAGTGTCACAGCAGGCGAGGCTCTGGGAGGCTGGTCTAGTGGATGGGAGGGCAACAATTTAGGCCAATGGACGAGCTTGCACTCTCAGCTATTGTGGGAGAACTTGTTCAGTGGCAAATGCGCCCCATTCCACAACGCGGGTAGGCTATCCTCCCGGTGGAGCCAGGGAAGGGGAGGGAGGAGGCCCTCACATTGGCAACCATGGAGGATGGAAGTGGGAGCAATCCGGTGGGTAGGGCAAGGTAGTGGAATTCGCAGAGATCGGCATCTGACTACTCAAGGAGGAGGCAGAGGTCGGGGACATGTGAATGAACATGGCGACAGTGGTGGCACGAAGACATCCCGCACTGGCAGTAGCTCTCAAATGCTGGGCTCTCGGAAGGGTGGTGGGAGTAGGAGAGGTCAATCTACTCAAAGTGATGACCGCGATGAAGCCCGCAGCATTGTTGCTTGGAAAATTATTGTGGCCTAAGTCAATCCTTGATGGACCGGGTAGATGTGGCAGAGTGAATTAATCAAGACAAGCATGAGGAGTTGATGGAAACTCTGGAACGCATGCATTACTTCCAGTGCTAGGTTAGGGAGCGAGTGGTGGTAGTCTGGCGGGGACAAAACCATCTAGTGGAGAAAGTGGAAAAGCTAGAGACCTAGATGGCACACTTCAAAGGGCACGTTCAGCGCAACTTCCGTCCTACACCTCCTCCAGGAAATGCTCCAGATAACCCAACTTCTATCACTTTAGACGATTAGTATGTCCTCTGGTTTTCTTTATGTTCTATATGTCTATTGGAGCCTATGGCCCTCCCGTTTGTGGACACTGTTACTAGTATCTTTTTTGTAGTTTTGCCATCTTCTGCAAACTTTGGTCAACAAACCTAGTCGGGATGAGACAACATGTTTTCTTGAAGCATCAAATGAATATCCTTTTTCTAAATGAATAAAATGTTGACTTACAAAAAAAAATTATTACCAAACAAGACATATGAAGTAAATACATATTACCAAATATTAATATTTTTTACTTTGTTTAAATTTACCTCACAAAAACACATTTTAGCTATAACATAATTTAGGTAATTTATTGGGATTTTTCCCGATAAGAAGAGCGAAAAACGGGTCGAAGATGAACCCTAGCAGAGTCTCTGCCGCCTCCCCTGTTACGGCCGCCGTCGAGGTTCCCAACCTTGCCGCTGCTGATAATGCGTTTTCAACGCAGGGAACGCTGGTAGGTGCCGCTGCTGGTAATGAGTTTATAACGCAGGGAACGCTGGAAGATGCCGCTGCTGGTAATGCGTTTTCAACGCAGGGAACGCTGGAAGGTGCTCTCATTTCTGTGATGCATGGTTTCAAAAATTTCCTGAGAGCTCCCCCCCATCAACTCTACGCTGATCTGGTCGCTAGGGCTGCCTGTTCCTGGTCCCCTTCTACCGCATCTAGATATAGCAGCCCCCATCTAACTGCAGACGTATTGGCTAAGAATGAATATGCAGACGAATCTGCCGCCGCCTCCAGGCCTTTGATCGCTCTCGGCCCCAGACCCTCGGCCACTCTCGGGCTCCTGCTCGACCTCGACCTTGCTAAGGATGATGACATGCGCTACAGTTCTGGAACGAGGGTTTTCTCAGACATCAGTGAACGGTTTGCCCTCCAGTCTTCACACGCGGCTTCTCAAATCTGCAGGGGAATACGAATCTCAGACCTCTCTGCCTCATTTCAGATCCAAATCAAGCTCATCTCAGGCAAAACCCAGCTACAGTGGGTGAGCTTTTCGGATTTAGTTCAGAACCTCAAACATACTCTGGAACTCAAGCTGGGGATTCCATCTGCAGCTCAACGACTCCTACACGAAGGTAAACAACTCGAGGATCTTTACCCCCTTTCTTTTTATAGCATTAAGAGAAATTCCTCCATTATTCTTGCCCTTCGTTTGAGAGGGGGAGCTGCAGGACAGTCTTCTTCAGCCAAGGCATTTTCATACAAAGATGTTGTCCATGCACATAAGCAGGAGAAATCAGTGCCACCAGCACAGGCTCCCAAACCTTTTCTGGTGGACAAACTGGAGGAAACCCCCTCCATTGAAATAACTCACCCAACGTTGGATGAGCAAACCCAAAAGTATGCAGAGCATGGCATCATCTGCAGATTCAATGGGCTATGGCCACGCACGGCAGATCTCTACCAGTGGATTCACTCCAATTGGACCAATAACTGTAAGGTTCTGTTATGCTCAAAGGGCTTTTTCATCACAGTGTTTGCTTTTGAGGAAGACTACCAAAAGGCCTTAAAAGCAGGACCATGGTTTTGGGGCTCAGCAGGTTTATTCCTCACCCCTTGGTTCCCAGACTTCGATCCATCTACAGCAATCATCACCAAGCTCCCCATCTGGGTCAGACTTCCTAATCTCCCGGCGAATCTATGGCACTTCGCTGTATTCCAAGGGATCGGCAACTCTCTAGGCCGCCTCCTAGACACAGACACTTCCAGAGGGGAAAAGGGATTATATACCTATGCCAGAATCTGTGCAGAAATAGATATAAGCAAAGGTCTCCCTGACAAGATCAATATCAAAACTGGAGACTTCCATTGGACTCAGAACCTGGATTATGAGAACACAGCTTTCCGCTGCCGCAACTGCCACAACACAGGGCATCTACAGAGCTCTTGTCCTTCAACTCCCGCCCAAAAGAAGAAAGCCAAGAAGAAATCCAAAAGCTGGAAGCCGCATGACCCTCCGCCTATGGACGACTTTGATCTCAGCTCAGATGAAGAGGAGGAGAATGAGGAAGGAGAGGCAACAATGAGGGCACAGTATCCGCCCTCCGCAGAGCCTGACAATTTGCCAGTCCAGCCATTTTCCCAGAAAAGAACTCATGAATCCTCTACCTCGGACTCAGATAAGGAAATCTCTCAGTCTGCCCAGATCAGTTTGCAAATCATGCCAGCTCAGCAGTCCCCTCCTGAATGGGTCAAAGTTGGCAAAAAAAAAGGGAAAAAATGCCGCATAGTTGACTCTTCCCATGTGGGGTAGAATCCTATGCTTAGCTTCTGCTTCTCTGTTCTTCCAGTTACCTCTCGCTATGTTATTTTCTCTTCTCTCTTCCTCTAGGAGCCGAGGTGGATAGCACATCCTTTCCGGCTGCCTAGTTTCGTGTTTCTCTTGGATGTAACTTCTGGTTGTACTATATTTTTTCTTAATAGACTTAGTTTTTACCGACAAAAAAAAAATTTAGGTAATTTATTGTAGCATTATTTTCCATTTAAAATATTATTATTATTAAACATTTATTTTTACCTTAAACAAAAAAAAAATGTTTCATATATATAATTTTTCCCTTGGTTAATATTTATCATAGAAAAAAGCATGCAAACACACATACTCTCTCTTTATATATATAACATATTTGAAATACTTATTAAATTTTACTTGATCAAGTTTACCTCACATAAAAAGACTCAACTATGATGTCAACTTACATAATTTATATATCAAAAATATTTATTGTTTTTTATTTGGATAAACTTTACCATACACAAAAACAGTTTAACTATGATATCAATTTACATAATTTATATATTTAATATATTTATTAATTTTCACTTGGACAAAATTTACCTTACACAAAAACATTTTAACTATAATACCAATTTACATAATTTATATATCTAACATACTTAATATCTTTTACATATATGAAATTGACTTCATACAAAAACTTTTTAACTATAATATCAATTTGATTTATATTTTAGAAATAGTTATTGTTTTTTACTTTAAGAAAATTTAACTCACACAGAACATTTTTAACTACCAAACCAATTTACTTAATTCATATATCTGAAATACTAATTATTGTTTACTTTGATAAAATTTACCTCACACAAACACATTTTAACCATGATGCCAACTGAATTAATTTTTGTGACCAACATTTTAGTTTTTTAAGTATTCCAATTCCATGCCACATTTCACAAGTAATAAGAGTTGAGTATGTTTATTCAATTTCATGTTTTGGCAAATAGCTCTATATGATTTTTTACATTGCTGATAAAATCTAATTTAATATTTTTGAGGAATAAGATGTTGGTAAGTTTTATAAGTGAGTTTGTTTTCACAATATGAAGCCACTTAGAATTTACAGATAAATAATTTTATTTCATCACTATAGGTTACAAATTATATAGTTTAAGAATTTTCTAAGAACATAGTTAAAGAATTTTCTAAGAATAAATGTTTTTGCATCCATCCTCCTTGGCTAAACGAATTTAAAAAAAAAAAAAATTGTCTACATTTTACTTATTTTTATCATCAATAATATTACTTTGCATACATGTTTTTTATTAAAAAGTTTAATTGAGCTAATGCATTCAATATTACTCTTTATTTTTTATTAATTAGCTAACATATATTTTTTAAATTTGTTTAATGTAACTTTACATGACAACATCTCTCTCATATACTGGACTGTAGAGTGCTTCTCGACGTAATGAACTTGACATTTTCTCTATGTATAGTGATCTTAGGTGGTGTCATCCTCCACCAAGGGTCATAACTTATGCACAAGGAAACCTAAGAAAAACTTGCTCAACCACCATTTACCATAGAAATAAAATCCATTTCATTTTTATTTTGCCACATCATGGAAGCCATAAGTTCCCCTTAGCTCATCAAGGGTGCTCCACATATGTCAAATGATTAAACTATCATTTTTCTCTTTGGTCTTGTGCCCACAACTATAGGTACAAATCCCACTACTTGGGTACATTACCCACAACTACTTTATGGGTCAACTCCTCACAAACCTAATACCCCAGGGGTTGTAGGAGTACCTACCAAGCTACACATTTCAACGGGGCCTTTTATCCAAACATACCACTAGTGCACATATATTGCAAAAACTTATGGGAAACTAGTTACAGGGCACTTTACTACAAAATAACCGAAGGTTTTGTCTCGCCCTTATTTCACATTCTCTTCAACACTGAGTCACCCAACATTTCTGACCAAGCTAAGGCACCACTACATGATATAGTTGATTGTTTTACATCAGTGGATGCTATATACATTAGAGTATTTGAAGCTTACAAACCTCCACATCAGTTATCTCTATTTGTCATTAAAAAATTGATCCTGTAGGAAGTGGTGTATCAAGTGACAACAGGACTTGGAAGCATATTAGTCTAAGCAAAGAAAGAACTAGGGTTTTATTTCCCAATATATGTAGGCACATATTGTGTAAAAAGTTTTAAAGAAGCAAAAGTTGAAGCAACTGACTTGCAACACCTTAGATTTGGTGAGCTTTGTTTTCACATATATGATCCTAGAGGCATTGCAATGGATCATCGTAATCAGATAAACTTTAACTGGCCATACACATACAACATCGACGAAGAAGAAGAAAAGATTAAAAAAAATTCTACAATGTTGCAATAGCTATAGAGGCACAGAAGAAGGACAGTGGCTCTCAAACTACAAATGGTGTCGAACCTACCAATGAAGAGTCGTCCAAAGGTAAAGATGCCAAATAAAATAAGACTTCCCAAATGGGGGAAAGAGAGAAAGTAAAAAAAAGTGAAAGAAAAACAAAAGGCAAAAAGGGAGGAATAAGAAAGGAGGAAGCAAGAAGAGGAAAAGAATCAAGGGAAGGAAGAAAGAACAAAGCAAGAAGAAGAAAGGAGGAAACAAGAAGAGCAGAGAATGACGAAAGAGATAGTTGATAGATAGGCATAGGAGGAGATAAGACAAAAGGAGAAAACTAAGAAAGAAACTCAAGTCATATTTCCCAACATAGATGTTGAGCCTTCTACCCCAGTTTCCATACCTCTCACTAGAGGGAAATTGCCACTCGAAGAGATGGGTATCTCACATAATGAAAAATTTAAGTTCTAGATCTTGGAAGCTTCATATTTGAGCACTAGTCTTGTAGAATTGTTCAAGAAAGATGCGGCTATTTAGCCCGGGAACTAGCAAAGGAAATCTCAATGACTATTGAACGAGATATAGTGTCGGAAACTACGAACAATCCTCTAGCAATTTCTTCACTAGGATTGGCTTTCTATGATACTAAGAAAAAAGAAAAAAAATCGAGCATCTGTTAAATAAGGTCAAGGAATTGGAGAAGAGCTTGACCGACTCACAATAGGAAAACGAGAGGCTTCGTAAGGAGAATCAAGATTTGTTAGCCTCAAACTCCAATGAGAGTGATTTTCGAGCAGTTGTAATAGAGGAAAATAGTGTTAGAAGATATGATGAATTGATTGTATAAAGAAATGATCGCACTTCAAAAGATAGCCTCCACGCTTATGGCCATTCAAAATGCACTCAAGGAAAAAGGCATGTCGTTGAAGGAAGCTTCAACTGCTATAGACATAATGTGTATGTGTAACACATAACATCCTAATGCCCCAGCTAATTTACTAAGAAGGGATGAGATAGGCAAGGAAAGGGATAAGGAAGAAATTAGGTTGACCATCCAAGCTCAAGAGAAACTGGGGAAAGATGTAGTCAGAATACTAAGAAACTATCGACAACTTCATAGCATAATAGAAGTTCTTATCAAGTCTCACAAAATAGTTCCCATCGAAGCATGAAAATAACCAAGGCCATAACAAGAGATCCAATGAGAAATTTAGGAGATAATAGATGCACACAAGATAGTTATCACTCAGAAGGACCTCAATCCTACCAGGAAAGCTATTATAAAGCATGTGGTGGAATAACCAAAGTTGCACAAAATGCTTACCACACCATTCCACTGAGTACACTCAGATATAAAAAAATAGTGCTTGGTTCTTTTGAGTGCAAGATCACCAAAGAAAAATTGATATCAAACAAATTCTTGTCCATAGCAGCTAATGACTTGGCATGGCATCCTTGACTCAAGAATTACAAGTGCAAACCTTACCTTTGGCTATTTTGGAATTAGTGCCATAAATGATGTCTATTTTTATTATTTTGAATTTTCATGTAATTATGTAAATAAAATATAATTAGAATTAAAAGTAAAATAGAAATTAGATGTGGGCAGAATTGAAAAGTCATGGAAGGTGAAGATCCACCTAACTTTGTATAGATATGTCCTCATAGCTAGTTAGAATGGACCTTTAGTTTTTGACTCCTTAGAGCACTTTGAAAGGGAAATATTGTACATTTCTTTTGAAGATCAAGTTATAATTTTGCATTCCCACTATTGGGTCTCTTGGATACTTTGTGTAATTGTGCATGGGATATTTCAACACCAATATTGAGAAGCTTTTTTGGGTCAAAGCAAGCATTTCTTTCACATGTTGAATGTTGTAAGACTATTATTATTGTTGTTTAATGGTATGTGATTGTTGTTCCAATGTTGAAAGCTAATGAACAATTTTTTTAATTAGAAAATTATATATTAATTGGAATTGTTTGTTGGTTTATATATGCTTTCACATTGGTTATTAATTGTGAACTACTTTACAATTGGTAACTAGTATACTTCTTTATTCATGTATCTTAATTAAAGTTTGTTATCACTCTTTCTTTGAGATTCATGTCCACTTACTAATTGACTGCAATATTCTTTGTATCTCTTGTTTAAGGTATTTCCATAAGTTGTTCTAACTTTCATCTCAACGAGAGTCCTATTGGGGTTTCCCTTCTTCTTTCTCATTCCATCCAAAATCTAATTCTCACCCAAACACGATATGGAAATCAGGCCAACATTCTAGATGTGACTCTTATCCCTAACAGTGTGAGGTATAATTCGGACTTCATACCAGGGTACTCCCCTAACTGTTAGCAATGCATTTCACCCCGTCAAGAGGGTATAAACCCCCAACATAGGATTCTTAGAGCAAAAAATTTCTTATTCTATATATTTAATGTGAACATGACTCAATTTATAATTTTCTATGTATGCTTCCCATTGGTCATTTTCCTGGCCTTCTAGACCTATCTACTCGACTCTCTTACATTCTTGTTACTTGATCCAAATTATAAATGTCTTCTATGTGAAGCATGTTAATCAAAGCCTCAACTAGTTTAAAATCAAAGACACTTCCACACAAGAATTTATTCCTATCCTAACCCTTTCCCCATTTCCAGCCCTCCAAGCTAGTTCATTCCTTATTAAAGGAAAGGATAGTAGCATTGCTTTTCATACTATGGATACATTTATAATGGGTGTGGTTTGACTCCTAATACATTCTTCTCAATTCAGATGGATTTAATTTTGAACAAGAATCAAGTTCCAAAGTTCATCCTTGGCTATTAGTGTACACACACCCTTAATTTCCACTTATTTCCAAAAATGGTAGATGTTTTTTAGTTACCATCCTCTCTATTCTATGGGCTTGGAAATTTCTTGCCATTTAACCAAAGGAATTCCTTCTTTCACCATGTTTCTAGACCATAGGAAACTAAAACTCATTTTCTTGATTTTCTGTAATATTCCTTTTCAGAGATGGACTAGGGTGCTCCATTAAATAGGAATGTTTTCCAGAACTAATCTACAACCTCTAGATAGCCATCTATTACACCACAAGTCCTCTTTTTCACCTTGGCAAGCAATTATCTCCAAACATTTATACCATAATCATTTGATTTTATGAAAAATCATAGATATTTAAATATTTCTTATATGTCAAAATAGCTAAATGGGAAAAGCTAAAGAAAGAGCCTAATTTGATTCTCCTCTATCCCATTAGAGAAAATGGAAGATTTTGCATGTTGACTTTCAGGCTATAGCTAAGAAATAAAGATCTAGAATTTCTTTCAACTTAATAACATCTCTCCATGATCCATCACAAAAGAGAAAAAACATCATCAACAAAAAGTAAATGGGTTAGGCACAAGGTGGTGTAGTAGCTACAACCACCCTCCACAATTTTGGCCTGCACCCGATTTCGAAGCCTCCCTTGAGAGTTTCGCTTGATGACTTCACATACTCAGGTTCACTTGATGAGCTCGCATGAGTCTTCACATTCACCTTGCTTGTTCATTTCATCAAGTCTTGCATGTTAATGTCAAATTCATGCTTGCGACTATGTTCTGTTATGCTTCAAAGCCTTCACTTCGTGTATACTTGTTGTGTTCGCTATGAAATTATTTGTCTCACTCGCACACGGAGTCACATTCACTGTCGCGCAAGCGTTGTCACAGCAGACCAACGATCAATCACAAGTGTCTCGCTTGTCACCTACACCGTCGTTCAGTCGTGTTGTACATGTGTCTGTATGTTTTGAGTCATCTCGTCGTCGAGTCATGCAAGTGTGTGTTGCAAGATCACATGTTCATCTTTCACTCGTTCATGCACTTAGTCATTTCGTTGAAGTTCTAACGACCATACTCCCCTGTGACAGCCAGACCATCACCCCACCATTGACTCGATCGACTATCACCTAGAACAGCGCAGGAGCACCAAGCAAGTCATTTCAAGTTGCGCTTCCCGCAAGAAAATCAATCAATCTCCATGCTAGTCAACCAGAGAGTTTGACCTGATAGCCACCCCGGGACTAACTCCCCTGAAAAATTGCGCAAAAGCTGCAAGAATCGCCTGCTCTGCTAACTAAGAAAATTACATAGATAAGTCAAACAAATACCTAGTGCCCGCCCCTATCTCCATCAATAAATTGCTCAATTTTCCATCCAATCCTGCCGACAATCGACCAGCTGCTCATCAAGAAAATTGCGCAGTTTTCATGAGCAGGCCCTCTACTGCCCAGTAGTCTGCTCAGCCCAAAAATTGCGCAAAGATGATCAGCAAGTTAGCCTCCCAGCATCAGTGCAATTTTTCTCACCAGTAGCTCCTAGCAGCAAAATGTCAGTTCCCTCCAGGAATTGCGCAGTTTCTACTGCCAAGCTCCCGACAGTTGACTGCCAGTTCCCCTCAGGAATTGCACAGTTCCTGCTGCTAGTGACCAAGCAGCTAGTTGCCAGTTCCCCCAAAAAATTGCACAAATTATGCGTGCCAAGCCTCCCTGCAGCCCAGCCTGTTCCTCTAAAAAATTGCGCAGTTTTGCTACCCAACCTCGCTGCCCATTCGTTCCAAAAAACTGCGCAAATTGTGCCTGCCTAGCCTTCCTGCAGCCCAGACTATTCCCCTAAAAAACTACACAGTTTTGTCCTCCATCCGGGCCAGATCTCGCGGGCAGTCACTGTCGATTCAGATTTCTCATCTCCATCACCCAGTGACTCTTGGGCAGTTTTCATCAGTAGTGCCCAGAGCCTCCATCCCGCCTCACAACCTTGTTTCCTCTCTCGGTCACCTGCATTTGAAGTTGTCATGTATCATGGTAGACTAGGAGGTTTTTGGGTTTGATGTCATCTCGTCATGAGTGACTGCAGGAACATGTACACGAACAAACATGGCGCGATGACGAACAGGATGAACGAAGGGGAGCACATGCAAAAGGACAGGTTCACCAACGGAAAAACAAACGACACATGTAAAGAGATATGCTCACGAATGGATGATCATGCGAAGATGTGTTCACGGACAGACGGATGAGCGAACATGCAAGATGTGCTCATAGACGGATGAGCGAACATGCAAGATGTGCTCATAGACGGATGAACGAACGAACATGCACCTTCGCAAACAAACGAACCTGTCAAGCATTCCAACATACATGGAGAAACGTGAAAAGTAACATCAAGCAAACCAAAGACCATCAAGGACTCTGCGCACTTTTCCATGCGGAGGTGAAGTTGTGATACACCATGAGGATATCCATCACCCAGCAACACTGCAGCTCGACATGCACACTAGCAGCACAAATGTACCATCATTGTCATGTCGAGTTATGTCATGAGTCATGTCATCCACATCTCCACAGTGGGCCATACTATCTATCAATGTAATGTAACGTGGAAGTCCAAGAGACCCACTTTTTGTACAAAGAGTCATGTAAAGATGAAAAGTCATGGAAGTCAAACAATCATGAGGGTAGTCGAACAGCCACAAGGGTTAGTTTCACCCTTGGCTATAAATACCCCCTCATTTGTACATGCAAGGGACTTTTCACCTCAACTCCTCCCACATAGCCAAGAGAGTCTGTTATATTTTCTTTCAGGACTTTGTTTAACACTTGAACTAATTCACTTGTTTTAATACACATATGTTAATGGAAAGTGTTGTATATGTTGTTAATGTTGTCTCTCCTGTGTAGAATACTCTCGCGGACATCAGACAGAACTTTCACGTAAAACTTGCTATAACAACCGTTGCACTCGTGTGGAATAATCCATTGAGTGTTATACGTGTTCTCTTCCCTTGTGTGTTGTGACAGCTGCATCTGTGTGGATTGTTCCACTGGAATTTGTGCATGTCATGTTGTGTTGTGTGTTCCTAGCAGAGTTGGGACTTCTCCCAACTGACTTGGGGCTCACTCTCACCCTCTCTCCCTCTACAGTGAAAGAACCATTGACACGAGTAACACTTACATTCACCAGGCATGTGAACCTCACTTCTTGAAGATAAAGAAGACCACTCTCTTGTGCTGACAAGCAAGAGTTGAGGAAAATCTTTAAGATAATGGCAATCGAGCCATCATACCGGATGGGACTCCCACACCAAACGATGTGAGGTCTAGTTGGGACTTCATACCAAGGTGATCCCCTGAATGTTGGCGGGTCCAGCACCGTCAACATTTCTGGCACTAGAAGGAGGGCAGCCAGTTGTATATGGATGAATGTCCTCTCACACTCATTCATCAACCATCTGGTCAAGGCAGTAACTCGCACTCCCTCTCACCTACGCGTGACTCTACAGTTGGTTACTCCTCACCTCCCAAGACTAAACACGAAATTCCATATCACCGCCTTCGCTCTGTCCGTCCCATCACTCGCCAGTTTGCAAAAGTAGTCGGATTGATCCCAGGCATACAACATCTTCCATACACATTAAGAAAGCCAAAAGCCACTCCTACAAGGGTTGTTATATCATCAGTGGAAGAATCAATCCTTACCACACTTGAAGGACTATCAGAAGCTACTGAAGACAGAGCAAAACCTCTAGTCTTCCAGCAAGGAAAACAAGACACCCTTATGATCTTGGGATCAGACTCCAGTACAGGAGGCTGAGGTGGGGAGCAGTGGAGGAGCCAAAGGTGGAGACAAACCAACGGACTTAGAGCCAGAACTGTTAGAATCTAAAAGAGAGGAGGAGGTCGAAGAAGAAGAAGAGATGGCTGACGCAAATCTAGAATGGATGACTCAGGGACCATTGGCTCTCCCGGCTATTTTGCAGAAGATGCCGAAGCGAACAGAGAGAATGAACATCAAGCACAACCTTGACAGCACGGTGAAGGCAGAAGATCATTTGGACAACTTCTACCTACAGCTGCAAACCCTTAAGGTACGACATGATGAATTAGCATGTAGATTGTTCCCATGTACCTTGGACGGTCGTGCAGTTGCATGGTATCACGGCCTCCCACCAAACTCCATATAGAACTGGGGTGCATTCAAACGCATGTTCCTTGAAAATTTTGCTAATGACAAGACCCCAGCTATGTTACTAAAAGAATTGGGTAGCCTAAAGATGGAGGGGAAAGAAAAGGTAAAAGACTTCAACCAGAGGTTTACACGCATATTGAACAAATTTGAAGCAGACACCAAACCTCGTGACTCCATCACTATTGATTACTACATGTCCACATTGTTGACCAGCATTGCGTAGTTCGTCAAGCGAGCTACGAAACCAACATTCTCGGAAAACTGCGAAGAGGCTATTGTTGTCGAAAAATAACTGTGCACGATTGGAGTCATCAAGGAAGATGAACCAGCAAAGGAATCCAGAGATGCGAGCAAGAAGTCCCAAGAGATGGCAAGAAAGGGTCGAGAAAAGGAAGAAAATGATATGGAAACCCTCACTCACCTCGTCAAAAAATTAACAACGGAAGTGTCTGAGCTTAAACAACGGAAAACGGACACATTTGCAAGCAGCCATCCACCTAGATAGAGAAAGGGAAGCAACTCATCAGGTAGCAACTGGTCCACTCAAAAAATTGTGCAGAGCTCCATGTTCAATGTTGATCAATGTGCAGATCCCGAGTTTTGTTCGTTCCAAAAAGAACATCACCCCGAGAACTTTTGTTTGGACTGGAAGTGAGTCACAAACTCGGTATACAGTCATACACTCGATGCAGGGAGTAGTATGCAAAGCAGTGAGATGACAAAGATAACGATGAAGGTATTGCACCTGATGAAGCATCAAGTTCTGGGCATGTGGTGAATGCATATCAATGCTCGCAAGCAATGTCAAAGACAAACACCGAGAAGCAGCCCCCAAGACAAAATGACCGTTACAATATTAGGAGTAAAGGGGCTCCCCTTATGCTTGGGGAAGTACAATAAAATATAAGACTGCTGATGAGCAAGGTTGATCCACCGGCTGCCCCAAAGCAGAAAACACAAAACAAGTCCGGGAAGACAGTGGCGGGCAAGAGTACCTCCATGAACAACAAACCGCAGAATACTTCGTCGGACAAAGTGAACATCAGTCTTGCCCCGGACACCTTCGTGAGTATTCCACCTCTGGACTACAACATTGTAGATGACAGGAAGAAAACTCGAGCGAATATCAATTTGTTCGAGTTAGCTAAGATCTAGAGTCAGCAAGACATCATGTTGCACGCATTGGGACAGATAGCAAAGGACAGCGCAGCCTCTACTATAAAGGGAGCAAGCACACCTCCTAGATCACTTTCTACTGTGCTCAACACACTCTAGATGGAAGAAGCAAACTCAAGTTTCCCTCCATTCTTGCTATCATTTGAAATTTTTAACTACAATGTTCACAACTTCTTGGTTGATTTTGATGTGACAGCCAACGTCATGTCGCTCTCCATTGCGAAAAAGATCAATTCACAATGGAGCGATACATCCATGCAGATCATCCAACTTGATCAAAAATCAGTAACAGCCATTGGTGAACTACGAGATGTGATCATCTGACTATCTCATGACGGTCAAGTCCACCAATGCATAAACATCATTGTTGTGGACATACTGGAAGCATACGATCTACTACTCAGCAGAGATTGGTCCAGCAAGCTGGATGGATATTTTGCTACAGACTGGTCGCAGATGTGGCTTTTGTACAATGAAAAATACAACCAAATCCGAGTAGTGTCTGAGAGGTATATGAAGCACAATGTCACTCCCCTTAATGGCGAGAACGAACCGTTGGCCTTCACAGAACTCATGTTTGGCAACTTCCTCCTAGAAACAACATTGGAGTGTTATCCAGCACGGCCAGCTCCAACCCCACCAGACATGCAGTTGGGACTCCTTCCTTGCCCAACTGATAGTAATGAAACATGTACAGTGCATTGTACCAATAGTAGCAGTATCAGTAGCAATAGTAGTAGCAGCAGTACTAGCATGCCAAACAGTCTATGTACAGATAAGTTGTGGGCCATGGATTTTGACAAATCAAAGATACATGACCGCTCAAGGACCGGGGGTATCTCAGTCACCCAAAACAATAGAAAATGCATGATTTCAAGTTGTTTAAAGTTTGAGTGCACAAAAAAAGTTGTTGAGTATGAAGCATTCGTGTTAAGCTTACAAAGGACCATCAATCTCAACGTGGTCACACTCAAAGTGATACTACACACCGCAGACAATATTGACGCTTTCAAGGACATAACAACTGATGAAGTTAAGCATAAGCAGCCCCTGAAAACTGCAGTTGAGGGAAAGAAAGGCAACCCCAACCCCAAGGGTGTGATTTCCCTCAACAAGCCTTATGATTTGCATAACTTCTGTTGAGGGCCAAGAGACAGTAGAACCCACGGGTCCACCACTACGAATGAATAGAGCAACCTGGGAACCAATCACGATTCGAAGATAGCTAGTCTTGGTACAAACTACACATCGCAACAGTGACAAGTCTTTGACCGCTTGATCAAACAGTACCAGGATGTGTCTACATGGGAAAATGATGACCTGAGTACACACTACACGTGAGTAATCCAACACGAGATTCCAGGTAAAGGAGGAGCCAAGCCATTGCAACAAAGGCAAGGTAAAACACATATGTCATTTGAACTCCTTATACAGGAAAAATTGGCTAAGATTTTGGTTGATTGGATTACTTGCAAAGTTTTTTATCATATTTGGGTTTCTAATTTAAATCTTGCATGTAAGAAATCCAGGAAATCCTCTTATGCATTGATTTTAGGAACTTGAACTGCTCCCGAAATAAAAACAACTACCCTGTGCCATCATCTGAGCCTATGTTGCACGCAGTATCTAAAGCAGTGGTGTCATCTTCACTTAAAGGTCTTTTGGAATACCACCAGGTTTCGGTAGCGGAGCCTGGTGGACTTACACTGGTTCATGAGAAACTTGGCACACACACATGCCATCTGTGATCACTTGACGGGAGGGTTGACAACCTTCCTGTCAACGGCCAAGATCTCAAGCATTACTTCTAGTAGGTCAGGTCACGCCCCGTGCCATGTACATAGTCTGCTTGTTGCTTGTTGTTTTCATCTTGTTTTCTTTGCTTAATATCTTGGTTTTCACTTTGTTTGTTATACTTCCTATTTTTGTTTACGTTTGTTTTTTTTGCTTGATATATTACTATTTTTTTTTTCTGGAAATAAGTGTTGCCAACTACTATGTTCTAGCCTTTGAATAGAGTATGTGGCTTAAATATGAAGAGACTTGTGACACTGTAGCACTTGGCCAATCTTGTGTCTATCTTCTATGTGCTTGGTTACAACCTTTGGCTGATGAAGTCCTGACGGAATATATGAGCCATCTACAAGGGATGTTTTGGTCCAACTACGAGCCTGTGTCCACACTGGGAAGCTTCATGCCTACACTTAGCATTTTTCTTTATGTGTTCAAGCTCATCCAACTAGTAGAAACAAAGAAGGGGAAAATTTAAACGAGCAAACCTATGTCAGAGGTCTTACATGCTTCTCTGAAGGAACAACCTCTTCTACTCTCAATAAGTTGGGATCCCTCTTCCGCCCCAAAAATAAATAAGTGTCTATGCACAGTCCTCTTGAAAAATGCAAAGGCGCAAGAAGAGAAAGGCTTCCTGCGTAGAGAGGTGAAGCATGCAACTCCACCAGGGTACTGATGAGGGTTGCTAGTAGTGGAGAAATGCGTGTGTTCCTACATGACTCCGTCGGGGTACTATCTAGGCCTATTGGCAGCGGAGCAACACCAGAGATGAGAACTTATAATCTGAAAATCTTTGACTCGCGAGCTAAACTACCCTTCACGAATTCGAAACGTTGTGATCAAGCTAAACTTTTGATTGTGTTTGACTGAGTTTGCAAAATGTGAACCATGTATGTCCATGGGGTGAATGGGGAAGCCGAAGTAACCCACACAATGATTCAATACTCCAGAAAGACAAAGGTCCTGTGCTGTCAATGAACCAAAACAGAGAAGTTGGAATTCTACCAGTGTGTTGTCAAGTGTTTTAGTGGCTACAACCACCCTCCAAAATTTTGGCCTGCACCCAATTTCGGAGCCTCCCTTGAGAGTTTCTCTTGATGACTACACACACTCGGGTTCACTCCATGAGCTTGCGTGAGTCTTCACATTTTCCTTTCTTTTTCATTTCACCAAGTCTTGCATGTTGATGTCAAAGTCATGCTTGCGACTATGCTTTTGGTTATGCTTCAAAGCCTTTGCTTTGTGTGTACTTGTTGTGTTCACTATGAAATCATCTGTCGCACTCAAACACGGAGTCACATTCACTGTCGCACAAGTGTCATCAAGGCCGACCACAATCAATCACAAGTGTCACGCTTGTCACCTACACCGTCGGTCAGTCATGCTGTACATATGTGTTTGGATGGTTTGATTCATCTCGTCGTTGATTCATACAAGTGTGTGTTACAAGATCACATATGCATCTTTCACTTGTTCACACACTTAGTCATTTCTCTGAAGTTCTGCCGATCGGACTCCCCTCTGACAGTCAGACCATCACCCCACCATCGACTCGATCGAATATCACCCAGAATAGTGCAAGAGCACCAAGCAAGTCATTTCAAGTTGTGTTTCCCACAAGCAAATCAATCAGTCTCCATGTTGGTCAATCGGAGAGTTTGACCCGGCAGCCACCTCGGGACTGACTTCCCTGAAAAATTGTGCAGAAACTACAAGCATCACCCGCTATTCTAACTAAGAAAAATGTGCAGACACACCGGACAGACACCCAGTGCCCGTCCCTATCTCCCTCAATAAATTGCGCAATTTTCTAGCTAACCCTCCCGACAGTCGACCGATTGCTCATCTAAAAAATTGCATAGTTTTCATGAGTAGACCCTCTACTGCCTAGCAGTCCGCTCAGCTCAAAAATTGCGCAGAGATGATTAACAGGTTGGCCTCTGAGAATCAGTGCAATTTCTCTCGCCAGTAGCTCCCAGCAGCAGAATTCCAGTTCCCTCCACGAATTGTGCAGTTTCTGCTGCCAAGCTCCCGACAACTGACTGTCAGTTCCGCTGAGGAATTACGTAGTTCCTGCTGCTAGTGACCAACCAACCAACTACCAATTCCCTCCAGGGATTGTGCAGTTTTGGGTGCCAGACTCCTGACCAGTTCCCCCAAAAAATTGCGCAATTTCTTCCTGCAAGCCTCCCTACAACCAAACCTGTTCCTCCAAAAAATTGTGCAATTTTGTTTGTCCAACCCCATTGCCCGTTCGTTCCAAAAACTGTGCAGATTGTGCCTACCTAGCCTTCCTGCAACTCGGACTGTTCCCCTCAAAAACTGCATAGTTTTGTCCTATAGCCAAGCCAGATCTCGCAGACAATCACTGTCGATCTGGATTTCTCATCTCCATCACCTAGTGACTCTTGTGCAGTTTTCATCAGCAATGCCCAGAGCCTCCATCCCGCCTCGCAACCTTGTTGCCTCTCCTGATCACCTGCATCCAAAATGGTCATGTATGATGGTAGACTAGGAGGTTTTTGGGTTTGATGTCGTCTCGTCATGAGTGACTATAGGAACATGTACACAAACAAACATGGCGCGACGACGAATGGGATGAACGAATGGGAGCACATGCAAAAGGACAGGTTCACCAACGGACAAACAAACGATGCATGTAAAGAGATATGATGATCATGCGAAGATGTGTTCACGGACGAACGGATAAGCGAACATGCAAGATGTGCTCACAGACGGATGAACGAATGAACATGCACCTTTGCGAACGGGCGAACCTATCAAGCATTCCAACATACAAGCAAGGAGAAACATGCAAAAGCAACATCAAGTGAACCAACGACCATCAAGGACTCGACGCAGTTTGTCATGCGGAGGTGAAGTTGTGATACACCATGAGGACATCCATCACCCTGCAGCTCGACATGCACACCAACAGCACGAATGTACCAGCATTGTCATGCGAGTTATGTCATGAGTCATGTCATCCACATCTCCATTGTGGGCCATACTATCTATTAATGTAATGTAACGTGGAAGTCCAAGAGACCCACTTGTTGTACAAAGAGTCATGTAAAGTCGAAAAGTCATGGAAGTCAAACAATCATGAGGGTAGTCGAACAGTCACAAGGGTTAGTTTCACCCTTGGCTATAAATACCCACTCATTTGTACATGCAAGGGACTTTTCACCTCAGCTTCTCCCTCATATCCAAGCTAGTCTATTATCTTTTCTTTCAGGAGTAAGCAGTGGCTCCAATGCCCCTCACACTAGGTTAGTGATGTATGGTGTAACGATGTCTCTTGTAACTTTTGCTTAATTCAGAAGCCTACTAACAGGCCAGCACATTTCATACATGTATTGTATCTGTTGTAAGACTAATCTTTAACACTTGTAATGCATGTTGCTTGAACCTGTGTTTAACACTTGAACTAATTCACTTGTTTTAATACACATATGTTAATGGAAATGTGTTGTATATGTTGTTAATGTTGTCTCGCCTGTGTAGACTACTCTCCCAGACATCAGACAAACCTTTCACATAAAACTTGCTATAACAATCGTTGCACTCGTGCAGACTAATCCACTGAGTGTTATATGTGTTATCTTCCCTTGTGTGTTGTGACTGCCGCATCTGTGTGGACTGTTTCGCTGGAAGTTGTGCATGTCCTGTTGTGTTGTGTGTTCCTAGCAGAGTTGGGACTTCTCCCAACTGACTTGGGGCTCACTCTCACCCTCTCTCCCTCTACAGTGAAAGAACCATTGACACAAGTAACACTTACACTCACCAGGCATGCGAACCTCACTTCTCAAAGAAAAAGAAGACCACTTTCATGTGCTGACAAGAAACAGTTGAGGCAAATATTTAAGATAATGGCAACCGAGCCATCATACCGGATGGGACTCCCATACCAAACAGTATGAGGTCTAGTTGGGACTTCATACCAGGGTGATCCCTTGAATGTTGGCGGGTCCAGCATCGTCAACACAAGAATATTCCAATTTTATACTTTTCAGTGTACCAATTGTTTTCGCTTCTATTATATATCTATAAAAACCAGTTGTTATGATCAGAAATAGCAAATATGTCAAAGGTTAGAATTTCCTAGGGCCTCTAATCCATCCAAGGAAAGTATAGGCTAAGTCACTCATTAGGATTATGAAAGAGACTAAAGTGAGGCAATTCATTACCTGGTTGACAACATGAATATTGAAACCAATATGAATAAGCATGAGCCTTAAATAGAGCTAGTTTCCTCTATCATATGCCTTTGAGTTCCAAGTTCAGAACCATGGCTAGGAATTCATTCATTATGACAAAGTGTGGTCCTTCTTGAGCTACCCCAATAGCATGGTCAATTTATCTCCTCCAAAGAAAACAAAACTGCTCTAAGGGAATGGATTCAATTAGAAAAAATTTCACCCTCAAGATTATAACTTTAGATTTTATACATATATAATTGCATGGTGAGAAGGGCCTATATTCGTCAAAGGACTCAAATTTGTGTTTATTTGGTGTTAATGCTAAAAAGGTGGAACTAAACACACCCAACACGTTGCATGTGTTTTTGGATTCCTCAATGGCCCTTATAAAATCTCCTTCTATGAGTTCACAAAAGCCAATATAAAATTCAATTGTCCAACCATCTAGGCTAGGGATTTTGTTCTTTTGGGAACTATGCAAAAGTATTTGCAATTCTTCTTTTGATATTGATTCTAGAAACTTCTCATTGTCTTCCTCTCCCACAATGCTAGGAAGGAAAGAATTCATCTTGAAAACCGCTATGATATTACTCAATCATCCTCTGTATAGATCTCCTCAAATTAGGCTACTCCCAACTCGAGAATTTTCTTAAAGACAATAGATTTTGTCCCATCTTTTGTTTCCATCTCCCATATAATGTGAATCATTTGTTTGTGGTTTGCAATGTTATGGTAGAATTTTGTTTTCTCTTTGACTTGTACTAGCCATAAAATTTTATTCTTTAATATACACATGGATTCACTATGACCAATTTCCTATGATACTCATTCATTAATGATCAATTTCTCATGAGCTTGAATATTCCACTTGGAATTGCATCAAGTGATGATCACATGGGTGAATAAGCAAGATTGAATCTAATGTAATGAATTGCATAACATTAATCATCACCTCTAAGGCTTGCACCTAGTACCTAGGACTTCTCAGGATGGTCACCCATCACAATACAACCCTAGCTCAAGCATGCATACCTATTTTTTCTCCACAGTTGAGTTGCTTAGCTTACAACCCCATTTGTAAAACCCTAGGAAATATTGTACCTTATGAACCATTCATTCAATTTTCCCTTCTCTTTCTTAAGCATGTGGGAGGATTCCAAAGTGTGACAATATGAAAAACATGTAATATTTAATACTCAAATCATTCAGTATGACCTATCTCCCATAAGCATAATTTACTAATGTCCAATTTTGCAGTGGCCTCAATAGTCCACTTGGCACTAGTGTTATCAGAATTCGACTAGAATTGGTGGAATCGGTCAGTTTGACCCCCCCAAATTGGTTTGGTTTCAGGTATGGAATTAGAAAATGCTAGTTCAGTATCAAACCAGCTTTTTTTACCAAAACAGCCAATTCTATACCAAACTATCTGGTTCCGTACAATGTGCCCAAGGACACTCCAAACACGAATTATTTTTAAGAAAACAATAATTTTTGAGTGGGGAAGCCCAACATTCAATCTTAGATCCCTACTTCTATGCAATTAATGGTAATGTTAAATTCTTAAAGTAGATGGATGAAAATGAAAGATAGTTTTACTTATCTTTCATTTTCATCTTTTTATTTGAAATTTTAACATTAACATTAACTGACTCAAGACGTTTTGAAGTGGTTATGGCCTCATTAGACTTCTTATGGAGAAAGTAGCATTTTAGATCCCACTTAAAATCTAGTAGACTTAATAGTTTTTATGATTTCAATATTGGGGGGATTGCAACGTTTCCATTAGATTTTGTCATGTACGAGGGTATGGAACTAGCATTTAATCAAGAACCCCAAGCCATGTATGTACCTTGACGTCAGTGGCATTGATTGTTGAACTCCTTTGTCATGACCCTAGTAAAAATATATTCATCACTCAAACAAGCATTGACCTCACATGTTACGCTTTTTTTATCTTACTTTAATGCTTAGAGGGTGATATTGATGATGAAGATCCCAATATAGGAAATTGTTTTTGATGATGTGTAGGTATTTGTTGTAGCATGATTTTTTTGGATGTTAGAGGCCATCTAAAACATGTTTGTTGATGTATTTTTGGTTCAGAGATGGATTGCACTCAATGTTATTTTGGTGATATGCACCCTTACATGTTATATAAATGAGAACTTTTTCATATTCGTGTATAAATGGTTTGGGTTCACACACACACATATAGATAGATATATGTTTTTCTTTAAAATTTTAAATATTTTTATATTTTTTGGTCCAATTTTTTTACTAGTTCCAATCTGGTTATGACCAATTCCCTGTTCGAGGGGTATACCAATTCAGTCAATGGTTCAATTCTAGTAACATTGCTTGGCATGGATTGCAAAAGTGATGCCCAAAGGGGTGAAGAAGTGGGTTTGAAACTAATGAAATAAATCACATAGCATCTATCATCACTTCGAATACTTGCACTTGATAACCAAGCTTCCTAGGAAGGTCACCCATCCCAGTACAACCCTAACTCAAGAGCACCTAATCATTGTGTTTTTCTCCACAATCAATCTTGCTTAGCTTGTTATCCAATTTTCAAAACATGAACAAAGTATTACACGTTATGAACCATATGTTCAAAGCATCCTTCTCTTTCTTGCGCCTGTGGGAGGATTTTGCAATTCAACATTATGAAATATTATTTTGGGGACTAACTAAATGGAGTCTTTAATATTCAAATTTTTTCACTCTAACCCATCTCCCATGAGCACTATTCACCAATGACCAATTTTTCATGAGCTTAAATAGTCCACTTTTCATTCATTGCATTAGATAATTCTCACAAGAGTTAAGAGGTAGGATTGAAACTAGTGAAATGAATTGCATAGCTTCAATCATCACCTCTAAAACTTGCACCCAATAACCAAGTATTCTTGGAAAGGTTCCCCATTCTAAGAAGACCCTCACAAGCTCAAACTCTACCACAAATAAACCTAGTAGCTTATAACTTTTAAGAAACTAAGAGAGGATTTGAGCATAGTTATATTTGGAATTATTTACATAATTGTAACCAAAAATCTGGGTGGACTAAACAACAAGTGAATAAAGAGTAGCTCACAAAAGTAAATGCAAAATCCACTCCAACGCAACAAGACCAACATCATACATAAATTTTGATGAAAATATTGGCCCTCCAAAAAGTTTCAATTATTTCTTTCAGGTAGTCACACACTTCAACAAATATATCCAAGCCCCTAGAAAAATCCCACAAGTCCTGCCAAAACCCCACAACTCCTCATCAAATCTTCAAATGAATCTCACAGTCACAAAATTACAGGTGGAAATGAGAATGAAAACTTTTTGTGTTTTGGAACAAGGAGAGGGATCTTCTTATAGGTTTTGGAATAGGGTATGTAATGTACCCAATACCCTCTATACATTTGAGGATACAGGTTACTTTAGTTAACCACTAAAATTCAAACCAATTCATCAAGGAACCAAACTAATTGTCTTATTATTAAATAATTGTTATTAGTAGGCATGACACTATAGATATATGCAACCTAGACACAACAAATTCATTATTCATGAAACCAAAATTCATAAATGTGTGTTAACATAGTAGTCAGATGAAGTTTGAAATTAATTCAACCATGACACAACCATGACAAATTAATATTAAATTCAACACAATTCACACATACAATTAGATCTATTTGGAAGTGTTCACCATCTACCTATGGAAGAGAGATTTTCCATCTAAGTATAGGTTCCCTACTGCAATGAAGGCCACTTCTAAGCTCGGGCTATGAATCCATAAAGGGACACACTCTTCTTATGGTTGCCTCTAATTTCTCTTCTCATAATCCAATCCTAGACTAATAGTCATCTACAACAATTCCCAACCCATATCCATCTTCCCCATCAACCTTCACAACCAAAGGAATGGGATCCCTTTCTCTACTCAGTAGTCCCTCTGGCTATCCCACTGCCCTCCAAGGCTCCAACATAGGTTGGATAGGAAATATCACTACTAGGATTCCAAGGAATGATCAACTATAGCGAATTTTCTTTTATTAGAGAGAATATGATTTTGTACAACCACATTTTTCTATAAATTTATGGTTATAACTTTCACAGTTCAAAATTGGTTCACACGCAACAATTTTCTCTAGGAAACTCCACAATTTCCTTGACAAAGGATAATTTGCAAAGTGAATTCCCAATTTCTTATGAGTTTGACTCTAGTAATTGAAAAAAAATCATCTTTAAACTCCTCTCTCTACTTGAACCTTTGATTTTGAACAAACATAATCCCAATAACCATAGTCTCCATATAAAGGTAACTTTACATGCATGGCATAAAAGGGCCACATTTCCCTTTATGCACTAATCCCCAAAATTAATTAAACATAATTAACTAATAATCAAGAATATAATCATTTTTTACAAGATTTTGAATTAACTCCTTATTGTGGTGTGACAACAACCCCATTATTGTGAATATAAATTAAATAATGAGAACCCCTTTCATTTTAAATTTTAATATAATTTCCCTGATGTGCATATTCTTTTCACATTTCAAGTTTAAAATATATTTGAATAAAATTCGAAAAGAACAGATGCACATTTTTCCCTTAAAGGGTAAAACCCCATTTTCACCTTTTTACACCATATCGTATGTCAAGATTTGTTTTTCAACTTTACTTATAAATCGTAAGACCAATATCGATATTTATCTCCCTTCAAATGACCAGAGCTTTCTTTACCGTTTTTGTTTACTGCTTATGACAGAAACATAAACCTTTATGTTGCTCGATATTGAATGTCGGAGATTGATTTTCACGTCGAGACTCAACGATGATGTGTCATTGCACACGTGGCTTGGATAACATGTCACATGACATGTGTCGCCCTTTTTCGCATTTTTTTTCTTAGCAAATTAGTGTTTTATAGTATTATGGCATTCAAGTGTTTTTGTACTAAAGTGATATCAAATATTGCTTGAACCATTATATAGCATAAACGTTTTGATATACCATTCATCTGATATATAATATTTTGATATCGTGATATCAAAGTATTGTAATGCACGATATCAAAGTATCGTAATGCATGATCTTGAAAATTCCTCATTCTGATATTTGATTTTGTGTTTTTAGATTAGAATAGGTTGTCGGTGATGGAAAACGGAAAAAAAGGATGAGGGGAGATTGTTAAAATATGTCGTAAAATAACGTGTTTATTGAAGTATTGATATGATGTCATTGTCAAAAATGTTCTTAGCGTAAAGGAGGATGTTGGACAAATATTGATGAAGATATTGTTATTAGGTTATTGATATTACAAGTGTTAGTAGTGTTGTATCCCAATCAAAGGTAATGAAATGGCAAGAGCATAGAAGATTGCAAGAGGAATTAAGATTAGCACATGTATGTCAAAGGTAAAGAATTATTAAGGTGCATAGTTTTTAAGGCCAGTTTTAGTGTAGCAGATCAACTCAAGAAGACTTGGGACCCACTTAGATGGATAGAGCTATGAAAGAGTTTTTTAGTAGTATATAGAAATATGTTAAAGGCCTTTTTTATCACAAGTTATTGCTAGTCAAAGTCGGTTAAACCCAAAAGTCAAATTGCATAGTTAAAGTTGGAAAAAGGGTCAACTTGGTGATAGTTTGGCAATCGGGAAGAGTTGGCAGAGCCACTAAACCAAAGGTTTTAGTATATGTGGCCCGACAAAGCAACTGGATGAGCATTCATTAGCCAAGCAGTGGTCCCACGTCCATGAAATCTTGGTGGACTTACCTCGGATGGTGAGAAGTTGCACGAAATATTGAAACACTCGGGATGATGCAAGCCCGGAGGATTCAACAAGTGGTAAAGGTATTTAATTCGCGGAGTTCAACAAGAGGAGCTCTCCACGAGACAGCTCACCCTGGGACGACTTTCCTAGAAGAGCAAAGGAGTAGCACTGAAGTGAAGGCACGGGATGACGTAGGGCAGGGAGACATTGCAAAAGGAGAATGCATTGCAAAGGTAGATGGTCAAGACCCTTTAAATTTATAATAAATAACTTTGTTCCAAAACCAAAGGCTCAGGAATCCCTTCCTCTCTCCTCGCTCACAGATGCATGGCAACATTTTATTGATTAGAGCTAACGTTAGTATGATGTCAGACCTGACGACATATGGCATGTGTTTTCAGGTGGTCGGCGAGGGGCCAAATTTGAGTGACACGTGTCATCACTCAGACAGAACCACATGGCATTAGTGACATGAGCATGACATCACTCTAGAAGGGCTTCCTCGGAAGGTTTTAAAAGTGCAACAGGGAGAGACTCCAGGATGACTAGGCGTTGGGCGAATGTGGCAGTTGTCGGAGACAAGTCACCCTAGCTGGTAAGAAATTAGTCCAAGAGTGTAGCAATGGTCCCATATAGACACATCATCCCAACCCCAAGACCCCGAAAGGTTTTAGGTTAGTTCCAAGCAATGGTGGCAGTAGCAGAAGGACCGGGGCACATCACCCGAGAGGTGTCGCCCCAGAAGAGTTTGAGTTTGTGAAGTGGAGAAACTTCGGGCTGACAGTGATCAGGAACATGACGGAAGACAAAGAAGTAGCAGAGGACCAATAAGACTAGAGCAAGTGAAAATCGGTGGACCCACGTTGACACGTAACCCCAAGAGGGTGACCTAGAGGCATTTTCAAAAGAACGTCATGGAAGAAGTCAAGGGGCAAGCTAAAGCGCCAAGACGAGGTTTTGTTGCGGAATTGTGACTAAAGGCACGGAGGTGTTTGCGGTATAAAATAAACCCTTGGGTCCTAAAGCGCAAGGGGCCAGTCGAAGGTTATATGCGCCTTTCTAATAAGGCGCTTGGGCCTAGTGGATTTATATATGGCAACATTTGGTTAAGAGCTTTGGGCATATGGTTAAAGAGTTAAAGCATGATAACGGGTCGACAACTTAAGTTTGGCATATATGCCATATTAAGCATAGCACTAAAACCTTTAAAAATGAAGGCATGAACGAGTTGGAAACATGATAGCGGCATGGACAAATTTAAAGGAAAACGTAGCATAATAGCTAAATTTGATGATGTGCCAATTTTAGAAGTAGCACTGCTAAATCCTGTAAAAATCAAGAATAGCAAAATTGAGTAGTTAAGTGCAATTTTTCTTTCAGAAACAAGTAAGGATTGTTAGAAGACTTCGAGAAAAAGTTCAGAAGACATATTTTAAGTAGAACAAAGGCAAAAAAAAAATATTCATGCAAGCATTCAAGTGCAAGATAACTAAAGTTTTAATTCCAAAAATATCAGTCTAAATTCCTTTATAAGCATAATTCGAGCAACCAAGGTAAGAGGTTGTTGGTGCAACAAGATGCATAGTGTTAGAGTGCATCAAGGGTGAATCTAAGATCAATTTTAGTGTTTGAAAGGTGTTTGAGAAGGAAAAAAATGAATTGGTGAATGGTGTTTTAATGTATTCAGCAAAGATGTTTTTATGTGAAATTAGTAATTGCTAAGGATTGATTTTGCTGGTGGGTTTAGTGTTTTGATCAGTAATAAGAGATTATTGAAGGTGTTTTTTATGGTGTTTGTGGTGAGTGGTTGATGTGAGAAAGTTATTTATTTATCAAAGAAAGTGGCCTTTTGATCTGAGTTTGAAAATGGATGAAATATGGATCAATAGAGATAACAAGTGGTAGCTTGCATTCCAGGGGCAGTAGTCCCTTTCAGTAGTGGTCGATAAACGTGAAAGGGTAGTAGTCCCTTTCAAAAGTGGTCGATAAACGAGCAAGGGCAGTATTCCCTTTCAGTGGTAGTTGATAAATGAGTAGGGATAGAAGTTCCTTTCATTAGTAGTTGATAAACCTAGAAGTGGAAGCTTGTGGGGCAGTGATGTAATAGCAAGTTAAATCTTGTATTTTCCAAAGAAATAAAAAGAAGATTGACGTCTTATATATATGTTACACATGTATATGAAAATTATTATGATGTTATGTTTTACATCATTTAGTTATGATGTTGATTACATGAATGGTTGCTAAAGTGATTGAAAAGTGTAATTTGTGAAGACTTGTATAATTAGGTTACACCACTGATTCACCCCCCCCCCCAGTAGTGTCATGATTTCCATTGTTTCTAAAAATTGGTATCAAAGCAATCAGGTTCCTTCAGGATCAGTTTAATAGATGGAAGGAAGATCAGGGAACATGGAGAATCAGGATTGGATTACCTCAAATGGAGTTCCATTTTTGAATGACTCAAATTAGATAACTTGGAAGGTAAGAATGAGAATCTTCTTGCAAGCTCTTGATTTGGATGTATGGCTAGTTGTGGAGAATGGATTAACAGATAATGAGGTTGATGAACAAGCCAAGGAGGAAATCTTGAGAGGGTTTTCCAAGTCAGATCTTGAGAAAGTAATCTGTTGTGAGACTGCCAAAGAGATATGGAATGAGTTGTAGTCCATCTATGATATATACATACAAGTTGCATGTGATGTCAAGAGCCTTTCTTTGAAGAATGGAGTAGTCAAAGATTTAAAGAGTATTAAAGATCATGAATCATAGGATGATTCAAATGTATCTATGATGTCCCCTCTACTTAAATTCACCTAGCAGCTACACCAATTTTGCAATTTTATCTAAGTTATATTAAATTTGGCCCAACTTAGGATAAGTGGGTGGAAAAGGGAGAATTACTTCATTTTTTGATAGAAAACATAGCGAAACATTAGAAAAAGGGAAAGATTAAAATGCTAGTAGGAAGTGGGGGCCACCCAAAGGGGAATTCACACCCCTTAAGCTAGTAGCATTTGTGGGAGGAGAAGAAAATGGAAGCAGAATGAATTGGAGGAGAGAGAAGGAAAGTGGTGCCAACAAGTATAAGTACGAGGAGAGAGCCTTCATTTGTGACTTTTTGGTAATTTCTACATGTCCCTATTGTTCTCTTGAATTATTCATCCAAGACTACACATTGTCACTTAGCCCAAGAGGTTTTCATGTGAAAATCTCACCCTACCTTTAGTGGACTTCGAGTGCCCCTAGGGGGTAGTCTACACTACATTGGGGAGCTATTCTGGGAGATTTTTCAGGTGTTTTCGTGGAGTTTCCTCAACAGACTGGGTGTAGGAGGAGAATTTGCACTCCTTTGGGGAGTTAGTTGTGGAGCAGATCTTTTGTCGGGCTTTCAGGCAGAGATTTGAACTATTATTTGCCGGAGATTTGGAGTATTATCGGGGTTTATTTCTAGGTGGATTTTGCAGTGATATTGGCACATTTCCAAGGCTTGCACAAAGGCATTCCTTAAGCAATTCATGGGAGATAGGAGGATAGGCATTTGGGGTTGATTTTAGTGGGGATTTTACAGAGGTATCAGGAGGAGTGTATGGTTGGATTTTGCTAGCATTTTGTAGGGCTTGCTTGCATTATTCCATGTAGTGCATGTATCCAGTCTTTGGGCAACCCGCACCACTTTGTGGGTTTTCAGGAGTCCATTCGAGTGGAAAAATCCTTTATGGGTTTGGTGGAGCAAGTTGAGATAGGGGGTTTTCCGAAGTTTCAACTATTGTGGAGTAGATTGGAGCATTGCACATCCATGTTTACTCAGGTAGTAGTAGCGGATTTATTGGGCTAACGCATGCATTCAGAGGGAGCTTGTACATGCAGTTGGGTAGCCATACTACACTTGGGGTTTTTACCAGCTTGTAGCAACAAGCCCAAGTTCCTCATTTTATCCATTGTACTCTCATATTTTGTTAATAAAATGGCTCAACTCATATTTTGTTATCTTTTGTACTTCAGTTTGGGTTTACTTTGAGTGCATGGCATGTGTGTTGTGGTTTATCATTATATTTTCATGGTAATAATATTACAATGGTATAAAATCTTCAGTCTTGTCTCAATCGTGGGATACAACTCCTATGACCACAGAGGAAAAGCAGAACATTACTTACCGGAGGCATAGGTACAAGAGCCGGGAGAGGGAATTGGAGATCACACTTGATACTAAGGCACCAGAGCGGAAGGTAGAGGAAATAGACACTGTGGAACCTAAGAGCAAGGAGGAGGCAACATTCGATAACCTCTTAAGGACACTAAATGACTTGGCCAAGGGATAGAAAGAAATGTTGGAAGAGATTAAGCAACAGAACTGGGACAAGGGTATTCACCGAGATTTTTTGTTTGGGGAGACTTCAGGAGCTTCCCACCAGTATGACCATCATTCCCCTGTGACTCACCCACACGATTTCAGTGGGCCAACCAGGACTACATTGCCCATATTTTTACCCTCAAGAGCAGGTCAGTAGGCTGGACAAGATGACATGCTTATGGGAGAGTATTTTTGGGAGTGGCAGTCTATGGGGGAGGATTTTCGAGTTGCATTGTCCTTTCGAGACTTTTGCCAGCTCAAGCAAAATGACAAGGGCAAGGGCGTATGGTGCTCAGGCACGCAGAGTTCAAAGTTTCAGTGTACCATTAGGAGGATGTATCTCCCCACATTTGATGGGTCATCCAAGTGCACGACTTGGGAATGGGTGGAGAAGTTGTACACGTACTTTCATCTTATCCAGATGACTGAGGTTGAAACCATCAAAATGGCTACTTTTCACTTGGAGGGGGAAGCACATGATTGGTGGTTCCATGGGTTGACCACGTTAGGGCATGCTAGTGTGACTTCTTACGAGGACTTCACACGAAGGGTTGTGGAGCGTTTTGACAGGAGGGATATGGAGGCACATTTCAGAGAGCTGACACAGCTCAAGCAGACAGGCAACCTGAGCACTACATATCAAAATTATTTAGGGTATCAATGATTGTGTTGGACTTTTCCGATGCCAGGAGGGTCTATACTTTTGTGGAGGGCTTGCTTGAGCCTTTGCATGGGCTATTTTGGTATCGCAGACCAACTACTTTGCAGGAGGCAATGATTTGCATCAGGGATCTACAAGACGTGGTTCCCAGAACTAGGGCACCAATTCCACCACGAGCTCCCTTTCAACAAAGTGGTCGTGACACTCAGGCCCCACCACAGAGAGATATTCAAGGGCGTGAGCAGTTGAATGAGGAGACTAGGAGGGACCTTCGGAGGAGGAAGCTATGCTTCACCTACCAGGAGCCTTAGGCTTCAGGCCACAGATGCACCACGAGCAAGGCCCATTATATTGAGGTCTTCTCTGATAGTGACCATGCAGATGATGTATAGTAGAAGGCAAATAGCGGTGACAATGATCTGCATGCAATAAGAGGACCACCTCCACCACCACCACCACATGGGGGAGCATCGTTCGCACCTACTAGGGGAGTGCTTACTTCATTGCGAGGGGTTCCAAAATATTTGACCTTGAGGATCAGAGGCACAGTGCAGGGGCAGCATGTCTCAATATTGATGGACAGTGGGGCTACCCACAACTTTATTGATGCACAAATGGTACAAAGGAGGGGCATTCCCATGGAGACTTTTGAGGGCTTATCAATGCTTGTGTTAGGGGACAAGACCATGTAGTGCACCCGATATGTTCCCTCTTTAACGACGATCATGGGGAGCTATTCAGTGACTAACCACTTCTTTGTGGTTGATGTTTCATACACCAATGTGGTGATGGGTGTCTAGTGGCTCTATTCTCTTGGGTGAGTTACCATAGATTGGCAGATATTGGAGATGGAGTTCACGGGGCTAGATGGGAAGTTAGTTGTGTTGAGAGGCATGCTCTCATATCCACCACAAACAGTTTCATTACATAGGATGGAGGCAGACTTGAGGAATGGATACATTGAGTGGGAAGTGGAGATGAGCATTTCAGAGGCAAGGGATCAACCCTGACCACCACATCTAGATGTTCAAACCATCTTACACATATATCTAGCAGTATTCGGAGACTTCCCACCAGGGTGCCCACTTGACAGGGGGGGTTGAGCACACTATTGAGCTAGATCTAGGGGTACAGGCAATCATCACGACCCCATACAGATATCCCAAGGCTTATCGAGATGAGATTGAGCAAGCCATTCAAGAGTTGCTGGAATTGGGGCACATTAGGCCTAGCTCTAGTCCCTTCGCTTCATTATTTGTTATGGTGAAGAGGAAGGATGGTCTGTTGTGGATTTGCATTGACTACAGAGTTCTTAGTAAGAAGACTTTGAAGAATCGCTACCTCATCCCTCGCATAGATGAGCTTATGGATGATCTTAGAGGGGCCAAGTCATCTTTAAGATAGATTTACATTTAGGGTACCATCAAAATCACGTGAGGGATCAAGATATCCCTAAGACAGCTTTCAAGTGTCACTACAGCCACTTTGAGTTTTTGGTTATGCCCTTTGGGCTAACCAATGCACCTACTACTTTCCAATTGTTGACGGTGTTGGATCCGCCAACTTTTGGTATCTCCTTGATATAAGGTCCCAATTAGAATTCACATCGTTTGGTGTAGGAGTCCCATCTGGTATGATGGCCTGGTTGCCATTTACTTAGAGATTTACCTCGGCTCTCGTTGTTCAACACATGAGAGTGTTACGTTGGTACCTTCGAAAAGCAAGGTGAGTGTGCCTGATGAGTGTGTAACATAACTATGTATAGGTTCTCTTACTGCAAAGGGGGGGGGGGGGGAGTGAGCCTATAAGTGAGAGGTAATAGTACCACCCAAGAAGAGACACACGCGAATCAAGAATGGTTTGTCCAGCATCCAACGAAATAGTCCACAATGAATGCGGCTGCCATTAAAACCAAAGTAAAGAGGATGACCCATCCACCATCCAGCGGAGTAGTCCACAACGGATATGACGGTCATTATAACCAATACATGAGGATGGTATGTCTAGTATCCCGCAGAGTTGTCCACAAGGATGAGACAACATTGATAACCAATATAGCGCATTCCCAACAAGGTAAGCACTAAAACAACTGAAATAGTTCAACTATATTAGTACATGTGAAACGAACATGAATTACAAATGCTCAAAGAATAGTCTTACAAACATATACAAGTCATGCATGGAAACGAGTTCGCCTGAATAGGATTTGTATTAAGCAAAAGTTTCAAGACACATATTTACATCGCACACCACTAGCCCAAGTACTGGGACATTGGAACCACTCCTTGCTCCTCAAAGAACTGACAGAAACTCTCTATGCTTCATGGGAGGAGCCAAGGTGAAAAGTCCTTTCTCATACAATAAGGGGGGTATATATAACCAAGGGTGATGCTTGAACCTTATGACTCTTGGACTTCCCTCATTATTGTTCAACTTCCTATGCATTTTCAACTGACATGACTCTTCATATTCATGTGTGTCCATTGGACTTCCACTTTACATTACATTCAATTTACAACAGATATGGCTCATAATAATGATGTAGCCTTTTACAACTCATGACACGACTTGACATGACTTTGTTGACATGGACTTGCTTGTTGAGCTGAAAATGTCAAGCCATTGTTGCTGCTGAGTGAGAGATGTGTCCTTGGATGTGCTATCTCTTCTCCTCTGCATAGCTTGATGATGTGGGGTCTTCAATGATCTTTGGTCTCTTGAGGTGGTTGCATGCATGTGCTCTCTTTTCTTGTTCTTGATGATCTTCTTTATCCATCCAGCTATAAGTCAGTCTTTTAGCATGTTCGCTCCTTACTTATCTTCTTCATTGTCTCACCATCATCTAGCAGTGTACATGTTCCTGCAATTCACTCATGATGGGACAAAATCAAATCCAAAAACCTCCTAGCCTAAGATGATGCATTTTTATCCATGGTATGGGCCTGGGACAGGTGACAAGCTGGGAACGAAGGCCCATTAACTGTGCATTGCGCAGTTCCAGGCGACAGGGAGGGAGAATGGTAACTAAGACTACACAAAGCACAGCTTAGGCTTGGCTGAGGAACTCCTAAGCACAGTCTTCACTGCTAGGAAAAATTGCGCAAAGGCCACTAGGAGGCATGATTGCAGTTTTTGAGACCATCAGTAGTTGTTGCAAGGTGGCACAATAAGAGAGAGGTTTCCACAGTTTTTGGGATTAGTGAGTCCTAGCTGAGGGAGGACACTGGGAGACAGCTCTGCACAGAGCAGGACTGGGCAGTAAAAGGACCTGGGAGGATAGATTTGTGTAGTCTTTGGGATCAGTGATTCCTGTTTGGGGGAGGACACTAGGAGACAGTTTTGCACAGTTTTGGGAGGCAAGGCAGGATTGGGTCTCTACGCATTGCGGGGTTCTAGCAAGTAGGGAGAAAGCTTGGTGATTGATATTGTGAAATGCGTAGTTCAGGTCGGGCTTGAGGAAACTACTACGCAATTCTGGGGAGGAAGGCAGTATGCTCAGCTCTAAAATTGTGCAGTACAACTGCCCCAGAGGATAGTGACTACGCACTGTGCGGTTCTAGACAGCAGGGTTGCATCTCAAAGGGCTGAGACAACGCAGTGCGCAGTTTAGTCGGGGTCCAGTGAAAGGGAGTTTCCCGGTCGGGGGATTTTCAGAGAAAGGGCTAAGTGTGGGAGGCAAGTGAACTTTATGAAGAGCTTGAAACTGTGATCACACATTTAGCATATTTGACGACACGACAACATAGGCCACTGGAACAATAAGGAAAAGCATTATCCTCTATGAGACAGCCTAGAACAAAAAGCGACAAGTGCGAAACTTAAGATAGACCCTAGGACGACCGTGATGACACTTGTGCGGCAGTGCTTAAAACTTTGTGTATGAGTGCAACTAATGTTTACATAGCTATGAAAACTCAAACACACAAAGAAAAACCTTCGAACTCACCAGAAAAGGAATGCAAGTGTGATAAAACAATCGAGCATGCCAAAAGACGACAGTTGGCCAAACAAGCGAAAGGGGTGAAAAGACTCTAAGAGAGCTCATGAAATGAGCTCGAGTGCTTGTAACAATAAAGGGAAAGACCAAGGAAGGCTCTAAAATTTGAGTGCAAGCCAAAATTTTGGAGGGTGTTGCAGCTGCTACAACAGTTGGTCACAAACTAGTTGAATACCAACTCCTCTATCTTGGTTCATTTTTAGTGCAGGGCCTTGGCCCTTTGGGAAGTATTGATTCACTGTGAATATTACTTTGGTTTCTTCACTTACCCCATGACAGCCATGGATCCCTTGATACCTTCTCAGTTGAACACAACATAATATAAAGCCACATCATAGTGTTTCAAATTGGGAAGGGTAGTTTAGCTTACGAGCCTATGATTTTCATAGCATAGTTTTCATCTTTGGTGCTCCTCCGTTGCCAACAAGCCTGGACAGTACCTCGACGAAGTCACACGAGAACACAAGCATTGCTCCACTGCCAGAGAGCCTAGACAATACCCCGGTGGTTTCCTGCTTCACCTATCTATGCAGGAATCATTTCTCTTCTTTCACCTTTGTTATTGTTTTTAAAGGGAATTGTGCATAAGCACTTATTTATTTTTGGGGCGGAAGAGGGATCTCGACTTACTAAGAGCAGAAGAGGTTGTTCCTTCAGAGAAGTATATAAAGACCTCTTATTTTGGTTTTCTCATTTAGATTTTCCCCTTCACTGTTTCTACTAGTTGGATAAGCTTGAAAACACCACAACGGAAAACTGAGTACAAGCATGAGGTTCGTGGGCTGGACACAGATTCATGGTTGGACCAAAACTCTCCTTACAGATGGATCGTATTTTCTGTCAAGACTTCATCAGCCAAAAGTTATAACCAAATACAAAGAATATGGACACAGGACCGACCAAGGGTTGCAGTGTCACAATACTCTTTGAAATTCAGCCACACGCACACTTGTAAGCCAGAACGTAGTAAGGCGCAACACTTATTTACATAAGAAAACAACAAAAAACCAAGAAAAAAAACAAAACAAACAAACAAACAAACAAAAGACTATGTACATAGTGAGGGGCGCGACCTTAGATCTCATTGAAAATAAAAAATTAAGTCTTGGCCATTGACAGGAAGACAGTCAATCTTCTCGTCAAATTATTGAAGATGGTATGTGTATTGGCCAAGCTTCCCATGGACAATGTAAGGATTGATCAACAAGGATTGAAACTTAGTGTGCTTACCTTTGTCCTCGTGGGCTTTGTCCCACTTTAAGACTAAGTCAACCACACTAGAGTTAGTCTTCCCTGCAGACTTTCTATCAAACCATCTCTTGATATGGTTTTGATGGAGTGAATTTTTTCTTTTGTTTTCAACCTTTCTTCCTACAACTTGTGTAAAGTGTCCATCCTATGTTGAACTAAAAGACATGGCTTGCCCTGGGATTCTTGGGACAGATGGAGAGCAGGAAAGTAAATGCTTGGTGGGAGGATGGCTTCCTTTCCATACACCAGGAAGTAAGGGGAAGTATTTAGAGAAAGCTTAGGTGTGACTCTATCAGCCAATAAAGCAGTTACTAGAGCGGAGTGCCAGTTTTGTTGCTCAGAGAATATGGTCCTTTTGATGATGCGAATGAGATTCTTATTTGTGGATTCGGCAAGACCATTTCCCTGTGGCTAGTAGTTAACAGAATGTTTCAAGACAATACCATTTCGCAATGCAAACTCATAAACCTTTAATGAATAAAAGTATGTTGCATTGTCAAAAACAAGTGACGTAGGAATGCCAAACCTAGAAATGATATTCTGCTATAGGAAGTTGATGGCATCCGATTGTTCACTTGTTTCAGCGGAACTGCCTCTGACCACCGCGTGAAGTAATCTATAGCAATCAGGATATAGTGGTGTTGTTGTGATGAATGTGGGAAAAATTCCCCAATCATATCCAAGCCCCATTGTTGGAATGGTTCTTCCACTGCAACAGGCTACAACAGAGCTACTGAATTTTGATTTTTGTCTGTGCACTTTTGACAAACAAGACACATGTGGGCGCATGCATGCTCATCCTTGAATAATGTAGAATAGTAGAAACCGACCTGCATGACCTTATGTGTTGTGGTGTTACCTGTGAAGTGTCCCCCAGCTGGTCCATCATTGAGATCACATAACACCTCATCTAAATATTGCGCCTCCAGGCACCTGAGCAATACTCCATTATGGTGCTTTCTGTATATCACCCCATGCATCAGTTGGTATGATAGAGATTTGAGCCAAAGTGCCTTCTTCTTCCACATAGAAAAATGAGAGGGCATGGTGCCATGCTCAAGGTACCAGCGCACATCTTCGTACCAAGAGTTTACATCTAAAGTGGGAGATGCTCACTCAACATTGTAATTTTCTATTTCTTGCTCCCAGCCTGCAAGCTCTTCTTCTTCCTCTTGTGCATGAACCGCTTCCGCTGCTAACTTACAAAGACCACGACCCTTGATGGTGTGAATGGGTTTGATGTCAATATCATACTCTTGTAGTCCTGTCATCTAGTTTGCCCTTCTCTCCCCCAGCTCTTGCTGAACAAGCAGTGATCTAACTATTGGGTGTGGAACAAAGATAATGCAATGGTTTTTCAGCAAATAGGGTCTGAAGTGCTTCACCGCCTTGTATACTACGTAAGCTTGTTTTTCCACGACAAGGTAGTTGAGCTCTAGTCCTTGCTGACTCGCACTCATGAAGGAGATGGGTCGCTCATTGTTCAACTCATCTTTCTGAGTGAGCACAACAATGAGAGAAGTGTCAGAAGTGAAAGTATAGAGCAAGAAATCTTTGGTGAATTCTGGGTTGTATAGTGTTGGTTCTTCTACTATGCATTGCTTAATACAGGTGAATGCATCATTTTCCCTTTTGCCCCAGTTGTAGACTGTGTCCTTCTTAATCATCTCCTGTATGGGTTTGACGATCTGCGCATAGTCGGAGATGAACTTTCTGAGGAAGTTTATCTTCCCCAAGAAAGACGGTATGCCTTTCTTATTTATGGGATGGGGAATCTATTTGATGGTCTAAACTCTGAATATATCTACCTTGATCCCACTTTTAGCGATAATGTGTCCAAGAAAGTTACCCTCAGACACTGCAAAGATGATATTCTCGGGATTCAAGGATATCATGTATTCTTGGCATTGCTCAAAAAATTTCTCAAGATGGCGCTGGTCTAACCGCTGACTTGTGAACATTGTTACGTCATCAAGGTAGACCACCACACTCTGTCTAATAAGCCCACGGAAAGTGATGTCCATTGCACGCTGAAATGTTGCACCTACATTAACCAACCCAAACGACATTCTGCGAAATGTGAACATACCCCACTTGGTATGAAATGTAGTTTTAAGTCTATCAGGCTCTGCTACCAGAACATGGTTATATCTAGAAAAACCATCAAGCAAAGAAAACATCTCTACTTCAGAAACTGTCTGCAGTATATGCTCCATGGATGACACTAGGTAGTTTTCCTTGTCTGAGGCAAGATTGAGGTTGCGGAAATTTACACACATGCAGATCTCCCCAGACTTCTTTCTGACAGGGACTAAGTTGGACACCCAGGTCGAATGTCTCACTTTATAGATGAGTCAAGCATCCAACAAATTGGTATTTCTTTCTGTATAAGGGGCTCAAGTGTTGGATGAATTTTCCTTAGTTTATGTTGAAAAGGCTTGGCCCCTTCTTTGATCAGTATAACGTGCTGGATAATTTGTTTGTCATATGTCTTAAGATCATTGTATGTCCATGCGAATACATCATGGTACTGCTTCAAAAGGAAAATAAAAGCTTGTCACTCTTGTGGTGTACAACACGTTCCGAGATTCACATACTTTAGATCTTATTTTGTTCCCATATTGATTTGTTCATGCTATAACATTGCGTTGTGGGTCTTAGCATTCATAAGTCCCTGAAAATGGTTCTACAAGTCATACGGCTTCTCTAGTGATACCACACCCTTGGGGATGAGGTTTCATTTGCTTGTTCTAGTTGCGTCCTACATAATCTGCTCGTCCTCGTCCTCGTCTATTGCTGCGTCCTTGAACACGTCAGCGTTGGCCATGAAATGCAGTATCTTTATATCATCATAAAAAATGCATAAGTTAATGATGTTGTCTGGGACATGTGGTTTATACAAAATCTCAATAGAAAAACTATCCCTTAATGGCAACATCCTAGTAGTTTCATTTGTCAAGGCATCTGTGGTTGCATTACGCATTATTGTCACTGAAATAATGTTGAAAGCTTGGAATAGAGAAATGAGTCACCATACCTCTCGCTAGTAACTCTTAATATGTGGTGACACACAATGTATAGTGTTACATACTTGACACACCATGATTTTAGAGTCACCTACCACTTTTAGAATAGAAACCTTGTGGTCAACGAATTTCTTTAAGCCAAAAACAAGTGCTTCATACTCTGAGGTGTTGTTTGTGCACTTGAACACCAGTCGACTAGACAGAATATGTTTCCTCTGTAGCAGGTCTATTAGAACACAATCGGCTCTAGAGCCCTCCTGCGTTTTGGATCTGTCAAAGTACATGGTCCAAAAATCATCTATATAGGGACTGCTTGCCGCGCTAGTACTACTGCTACTATTGCTACTACTACTTACTGTACAATTTTTATTTTCACCAGTTGGGCATGGAAGGAGGCCCAACTATGTGTCTAGTGGGATAGGGGATGGCTCTGCAAGATAGCACCCCAACTGTGTCTCTAAAAAGAAATTGTCGAACATGAGTTCTGTGAAAGCCAATGGTTCATTTTCTCCATTCAAGGGAGTCACGTTGTGCTTCATGTATCTCTCTGAAAACACTCGGATCTAGTTTTTCCTGCCCTTATACGAAAGCCATAAGTGTGACTAGTCAGTGGCAAAGTATCCTTGAAGCTTGCTTGACTAGTCTCTGTTGAGAAATACCCCATATGCTTTCGGGATGTCCACAACTACAATATTGATGCATCGATGCACTCGCTCATCAAATGTTTGTCGGATGATCACATCCCTGAGTTCACCTATTGCTGGCACACAAGTTATGTCTAGTTGGATGATCTATGCACTAGTCCTAATCCATTGAGCATTATATTCTTAGCGATGCAGAGTGGCATGACATTGACCGATGCACCAAAATCAACCAAGAAGTTGTGAACATTGAAGTTAAAGATATCAAATGATAACAAGAATGGTGGGAAGAGTGAGTTCGCCTCCTCCATGTAGAGCGCATTAAGCACAAATGCGAGAGTGTCAGGAGACTTACTAGATCTCTTGTTCGAAGAGGTGGCTTGACCAATAGAGGTTTCCCCAAGTGCTCACAGAAGAATGTCCCACTGATTCGTGATTTTTGTAAGTTCAAACATAGAGATATTTGCATGAGTATTCTTCATGTCTTCTACAATGTTAAAGTCAATCGCAGGAAGACTCATTCAGGTGTCCGGGGGTGGAACTGAGTTCATGGTTTCCGATGGGATGGTTTTGTCTTTGTTTCTTACGGAAACACTTTTCGTTGAAGTTGTCTTCCCAGACTTGCTTTGAATGTTTTGTGTTGAGTCGACCAGCGGACCTATTGTCCTTAACATATCTTGTCTTATTTTACTCCTCGATATCTGAAACACAGTGGGGGGCCCTTGACTTCTCAATTTATATCGATTATTTTGCTTTGGGGTCGTACCATCACTCGGAGGCTCTTTATCAATGGTGTTATTTTGGGTTGCGAGAGCATATTGATACATATTTACTACATGCCTAGTGCTTAGAGCTTCATCGGGTGTAGCAGCTTCTTCTTCATCATCATCTGGCTCAGCCTTCTCATTAACCACGAGTTTGTTGGACAACTACGTAGCCATGCTACTCATTCCATGGTTCCATTATGGGCACGTCCTTTCCGAATGGGCTTTGCGGTGAAACGTGCAGTATGAATATGTAGCTATTTTTTCAAGGTTCAAAAATAGGTTAGAGCTCTGTGTAGATTTGGTTGGTTGGCTACTGTTGTTTCTGCTACCAGAAGCTACATTCTTCTTCTACGAGTACCTGGAAGGCCTGTTGCTCAGGGTGGTCTCGTTGGTCCTTTGTTTAATTTCTGCCACTTCGGTAGTTAGGGACTTGACGAGACGAGTAAGGTTCTCAATATCACTTGCTTCCTTTTCATTAACCTTGCTTACAAAGGTTTGGGACCTCTTACCAGTGCCTTTGGATTCCTTAGTGGATTCATCATTTGCAATTACTCCAATAGCGCGCAGGTATTTCTCCATGGCAATATCCTCTTCATAATTCTTTGTTAATGATGGTTTCGCGTCTCGCTTGACGAACTGTGCAAGACTGGTTGGCAGTGCAGAAGTGTAGTAGTCGATAGAGATGTAGTCATGATGTTTGGTGTTGTTTGAGAACTTGATCAAAATAGAGTTGAACCTCTGATTGAAATCTTTGACCTTTTCTTTCTACTCCATCTTGAGACTACCCAGCTCTTTTAGTAAGACGGCAAAGGTCTTGTCTTCAACAAAATTTTCAAGAAAGATCCTTTTGAATACCCCCTAATTCTGGATGGAGTTTAGAGGAAGGTTGTGGTACAATACAGTTGCTCTACCATCCAAGGTACGTGGAAACAATCTACATGCAACGTCATCGTAGCGTACCTCAAGTGTCTGCAGATGTAGGTAGAACGTGTTTAAGTGATCTTCTGCCTTCACTGTCTTGTCAGGGTTGTATTTCGTTAAGAGCTTGTATGTGTGTCTTGACATCTTGTGTAGGACAACTGAAAGTGCCAACGGCCCTGAGTCATCCAATCCATATTTTGGACTACCATGTTGTCTTATTCGTTGTCCTCCACTTCCTCTTCTTAATCTAATGATTCTTCTTCTGATTTTTTTGGTTCCTCTTTTGAATCTCTTCCTCCTTCATTTCCTTCCCCTTCGCCTCCCCAGTTGGACCTTGAACCCGAGTGTAAGAGGTTGTCCTCTTCTTCCTTTTGAAAAAGTGGGGGTTCCTCTTCTTTCTCCACAGCTTTTTCCATCTCCTTAAGAGTGGCAAAGATCGCTTCTTCGATAGATGTGACTACTACTCCTGTGGGGGTAGTCTTGTGCTTCTTTTGAGAGTATGGAAGGGTGTACATTCCCGGGATCAGTCCAACAGCTTTTGCAAATTGTCGAGTGATGGGACAAAAAACCAGAATTTGATGGTATGGGATTTCACGTTCGGGTTTGGGAGGTGAGAAATTACCAAATTCAGAATTATGAGCAGGGGAGAGGGAATGAATGCTATTGCCTTGACTAGAAAATGGATGAGTGGGGTCGATGGGACAATCAGCCATAAACTACTAGCGGTCCTCCTTCTAGTACCATAAATGTTGACGGTGTTGGATCTGCCAACATTCAAGGGATCTCTCTAGTATAAGGTCTCAATTAGACCTCACATTGTTTGGTTGAGGAGTCTCATCACACTGTTATATATAACCCCCTCATTGTATGAGAAAGGAATTTTCACTTGCATGAGAGGAGTCAAATCACTTGCAACCAAGTGAAAATAAAAATATGGAAATTATACTTCGATGTAGCAAACTCAAAAGATGGAAATGGAGCTAGAATAGTGTTGGCATCTCCAGAGGGCATCATGATACCCCTCTCATTCAAACTGGATTTTGAAGCAACCAAAAATGTGGCAGAATATGAAGCATTGATCCTTGGGATACAAACAACAACAAAAAAGGAATATTGAAAGCCTTACCGTCTATGGAGATTCTGAACTAGTCGTAAAGCATATCAGAAATCAATGCCAAGCCAAACAACCTAGGCTGAGGACGTACCAAAATGAAGTGTGGGACTTAATCAACAATTTCTTCCTAGCCTTTAACATCCAGTTTATGCCCAGGGAAGAAAACAGGATGGATGACTCTATTGTCGTAGTTGCAAGCACTTTCAAACCCCCACAGAATCCACTCCTCAAATATGAGATAGAAGTCAGACACATGCCTTCAATACCTAATAATTTCAAATATTGGCAGGTATTCGAAGATGACGAGCAGGTCAAAATATTCATAGAATTCGTTGGGGAGTTTTCCCACTCCACCATCGATCAAGAAGAAGAAGAAGTAGAACAAGAAGCCACTCCGTGGAAAGACACAGTGGCTAGGAAAAAAAAATTGCAACTAAAAGGGAACACCATCCCTCATGGACTTGTTCCACTTGAAATACTTTTCAATAAAGACGACATAACATCCAAACAAATGGCCCTAGAGAAGGATGAGCAGGTAGATGACTACAACATCAGATCAGAGGAGCAACCCTAGACAATCAGGTTGTTCAAAGGAATCCCCTTGCAATACAGACAAAGGTATTTAGATCTATTCAAAAATTACAAAGATGTATTTGCTTGGTCTTATGATGATTTGAAATCATTTGATACAAATATTATTCAGCATAAAATTCCTTTGAAGGGTGGGATAAAGCCATGCAAACAAAAACTCAGACAAATAAACCCACTCTTACTCCCCTCCATTGAAAAGGAGGTAAGGAAGTTGTTGCAGGCCAAGATCATAGTCCCTCTAAGATACTCTGAGTGGGTAGCTAATCTGGTCCCTGTCTGTAAAAAGAGCAGAGAGATAAGGCTATGCATGGACTTCCGAAATTTAAACAGGGTGTCTCTAAAAGATAACTACCCTCTGCCCAAAATGGATAATATATTGCAGAAGGTAGTAGGTGCAACTAGAATGTCCATGATGGACGGATTCTCAGGATATAACCAAGTGGCGGTCCACCCCGAAGACCAGAGAAAGACTGCTTTCACCACCCCATGGGGAACCTTCATGTATGCACGCATGTCGTTCGGGTTAATAAATGCAGGGGCCACATTTCATAGAGAAATGGACATAGCTTTCGTGGGCAAGCAAGATAAATTTGTGGTAGTCTACTTAGATGACATCACAGTCTTTTCTAAGACTAATGAAGAGCATATCCTCCATTTAAAACTCACTTTCGAGAAGTGCAGAAGGTATGGCCTCTCTCTGAATCTGAAGAAATCTCAATTCGCCTTGAGTGAGGGGAAGCTGCTTAGACACATAGTAGCGCAGGAAGGAGTAAATATTGATCCTAAATGAGTCAAATCCATCAGCCTTATTCCCCTGCCCAGAAACAAGAAAGAAGTCCAAGCCTTTTTGGGGAGGATAAATTTCTTAAGGTGATTCATACCCAACTATGCTGAGATAGTTAAAGGTATCACAGATATGCTCAAGAAGGAGAACAAAGTTAAGTGGAGCTTTGTCCCCCGTGATTCTTTCATAAGGATCAAAGAAGCTTTGGTTGAGGCCCCAGTGCTAGTCAACCTCGATTATTTAGTGCCCTTCTACATCTTTTCTTTCGCCTCTCCACATACCATTGTTGTTGTGCTGTTATAGAAAAATAAAGAAGGTTATGAGCATCCCATTGCCTTTTTTAGCCAAGTCCTAAGGGATGTTGAGCTGAAGTATAATATATTGGAGAAACAAGCTTATGCAATGGTCAAGGCATTGGAGTCATTCCATATGTATGTACTACAATCCGAAATCATAGCGTTTGTCGCAACGACTGCAGTCAAATACATTCTGGTGCAGGGAGACAGCGAAGCAAAGAGGGGCAGATGGATAGCTAAAATATAGGAATATGAGCTGGAAATCAAGCCTACCAAGCTCATCAAAGGCCAATGGTTGGCCAAGATTTTGTCTGAATCCAACTACCTGATCACAGAGGAGGGCAATCCAGAGGATAAACAGAGCAGAATTAAAACGGTTGAACAAAATATCTATGCCAAGTATGAGGGATCGCCCAGGTATAAGAACATTGTTCATTACCTCTTGTTTCTAAGATATCCATTGGGACTGGATAGATCAAAATACCATAGTCTGAGATTGCAGGCACAGAAATACATTAAATCCAATGGACTGCTCTACTAGAAGGACCTGGTGGGGGTATTACTGTTGTGTTTGGTTGAGGGAAAAACCTATGAAGTGATGGAGGATTTCCATGGGGGAGCCTATGGAGGACACTACAGTTGGACGGCAATGTTGGGTGCAGGAATTGCACTTAAGCAAGCTCCTTCAACACTTAATTATCAACCCAGGGGTTTCGTAAACTTAGAGACGAAGCATAGGCAATGCCAGAAGTGGTATGAACTTTTCCTATTCCTAATCCTACTTCTTAAATGAAATGTTGCAGAATTAGACAAAAAACAATCTTAAAGGCAATCGACACCAAAGAAATTCTAGTGCTAGAATGTAAAAGAATAATTTGCAAGGAAATCAAGTAAAGGAACTTTCACACAACTGGAAGAAATCTTAAATGTTGAAATGAAATACTATGTTCATCTTTAGTATAGATGGCTAACAACTTAACAAGTGGGGCCTTGCAAAGATCAGTGTCCCAATTGATCTTCCTTCTACACCAAGCAACCTGTTCTTGTACTATTGCAATATGCTTGCACTAGTGCAGGTAAAGTAAATATGTGAAAAAAGTATATTTTACCTTCGTTACTGAAGACTTATGTCTTGTGGAGGTGCTCTAAGCCTCAAGGCTTAGAGCACTCTGTTCATGTGACAAGAGACCAGATCTTGCACAAAGACAGAGCTTCATTCACCAAAGTTTCCAATTTACTTTCGAAAGAATTAAAATACGTGTTGAAAAGAATTGCAATTGCAAGCTAGATTCTGAGATACATTACACATGAAAAATAATGCTTTAATTACCGTAACTTTGCAATGAAATTAAACTTCATAAAGCAAAAACAATTCAGAATAATCAAAGCAGCAGTCAAAGTAATTTTCATGCATCAAACTAACTTTCTACAATTCACTTATAATGTTTCTGTTCTTTTTTTCTTAAGTCATAAAATTCAAGTGTAAAGCATGGTGTTTGTAATAGTGTCCTTCCTTAATTCACGTAAACATTCTTAGATCCTTCAGAAGTATAACTCTTAACATTAAGAATGATTACTTGAATTAACAATACTTTTTCTTGCATGAATAAATGAAATTATAAGCAGGAAAAGGAACATAACACTTGTTGTGAAGTAAATGAATAAACCGAAGTGCAGGAAACTACATGCACTAGTATAGGAAGAATCTTCCTGCACGACCCGAGCAGAAGCAAACTAAGACAAAAATTGCAGGAAGGAAATTGCAAGAAAGTAATTGCAGGAAAGAAATTGCAAGAAAGAAATAAACTTAATTAAACTTCCAAACTAGATCCATTCACGCTTGACTATACAATGAATTTAACTCAGAACTTCTGAAATAAACATAAGAACAATCCAAACCACACAATTGCAAATGAATAAATGTTCCCACAAACCTTTTAAATGGTGAAAGCACAAGGATAAACGAGCTAGGTTGGTTGGGCCCTAGCCAACCAGCTCGTTTCTTGTTTAGGAAACGAAACGGTTCAGCACTTAATCACACATGAAATAAAAATTAGACACAATGTGAAGAAAGCATGGTGTGTTCCTTGTATTAAACTTGATTAGCAAATATACATGATAATGCGAGTCTAGTCCAGAACTGAGGGCGATACAAAATTACAAAGTAAATGAAATTACAAACTCAGATATCGCTAGCTTGGCTCTACCTACGATCTACATTATATACAGTCTCTTGGCCTTAGCCATATTCTTCTAATTACATTCATTTCCTATTCAAGCCTTTCGGCCGAACAAACTAACAAACAACATTGCAAAACTGGCTAATGGTTATAATAAAGCATGAACTTTGCTGGTTGTAGACCATATTCTTGGCAAGTATCCCTGACTATACGCCGCCAATATCCAACCTCAGATAGTTCGCAACCAAACTAGGAGTCGTGGATCAAAAACACCTGCGTGGAAGGATTCGAACTATCACAGAGATCACAGAGCAACATCGTTGGCGGTGCAGGAATCTGCCTGCACTGATCACGCTAAATAATGATTAACACTTAGTTCTTCAATTACTTTTAGGAAAGTTAAACATAAGTTACACGAGATATTAAAAGGCATGAAATCTATGTAAAGTAATTAATAAATCACTTAATAAATCTTAATTATGAAATACGAAGTATATGTAGAAATAGATGATTATATTGGACTAGTGCAAGAATGAGAGGGTTAAACAGAGATAAAACAAAGGTTAAGGTTTATGGGAATAGGGTAAAAATATAGAAATTTGGGACACCAACATCCTCCCATCCCTAAGTTGTTGTGTGTCCTCACACAATGTTTTAACTTCTGCAAAAAAATTTCAAAAATGGGTGGCCAGATCTTAATGCTGTACTTCAATACTTATCCTTGCTTTCACTACCTTTGGCTTTTTACCTAGGACTCCTTTCAGCTGATTAGTCACCTTCTTGAGGCATTTGTAGCACTTGGAAGCCCGATACTTCCATACTTTCACTTGTTTTTTCTGCTTCTTGACCTCTGCGAGCAGCTCTACCTCGCCTTGCTTTTGCCAATTTTTCTCCTTCATGACCTGGTTCAAAGCCTCCAGGTCATGAAATTGCTGCTCCAATTCCATTATTCGGTTGTTGAGGTAGAGGGTAGAGGGCTCTGTGCTCAGATCCTCTGGTGTAAATACCTTCTCTGCAACGGACTCAAAGCAAGTCCCATCATTGTCAAGATTAAGGTCGTCCAACATTTGCATTATGACATCGCCAAGAGTTTTTGCGCCTAGGGTTTCCTTATCATCGAGGGTTTTGGTGCCCTCCGTAGCTTTTGTGCCAAGGGTTTCAGTACCTTGTGCACTTAACTCCACTGGGTTTTTAATGCCTTGTTCTTCCAATTTTTCAGGGGATTCAGTACAATGTTCATTTAAACCAGCAGGGGCTTCAGTACCCTGTTCATCAAAAATGTTGAGGGTTTCGATGTCATGTTCATCGAAATTGTTGAGGGTCTCCATGTCTTGTGCCTCATCATCCTCGTGACCCTCTGCCTAAACTTCACCTGCACTCAGTGTCCTCTTCTTCTTTATTAATCCATGAACAAAGGTAGACAACAATATGTCGTCTTCCTTTTCCACATTTTCTTCGTTTACCACAATGTGGGCCAATGCATCTGCAAGCACTGAAAGGTTATGGTATTTAGGCGAAACCTGAGGTGATTCATCAATCACAATTGGAGAGCTTGACCATTACTAATTTGTCCCTGGAAAGATCGTCTTCTTCTTTGTCGGGGTTCTGGTTTTTCTTTTCTTTGTTGAGGGCGGAGTGCCTTCGACAGACTTCTTTTTTGCTTGCACCAGCATACTTTTACCCTTTTGCTCGGTAGGGGACGATGTCTCTGCCTTCCTTTTCTTGCTTGCACTCATGCCAGCAGACTTCCCTGCACTCCTCACTCGAAACTCCTTCAGGAATGCCTTCCAGGTTACTCCCTTTTCTTCCAGCACTTTCTTGACGAGGATTGTGATAAGCACATGATGATATAACATATATGTGACGTGGCTTGCGTCCCCACTCTACACACCTTTTGCCATTTTCTCGAGACTTTGGAGCAGGTAGTAAGGAAAATTAATAATTTTCCTCGACTCAAAGTGCAACAACAACCTGATATGGTACACAAACGCTAATGTGTAACGTCCCTCGCAGGTCAAAATTTTTTGTAGTATGTACAGGAGGTCTTGCCATTTTCCGAGCATGGTGCTCTGTGGAAGCCCTTTCTTCCAGTCAACTTTGAGCTTTCTGTCAATCACAAACTGATGCCATCATTTCTTTTCGAGCCGCTCCTTTTTTAACCACTGCTTCCCTGTAGTTGGCAAGCCTATAGCTCGCGCAATGGACTCTTCTCTGACTTCAAATTCTAATGAGTCGACCCTAGCTCGGCCTCCTTCAAATGTCTTCACAAACTCCAGCACCACGGCCATGTCGAAGCCATCGAACTTCTGCAAAAATGGAAGGAATCCAGATTCTTGCAATAGTGCAAGACTGTTCTGATATTCTGCAGTCTGCTCTATCTCCTTCAAGGACGATGGCTCATTCCTTACGGGTGCCATGTTTGAATTTGTCACAATTCCCTGTCACAACCACAAAAGGATTTCAATGAGTGATACCAATGGTTGGTGAGAATTTTATGTCGGAGGTTCATCCATCCTCCGTCTTTTTAGTCCCATCCAACTGAGCGTGTTTAATGATAAAAGAACAGCTCCTCGGATCAGATGCAGATACGTATCATCCTGCTACGGGTGAGCAATAATGATTGGATGTGGCGGAGGCTTATGCGACGGCGGTGTAATGATCATAATGATCGGGTTATGAAGTAAGACAATGATGAACAAGTGATAGGAGATTCTTTCAAAGGAGGTAAGTATGAGTTTTTGGATAATCTATACTATCCCACGGTCTACCTCATAATTCAATTAAGACAGATTTCAATACTCATTAAAAAAATTAGATTTCAGAACCCAATATATCTTGCACTTTAAAAAATTTCCTAAGTCAGTAAATGATAAAACAAATTATTAATTAAAATATATAATGCTATGATCTATCAGTGCAATAATCACTCATGTGTAGAGTAATAAAATTCCATAAACATTCTTCATAAGACGCTCCTGGACTGTGTGAAATTTGTTTTGCACTTGCTTCCATAATCGGTCGCGCTCCTGCACTGATCCTGCTTGCACTGCATCGTGCTTTCACTAACTGCACATCTTGCACCAAGGATTTTGCCAAAATAACAATTCTGATAGAATACAATTCTATAGCTGGACTTTTAAAAAAAATTGCCTCAATATATAAGAAAAGTTTTATCCACCATCCTTTGGTGTTTCATGAGCATGCCTTCTGGATTGGCTACGTCAAATTTTGCAATCAATTTATGAGGGAATAAATAAATGGGAAAGGGGTAATTTTTCAGAATGGGAAGGAACATCATAGCAGGGATTCCAAGAATAATATCACCAAAGGGGATAAAAGAGAATGGGATGTGGAAAAAATTTAGGGGAAAAAGAGGGATTTTACGAAATCAAGGGTAGTTTTCTTAGAAGAAAGAGGAGGGTAATTCATTATAGGATTCAGAAAAAAAATAAATAAATAAATAAATAAAAATTAAAAAAAAAAATGTGGGAATTACGAAATGGGAAAATAGGAGAAAGGCAGAATTTTTTCTTCAAGGTTTGTCTACACTAGTGCCGGAAAAAGTAATTGTAGCGGGAATTGAGCATTTACTTGGATAAAAAACTCCATGCTAGTTACCCCAAACTTGGGTAAGGGTTGGGTTCCTTAAACCTGCTTCTTCTTGGTGGCAGCCAACATTTCTAAAAAATCAAGTAACATTCCTTTTTTTTTGAAATTTCAATCTTCTTTCCAGCATGTTGGTTTTCAGGTTGATCCTTTTGCAATCATGTCAGTCAATTGATTTTCATTTAAAAAAAAAAAATTACTTTTTATTTTTGTCATTTTTTTTCTTTTATTATTTTTTCAATGAGGAAAAGAACGAATCAAATCTTCAGCAGGTTGGTGTTACCACCTACCAACTCCGTTTCAGATTTCTTTTGGACTTGCTGCATAAAATCTCCTTTAGTAAGGGGCTGAAAATATACCTTCAATCTATGCCCATTTACCAGGAACACAGAATTTTGTCCATCAATAGTTTTAATCTCTACCGCTCTATTTTCAAACACTTTGACCACCTCATAGGGTCCCATCCAACGTGTATGGAATTTCCCTTTAAAATATTTGAATCTAGAATCGTAAAGGAGCACCCAATCACCTGGTTGGATTACTTCTTCAGGATGGACTTGTCATGCCACTTCTTGCATTGTTTTTGAACCAAGATGTTCTGTTGAATAGCATCCCTTCGGAATTCATCTAACTCATTCAACTATAGAAGACGATGTTGTTGTGCTTCAGAGAGATCTAGCCCCAATTGGACTGTATTCCTGAAAGTCTTGATCTAGAAATCTATTGGCAAGAGGACTTGTTTCCCATATGCCAGCTCATATGGTGTGTGCCTTGCGTTGTTCCTACAAGTGTTCGATATGCCCATAATGCTTCCAGTAATTTGTCAGCCCAATCCGTTCTATGAATATTTACTGTCTTTTTGAGGATGGACTCAATCACCTTGTTTATGGACTCCACCTGACCATTTGCTTGCGGTTGATACGGTGTAGATTTCCTGTACCGTATTTTGTACTACTCCATCACACCCTGTACTAGATTAGAAATTAATTGTGGTCCATTGTCAGAAAAAAAATTCTCTAGGCACACCAAATCTAGTAAAGATTTCAATAAAAATAAAATCAATAACAACTCTTTCAGTAGCAAGAGAAACAACTTTAGCTTCTACCCATTTTGTAACAAAATCTATACAAACCAAGATATGTTTTTAGTTAATGATGTTGGATTTATTGTTCCTACAAAATCAATGGCCCATTTTTCAAAAGGCTCAATCATAACCTAAGGACAGAAAGGCATTTCATTGGTTTGATTAGGTTGGCCAATTCGCTAACAGCTGTCACATCGCTTGACATACTGCTCATAACACTTTGTATGCAGTCCACTTATCGGCGAAGTGACCCCTGCAAGGTTCATCATGGGTAGATTTTAAAATATCAAACACTTCTTCCTCTCTTACACATCTACAGATAATGAGATCTGCTCCGGTGTAAAAGAGGTCTCCTTGAATCCAAGAATATGCAGCGCTTTTCTGTATGATATTTCGCTTTCCAGTGACTAAATAGTTAGCTATGTTAGCAAACCATGGGGATTTTGTTGACACATCAAAAAGAAGTTTGTCACGAAATCATCATCAACAGGAATTGCTTCACCAAGATTATTTAATCTTGAAAGATAATCTGCTACTACATTAGATTTTCCCGGTCTATCAATAATGGTAATATTAAATTCGTCTAACATTAATAACCACCTAATCACTCTACTGCTAGTTAATGGTTTATTCATCAAATGTCTTATTGCAGAATGGTCAGTATGCACAAAGAATTCATATCCTATAATATAATGTCTGAATTTATTAATGGAAAAAATTAAAGTTAAAAACTCTTTATCAGTAACCATATAATTTAGTTCAGCGGGTGACAAGTTTTTACTAATGAAATAAATAACATAAGGTTGTTTGCCTTCTTCTTGTCTTAAAGCTATGCCAATAGCAGTATCTGAGGCATCAGAGGAAATATGAAATGGCAGGGACCAATTTGGTCCTCTCAAAACTAGTGCCTGGACTAGTTTTTCCTTCAATGTCTCAAAGGACTGTTGGCAAGCTGGGGACCAAGAAAACTCAATATATTTAGCCAAAAGTCGGAAAAGAGGGGTAGCTATCCTTGAGAAATTCTCAATGAATCTCCTATAGTAGCTTGCATGTCCTAGAAAACCTCTCACTTCCCTTTGAGTTTTGGGTACCAAAAGACTCAAAATAATTTCTATTTTTGCAGGGTCAACCTGGATACCTTTGTCAGAAATAAGATGGCCAAGAACCACCCTGCCTTGCACATTAATCTGCATTTTTTGTCACTCAAGGTGAGATGAGCTTGGCAGTGAAGAAGCAATTTTTGTAGATTCTTGAGGGCTTCCTGAAATGAATCACCAAACACAGAAAAGTCATCCATATAGATTTCTACACACTCAAGATCAGCAAAAATGGCCAAGACCACCCTTTGAAAGGTAGCCAGGGCATTACATAGCCCATACGGAAGCACTCGGTAAGCAAATGTACCCCATGGACATGTAAAAGTGGTTTTGTCTTTATCCTTGGGTGCAATATTTATCTGGTTATACCTGCTAAAGCTATCTAGAAAATAAAAGTACTTCTTACCAGCAAGGGTATCGAGTACCTGATCAACAAAAGGAAGGGGGAAGTAATCTTTGGGAGTGGCTTTGTTCAATTCTCTGTAGTCAATACAAATGTGCCATCTCCCATCTTTTTTCGGTACTAATACCAATAGAGAGTGTTAGCACCTGGATTAAATCTCGGGCTGAAGGAAGGTAATGCCAGGGTAACCACAAACCACGCTTAGCCAAGTAGCTAGCCCTACTAGGCCAGGAGAGGGATCTCTCTGTAAGGATCTTAGCCAAGATGACTGGATCAGGAAAATAATATTAGGCTAGGTATAGTAGCACAAGGTTTGATTTGATTTGAAGGGGTTTTGCTGGATCAGGAGGAGCCAAACAGTTTGGGCAAGGAAACTAGATCAGAATTGCAGGGTGTTTGATGGGGCAAGGTAGGTATGAAGCTTAGCACTCTAGGGTTTGATGGGTGAGGTGATTTAAGACCGATGAGAAGCTAGGAAGAGCATGTGATCATCATGGATCCTTCCTAAACTATAGAAAACATAAACTGTGAATATTTTCCCAAAGCAGAGCATTGATGTTATGGATTATGCCTATCAACTTGAAAACATCCACTTAAAAGCAATGAAATGATTAATGAAGTACACAAAACATTTAAACATATGACCACAAGTGAGGAAACTGAACTAAACACCATACCACATGTATCCCAAAGAAATAGCTGCAATTTCTGATTAATCTCCTACTAAACTGATACAAAATGATGTCTTTTCAAAACCTAAGCATACAGCTGAGTCCAACCCTTTACAATGAGAAATAAGAAGAAGATATAGACATTGTTTCAACCTCCTGCCATCCTCAAGGGTCGAATCCCTAAGATGAGGAGCTAACCTAACCAACACTGAACAAGAAACGAGAATCTAGGCATCCTAACAACTTGCCTCTAAAAGTGAGGAAACTAATTCATTTGTGCTCAAAATGACTTTTAATCTAATGAATCTACCCTCTACTACTAGTTATCCATCATATTTATAAGCCAAGTCATATTTACATTGGTAAAACATCCTCCATGATAGAAAATCCAAGATCACAGACAAAAAAAAGTGAAATGGCAATCCTGTGCAAAATTTTTCCTACGCACAACGCCCACTAGCCCTATGCGAAGCGCCACTTTTAGGTCACTTTTTGAGGCTTTCCCCACATCCAAATTGAGCTCATGATAGCTCATTGGAAAGATATTCAAAGTCTACTTTCCAAAACATCTAGAATTTATTCATTTGAAGCTCATTTGTCCCCTCAAAAGTTAATTCTCCCAAGACTGCTTCTGTGTGTTCAAAAAGGGGCAGAAAGGTCATTTTTGGGGTGTTTTTTGACCTTTTGGTAGATCAGTTCTACTCCAAAAACTTAGCAAATGCATAGGGTGCATGTGCTCATTGCTATGAATCCAGAAATGCAAGCCATTTTTCCATTAGGTGTCCCTAAGAAAAGCGCAGTGCCAGTGGCGTTGCTCGTAGAGACAAGTTTCCTGTGTTAAAATTTCCAAAATTTTCCAAACGAAAAAATTCCTCCAAATTTGATCAAAATTGATTAGCAACACCATCATCAAGCATATTGATGAGCCAAGGAAGCTTAAGCAAGCAACCTAAGCCTATCCTCCTCTTTTTTGCCTTTGAGTGCCTGTCTCAGCCTTGCTTTCATGTGCAAATTTTGTTCCACGTCCTGTAGTGTTAGGCCATGTTCCTGATGATCTGGTTGTCCCTATTGGCCCTTTGCATCAGCTTTTCTAAGTGCAAATTGACTCTTTCAAGCCAAATTTGTCTATCACCCTCAATTTCCTTCTCAACTGAAGACAAAGTGACAGGTGCTTCTTCCTCTTGCATTGTTGATTTACCCTTGTCACTTTGTCTTTTTGTCTTGAGAAGTTCCAGCTCCATGAGGACATGCTTATCACTCAGCTGCTTGTTCTCTTGTTCCAGATATGTGATGACATACTTTTCTCTCTCCAAGTTGTCCATCAATGCTTGGATTTGAGCCTCTTTCTCCTGTATGATGATGTTTTCTTTTGTTGCTTCATCCTGAGCCTCCAAGTCAATTATCTCTATGCCATGATGAATATGATGTTGTTCTGGCTCACCATGCTCCATCAAATCAAAATCTTTCTCCTCCTCATCATAAATATTTTCATCGTGCACTTTTTCTTTCCCTTTATGCAGCTACTGCACATGTACCTGTTGTGTTGATGAAGAAGGCAAAGCCCCTTCCACACCAAGTGGAGCAAACACTTGCCTATCAGCTGCAAACAATTTTCTTGCCCCCTCTAGCATGTCTTGTAGGTTTCAGGCACCTAAATGGCTCTAGTCTCTTTGGCTTCTCATCTTTCTTTACCTGAGAACCGCTAGAAGGTCCTCCTGATTCTTGAGACACTGGTGGAGGAATTTGTGGACCCCTCAAGATGTCATGGGCAATGAATGTCTACCAGGAGATGTTGAGGAGGTTAAGATGATGAAGCACAATCATCTTGATCAAGGAATAGTGGTAGAGACTACGCATCTGTTGGGGGTATGGCTTTTTCTGTACAAAGTAGGCCATCTTCTCAATATTCTTGAACAAGAAATAAGGGATGTTCAACATCCTCACCCTAGTAAAATGCATGAGAAGCCTGATGTGATAGGTGGACAATCTCGAAAATCTTCCCTCACAAGTGAAATATTTCATGATGATTTTCACCATGGGGGCATACTTGTCTTCAAGGAACGTGAAGGGAAAAAGCCTCTTTGCTTCATTATTGTACTTGGATTTGATGTACGGCTCATAATAGTGTTCATCTAGGTCCTGTGTCTTATACCATTTCTCTCCCACATTTGGAATCCTGGTTGCATCCACAATGATGGAGGGTGAAACTGTGAATGTCACCCCAGCAAGAGTCACCTTGTTGTCACGAAGATTGGCTACAAAAATCTTGGTAAGCTCAGGATGGTGTTGAACTCTCTCCACCTGATCACAGAACTCATAACACCCTAGGTGCCTGAAACAAGTGACAGCTAAATGAGAGGCCTGCAACTCTCTGAGGTTTGATGGCTCTTCCCTGATAATTCTGCCCCCCTTGTGTGGTTTTCTCTGATGTCGAGGTCTACTTGTTGAACTGTCACTGCCAGTGTTTTCCTCCTCCTCATAATCTCTATCTCCTCTGTCCATGTTTGCCAAGATTTAAGGTTGTGTACTCCTAGAAAAGGGATGGAGGGAGTGAGTAAGGGTGATTAGGAATAAGGGAAGGGGAAGTGATCTTGTGGGGTATTTGGTGGACTAGGTAAACATGAAAATGAGTGGGAGGGTATGAACCATGAAAATGAGGGAGAGGGGCTAGGGTTTTAGGGTATTGCTTTGGGGATGAAGGAAAAAGGGATATGGAGTGATATGGAGTGGTATGGAGTGATATGGAGGAGGGGTTTAGGGTTTTAGTGATAAGTGATGGGAGGAATAATAAGGGTTAGGGTTTTAAGGCATAAATAGAGGAGATTTTAGGGTTTCACATTTACAATAGAAAATTATCTTCAAATGCATTAATTGAAAGCCAATGATGAAGTTCAGGGATAACACTTACTAGTTTGAGGGGAAAGAAGACAAATTTGGTGTTTTTTTGGGTGGCAAGAGGTCGTTTTGGCCTTTGCTGGCCCTATGCGTGGCGCCTCCTACAAGTGCGCAACGCCTTTTCTACGCACAGCGCCATTGTTTTTTGCACAAGGAAAAATGGCCTACGTGCAGCGCTCTATCCTTGCATGCAGCGCCACCTCCAACTTTCCTATGTGCAGTGCCAATCTCCCTAAGCACAACGCCACTTCTACTTGGCCAAGAATTTGCTCAATTTCTCCTCTCTCCTTCAATTTTTGTCTTCTTCTTTGTCAAATAAGAATGATAGGCTTGAAAATGAAATGTGACATCTTATATAGGAGTAAATTTTGATTTTTCATTAGAAAAACCCACTTTCTAATGTTTTGGACCTTTTCCAAATCTCTGTTTTAATGCCTTTTCTTCATTGTCCCTTTTCAGGTGGATGATGCTCAATTTGAACTGATTTTTACAGTGGTTCATTGTCTTGTAGCAAGGAGAGATGCTTGGTGTAGTCGGGATCATTTATTACATAAAGTGACTTAAATTACATAAAAAATATAAATTAACTAAAAATACTCTGTTTTCATCTCAAAAACATGTTTTTGAGATGAAAATTACATTAGTGAAAAGAGATATTTGTACAGTGACCATGACTTACTAACAATCACTCTTGGTTTATTGATCATCCTCATGCCTTTGCTGCCCTTTATTTACACTCTAAATCATGCCTTTGACCTTGGAAGTGGACCCGAAGACCTAATGGAAACATTCCCTAAGATCTAATGGAAACATGATTGCTTTCGACTCTGAAACTATGACTGAATACAACCTGGAGATGGGTCATCAAGTGTACTTTATGAGGGAAAATTTGGTTTTCTGAGGAGAAGGCAACCATCAGTGGATCAGCTTGACATGACTTAATGAAATGATGCAAAATTTCAGTATGAGACCCCTAAAATGAAAATGCAAAGATCATATTTGATCCCTGATGGAAGTATGTATATACTGACACTAACATTGGCCTTATTGGGGATGGCAGCTCCTTGGAGGTGTCAAGAACATCGTAGATCAAGTGCCTAGTTGATTGGGCCAATACGGTCAAACAAACAAAAACTTAAAAAAACCCATTTTTTTTACAATTTTGAAGAATCATGACTCAATATAAACTGAAAACTGACTCACAACCGACTCTAAACTGACTCAAAAATCAACTAAACTCAACACAAATCGTTTAAGCTTTATAGCCTTCTCTTCAGGCCCCAAGCTCAGATGACATTGTACTTGAAATATTGCGAGTAAAAACAAACCAGTATATACAATGACGGTGAAGCAACTTCAGGGAACAACATCAGAAGTAGTAGTGTTTCAGGAGCCTACCATTCATTGGTCCTCTTGAGCATTCTTGACCATCCATTTCCTTTAATAAAAATGCATTTTGTCCTCGATAGGCTTAGATTTTATACGGTCCTTTCCATAGATTGTCAAACTTACCATGCTTTCCTTTTTCTTCATTCCGTGCATCCCATCATAGCACTACATCTTCCAGCTGAAACTTTTCTACCTTGGTTTTGTAGTCATAAATTTCTTTATTTTCTCTTGCAACCGGAAAGTGTTTTGAGAAACCTCTTCCCTTGTTTGCTGAAGGTGAATCATTTGATTAATCCTGCGCTAAATATCATCCTCTTCACTGCTGGCTTCCTGTAATAATCTCATGGTCAGGACTGCAAGTGATGTGGGAAACATCGTATCAGTACCATAAACCAACTCAAAATGTGACATACCTATTGATTTCTTGTTGCTCACTCTGTTGGCCCACAAGGCATTGACAAGCATTCGATGCTAGTTCTTTTTGTTTGCCTCCAACATTTTCTTAATAATATTCACCAAGGATTTATTTGACAACTTAGCTAGTCCATTGCATTGTGGGTAGTATGTCATGGAATGACCCAATGTGATATTGTACTTGTTTCAAAACTCGACCATCCTTTTTGACTTAAATGTCGTTGCATTATCTGTAATAATCTTGTGAGGGCAACCAAAACGAGACAAGATATTAGACTCTAGGAACTAAATAATTACCGTGTATGTGGCTTGCCTTGTCGAAATAGTTTCAATCCACTTGGTGAAGTAATAAGTAGCTGTCAAAATCCATCTGTGTTGTGTTGATGATGCGGTATGAATTTCTCTTATGAAATCAAGTCCCCACTGTTGGAAAGGTGCATTTACTTCAATTGACTTCAGAGGAAGAGGAAGCAGCTTCCTTTTTCCCTGAAAAAACTTGACATTCGTGGCAGCTCATGACTATCTTATATAAATTTGAAAACAAAGTTGGCCAATAATATCCTGCTCTCAATACTTTGTTAGTTGTTGTTTTCAAAAACAAGTGATGCCACAATCCCCTTTATGGAAATCATTCATTATCTGTTGAGCTTCATCTTCAACCAAAAAATTAAGAATAACCCCTCCCAGATATTTCCAATAGAGAACACTACTTAAAATACAGAATTTTGCAGACTTTAGTTTTAGTGATCTACCTGTACTTCTTGACATTCCAAGAGGCGGTGAAAGATGCTAAAGAACATATACTATATCAAAATACCAAGGTGATTTGAGAAACATTTATGATACCTGAATGAGTGTGCCACCATCTTCGTCACCTGACATTGCTGCAATGAGATTTATGTCTAGAGCATGTAGATTATATTCAACCATCAGTTTTGCCAAGCCTTGTCCTTTGATCAGTTTGGTAGGCTTAATCTCAAGATCATACTCTAACATTGTTGCTATCCACTTACCTCTTCTTCCCTCCGGATTAGTTTGCATGATAACATCTTTGACAACTGCGTTAGGAACATATGCTATGGTATGTGAATGCAAAATGTAGACTCGGAAATCCTTCAATGCCTTTATAAGAGCTAAAGCTTGTTTCTCAATGATATTGTAGCACAAAGCAGCATCTCGAATAGTTCGACTGGAAAAAAAATGGGTTATTCCACCTGATCCTTCTTTTGCATCAACACCGCAACCAAAGTGTGCTCAGATGTAAATGGAAATATAATAAAATTATGAGTATAATCGGGACTAATCAAAATTGGGGTTGTGGTCAAAGAAAACTTCACTAAGTTGAAAGATTTCATGGCATCCTCGGTCCATTTCACAGTGTTGTCCTTCTTCAACATATTAGTTAACTCACGTAAATGCTCAACCAAATTTGGTATAAACCTTCGTAAGAAGTTCATCTTACCATTGAAAGCTTGAATCTCCTTTTTGTTGCGTGGAATGTCTATTTGTTGGATTTCCTCCACCCTTGAAGGATCAATGCGAATACCATCTTTGGCAATTATATGACCGAGGAGTTTACCTTCCTCCATGACAAAAAGACTCTTTTTCGGATTTAAAGAAATCCTGAACTTCCTGCATTTCTGAAAAACAATCCTTAGGTGGTGTAAATGCTCATCATCAGAACCAGAAAATATTGTCAAGTCATCTAAATAGACTACCAAGAAAACATCCTTCTCATTAGCGAAAGCTATGTCCATTGCCCGTTGAAAAGTGGCTCCGGCATTCTTCAGCCCAAATGGCATCTTGGCATACTAAAATGTTCCCCATGGTGTTGTGAAGGTAGTTTTTTCTTGGTCTTTTTCATGCACCAAGATCTGATTATAGCCTGAGTAGCCATCTAGTAGTGACATCCGTGATGCTCCAACTACTCTTAGCAGAATAAGGTCCATTTTAGGAAGAGGGTAATTATCCTTCAAGGATACTTTATTGAGGTTCTGGAAATCAATGCACAACCTTATCTCTCTCGTCTTCTTTCATACCCGGACCAAATTTGAAATCCAATCAGAAAATCTAATTAGAACAATGATACCAGCTTTAAACAATCTATTTACCTCTTTCTCAATGGATGGCAGCAGCTTTGGATTGATTCTCCTCAACTTTTGTCTAAAAGGTTTTTGATCCGGCTTGATAGGAATAGTATGTTGAATGATGTTCTTGTCATACACTTTCAAATCTGAATAATTCCACGCAAAAACTTCAGAAATTTTAGAAAGAAACTTAACATACTTAGCCTTTGCTTCAGGAGACAATGTTTTTGATAACTTTACAAGCTTGGACTGGTCTGCTATTCCAAGATTTACATCTTCAACTCCCTTGTCCGTACGAACCAAGGTTGGTTTTCTCGCCACATCATCTTGATCAAACAACTCCTTTAAAGGTATGAGACCTCTAGGAATAACATTATCCTTCAGTTGTAAAACCTCCATCTGTTTTACCTCATTGTCTTGTTCATCATAATCACAAACGTCATCAATGAAAGAATTCTTAAACTTCCCTTCATTCTGCAAAAAGGCATTAATTTCATTGTCATCCCAAAAAACTTTCTAATATCTCAGATTATCAGGAATAGTAGGCCTATGTTTGACACGAATTTCAAATTTATTGCTAGAATTCATTGGAATCTTCAAATTGCTTGTTGTTGTAGCGAGTGAATCAGCAATGATCTTTTGACTTCGTGGCACCGCTGTCAAGGTGTATTCTGGAAACATTTTCAAAATATCCAGAACTGCGTTCATGTAGGCTCTCATCCGCGGATGCTTTGCTTAATATTCTCCTTTTACTTGTTAATCACCAACTCTGAATCACCATAAACAGAAATCTTTTTCGCACCCAGTTTCTTCAAAAAATTTAGACCTGTAATCAATGCCTCATACTCCGCTTCATTATTAGAGCAATCAAAAGCTAACTTGTAGGAACATACTCTAACATTACTTGGGACTTTGTAAGGCTGAAAAGTAGGACTTCGAATCCAAATTCCAATACCTGCATCGTCTTTACCCAAAGCACCGTCGAAGTCCATGCTCCAAAGGCCAACTTCATATTCTAGATGTTGGAACTCTGCTTTATTTTCAACTTTACCTTCACTGATTACTTCATATTTTTGCTCTTCACTGACCTTCTGCTGTTGTGGAGGCTGCTGAGACGAAATTTATATTTTTTCTTTTTCTTGATTAAGAACTGCTCTAAAATTCTCAAAAAATTCAGGTACATCATCTACCTCTACAAACTGAATATCTACGTCATTAAATCCACTATCAAAGTACAAAACAAAAGACTCTAAATCAGTATGTACAACATTTATCAGAGGATTCACAAGCTTCTCTTTACTAGTGATCATGTACTTCATTTTCTTTTCCCGGTACAACTTCCTCAATTGACCGAAAACAGGGGTTGTAGCATAAGAGATGTCAATTTGTAAAGTGTCTTTGAGTTTGGCTCCCCATGATCTAGACAAGAGCATACCGAATCGTGGTGGGATATCAGTTACTACCACATCCATCAAGACATTTTTGGTTGGAATTTGATCTAAAGAAACCACCAAATCTTTCATGAGACCAATGCAACGAACTCTACCAGAATCAAATGAGTACAAATCATGATATTTCCGGGTGATATCTAGGCCCAGATTTTCCATGATGGCCTTGGGCATCAAATTGTGGGAAGCTCCGGAATCAAACATAGCATTATGGAGAATATACTCATATAGTCTAAGACTCAGATAAAAGGGCGGGACTTCGCTATCTTCAGGTTGACCTTCTATGGTTGGACCAAAAATAAGTTCAGGATGATCGTCCTCAACATTCACCATGTCAGACAAAGGATCGATTTGCAGTATTCTAGATACATGATGTTTATAGTTTCTATTCTTAACAAGATCAGTCAAAGGAATGGACACTTTCAATTTAGCAATTTCACTTTCTAAATTAAAAGATGAAACTTTTTCTACCTCTTTGACACCGATGTCCCTCTTATCTGTTTGCTACTTTGTTGCACTATCCTTTTGTTGATTGTTTTTCTCATTTTCATCTATACTTGTTGATGGTACCTTGCTAGGAATCGGATCAGCAAGCTCTTTTCCTTTCTTTTGTGTGTTTGAGGGATCATTCTTTGACTGCACATCCTTTCTCTTCTGAATAGGACTAACTGGTACATCTCTGCTCCTTAAAGGGTATTGCCTCTGTTGTGCACTCAAAGCATTCATGTAACCACGTTGATAATCATCAGACTCGGCCTCCAAAACAACATCATTTGCCAAGATGTAATCTTCATCCTTTTGAATGTCAGGACTCTCTGCATACTCTTCATCTTCGGTCAGAAATATGGGCATACCATCAACAGTGAAAAAGTGATTTATTTCAATTACCGGATCATCCTCATCTTCCTCTTCCATTCCTTGAACATAATTCTGTTGTAAGGGAGTTCTAATCTATTGTTGTTGTTGTGTTGGTTGCTCTGGCACTTTTTGTTCTCTTTGCTTGATTCAGAATTGGGGTTGTTGCTGGCCTCTGAAATTTGGATTCCGGATCTGAGGTTCAGGTCTATCTGTGATGGATAACCGGTCAAACATCCTTTCCATTGTTCAAGTTAGTGTATCGATTTTTACATCCAAAGTAGATGCTTCTTCTTTCACGGTCACTCTTTTCTCGGATCTCATTCTTGCTCTTTTGGCCAGTAAATTTGCTTCTACACTCACAGCATTCTTTTGCATGTCTTCTAGAGTTGTAGGATCATGTTCCCGCAATTGATATGCCATATCAGTATCAAATCCATCTGGAAACTTAAGCAGAGCCAATCCCTCCGGTGGTTTGATGTTTGCAGGGATAGCATTGTATACTGCATTAAATCTTACACAATAGTCTTGCACACTCTCGCCAACATTTCTTTTGATGTTCTCATACTCGAACAAAATCTGAAGAGGATTTTTCTTCACCTCCCATCGATCTAGGAACTGTCTACGGAGGATTGGTAAAGTAGTGATAGGCGTTGTTGGTAGGGCTTTGAACCATTTCTTAACTTATCCTCCAAAACTTTGTACAAACAGCCTCATCGTCACATCTTCAATTTCAACTTCATGGAGGTCAAAGAAATCATTCATTCTATCTACGTGCTGCTGAGTTGTAATGGTTTGAGTACCGTCAAAGAAAGGTATTTTGGTTTGATAATCAGTGGGCATGGCACCAGGATTTTGAGGTAAAACAAGGGGTGCATATCAGGCAGCCATATCTTGCAAAGTGTTTAACCTTTCTAGGAGTGAATGAACACGAAGAATGAAAACTTCACTTTATTGTTCTTCGGCTACACTGAATTTCTCTACAGCTTTCTAAGATTTCCGCCCGATTTTATGAGGATCACTAACAATGGTTGGAGGATTCGGATCTAGATTGGATCTGGTGTACTTTCAAGAAGCTAGTATGCTTAATTTTGAAATTTTATATATTGCTTTACAACTTTCCAATTCAGCCTAGCAAATTATAAAACTCATCATCCACAAGCTTGAGAACTCAAATGAAGGATATTACTGGGGTGATTAATCTTTCGTTCCCCAATATGGTCTCCACTATGTTAGCACCTGGATTGAACCTCAGGCTGAAGGAAGGCAATGCCAGGGTAACCACAAACCATGCTTAGCCAAGTAGCTAGCCCTACTAGGCCAAGAGAGGGCTCTCTCCGTAAGGATCTCAGCCAAGATGACTGGATCAGGAAAATAATATTAGGCTAGGTATAGTAGCACAAGGTTTGATTTGATTTGAAGGGGTTTTGCTGGATCAGGAGGAGCCGGATAGTTTGGGCAAGGAAACTAGGTCAGAATTGCAGGGTGTTCGATGGGGCAAGGTAGGTATGAAGCTTATCACTCTAGGGTTTGATGGGTGAGGTGATTTAAGACCGGTGAGAAGCTAGGAAGAGCATGTGATCATCATGGATCCTTCCTAAACTGTGAATATTTTCCCAAAGCAGAGCATTGATGTTATGGATTTTTCCTATCAACTTGAAAACATCCACTTAAAAGAAATGAAATGATTAATGAAGTAAACAAAACATTTAAACATATGATCACAAGAGAGGAAACTGAACTAAACACCATACCACATGGATCCCAAAGAAATAGCTGCAATTTCTGATTAATCTCCTGCTAAACTGATACAAAATGATGTCTTTTCAAAACCTAAGCATCCAGCTGAGTCCAACCCTTTACAATGAGAAAGAAGAAGAATATATAGACATTGTTTCAACCTCCTCCCATCCTCAGGGGTCGAATCCCTAAGATGAGGAGCTAATCTAACCAACACTGAACAAGAAACTGGAATCTACGCATCCTAACAACTTGCCTCTAAAAGTGAGGAAACTAATTCATTTGTGCTCAAAATGACTTTTAATATAATGAATCTACCATATATAATATTTATCCATCATATTTACAAGCCAAGTCATCATTTACATTCGTAAAACATCCTCCATGAGAGAAAATTCAATATCACAGTCAAAACACAGTGAAATGGCAATCTTGTGTAAAATTTGTCCTACGCGCAGCGCCACTTTCAGGTCCCTTTTGGAAGCTTTCCCAACATCCAAATTGAGTTCATGATAGCTCATTGGAAATATATTCAAGTATAATTTCTAAAACATCTGGAATTTCTTCATTTGAAGCTCATTTGACCCCTCAAACGTTGATTCTCCCAAGACTGCTTCTGTGTGTCCAAAAAGGGGCAAAAAGGTCATTTTTGGGGTGTTTTTTGACCTTTTGGTAGACCAGTTCTGCTCCAAAAGCTTAGAAAATGCATAGGGTGCATGTACTCATCGCTCTAAATCCAAAAATGCAAGCCATTTGTCCATTGGGTGTCCCTAGGAAAAGTGCAGCGCCAATGGTGCTGCGCGTAGAGCCAGGTTTCCTGTGTTAAAATTTCCAAAATTTGCAAAAGGAAAAAATTCCTCCAAATTTGATCAAAATTGGTGAGCAACACCATCATCAAGCATCTTGATGAGCCAAGGAAGCTTCAGCAAGCAACCTAAGCCTATCCTCCTCTTTTTTGCCTTTGAGTGCCCGTCTCAGCCTTGCTTTCATCTGCTTGACCCTTATATTGCAAATTTTGTTCCGGGTCCTGTAGTGGTAGGCCATGTGCCTGATGATCTAGTTGTCCTATTGGCCCTTTGCATCAGCTTTTCTAAGCGCAAATTGACTCTTTCAAGCCAAATTTCTCTATCACCCTCAATTTCCTTCTTAATTGAAGTCAAAGTGACTAGTGCTTCTTCCTCTTGCATTGTTGATTTACCCTTGTCACTTTGTCTTTTTGTCTTGAGAAGTTCTAGCTCCATGAGGACCTGCTTATCACTTAGCTACTTGTTCTCTTGTTCCAGATATGTGATGACATACTTGGCTCTCTCCAATTTGTCCATCAATGCTTGTATTTGAGCCTCTTTCTCCTGTATGATGATGTTTTCTTTTGTTGCTTCATCCTGAGACTCCAAGTCAATTATCTCTATGCCATGATGAATATGATGTTGTTTTGGATCACCATGCTCTATCAAATCAAAATATTTCTCCTCCTCATCATCAAGATTTTCCTCCTGCACTTTTTCTTTCCCTTTATGCAGCTGTTGCACCTATACCTAATGTGTTGATGAAGAAGGCAAAGCCCCTTCCACACCAAGTGGAGAAAACACTTGCCTATCAGCTGCAAACAATTTTCTTGCCCCCCTCTGGTATGTCTTGTAGGTTTCAGGGACCTAAATGGCTCTACTCTCTTTGGCCTTTTCATCTTTCTTTACCTGAGTACTGCTAGAAGGTCCTCCTGATTCATGAGAGGAGAAACTGGTGGAGGAATTTGAGGACCCCTGAAGATGTCATGGGCAATGAAAGTCTCCCAGGAGATGTCAAGGAGATTAAGATGATGAAGCATAATCATCTTGATCAAGGAATAGTGGTAGAGACTACTCATCTGATGGGGGTATGGCTTTTTTTATACAAAGTAGGCCATCCTCTCAATATTCTTGAACAAGAAAAAAGGGATGTTCAACATCCTTACCCTGGTAAAATGCATGAGAACCCTGATGTGATAGGTGTACAATCTAGAGAATCTACCCTCACAAGTGAAATATTTCATGATGATTTTCATCATGGGGGCATACTTGTCTTCAAGAAACCTGAAAGGAAAAAGCCTCTTTGCTTCATTCCTGTACCTGGATTTGATGTAGGGATCATAATAGTGTTCATCTAGGTCTTGTGCCTCATACCATTTCTCTCCCACATTTGGAATCCTGCTTGCATCTGCAATGATGGAGGGTGAAACTGTGAATGTCACCCCAACAAGAGTCACCTTGTTGTCACAAAGATTGGCTACAAAAAGCCTAGTAAGCTCAGGATGGTGTTGAACTCTCTCCACCTGCTCACAGAACTCATAACACCCTAGGTGCCTGAAACAAGTGACAGCTAAATGAGAGGCCTATAACTCTCTGAGTTTTGATGGCTCTTCCATGATAATTTTTCCCCCCTTGTGTGGTTTTCTCTGATGTCGAGGTCTACTTGCTGAACTGTCACTGCCAGTGTTTTCCTCCTCCTCATAATCTCTATCTCCTCTATCCATGTTTGTCAAGCTTTAAGGCTATGTACTCCTAGAAAAGGGATGGAGGGAGTGAGTTAGGGTGATTAGGAATAAGGGAAGGGGAAGTGATGTTGTGGTGTATTTGATGGACTAGGTAAACATGAATATGAGTGGGAGGGTATGAACCATGAAAATGAGGGAGATGGGCTAGAGTTTTAGGGTATTTCTTTGGGGATGAAGGAAAAAGGGACATGGAGTGATATGGAGTGGTATGGAGTAATATGGAGTGATATGGAGTGATATGGAGGACGGGTTTAGGGTTTTAGTGATAAGTGATGGTAGGAATAGTAAGGGTTAGGGTTTTAAGGCATAAATAGAGGAGATTTTAGGGTTTCACATTTAGCCTAGAAAATTATCTTCAAATGTATTAATTGAAAGCCAATGATGAAGTTCAGGGACAACACTTACTTGTTTGAGGGGAAAGAAGACAAATTTGGTGTCTTTTTGGGTGGTAGGAGGCTGTTTTGTCCCTTGCTAGCCCTACGCGCAGCACCATTGTTTTTTGCATAGGGAAAACTGGCCTACGCACAGTGCTTTGTCCCTACATGCAACGCTCCGGCCTCTATGCACAGCGCCACCTCCAACTACCGTGTGCGCAGCACCAATCTCCCTAAGCGCAGCGCCACTTCTACTTGGCCAAGAATTTGCTCAATTTCTCCTCTCTCCTTCAATTTTTGTCTTTTTCTTTGTCAAATAAGAATGATAGGCTTAAAAATGAAATGTGACATATTATATAGGAGTAAATTTTGATTTTTCATTAGAAAAACCCACTTTCTAATGTTTTGGACCTTTTCCAAATCTCTGTTTTAATGCCTTTTCTTCATTGTCGCTTTTCAGGTGGATGATGCTGATCCAGGTGGATATTAGTGGCCACCTGCCAAATCCACTTGGACCCGCACCATTGTTTCTCTCAGCTTTTTCAGTTTCCTTAATTGTAGCACAACTTACTATTTTTAGCAGTTTTTCAGGTCCTGAACTTCCGGAGCCGTTTTGAGGCCCTAAACGACGTTTTTTTGGAAAATTGGGAGCAACATCGATATGTGGACCGATGTTGCTCTTGCCAAAGTTGTAGTCCTCAGATAGATCTTTCTAGCGAGATATTGTGCGCGTCAAACGGAGATCATATGCCAAAGTTACGACCCCGGGAAGTTGATGTACCAATTTACCCAAATGGGGCCCACAGTTTGGCATTTCATCTTCTAGGGTTAGGTTTTTGGATGTTTAGGGTTTTCCATTGTTTCTCAACAATAAATAGGGCTTCGAGCCTCATTGTAAGACAGTTCAGAGGCATGTAGCTACCACATCTCTTCTCAGAGATAAGCTACCATCGCCCTAGCTGGTTTATTTCCATTTCTGTTTGTAAGCATATTTCAGTATTTTACATTAATGAAATGAAGTATTATTTCCACTACATCTCTGTGTTTATGGTTATCTCTGTAATTTGTTGTGTTCCTGTTTAAATCCAGATCAGTGGTATCAGAGCGGTCTGCTTTTTTTTCTCTGTTTTTCTTTGCATGTACCCAACGAGGTCAGGATATAAGGAGTTAGGGATTGAACTTGTCGAACCTTTGTAAGACCACCCCTGCAAATCCCGACGGCCTCCCATGGCGGATGAACAGAAAGATGAGGGGGCAGGAGATCCAATCAAAATCTTGCTCGAAGAAGCCCTCGAGCGACAAAGGAATGCGATGATGCACAGCTTTGCCTAAATCCTTCAATGGCTACCCAAAGGTGATGCATCAGCTGCCAACAGCTCCTCTGGAAACGCCACGCCCTTTAAGGTACAAGTTAATTTGGAAAGCCTCATCTTCGAGGGTCAAATAGACGCAGATGTCGTAGATAAAGGGTTAAATATGCTAGAGGTTTATTTTTCTCTTCATGATTTTTCCAGTCGGGAAAAGATTATTTTCGCTCTTCTCAAAACAGCCCCACACGTCAAGGACTGGTGGGAAACCTACTGCGAGCTGAAGGATGAAAGTACAAGCTCACTATTTTTAGCCACACCCACTTGGGATTCATTCCGGGATGCCATCAAGGAGAAGTACTACCCTGTCGGAAGCTATGAGGATCAATACATAAAGTGGACCACGCTGTGGCAAGGAAGGGACCAAGACGTACCGGAGTTTACCAATATTTTCCATACCCTTCGCACAAAGTTGGGTATCAAAGATTCGGAGCAGCATTTGGTACTCAAATACTGTGGCTTCCTGCACAAGTACATCCAGGAAGAAATAGAATTCCTGAACATCCCCTCGCTTGGCACGGCATACTGATATGCCATCAAGGTCAAGCAAAAGTTTAAACAGAAGAAGCGAGACTTTGGATCTGCGAATTCGAAGCAAGGGAAAGGTGCCCCCAAACCACAGAACAAAGGACAAAGCCAAGGTGGGACGGCCCAAGACAACCCGCCAAAGCTGCAAGCAAAGAACAACGTCGTGAAGCCGAAAAAGGACATGGGAAAGTGGTGTGAGTTCCATAAGAGCTCCACCCACAACACAAGTGAGTGTCGGGCCAAGCAGTCACTAGTGGCCGAGCTAAAGGTTTCAGAATCAGATGCATGTTCCCACTCTGAGTCCGAACCCAACAAGGGGAATGACAAAGGGAAGCAGATTATCGATGCAGAGCCCAATGCCACCGTTGCCACCACGAAGATATAGAAGGAGGAACCCAAAGATCCAAAGGAGGAGGAACATCTATTCCACTCCCAGATGTGGGTAAAGGGCTCGCCGCTATAGTTCATTGTCGACAACGGGAGCCAAAAGAACCACATTTCGGTAGAGGTCATGAAGCGGTTGGGCTTACCGACCATGGCACATCCACAACTGTACACCATCGGGTGGCTTCACCAAGGATGGGATCTTCGCGTGAGCCAGCAGTGTCGCCTTCCATACAACATCAAGCCCTTCATGGATGAGGTATTGTGTGACATTGCTCCCCTTGAAGTTTGTGATGTATTATTAGGACAACCATACTTGTGGAAGCGACATGTTGTGTATGAGTCAAGGCCCCGTGCTGTTATTGTTATATTAGCAAATAAGTTGTACTGGATACCGGAGGTAGCACCGCCTACCGCCATCTCTTTGGTTACTGCAAAACAATGTAGTAAGCTCATTTCCAAAATTGGGAAATTTGTTTTCCTGATGATATGCCCTCAAGGAAAGAAGAAGATGGTGGCCACGACCTCTAGATAGGGCCCCTCCGCATGACAACTACAGATGGACAAATTCGTGGAGGAGCACGAGCACATCTTCACCTCCCCCATAGGGGTTTCTCTGCACTATCAGGTCAAGCACTCCATCGATCTGACCCCAGGTGCGCCGATGCCCAATGGACCAATCTATCGGCGCTCCGTTCTGGAGAACGATGAAATCAAGAGGTAGATTCAGGAGTTGCTGCAGAAAGGTCACATCTGTCTGAGTTCATCGCCCTGTGGAAGCCTGATCATGTTGGTACAGAAGAAGGATGGGACTTGGAGACTCTGTATTGACTATCAGGCGCTGAACAAGATCATTGTCCGTAATATGTACCCGATCCCACAGATTGATGACCTCCTGGACCAACTAAAGGGGGCAAAATATTTCAGCAAGATCGATCTGAAGTCAAGATATCACCAGGTACCAATCAAACCCTCTGGTGCGTGGAAGACTGCCTTCAAAGCCAAGGAGGGACTTTTCGAATGGTTGGTCATGCCTTTCGGATTGATGAATGCTCCTGCAACCTTCATGAGGCTAATGGATGACATCTTGCGACCATTCACCAACTCATTCATAGTGGTATACTTGGATCATCCTGATCTTCAGCCAGAGTTGGGAAGAGCACCTCCAACACATCTGACAGGTTCTCCAAGCACTGCGTCAACACTAGGTATGTGCCAATTTGTAGAAATGCACTTTTGGCATGACCCAGGTTCAGTATCTGGGAAACATTAGTGATGAACAAGGGGTGCATGTGGATCCAGCCAAGATCCAAGTCATTTGGGATTGGCCATCTCCAACCACTCTGACAGAGCTCTGCTGCTTTCTAGGTCTTGCCAACTTCTACCGCAGGTTCGTGTTGGGGTTTTCTCATATAACTTGGCCCTTGAGTCAAGTCACCAAGGAAGGAGCGAAAGCAAAATTCTTTTGGTCTGAATCTCAACAAAAGGCATTCACAGAGTTGAAATATCGCCTATGCACGGCACCAGTGCTTGCGTTACCAGATTTGCAACAACCATTTGAGGTCGATACAGATGCCTCTGACTATGCTATTGGGGCAGTCCTTACTCAACACGGGCATCCAGTGGCATATCACAGTGAGACACTTTCAGACATAGTCCAGAAGTATCCCACTTATGACAAAGAGATGTATTCCATTGTGCAAGCCTACCGACAACGGAAGCATTACATTTTGGGGAAGGAAATGGTCATCCACACAAACCACTGACCCCTGCAGTTCATACAGACCCAAGGGAAATTGCAGAATGATCGCCATCAGAAGTGGTCTACATACCTGCAACAGTTCCATTTGAATATCAAGTATAAGAAGGGCAGCACCAATAATGTTGCAGATTGTCTCAGTCGACCACTGATCATGGTGTTAACCACCGTGCTCAACTCTTGTGGGCACGAGACTTCTGATTGGCCACTTCTCTACAAAAGCGACCCATAATTCAGCCACACATACCAAACACTCTTGGAGGGTCGGCATGTTCCAGATTTTCACCTCCAAGATGCCCTGTTATGCCACTTGGGTCACCTTTGTGTTCCTTTAAGCGAGCATGCCAAGATGATTTGGGAAGCACAGTACAGTCAGGCTGCTGGGCATTTCGGGGTCGAGAAAATGTTGGCAGTACTGCAAAAGTATTTCTATTGGCCGAAGCTTCGACAGGATGTCGGGAAGTACATCAGATCATGCATTGCCTGCGCCATTACCAAACTGACCATCAAGAAGCAAGGCCTCTATACCTCGCTACTTACCCCTAGTCGACCTTGGGAATCCATCTCCATGGATTACATGTCAGGCCTTCCTTCCACTAAGCATGGAAACGACTGTATTTTTGTGGTCGTCGACAGGTTCTCGAAGATGGCCATTATGGTGGCCTGCAAGAAGAATATCACAGCAGAAGCCATTGCTAAACTCTTCTTTGAACGAGTGTGGGTGCACTTTGGGATCCCATAGTCTATCATCTCAGATCGGGACAGTCAGTTCCTCAGTACATTTTGGTCCAGTCTCTGGTCGATGTTGGACACCAAACTCACTAAGTCCACAGCCTTCCATCCTCAAACTGATGGCCAGACAGAGGTTGTCAACGAGATGATTGTACACATTCTGCGCATGTACAACTCAAATCATCCACACACATGGGATGAGAGCCTCCCCTATGTTCAACACAGCTAAAACCGAGCTCTTCACAACTCGACTGGCCACAACCCTTTTCAGGTGGGCTTGGATTCCAACCACTATGTCCCATTGATGTGGCCATGCCATTTGCAGCTACTCACACAGATTCAGCTCATGTCCAGTCTGAAATAGATAAGGCAACCAGCTTCATTGAGCACATCCAACATATTCGCCAGTAGGTCCATGACATTCTAGAGAAATTAAATGCCAAGTATAAGCAGTGACATGATCAACATCGGGTGCCACACAAGTTTCAAGTGGGTGACAAAGTCTGGTTGCATTTGCAAAAGGAACGCCTTACCGGAGCCTATCGAAAACTGAGACCACTCCGATATGGGCCTTACACCATTACCATGGCTGTAGGAGACAATGCGTTTGAGCTCAGCATTCCCCCATTCCTTGGCCTACACCTAGTGTACAATGTGGACCACCTTCGGCCATACTTTCTGCCATTACTAGACACATCCGACATTGCATAACAACTCACACCCACAGAGTTAAATCCAGATTGCATGGAACAAGCTAAAACTGATCAGATCATGGACACACAGATCAAGCACACTTGCCAACAGAATATCCAACTGTATCGAGTTGTCAAAGTAGGGAAACTCCTTCACTAGGGCAAGTGGGTCACCAGGGACCAAGTTCAGCAAAAGTTTCCTCATCTCATGGAGGAACTCAATGCAATGGGGACCATTACATCCTAAGGGGGGAGGAATGATCCAGGTGAATATTGGTGGCCACCTACCAAATCCAATTGGACCCCCACCATTGTTTCTCTCAGCTTTTTCAGTTTCCTTAATTGTAGCACAACTTACTATTTTTAGCAGTTTTTTAGGTCCTGAACTTACGGAGCCGTTTTGAGGCCCTAAACGACGTTTTTTGCGAAAATTGGGAGTAACATGGATCTACAAACCGATGTTTCTCTTCCCAAAGTTGTATTTCTCGGATAGATCTTTCTGATGAGATATTATGCGCGTCAAATGGAGATCATATGCCAAAGTTACGACCCCAAGAAGTTGATGTACCAATTAACCCAAACGGGCCCACAATTTGGTGCCTCATCTTCTAGGGTTAGGTTTTTGGATGTTTATGGTTTTCCATTGTTTCTCAACAATAAATAGGCCTTCGAGCCTCATTGTAAGACAGTTCAGAGGCATGTAGCCGCCACATCTCTTCTCAGAGATAAGCTACCATCGCCCTAGCTGGTTTATTTCCATTACTGTTTGTAAGCATATTTCAGTATTTTACATTAATGAAATGAAGCATTAGTTCCGCTACATCTCTGTGTTTATGGTTATCTCTGTAATTTGTTGTGTTCCTGTTTAAATCCGGATCAGATGCTCAATTTGAACTGATTTTTACAGTGGTTCATTGTCTTGTAGCAAGGAGAGATGCTTGGTGCAACCGGGATCATTGATTACATAAAGTGACTTAAATTACATAAAAAATATAAATTAACTAAAAATACTCTGTTTCATCTCAAAAACATGTTTTTGAGATGAAAATTACATTAGTGGAAAGAGCTATTTGTACAATGACCATGACATACTAACAATCACTCTTGGTTTATTTATCATCTTCATACCTTTGTTGCCCTTTATTTACACTCTAAATCATGCCTTTGACCTTGGAAGTGAACCCTAAGACCTAATGGAAACATGCCCTAAGACCTAATGGAAACATGATTGCTTTTGACTCTGAAACTATGACTGAATACAACCTGGAGATGGGTCAGCAAGTGTACTTTATGAGGGAAAATTTGGTTTTTTGAGGAGAAGACAACCATCAGTGGATCAGCTTGACATGACCTAATGAAATGATGCAAAAACTACAGTATGAGACCCATAAAATGAAAATGCAAAGAGCAGATTTGATCTCTAATGGAAGTATGATTATATTAACACTAACAGAGAGACCCACTGGCTATTAGAAATAGGACAGATAAAATCAGCATCTAAGAGTTTTTACAATTCTTCCTTTACAACATCTCTTAGAGCTGGGTTCATTCACCTTTGGGGTTGTCAGACAGGTCAGGCTCTATCCTGAATATAGATATGGTGAGTACAAGTTTCAGGAGGGTTTCCTTTCATACCTTCATAGCCCCATGCAAAGGCATCGAGATGGTTTCGCAATAAATTCACAAGCTGCTCTTGCTTGGAAGAATCCAAGTCTAAACTGATATGCAAGGATTTACCTGGACTAATCTCAACAAGAGTGGTATCAGGCTCAAGAGTACACAAAGGTGTCGCTAGATATGGTGGCGAGGGAGGTAGAGAGTCATGACTTTCATGAAAATATAGACTAAGAAATCTGACTTAATGACTCAAAATTGGGCATGGTGTCTAGATTGTTTAGGAAGTATTGAATCTCATCCTCCTGTGATAACTCAGCATTTTGATGTATCAAGGAAATAGCCTGAGTCTCCTCAACACTAATGTAGTCTAACCATAAAGTGTCTCGGAGCTCTTGAATGGGTCTAGCGGGTGGATACAAGGTGACCTTCTTCATGGAATCTCCATGGGAAATATACATGTCACCAAAACAGAATATAATATAAGCATCAGTCGTAGCAACCCATGGTTGTCCCAAGATCAATGGATGTCCTCCCACATGATTCTTTGGCTAAAGCATAATGAAGTATGTGGGGTATTCCCAAGAGTCTAGACAAACGACCACATCATCCAACACCCTTTTCGGCTTGATTTTAGATCTGTCTGTTAGTTCAAGCACAATGGGAGTAGGACAAATATGGACCAATCCAAGTTGATCCATGGTTTGCTTGGTCATAACATTAATGGATGCCCCTAGGTCTATAAGTACATCGGAGACAAGGACATAACTATCTGAACAAAGACAACAAGGTTTCCAGGGTCGATATATTTCTCCATGTGCATACGCCTCATCATTAACTCTGTTGCTCTACCAACAAATTGAATAGTTTGAGGTTCTAAACTTCTCCTTCTTGGCTTCTTGAGACAGAGTTCCCTAATGATTTTTGTGCAAATGGAGGTCTCTTTAATAGCTTGGAGAAAATGTACCCTTATGAAAAGGTTCCTAAGCTCAGAAGCCAGGCTAGACTCAAGAATGGGGTCTTTCTTCTCCACAACTAACCTCTCTGGATAGGGAGGTCAGTTGGAAGAAGATGGAAAAGGCTCAGAAGGTACGGGGATAGGCTGGATGGTGTCATATTTTTCAGAATGGTTAGGAGTTTCCTCCTCACCTTTCTCGTTGATAATCAACAAAGGCTGCTTTTGAATTTTTGAGGTTACTATCTTCCTTGATCTCAATTCAAGGTCATTGACTTCGACTGGCATGGACTGATATCTAGATGAAGAAAGCGGGTTCATAGAATGGATCATTTGTACCACTTTATTATTGGGGTTGGGTAAAGGTTGGGTAGGCAACTGAGAAGGTCCAAACAATGGAGGTAAAGGCAATGGTGGCATTGGCTGAATTAGTTGAGGTAATTATGGTTGTGGCATTGGGTAAGGTGCATATGTAGGAGGGTATGACTGCATAGGTGCAGGATAGGAATGGTGTGAATGATGTGAATGGTTTGGCCTTCTCCATCCTTATTGCCAAGATTGTGAGGGTTGTCCATAATGATATTGGTTCCCATGCTGCCAATGTTGAGAGTGACTAGTGTTAGGATAGGAATATGAATGTGAATTATAACCAAAAAATGTGGTGGAGGTTCATGAGCCATACCTACACTTACCTAAGGCCAGTTTCTTCATGCTCCCATAGCATGCAGTGATTCGGCTTCAAGTTGTACTCGTTTAAGTACAACTTTCTGTCTAGGTATGGAGGGACATTTTTTCGTGGCATGGTTCTTTGTAAAAATTTCACATTTATTAGTTTCTTTAATATCAAGAGGACATTCTCTTAAAAGATGCTTTCTTCTACATTTTGGACAGAAAATAGACAATGACTCTTGTTCCTCTACAAGTTTTTGCTGAAACTTCAAAGAGTCTATTCGTTTACTAACAGTATTCATTATTTCAATTTTCATATTGTCCATTTTGTTTTCTAATCCAATAATCATAGCATCAGTAGATTAGGTTTTCTTATTTCTATTTCGAATTCCTTTACCGGATCTTGGTTCCTCAAGAATTTCCTGCACAAGTCATAGAATTGATCAAAATATTTTTGAGAAATATCCCCTTGTCCTAACAGATTTAGATTATTCCTAGCATAATCAGTAAGCCCATGTAAGATCAAGGTTCTAATGGTACTTATATCAAATTTGTGCTTTGACCTTTGGAGGATGTACAAGAATATCTCCAAGTAGTCCTCTAGAGTCCCATCATCATTTTGTACAATAGTAAATATTTCATCTTGAATATCTCTAGTTTTACAATATTCCTGATATTTTGACAAGAACACTCTCTTCATTTGTTATAGTGTTTCCTCCTAGTCCCATGAACCAACGGAGTGTTGCGTCCTTGAGAGTTGCAGGAAACAACTTTAACTTCTAGGCATCAAATGAATAATCATAACTTCTACACAAAATATCAAACTCAAATAAGAAAGAGTCTGGGTCTTCATGTACCTTACCATAGAAATGAGGAAGAGCTAATGGTGAAATATTTTTCATTTGTACTTGTGTATCACAATCCACAATTGGGAATCCAAAAGTGGATTATTCCTCATTTACCTAATTTTCACCAGTTCCTTCTGCATGGTCTTCCTGATCTTCCATTGTTGTTCTTCTATGCGAACCGCTCTCAAGAGGCTGAGAAGGTTGAATATGGGTTCTAATAGTCCCCTTCTTCCCCTTTGTGGGTTGTGTCACACCTGGACCACTGCTGCCAGAGCCCAAGTAGATTGTTCCTGCGTGATGAATCTGAGTTTGTTTGGACTTTCTATCTGCAAAAGAAGGCCCAATATGAGATTTGGTTTCAGATTTATCAGTATTTATTTGCCCCTAGTGGGCTTCAGACCCCTACCTCTTTTAGGCATTCATCTCAAAAAATGACAAAACGAAATTCAAATAAAAGTTGCAAATTTAGAAATAACTCAGCACCTATAAATTCTTTCAAACAATAGAAGCACACTACAGGAAAAAATAATAGCAGACTTACCCCTATTGCAAAAAACGAAAAATTCTTACAAATTCAAATCGCCTCCCCGGCAACGATGCCAAAATGTTGGGTACAAGAATTACATTTAGGAAAGCTCCTTCAAAACTTAATTGTCAACCCAGGGGTTTCGTAAACTTAGAGACGAAGCACAGACAATGCTAGAAGTGGTATGAACTTTTCATATTCCTAATCCTACTTCTTAAATGAAATGTTGCAGAATCAGACAAAGAACAATCTTAAAGGCAATTGACACCAAAGCAATTCTAGAGCTGGAATGTAAAAGAATAATTTGCGAGCAAATCAAGTAAAGGAACTTTCACACAACTGGAAGCAATCTTAAATGTTGAAATAAAACAATATGTTTTTCTTCAGTATAGATGGCTAACATCTTAATAAGTGGTCCCTTGCAGTAAGAAATGGAGATCGGTTGAGGAGGAGCATGATGCCGCTGCAGAGGCTGTTTGAAAAGGGCTAGGGATTTTTCAACTGACGACCGACACGATTGTACCCTACTCACCCCACCTACCTGCTAGCTATCAACGTCCATTTCTTCCTCCAGTTGCATCTCTCGTGGCGGTTCCCATCACCCGTTACGCGCTGAGCACTCCGTAACATCGTTGTTTACCGTCTCCTCCCTGTTTCACTGTATTCCCACCGAATTCCGATACCCTCCTTGCGGTGACGTTTATGATGGTCCTGGAGGTAGCTGGCGAAGAGCACCTTGGAACAGGTTTGGAGCTTGACCTAGTAGACTATTCGGAAGACCCGTTGGAGAATGTCAATATCTGGCAAACCCATCACTCCGCCGTGGACGAACTCCTTCCTTTCTACTGTGACCTGTCGGCTACCATTGTAGTTCTTCCTTCCATCTCAGGACCTTCCTGCTCCACAGTAACTTTCTCGCAGCCTCCTTCGATCTGGTAGTTTCCTCCCTTGACCTATGTCACAAGGTTCGTCGAACTTTAACCTTGAGGTTCGAATTTTGGCGAACCTCATCGAACCTCATAGCCAATGATCAAGTCCATAGATCAAAACTCATAACTTCATGTCACAACTCAAGCTTGTATTTTAGCCTTGCAGTTTCCAAGTTTGTAATAACATATTTTATGTTTATTGATGTTGATTTGTTACTATTTTATCCTATAACTCATTTTAAATTAATATATGTTTATATATATAAACGAACCTAATAGCGAACCTCATCAAAAAATTCGAACTCAAACCGAACCCAATCATTGTTGAACCCGAACCATGTGACATTGCCCTCGACTACCACCTTTGTTTCCACCTGCCTCCACCCTAATCCTGAGGTGGCTAGCTCTCAAACCCCCCTCTCATCCCACCCTGGTGAATCTTCAACCAACCCTATGAGAACCCACACCCTAGCCCAGGGAATCCCACAAGTTTTGGTACCTGAGGCGCCACCATCGGGCAGCTACGCGGCAGTACCCCCCTCTCGAAATCGATTCTAGCGGTCGAACATCCCCACCCTGGTGAATCTTCAACCAACCCTATGAGAACCCACACCCCGGCCCAGGGAATCCCACAAGTTTTGGTACCTGAGGTGCCACCATCGGGCAGCTACGCAGCAGTACCCCCCTCTCGAAATTGATTCCAGCGGTCGAACATCCCCACCCTGAAATCCCTGACCCAAACCCTAACCAGCCAGTGGATAATTCAAAGGACCCTGAAGAGCCGATGCGGAGGGGAAAAAAAGGAAGTGCTTCAAGGTTAGAAGCGAGGACGTCATCCTCGGACTCAGGGAGGACATTCAATGGGGTGACACCATGGACATGGCGGACTGGGTTCTGGTAGGAAGAATTCGCGATTGTAGCTACACAATGGCTAGGCTTAGGATGTGGACCTCAGAGGTATCGAGGCATCACCTGGCAGACCTCCCAACTATTCAAACCTTTGTTAGAGGATGGTTTGCTCTATGATTTACTAGAGCTAAGCACACAAACTGGGTCCTGTTGTCCTTCTGGCATTTTGAGCATGCTCCAGTTCTTCTCTGGTGTTGGAACCCTGTTTTTGACCCCGAAAAAGAATAGATAGGAGTCGGCCCTATATGGGTTTGGCTACCATGACTGCCCCTACAATTCTGGTCAGAGGATCTATTCCGCCACATCGGAAACACTATGGGAACCTATCTCGATCACGACAGATCATATCTGGCCTCAGGCATGATTGCATATGTCAGGATTCTAGTTCACCTAGATACTCGGGGCGGTCTTCAAGATCACATCACCTTACAGTGAAAAACCTTCTCCCGAAAGCAAACCCTAGGCTACGAAGGTGTCCCTTTCCGATGCAGACATCGCCGCAAGGTGGGACACCTGTACAAAGATCGTCCGATGAACAAGAAGGAAAGGATCGAAGATAGGGGGAAGGATACAATGCAAAACAAAGCACAAGCTCAGGGTAGCCCTTCAGGGGGGGAAGAGGTAGCAAATTTGGCACACGCTTATGCATTACCTGTGCGCACAAAGGTGACCAAAAATAAGTGGGGAAAGGAACCCATCGGAGCACCCTCTCCGCCTCTAACCAGAGCAAGGGTGGCTGCTAAGGCTGCGTTCTCTACGGGTATGTTGACTGCAAACTCCTCTTCTGTTTACTCTAATGTATCTCTGCATTGCATTGAAACTAGTTATGAATAGTTCAATTCAATTCAGTATTTTTCTCACACCTTCAACCCTTCCAAGGTTGTGGATTTCCCTATCAAACCCCCCTCCCCCACCATCTCCTACACTCAGCCATCTTTCCCTGACAATCCTCCCCCAAATTCCCAATTACTTGATCCTCCCACTCATTCCAGTCTTCCACCTTTCAGATACCCCACCAGAGCCAGGTTTCGCTCTCAGGCCCCTTACTCTCTGGGTATCGACCTCATCACCTCTCCCCCTCCTCTAAAGACGACTAGAGGCAAACCATCCTCCCTATCCAAAGCTAATATACAAGTTGGGGAAGAGATTATTTCGGGCAAACAACATGCCATCTATTGGGTACTTGGGGCAGTGAATACCCAAGAGCCCCCTCCTCCATGAAATTTCTCTCTTTCAATTGTAGAGGGTTGGCTAGCCCTGCAAAAAAATTAGCCATGAGGAGACTGCTCTCAGCAGAACTCGTTGATATTCTTTTTCTACAAGAAACATTAGGACAGGGTTGTTTCATTACCCACCTCCTAGAATCCTGGCTACCTAGATGGACTTTCCATACCCTAGATGCATCAGGGAGGTCAGTGGGTCTTGTGCTAGGGGTAAAAAATCGATCTATCAGAATCTGTAATGTGAGGGGGAGTTCGGGCCACCTAGGAGCTGATATATATTCCTCAGAGCTTGATATTGATCTCAGGATCATAAACATTTGTGGCCCCTGTCACAACAAGGAGGAATTTTGGAACGGACTCCTAGACTCTCACATCCTTCAAAAGGACAATCTCATTCTAGGGGGGATCTAAACTTCTCCATCAACTTTGCGGAATCATGGGGACACAATGTCCAAAGGGATATCCTCTCATATTTTTTCAAGGCCAATCTAGAGGATCATAATCTCATAGATATCCCCTCCCCAAAAATATTGCCCACTTGGAGGAACAATAGATCAGGAACGGACAGTCTCTCTAGAAGACTAGATAGATATCCAATTAAGGAGCATATGCTAACCTTGGGGTAGGGATATAGACAGTGGGTGGGCTTTGGCGGAATATCAGACCATAAGCCGATCTATTTGGAAATCAGAGGAGGTATGAACAAGCCAAAAGGTCCCTTCAAATTTAATGCAGCATGGTTGAGGGACGTTGAATATATCCAACTAGTAACAAATTATTGGAGGACTCATCCCCCAACGGCAAAAAGGACTATATCCGAAGGATTTGCAAAAAACCTAAAAGAACTCAAGAGCCTCTCAAAGAAATGGGCTCATAAGAAGAGAACGCAGGAAGACCATACTCTCAAACAAACTGAAGAAGCCATTGAGGAGTATGAAAATGACCATGAGGGGATCTTCGCCTCCCCTGAGCACAAAGAGCAGATAACCTCTCTGTTGGCTAAGAGAAACCAGATTCTGAAGGATAGAGAAGAGAGCTGGAGATTGAGAAGCAGAGCCATCTAGATTAAGGAAGGGGATGACAATACCAAGTTCTATCATAAATTTGCAAATGGGATCAAGCTATCAATACTATTTTCCAGCTATCAGATGAACATGAAGAACCAGTGAACACCTTTCCCTGGCTGGCAACTATGGCCTCTGCCCACTTCATAACATCTATAAGTCTCCACCAAATGCCACCCTCGGAGACATAATGAGGACAACCCAACTATTCCCAAGGTTTGTAGGACAAGAAGAAAGTGGGGAATTGACAAAGGAGGTCTCCCTGAGAGAACTGGAGGACACTCTCAAATGGTTTAAGTGAGATAAAAGCCCTGGTCCGGATGGCTGGAATGTGGAATTCCACCTGGCCTTTTTCGATACTCTAGGTGGGGACCTATTACAAGTTATAGAGGAATGCAGATCCTCTAGAAGAATGTATGAGGCCTATAACTCAACCTTTATCGCCCTTATTCCCAAATCAGACAATCCCACATCCTTCAATGATTTCCGGCCCATTTCCTTATGTAACTGTATCTACAAGATCATCTCCAAGATTATAGCAAATCGACTCCGACCAATCTTATCCAACCATATCTCAGCTGAAAAAATTGCATTTTTACAGAATAGACAAATACATGAAGCGGTCGGAACGGCACAAGAGATTCTACATTCTATCCAGACCCACAAACTAAAGGGTATGGTCCTGAAAGTTGACCTCTTGAAATCCTTTGATAGATTCAACTGGCTATACATCATAATGCTCTTAACGCACTTGGGTTTCCCATATGAATTGATAAGATGGATTATGAGTTGTATCACTAATGTAACATTCAATGTTCTCATAACTGGTGTGGCCTCTCCTTTCTTCCACTCCGAAAGAGGCCTCAAGCAAGGATGCCCATTGTCCTCGCTCCTCTTCTTACTCATTATGGAAGGTCTCAGTCGTTTGATAAAGGAGGAACATCGAAGAGGTAGACTAAGGGGGATCTGCATCACTGAAGGATGCACATTAACACACTTGCTCTTTGTGGACGATGTGCTACTTTTCCTAAATGAGAGTATAGGAGATGTGACTGCACTTATCAATTCCTTCACTATATTCCTAGCAACCACTGGCATGTTGGTTAACAACAAAAAATCCTCTATAACGGCTATAGGATGCACACCATACGAGATTCAGTATGCCCTGAGAAGATTCCCCTATAACCTATTGCAGCTGGACGAGGGATTAAAATATTTGGGTTATATATTAAAACCACATGGTTATAAGAATGTTGATTGGATCTGGCTCATAACGAAATTGGAGAAAAGGCTAAACATATGGTATCTAAAATATTTATCAAGAGCAAGAAGACAGTTACTCATAAAAGCAGTGTTGGAAGCAACTCCATTATATTGGATATCTTTAGCATGGATTCCTAAAGGAATATTGGCCAGAATTAAAAACCTATGTTGCAGATTTCTATGCAGAGAGAATCAGCCCGGAAGCATTTTTGCCTGGTCAAATTGGGGGTCTTTGGCACTCCCAAAGAAGTGGGGAGGATGGGGTATCAAAAGACTAGACTCTTTCTCCACAACCATGGCGGCCAAACTAGTGTGGCAGCTAGTGGACTAAGGTGGCCACATCTAAATACATAGCTCCTTTAAATCTTGTGGACTAGATTCGACAAACACAGTGGACACAAGCTGGAAATCGAACATATGGAAAGCAGTCCTACAAGTTATGCCCCTTATCATGGATGGACTCACATGGAGAATAAAGTCAAGAGAAGCTATTAAAATAGGGATGGACCCATGGATTGGATGTGGGAACGCTCACAGACTCCCACAGGAGCTCAGAACATACCTCACTTCCAGATGGATCTCACACCTTAACCAAATAGCAGGCAATGACCGCTCTACATTTTTGCAACAATCATGGAAATCTAGGAAGACATTACAGATCCCTCAATAATGGCAGTAGCATTGGAAAGAATACATGGAGGCACTCACGGAATCCCATATTAGGATACAAGAAGGGGAGGATGAGCTAATTTGGGCACATCACTGCACAAATCCTAGTAGACTACCAACAGATTCAAGAGGAGGAAGCAAATCCCAATCCCAAGCATATCATACCCGAGAGCATAAACCAATCTCACCCCTAGGCATACTTTGATGGCTCAGCTCAAGACATTGGATGTGGGGGAGGAGTTGTCCTCCATATTACAACAAATCATATTTACAAAATCCAAATGGGTTTGGGCAGAGGGACAAACAATTTTTTTGAGCTCACAGCAGCAAAATACACCATTCATTTTTCTTTGGAAAAATAGTGCAGAAATTTACAACTATTTGGAGATTCAAAAACTATATGCAATTGGATAAACAAAGTTACAAATTTTCATGCTTTTTCTCTGAGACACATCATGGAAGAAATTTTCAGACTAATTTATTTGACACATTTACTTATCAACATATATACAGGGAGCGGAACACAGCTGTCGATCTACTATCTAAGGAAGCAGCGCACAGGCCTATAGGAACTTGGAGCATACTAGAGCAAACTGATGGAACCTTCCATCAGTACTTTCATAGACCTTTTATAGAAATATCAAATTAGTAAAGCTCAATGGGAGCTGGACATAAAGTTTTGCTATATATTTTTGTTGTCTTTATATAAATATTATAAGAAGTTTTTTATCAAGTAGTTTCTACACATGAAAGTTATTTTTTTTTATACTCTCTGCGTAGAGTAAGTACATAAATCATATTGAAAATCATAGCTCAAAGTAGTGTCTCCCTGCGTGGAGCACACCTCTCTCTATTTTGAATACTCAACAGGATAGGCTTCTAGCCCATAGTACAGTATATTCCACTAGCATCTGCAAAATGTAATTTTCCTCATTAATGAAAATTACGACTTTTTCCAAGGGAAAAAAAAGTGGTCCCTTGCAAAGATTTGTTTCCCAATTGATCTTCCTTCTACACCAAGCAACTTGTTCATGTATTATTGCAATATGCTTGCACTAGTGCAGGTACAGTACTTATGTGAAAAAAGTATATTTTACCTTCTTTTACTGAAGGCTTAGAGAACTCTTTTCCTGTGACAAGAGACCAGCTCTTGCATCGAGACAGAGCTTTCTTCACCAAAGTTTCCAATTTACTTTCAAAAGAATTAAAAGACGTGTTGAAAAGAATTGCAATTGCAAGCTAGATTCTGAGATAAATTACACGTGAAAAATAATGCTTTAGTTAACTAAACTTTGCAATGAAAGTAAACTTCATAAAGAAAAAACAATTTGGAATAATCAAAGCAGTTGTCAAAGTAATTTGCATGCATCAAACTAACTTTCGGCAATTCACTTATAATGTTTTTGTTCTTTTTTTCTTAAGTCATAAAATGCAAGTGTAAAGCATGGTGTTTGTAATAGTGTCCTTCCTTAATTCACGTAAACATTCTTAGATCCTTCATAAGTATAACTCTTAACATTAAGAATGATTACTTGAATTAACAATACTTTTGCTTGCAGGAATAAATGAAATTATAAGCAGGATAAGGAATGTAACACTTGTTGTGAAGTAAATGAATAAACCAAAGTGCAGGAAACTACATGTACTGGTATAGGAAGAATCTTCCTGCACGACCCAAGCGAAAGCAAACTAAGAGAAAAATTGTAGGAAGGAAATTGCAAGAAAGTAATTGCAGGAAAGAAATTGCAAGAAAGAAATAAACTTAATTAAACTTCCAAACTATGGATCTGTTCACGCTTGACTATGAATTTAACTCAGAACTTCTGAAATGAACATAAGTACAATCCAAGCCACACAACTACAAATGAATAAATGTTCACACAAAACTTTTAAATGGCAAAAGCACAAGGGTAAATGAGCTGGGTTGGATGGGCCCTAGCCAACCAGCTTGTTTCCCGTTTAGGAAATCAAACGGTTCAGCACTTAATCACGCATGAAATAAAAATTAGACACAACGGGAAGAAAACATCGTGTGTTCCTTGTATTAAACTTGATCAGAAAATATACATGATAATGTGAGTCTAGCCCAGAACCGAGGGTGATACAAAATTACAAAGTAAATGAAATTACAAGCTCAGATGTTCCTAGCTTGGATCTACCTACGGTCTACATTATATACAGTCTCTTGGCCTTAGCCATATTTTGCTAATTACAGACATTTCCTATTCAAGTATTTCGGCCAAACGGACTAACAAACAACATTGCAAAACCGGCTAATGTTTATAATAAAGCACGAACTTTGCTGGCTGTAGACCTTATTCTTGGCAAGTATCCCTAATTATACGCCGCCAATATCCAACCTCAAATATTCCGCAACCGAACTAGGAGTCGTGGATCAAAAACGCCCGCATGGAAGGATTTGAACTATCACGGAGATCATGGAGCAACATCGTTGGCGGTGCAGGAATCTGCCTGCACTAATCACCCTAAATAATGATTAACAGTTAGTTATTCAATTACTTTTAGTAAAGTTAAACATAAGTTACAAGAGATACTAAAAGGCATGAAATTTATGTAAAGTAATTAATAAATCACTTAATAAATCTTAATTATGAAATACGAAGTATATGTAGGAATAGATGATTATCTTGGACTAGTGCAAGAATGAGAAGGTTAAATAGAGATAAAACGGAGGTTAAGGTTTATGGGAATAGGGTAAAAATAGAGCAATTTGGGACACCAACAGGCAACATCACAAAAAATCCTCAAGGCAGGATTTTACTGGCCCACGTTGTTTGGAGATGTTTATTCTAAGGTCAGGTCATGCCAAAGATGCCAGTTATTTGCTGAAAGATAGAAGTTTTCTCCTCACCCCCTGATTCCTGTGCATGTAGAGGAGCCCTTTAGACAATGGGGATTGGACTTCATCAGAGAAATCAACCCACCTTCTAGCGGCCAACACAAATGGATTTTAACAGCCACTAACTATTTCACCAAGTGGGTAGAGGCTATCCCAGCTAGGAATGCTATTGATTCAGCGGTGATAAAATTCATGGAGGAGAACCCGCTTTGGGTGTCCTTTTAAAATCATCACTGATAATGCACCTGTCTTCAAATCTTCCAAGTTCACCAACTTCTACCACAAATTCAACATCATTGTTGGACACTCGACTAATACTATCCTCAACGAAATGGCTTGGCTGAGTCTTCTAATAAAACTGTGGTGAGAGTTCTAAAGAAGACCATCACTGAAAATCAAAGGAACTAGGACTCTCAACTAAGGTTTTCTCTATGGGCTAACCATGTAACACCTAAACGATCCACTAGGAAATCTCATTTTGAGCTAGTATATGGCAAGGTTGTTCTCTTCCCTATCCAATTAGCAATGCTAGTAGCTAAGTTGTTGCAAGAAGCCAAGGAAGAGCCTAGCGCCTTGACTAGAAGAATAAATCAGTTGGTGGATCTTCACGAGAACGGAGAGCGGGTGGGGACCAAACTATTAAACTACCAAAATAGGATGAAATCTTTGTCTGGAAAGAAGGCTAAGGACAGACCTCTTCAGCAAAGAGATTTAGTTCTCAGGTGGGATGCCAAACGAGAAGACAAAGGGAAACATGGGAAGTTTGATCCGCCATGGTTCGGCCCTTTCAAGATTACAAAAGAAAGGGGAAACAACACTTACATGCTTGAACACTTGATTGGTGAACTGTTGGAACTGCTCGTAAATGGTCAGTTTCTAAAATTTTATTTTCAAAATTAGGGATATTTGTCTCTTGCTCATTGTAAATATCTGGTGTGTATGTTGAAATTGTTATTCGAAATTTTCAGTTTATTTTCAGAAAAATCCTCTTCACAGAATTATATTTTGTTTAAGAATAACTCCATGCCCAATGGAAGGAAATACTATAGGTTTGCAGGTCGTCAGCACCTTGCCCACAAGGCACTGTCCCCCAGTTGGAGCCAATGTTGTCACTCACTGCATTTTGGGTTTCAAATGGTCAAAGTTGTCCAAGAGCAGTGAAGTTTGGAGCCCCTTTCCCATACCACAGAAGATCTCAGAGCTAAATCAGATCCTCCCTATTGCGTAGTGCTCGGAAAGAGCTTTCCAACGGTATATGGAAGTCCAAAAATGGACTCATGGAGCAGAAGATAAAGCATTTTGAAGGTATACCTCGAAAAATCCCAGCAAACCAAAAAATGGCTAAGTATGGAGGGCAAATCGCAATCGGCAATCAACTATCGGCATATTCACGGGGCTCACACTTAAGGATTATCGACGGTTCTCAGTGCCGAAGGCTGATATTCCAATCCAGCAAATCGGATGTTATCGCATGCACATAGTCACTGCATACTCCAAGAACTCGCAGGGGCTGATCTACGATATAATGTTGTATCGCCAAGGAAGGACTAAAATAGTATAACACAGGAGAGGCAGACAAATCAGGGATGGGCGACCCCCTTTCTCTCTCCCCCACATCACATCGGCGACCAATGATTGGTGGATCGGCGGGGTTTCAACTTAAAAAGACCTGCAAACCGTCGATATCACAATAAAGTGGTACATCGTCGAGGGGCTGAGAAAACCAAATACAAAGGAAAAGCATCAAAAAATAGGGTCGGAGAGACCTTTTTCTCTCTCCTCCAAGGGGGCCACGTGGCGACCTCTTATTGGTCCTCAAAGCAGACATGGCATTAGATGTCACCAATAATGTGGCAGTAAGGATGACAAGTGGTAGTACGGATGCTGACGTGGCAGGCGGACACATGTCACTCGGTTTCGGCGTTTTCAGGGGTCCTATGGGGCCATTTCTAGGTGACACGTGTCACCACTCACAGGGTGACACATGGCAAAGATGATGTCATCCCACATATCGGCAATTGCAACTGCTTAGCGAAAAAACTTAAGGGAAAGTGTATTCAGCACCGGATGTGGGATTGTGATTGCGATAAGAAAAAGGGGCCCCCATATGCGATGTTCCATAGGCTGTATTTCATAAGGTTCTCGCATCCGGGATATCGGCCAATGCGGTGTAAGGGGTTATTAAAGGTTTTTCAAGTAACAAAGGAAAAGGCCCCCGCGCGACAATTGAAAGCCTTAGAGCCCAAAAGACTAAGTGCTCGATACAAGCCCTCAATCACATAAAAGAACAAGCAGAAGGGGGTTATATTCCCAAGGGCGAAAAGGGTAGTCGGGCTTGCTTGCTTCATGGTGTTCCTGTGTTAAAAGGCCAATGTTCGAAAGTCTCTTGAGTACTCCATGAAACACGACACTAGACTTTTCAGGGCACTGATATTATCTAACAAAAAGCTAAAAAGACGTATGAGTTAGCAGTTGTTTCAAAGGATGTTAAAGACTGAGAGTGACCCAGAACTGGCTGAGAGAGGATTAACCATGACTTAGCAGGAACACGCCAGGACCAAAGGCCAGAAAAGAAGAGTGGCATGAAGATATTTCCAGAAACCATCATTTCAGTTGTGATGGATTAATTTTGTTTTGTTGTTTTGATCACTGTATTGTTATTATGTTTGATTTAAAGAAAGGATTCTCCCTACTGTAATAGTTAGATGATTTACGATGAGACATCCATTCATACAGACAATTGTAAATTTCCACCTAAAGATATTTTTGTAACTGACTTTCTTACCCTCTCTCTCATTATAAAAGGAGGAAGAAACATTGAAGAAAGGTTCTGAATTCTAGGAAAAAACTATATGTGCTTCTGAAGTTGTATGGATTCCAGATCTACATCTTTCTTAATATGAATGAAACAGTGGTGATTCCCATGTTCGAGTATTACAGTATGTTGTTTCTTTGTTAAACTTCCATTATGTTCGCACTTCCTCTCTGATTTCAAGAAATTGTAGCTGCCAAAAATATCTCTTATATTCTTACTTTTTCATTGGTGTTAACTAGTTAATACATATGCATGTATGCAAGTCTAAGATTGTATCTTTAAATGTGCGCTTCCTGAAATCATTGCATTCACTCTTCTTACATCCACCTATCTATATTTAACTCAGATAAGTATAGAACTCTTGATGTTTCAAGCTCTATGGGATAAGTTACTATTCTCTTTCTCTTCTTTCCTTATTTAGCAAAAGCTGATTAAACTGTAAGTCTTTGATTACTCGTCCTCCACTTGTTTTTGCCTTATTCTTGTGAGTTTTATATGTGAAAGGATATCAGAAATACATGGCGTATATCCAAGGATGAAGGAACCAACCCATGTTGTTATGTGTATATTTGTATATTTGTAATTACCATGTGTAGAAGATGCATATGATGCATTCGGTTTCTTGAGGATCATATGAGATACATAGAATTTAGATGTGCCCGGGCACTGGTCTTGTAAGCAATCCAAGGTTGTCTATGGGAGAGAGACAACAGCATGCATGTGCTCTCTTTTCTTGTTCTTGATGAGCTTCTTTGTCCATCTAGTTGTAAGTGAGTCTTCTAGCATGTTCGCTCCTTCCTTATCTTCTTCATTTTCTCGCCATGATCTAGCAGTGTACCTGTTCCTTCAATTAACTCATGACGAAACGACATCAAACCCAAAAACTTCCTAGTCTAAGATGATCCATTGTTATCCATGGTCTGGGCCTGGGACAGGTGACAAGCTAGGAAAGAGGGCTCATTAACTGTGCATTGTGTTGTTCCAAGTGACAGGGAAGGAGATTGGTGACTGAGATTGCATAGAGCGCAGCTCAAGCTTGGTTGAGGAACTCCTAAGTATAGTCTTCACTGCCAGGAAAAATTGCGGGAAGGCCACTGGGAGGCAAGATTGCAGTGTTTGAGATCATTAGTAGTTGTTACAAGGTGGGGCACTAAGAGAGAGGTCTGCGCAGTTTTTGAGATCATTGAGTCCTAGCCGAGGGAGGACACAAGGAGACAGATTTGCGCAGTTCTCAGAGACAAGGAAGGATTGGGTAGCAGAGAGACCTAGGAGGACAGATCTCCCCAGTTTTTGGGATCAGTGAATCTCGATTGGGGGAGGACACTGGAAGACAGTTTTGTGCATTTCTGGGAAGCAAGGCTGGCTTGGGTCTCTGTGCATTGTGAGGTTCCAACAGGCAAGGAGGAAGCTTGGTGACTGATCTTAAGAAATGTGTAGTTCAAGTCAGGCTTGAGGAAACTACTGCGTAATTCTGGGGAGGAACGCAGTCTGGTCAGCTCTGGAATTGTGCAGTGCAACTGCCCCAGAGGACAATGAATGCACACTACGTAGTTCTAAGTAGCAGGGTTGCATCTCAGAGGGTTGAGACTGCGCAATGTGCAATTCAGTCGAGGTCCAGTGAAAGGAAGTTGCCCAGTCGGGAGGATTTCCAGAGAAAGGGATAAGTGTGGGAGGCAAGTGAACTTTGTGAAGAGCTTGAAACTGCGATCACACACTTAGCATATTTGACGACACGACAACATAGGCCACCAGAAAAACAAGGCAAAGCATTACCCTCTGTGAGACAGTCTAGAAAAGAAAGAAACGAGTGTGACACTTGCGATAGACCCTAGGACAACCATGACGACACTTGTGCGATAGTGCTTAAAACTTTGTGTATGAGCGTGACCAGGGTTTACATAGCTAGGACAACTCGAACACACAAAGACAAACCTTCTAACTCACCAGAAAAGAAACGCAAGTGTGATAAAACAATCAAGCATGCCAAAAGAAGAGAGTTGTCCAAACAAGTGAAAGGGGTGAAAAGACTCTAAGAGAGCTCATGAAATGAGCTCGATTGCTTGCAACAATAAAGGGAAAGATCATGGGAGGCTCCGAAATTTGAGTGCAAGCCAAAATTTTGGAGGGTGTTGCAGTCACTACAACACCAGTCTTGCATGAAACATGAGTTCTGCAAGTAGATGCCTAGGTTCGTGATGTTGTTCTTTGACGACATATTGATTTACAGCAGGACATGGGAGGATCACCTACAACATATAGAGGAGGTGCTTTATATTTTGGAGGGTTAGCAGTTTTATGCAAAGTTGTCCAAGTGTGAGTTTGGGTTGATTGAGATGCTCTACTTAGGGCATATTATTGGAGAGGATGGAGTGTGGGTGCATGAGGAGAAGATTAAAGCCAGTCGGGACTGGCCAGTTCCCTAGAATATGATTGAGCTGAGGGGTTTGTGGCCATTTGCACATATTATAGTAAGTTTGTAAAGGGATTCTCATAGCTAGTGGCACCCCTCACATGTTTGACTAAGAATGGGGCATTCCCATGGACGGACAGGGCACAGGAAGCATTTGAGCACCTCAAGAAGGTGATGAGAAATTGTCCAGTGTTGGCTTTGCCTGATTTTACATAGCCATTCACCTTGGAGTGTGATGCATCAGGTGAGGACATTAGTGCAGTATTGTCACAGGGAGGCCACCCGATAACTTTTGAGAGTTGGAAGCTCCTTCGTCATGAGAGGTTGTACTCTATCTATGAAAAGGATATGTTGGCCATTATGCATGCATTGGCCAAATTTTGATAGTACTTAGTGGGGAATAGGTTCATAGTGAAGACTGATCATAACAATATTTACCACTTTTTGGAGCAGAAGGGCCTCAATGAAAGGCAGCAGAAGTGGGTCAACAAGATTTAGGCCTGCGATTTTGAAATAGAGTATGTCAAGGGAAATAGGAACATAGTGGAAAATTCCTTATCTAGGAGACCCGCAACACTTTCACTCATGAGCATCTCCCATGATTGGAAGGCGCAGATTTTGGTGGAGTACTCCAAGGATCGACAGGCATGTGAGGTCTTGGATGGTACTCATGTGGATGAGCGCTACCAGGTGATGGATGATGTCATTTACTACAAGGGACGCATATATATGGTACTTGGTTCACAGTTGAGGGGGAATGTTCTCCATGCAGCACATGATTCGCCACTATCAGGACAACAGGGGTTCCTGAAGACTTAAAAGACAATTAGGGAGCACTCACTTGGAGGGGCCTCAAGGGGGATGTGTTGAGGCATGTGTTATAGACATTTTTGGGCCCTACAACCCCAAGCATGAAATGTCCATAAACCAAGGGCTCTTAAGTCCCTAAAAGTGTTGTTCTAACCCCTAAAGGAACAAGGTCAACAGATTACAGCTCCTCCTAGAAGTTCTCCATGAGAAACTGCTCAGAATTGGTCAAAACAGGATCATTGCAGCTGCTCCACTGGCTAAGTGCATTGCATCTCACCTAAATACACTGTGAGGGTGCATTGCATTTCAAAAGTCCCTTCTGTGGGGTGCGATGGGCGAGAAATGACAAATGGCAGTGTCATTCCGCGAGGTGGAGAGGCAATGGAAGCTTCCAGAATCTTCTCCTGTGACACTTGCCTCACTGAATTCGACCAAGGATGAGTAAGAGTCCCTCAGTCTCCAAGTGGAAGCAAGAACTATCAGAGAGAAGACACTAATCAAATCACAAGCTGACTCATCCCCCTTACAGATATCTATATATGGGTCCCTCATCCCAGAGATTCAGAGGCTGGAATTTTGCATATTGTAAGGAATTGTTGTTGGTTTTCTGAGACAAACATCAGATTGTTGGGTGATCTAAGCTTTGTTTGAGGTGAAGAGGGGCTTCTTTGCTGGGAGGTTGATGCTGGATCAGAACAACCGGTTGTAACTCCTCTTGGATCTTTTCTTGTTTATCAATAAAAGCTATTTGAGTTTTCCTCCATGCTTTTGTGTCATTGATGCTTGTTACATTTGTATGGTCAATTTACATTTGACCCTAGATTGTTTATGATTATAGATCCATGTCTTTGTATAGTGCCATGCTTCTGTGATCTTATAGGTACTTTGTGAAGCTGGGCGTGCAAGGGAGCAGATAGCTGAGGACCATCAAAGAAGAGAGGGATCAAATCAGGAGATTGGCGCAAGACAGAGGTTGGTCTTTCTGTTCCTCTCTATCTATAATTCATAAAGGAAAAACAAAAGTAGCTTTTCTCTGTTTGTTTCTAAGGCAGCTGTCACACCTTAGTGGGATAGAGCAGTTCTAAATAGACACTTTTCCCTGTAACAAAATGGCGACTCCGCTGGGGAGATAATTAGTTTGTTTGTTTATCATTCTTTGTTGTTTGTTTCATAAACTTACAAGTAGCATTCGAACTGCATTTGCCATAACAAATGCAAAGTAGATAACTGCTACTTCAATCCATCTACTGGATTTGTTTATGATTTAAACAACTGATTCACAAACTATCTGACTGCCCTTGTGATAGCTCTTAGATCCTCCTTAGATCTACCCCTGATTGTTGCATTACTGATTGCTTTTTACTCGGCCAAAACCCAAGAACTGAACTGCAAACTGTAACCCAGAACCCGAACAGAATCTCGTTTCTGGCCCAGCGCAGGTACTGTTCAGAGATTCTGAATTTCAGCGCACTTTCCGAGTGGACAACCTGCGCTGCATTGCTGATCAGACTAGCTCTGTGCAGCTGTGGCTTCTGTGATTCATTCTTTCCAGTTCTATTCCTGAATTTTGCTGCCTGTGATCAGTATATGTCTGTTTGAAACCCCTTTTCCTTACTGTTATTCCGCCTCCTTTGTACAAAAGAACTGTAGATGTTTTTGTGTGTTTGTTGAGTCATTTACAGTTCTCCTTTGCAAAAGTAGCGTAATTGTACTATCGTCCTTTGATTTGAATCTATCGCAAGTGTCGATTTCGATCGTAGGAAAGAGTTTGATTGCTGTTGATGGTCGATTATCCTGTTACTATTTCTTTTGGTCTGAATTTGTAACTTTCTAGTGTCGAAAACAAGTATTCAGTTCAAAATCGTAAAGTGTTGTGATCATCTCCATTTTTTGATTTCGAAAAGAAACTTGTTGATATTTGCCGCTTGAAAAGAAATTCAGATTTGTGCATCAACTTTCTTTTTAGCATTCATATTTTAAGAAAGTGGAAAACAAATACATGCATGTGCATTTGCATATAGACAGTCTGATTTTATTGATTTAGGAAAGTGCATTTAGAGTGTGCTCTTCGCTCTTTGTGAAAAGATTCTGTCTTTCTTTTCCCTAGTAGCTAGGATTTTCATTGCATAAAGAAGATAAAAAGTTTGTTTATCATCTTAGATTGCATTTTAGGAATTACATCTACATCTCGTGGTGAACCCAAAAGGAAAACTTCATAAACAAGATCAACTTAAAATAAATTCAATGAATCTAACAACGCTTTGGAACTTAACGCACAACATTTAGAAGTCTAGGCTAGAGACGTATTCCGGCGTCGTAAAGCCTGGTAACTGTTGTTCTCACTGATGGTTGGGTGATTCCTCCACTTTGAGACGATAAGTGCCAGTACGGACTTGTGCTCCCACGTACCGTCGAGTATATTTTGGGAGACCCCAATAGGCTTAATCCTTTATCCATAGGAAGCCGTGTTTGCCACCCTATCGATCGCAATGCACTGAACACAGCATTCGGGAAGATTGACTGCCGTACCGTAAAAAGTATTCTGCAGTTTTGCGATTGGTTTGGTAATCCCTCTACCTAGATTTCCAGAGCAGTCCCTTTCGTTCCTTTTCAGACTCCTTAACGGAAAAGGTCCATCTGAGCACTTGTCACTTCAGGCTCATTAAAAATCGAAGGAGACTAGAGTCATCTTTTGTTTTTTCTCGACTCTTAAAATTTGAAAAAACAAGTTGTGTCAAAGCGTCTAAAATTCATTTAATTCGGAAACATACTTCCCCTTTATTTTAGTTGATCGAGTAATCCGCAATCGTGGAAGAAAGTCAATTGAAACCCCGTCGTTCGCGAAGGCTTACGAGTCAACCGTCTTTGTCTCCAGAATCGAAGCCAGTATGGACAAAGCGAACTCGTTTGACCGGTTCCAAATCTCTTGTTAAAGTTAGAACAAGTGTTCCAACAACATCAGAGACTCCGGTTACTCCAAAAATTTCTGGAACCCCTGCCTCTACAGAAGAAGTTCAGCAGCCACAGAAGGACAGTGATACTGATCCTAGTCTGAGAGTAAACACTTGTGTTACCGAACCAGTTCCATCTACAACCGGTTCGGAGTGTCTTGTTCTTCAAACATCTGTCACTGCCGATTCCATACCTTCTTCGGCACCAGAAATATTTTACGAACCTGATGGTCTTCCCCTTCCACCTGGTCTGATTGCCATAGAAGAAATTGTAGAAGATCCTCCAACAAGTACTCCATCGCAATTTGGAGTCAGGATCACTCTATATCCTTCTTCATCAGAAGTTAGTCTACCACCAGTGGAAGCTCCTGTAGAATTGCTAGGTAATCTTTTGGATAGACTACAAATGTCTGAACAACCGTTAACATCTAGGACTGTGTCGTCTAACACAGCGACGGCAGAACTCCCTGCTATCACTCCGACAATCTTCGCCGGTATACCATCTGTCCCGACTAGCTCTCAACCGCTAGAAGGAGCCCGCTCAGGGGCTATTTCGACAGTATGGTCCGTTCCTGTTTGTTCATCTGGAATAATTATCCCCTCCGGGAGGATATCCATACGGGAGTTCACAACAACATTCAGGTTATACTGGAATTACCTCAAGCGGTTGGGTACCAATACTACCTCAACAACCAAGAGTTGTATATTCGATGCAACAATGCTTACCTATGTCAAATATCCCAACTACGCCAGCTATTGTGACAGTGTCGCAAGTTCAAGCGCTGCCTGTTGTATGCCAACCTCAGGTTTCTCAGGTTGTAATGCAACAGCCCCTTGACCCTGTGACTCAACCACAATCGCCGACCGGTGGAACGACACAGGTTCAGACGGGTACAATTACCCCTCATCTTGGTCAAACTGTTAGTATCGGGCAACAGCACATGGCTTCACAACCATGGCTGGTGCAATACCAACAACCGCAATTCCAACAAGTATACCAAGGTTCTGAGCAACAAATCTTTGCTAATAGTGGACAGCCGTACATTCAAAATGGTCAAAATCAACCATTTTAAAATGGTCATGCCCACCAACCTTACCAGACATACCAGCATCAAATGCATTATGCCGGTATGCAAAGACCAACTGCTCAGGCAATACCATCTTATCCTGGGTATGCTTCACCTAACCTGAATCAGCAGTTACCCTTTGTGGCAACTTTAGAGTTACCTGATTTAAATAGGTTAACAAACGATCCAATCGCTTACGCTCCTTGGTGGCCAGCGATTCCGCATAAACTTCCATCAGATATTCCTAAATTTAATGGAAATCCGGGTGAAGATCCATCAAATCACGTGATGACCTTTCATCTACGGTGTTCATCAAACACCCTAAATGATGATTCGATAAGACTTCGCCTCTTTCATAGGACGTTAACGGGTCCAGCGGCAAAATGGTACATCGAATTGCCTAGAGCTTCGTTCGACAACTTCAGTACCTTAGCCACAACCTTTTTAACCCATTTTCAGTTACCAATAAGGTACGAAATGGGAACAGAACTTCTTACCAATTTCAAACAGACAACGGCCACTCACATATCTGATCATATACATGAGTGGCGACGTCGTCGTAGAATGGTAAAAACATATGTCCCCGATCAGCTCTTAGCTGAATGGTTTATCAAGTCATTACTACCTTCCATCACGGAAGATGTGGCAAAGGGGGGAGTCGTAACAGAAGAGCAAGTTATCGCTCGTGCGCAATACCTGGACTTGATTTACACTCAGTCTGGCACGCTCTACGATAAAATACCTGACGCCCCTAGATCGGAATTCTCAATTCCTCCTCCTCCTAAATCAAACAATGACTCTCATGCCGGCGATGGCGTGATTGGCACAACAGACACGAAATCGACAAAGGCTACATCCAAAAAGGCCCGTAAGATTTCAAGTCAAAATGCAAAAGATGAACTTCTTGCTTCGGAAGTAAATGTTGTATCAACAGATAAAGGCAAAGAAACCAAACAACCAGGGAGCAAGAAGAAGGGCAAAGGGAAGAAGAAGAAACAGGAGGAATCATCACCTGAGAAATCTTCTTCAAACCCTCCTGGAGATAGGAAACCAAAAAATCCATGCTTTATATGCGATGAGGATCATTGGACCGCAAATTGTCCACACAGAGCTGAGCTTAAGAAATTCTTCAAGAATTCAAAAACCTCCGCAGTGTTAACTGATCCGTTTCCAAATCCAGGAACAAATCTGGTTGAAAGTGGAAATGCTTCCCCGTCTCAAGTGCTAATGTTGTCGGTTTCAAAATAGCAAAATTATGCTTTGATATCAACAAGGAACAAAGATTATGGGAATCCACAGCTGTCGAACAACAAGGATAAAGATCAACCTAGTAGTTCGACAACAACTTCGACAGAAGTTGCGCCGCCCATCAATCCTGAATTGACAATAAAACCACCAAAGGGAGTAGTACACAAGTCGACCTTTAATCCCCGCGCTAGAGCGGCATAGCATTATAATATAGTGGAAGATTTGGCCCAATCGCCATCTGCTATGTCAACTCTTGAAGTACTACAGAATTGCCCATCCCAAAGGCAGGCTTTATTATCAGCCATTGGTGGGATAGACCCAAAGGATTCCGATCTTGTATCCTTCGACCATAAAGGATACGATCCTAAATTACCAGCTCAACTAGCTTTCCTTGTTCAAGTGAAAGCCCTCAACAAAACTGTTCATCGAACAATTATTGATGAGGGGGCATCTACATGCATTATGTCGATGAGTTGCTGGAAAACTTTAGGATCTCCAACCTTGTCGCGATCTTCGACGACATTAAAAGCATTCAACAGAAGGACATATACCCCATATGGTATTCTAAGTAACTTGAAAGTTGAACTAGGAGGGAAAACGGTAGAAGTAGATGTTGAAGTAATCGATGGCAATCTTGATTACAACATCCTACTAGGAAGACCATGGATATATGCTATGGCTGCTGTTGTGTCGACCTATTTTAGGAAGATTGCATTTCCCTTTCGAGGAGGGATTACAATCGTCGATCAACAAAACTTCCTCCCCAATGGTTCTCAAGTTACAGGAAGCATTCCCATGATCCATGGAAGCCCCCATTCGCTTCAAAATATCGGAGTAGGCCTACTAAAAGATCCTATACTAATGGGAACTTTCGCCCTTCCACCTCCAATCAACCTGGCGGAAGTAGCGTCGATAGGAACCTGCAATATGATATCTTCTAAAAAGATCTCAGAAAACGATATCGACATGGATCATGCCATGGTTTTGCCCCCAAGCCCAACGGAAATATTGTAGCAATCAATGTTCCTAGCATGGGAAGCAAACCCAAATCAACGCTCATCAAGCATTTGGATATATAGGTCTAAAGAATATGGTACCCCTTCAGATCCTTGGTCACGAGTGCATGTCACCGACGAAGGAATTGTACAATCAATGGTAATTGAAGGGGCACCATGGAATGATTCCCACCATCGTTCCCTTCTTCCGGATTGTGGAGAAGATACTCAAGATGACCTTTATCATCCTTCAGTCTTTGATTTCCTATCAAATACTGTAAACACGGTGGATTCCGAGCGAAACTTGTCCAACATTGAAGAGACTATCGCCATAAATATATCAATCAAAACAAATGTTGTAGAGAATATTTATGTTGGCAAATGTTGTTCTCCTTCAGAATTGGAAATATATAACGCTCTTTTTCACGAATTCAGAGATGTCTTTGCTTGGTCATACAGTGAAATGCCAGGCATTGACTCGAGTATCGTTGAACACGAAATTAAGATGTATCCAGATGTCAAACCAATACGACAACGGCTAAGGCAGGTGCACCCCAAGAAAGCCGCTACCATTAAGGCAGAAGTTGAAAAACTTCTCCATGCTGGTTTCATCTACCCGGTTCCTCTAACCGATTGGGTATCGAATATTGTCCCTGTTATGAAAAAACAAGGAACAATTAGAGTGTGCGTCGATTATAGGGATGTAAATCAAGCTTGTCCAAAAGAAAACTACCCTACACCCTTCATCGACCAGATAATTGATGAATGCACTGGATGCGAAATCTTTTCATTCATGGATGGATTCTCCGGCTATAATCAAATAAATATCCGCCCACAGGACCAGTCAAAGACTGCATTTATTTGTCCGTGGGGCACGTTCGCATATCGAAAATTACCCTTTGGTTTGAAGAACGCAGGGGCGACGTTTCAGAGGGCAATGAATTATGCCTTCCATGACATCAAAAACATCGTTCAACCATACCTTGACGACCTTCCGGCTCATTCGCGAAAGCGGACTGATCACCCGCAGCATTTAAGAGCGATATTTCTACAATGCCGACACTACAAGATACGACTCAATCCACACAAATGTGTATTTTGCGTCAGTTCTGGTCGTTTACTTGGCTTTGTAGTCTCGAAAGACGGGATTCGTCTCGACCCATGTAAGGTCCAGGCAATCATAAATTTGCCTCCACCTTTGAATTTGCTTCAGATTCAGAAACTCCAAGGGAAAGCGAACTTTCTGAGGAGGTTCATTCCAAATTACGCCAAACTTGCTAAAGGTTATACACGTCTTTTGAAAAAGGAAGTGCCCTTTGTTTGGGATCAGGTTGCGCAAGCTTCCTTTGATGCTTTAAAAGAATCACTAACGAAAGCATCATTAATGTACGCTCCTGATTATCAAAAAGATTTTAATCTGTATCTGGCTGCAGCGGATACAACCATCGCAATGGTTTTAGTTCAAGAAGTCGATGGAATTGAACATCCTATTTATTATTTAAGTAAAAACTTAAATGATATAGAAAGCAAATATTCTTACATTGAAAAGCCAGCACTCGCAGCTATTCAAGCGATACAGAGATTTCGACACTATGTCCTCTTTCGGAAAACTACCATTCTGTCAGATTGCAACCCCATGACTTATATATTGTCGCGACAGTTGCTGGGGGGAAAATATTCAAAATGGATAGCAATCCTACAAGAGTTTGATCTGGAATTTGTAAAATCCAAGTCGAAGAAAGCTCTAGTTTTCGCAGAATTATTGTGCGATCTCCCATCATCGTCCAACGATGAAACATCCGAAGAAACAATCGTGGACGAAAGTTTGTTTCTGATATCTACAAGCAATGAGTGGTATGGAGATATAATCATTTATCTCCAAACCCAAAAATACAGGCCAAACACCTCCCACTCTGAACAAAAACGTATTCGATACCAAGCAAAAGACTACATGATCATCGGTGATACACTTTACCGTCGTGGTATCGATACAGTTCTGAGAAGGTGCCTCACCCATGAGGAGGCCGAAAAAGTCCTGAATGATTGTCATTCAGGCGCATGTGGGGGGCATCAATCTGGATATGCTACAGTGCAAAAAAATCTTACGAGCAAGATACTTCTGGCCAACAATGTTCAAAGATTGCATAACCGCAGTCAGAAGTTGCCATGCTTGTCAAATTTTCGATAGCAAAACCAGAAGACCACCCGCACCTCTGCAGCCAATAGTGGTTGTTGGGCCATTCGCCAAATGGGGCATCGATTTCATGACATGTAACCCCACCTCGACCGGGGGCATGGGTATATCATAGTCGCAGTTGACTATTTTACCAAATGGGCCGAGGCGATGCCTACATTAGATAATACTGGTGAAACAGCTGCCCTCTTCTTTTTCAATCATGTAGTTGTCAGATTCGGTATACCACAGGCTATAGTCACAGATAATGGATCGCATTTTTGCAATCACATGATGGTCGAATTAGCTGCCAAACTAGGGTTGTCTCACGACAGCTCTACTCCATATTATCCGCAAGCCAACGGACAAGTTGAAGCAATCAACAAGGTCCTAAAGCGCATGCTGCAAAGGATGATTGGAGTTCACAAAAGAAGATGGCACCTAATCCTGTACTCAGATTTGTGGGCTTACCGAACATCGGTAAGGAATGCAACCAGGTTTACACCTTTCCAACTAGTATATGGCCTGGAAGCAGTCTTACCAATCTAGTGCGAAATCTCGTCTCTCAAACTCGCAATTGATCTCCTCCCTGGAACTTCAGAAGAAGAAGCTCGTTTCTTGGAATTAATCCAATTGGATGAAACCTGTCGTGATGCCACTTTGGCTAACGAAGCCCATAAGAAACGAGTCAAAGCGCAGTTCGACAAAAATGTCAAACCCCGTGTCTTCTCAGAAGGTGACCTGGTCTTACTTTACGACCAAGAATCTGATAAATTGGGAGCAAGTAAATTTAAGTCTTTATGTATGGGCCCCTATATTGTTAAACGAGTGTTAGCAAAAGAAGCCTACGAGTTAATGGATTATGACGGAATTCCACTGGCGCAACCTCGTAATGGGTTGTACCTCAAGCGGTACTATGCGTAATGGTAACCTGTATGCTTTTGTTATGTTTTTGTTTTCGCTAAAGTGTTTATTTTGGTCAAGTAATCCACTTTTTACATTTGTTGCAGATGTCAAACCTATTGGAGTCATGTGTTGGATATGCCGACGGAGCGAGTCGTAGTTCACGGAATCTATCTTCCGCAGCCTGGGCTATTTTTGATCCAAGCGGCGAGTTAGTAAGTTTCAGAGGGGTATGTATTGGTCGATCAACAAATAACATCGCTGAATATAGTGCGTTGATAGAACTTCTCTCTGATGCCATCACACATGGTATACGCCGACTAATTGTCAGGCTAGACTCACAACTCATAATACTACAACTCATGGGTATATATTCCGTCTGAAACCCAGCTATTTATCGCATGTTCCTAAGGGTTAAGATTTTAGAAAGACAATTTGATTTTATTCAATATCAACACATTTCCAGAAACTTAAACACATTAACTGACTCATTAGCAAATTATGTGTTAGATAGACATTTGCAACATTTATAAAAGAAAACACACCATTTTGCATTTGGATCATGTAACTTAACCAAAATAAAACTCCGAAGATCAAAAATATATATAACTGTTTATGGTTTACACATAATGTTCTGTAACCAAGACAAAATCGGCCAAATGACCAAAAAACTCAAAATGCTAGGGGTCACCCTAGTCTAATGATGCTCGTGATAGCAAGTCACAGCCTGTGCGATCATACGTAAGAGACGAGTCCATCGTCTTGGCACACCAGTAGTATGCCACTATAACCTCAAAGGTAGCTCATCAGTCCTCACATCTGGAATACCAAGAGTGAGGCCCTCAACCTGCTCCTATAATGCTGTGAGAGTCTCGGCCACATCGAGGTCACGAAGGATAGCCCTTCCGACGGCCTCTCCTATTGGGGCAGCAGCTGGTACTCTCAGGCGAACTACTGGACGAACAGGACCAACATCTGCATGTACACATGAGTTTGATTAAAGTCTTGATAGAATAAAGCACAAGGACATTATAAATGAAAAACGATAAACAGGAATATGGTCAAAGATTTTACCAATGGCGCCCCACTATTCGCCATCCGGCAGTACTAAATCTGGATCACCCCGGAAGTCCATACCCGCATATGGATACTCGGAATAAACCATCTCCTGACGATCAAACCACCTGAAGAAGGTATCAGAAAATGAAATCTGAGACTGACCAGCATGCCTAGACATATGGTCAACCCATCTCTGCATACGTGGTTCAGTAGGTGAAGGTAAATCGAGTGCAATATACTGTGGCTGCATCAGTGGTATCTTCTCCAAGGCAAAGGCGGTCAAAATAGAACCATACCCAAAGTTCTTCAACCTCCCGCTCTTTATCTTGGTCAATTGTTCTTTCATCACAAGAAGTACTGCGTCACACCAGTTGAACACCTTCGGTTGGAGGCATTCCAAGGCATACTGCATATAAGATCGGTTGGCTACATGAAGAGTCGCACCACCGGCCATCCTACCAAAAGTAAACAGAATAGTCCTGAGGGACCTGTCAGTGACATCACGGATGATGATATTGTCGTCTTTACTCGGCTGAGATCCCTCTCTACAGTACCGGCGAACATAATCTCTCATGGAGTCACCTCCTCGGGCCAAACCTGATAAAGAGATGGGGGCACCCCGCCTCGATAAGCCAGTCAAGAAATAGATGTCTACTACAGTCAAGGGGATAGATTTTCCCCTGATCTGGAAAACCTAGTTGGTAGGATCCCAAGCATCGAGCAAATACTGCAGTAAGTTGATCTGCTGTCTCATGCTAGAAATGCGGAAAAACTTCAGCAAGCCACAGTTCCGCAGTGCGTTTACTGTAACCGGATCATGTAGGGCAAGCATGTCCTCTTCTTCATGCTCACGTTCTCGCCATGTAATGGTCATCTTACTCCAAAGATTTCTTAAAAACAAACAAGAGAAGAGTTAGATCCTGATTTTGGTAAGAAACAGGCAAAATTTCCATCAAAAATTGTGCACAGAATTCCTTCTCTGTGCCCATCGCACCTATAGTAGTGTTCTGGCTGCGTTGCATGTCAGATAGCCTTTAGACAAGACAACATTCAACGCACCTTTCGATACACAGAGGGTGCGCTGAAGGCAGAACGAGTTTTTTAAACCCCAGAGGCTCAGAAAAACTAGGAATCAAGCTCAGAATGTAAAATGGAAACCATGAAATGGAAGAGCTCAGGTTTAGCTCCTACCTGGTCCAGACGGCGCCGAGAATCGTCCACAGAATCACCTGAAATCAGCTGATGAAAATCAAAGGGGGAAAGCACCTCCAAAGCTCCAACAAACCAAAGTTCAAATGAAATGGTAAAATGAGAGGTAAAAACACTTTTTCATTACTTTTTACGTAGTTCAAAGTAAAATATTAGTATTCTAACTCGTTTTCAAGCATATATTGTTCATTTCTGACTAGTTTGATGAAGCATTTGAAAATACAGTACAATCTTTGAAAGAACAAAGCTATTTATGGTAAAATCAAAAAAAGGACCATTGAATCGAGCAGTTTTAGCACATAGTTCAAGCTCGTTTAAAAATAAACATAAGACATGAGCAAATGTTTCCCCCCGTGTTTAAGCTCGTTAAAAAATGAACTATTCCCCGGTAAATAACCATCGTGAATGTAGTACTTCAGCCGTTAAAGCCTTGGTCGTGTTTGCACCATCACCTCCACTTTTTCATTGGCCGATCATTCACCTCCATTTGATTGTTTACCCATTTTGAAGAACAGCTGCGAAGAGTGATTTCACTAGCCATCCTTGTGACATTGCCGTGACAGGAAAATTCCAAACCTTACCTAGAATCAGCTGCTACCCGTTTTATCACTCGTTCCTCAAAAGACGAGTCTCATTTAAGCTCTTTTCAACTGACTCGTAAAATATGAAAAGATTTCCGAGCCATTGGCCTCTCCAGCTCGTTAAAGGGACAGGAAGTGCTATCCCTCCTCTAGATTTTAATCTTTTTGGACCTGAGGGATTATTACACAAAAAGATCGAGCGCTTGTTTTGTTCAGCTCGTTAAAAGTATCGAAAATTCATCCCTTCTGTATTGTTTTATACTTTTTCGGACTTAAGGGATTAGATGACGAAAAAGGAATTTTGGAGTTACCTTTACGTTCCTTTTCAGACTCTCTAAAATTGAAAAGCACTGAGTTATCTTTGTCGTTAAACTCGTTAAAAAGATTAATAGCGACAAACTTGTCTATAGACGAGAACGAGTTTCACTATCGCTAGGCTCGTTAAAACATAGCGATGGGTTTGCCCGAAGGGAAAATTATAGAACAAGCATATGTTATCCTCCTCAAGCTTGACAAAAATAAAGAGGTACTGGTCAGCAATGACTAGGGAAAATTGGGAAGAAAACTCAAAGAAACTTTGTTGGTAGCAAGTCGCTCTTGAACATGACACTTCCACTCCGTGTCCGAGTCAGGTTGGGTTGTTACATTCACCGGTCACATCACCATGGTCACGCCATACCATCCACATTTGGGGTTAATGCTACCAATCCATCACATCAATGTCGCCGATATGTTCAAGAGAAGTCATTCAGAGAGTCCACCTGTGTCTCACCCACTACCATACATTATACTCCATCCTTTCATGACCGCCACCCTGAACCTTGTATCACCAGATCATTTTCACCTCCATTAAAATCATTTGCTCCGTTCCGTGTCACTGATGTGGGATTCATTAAGGCCCTCCTGTGACAGATCACTTCTTGTCGACATCAGCTCATTATCCAAGAAGTTGATCTAGGAACACCCCATTCAGTACTTTGAAGCTTGCATGCCTCAATGGCAAGTTTCTCACTTCCGGCGATAGGTTTACATCAATGGCCTTCGACCGAAAGATTTTGCGTGGTGTTCGACGCCAAGTCCTTTATTCACACCACGTGAATTGTACTGCAGTACCTTGAGGGTCATTATCATTATCGATGATTCCTCTCGCGGTTGTTAATAGTTTACATCATCGACTAGTAATCAAGCGATGTCTTTCCATGTTCGACTTCAAAACATTTCTCACATGGATCGACTTGTACTTCGAGTGAAGATCGGACGAGATTGAAGACCCCGAATCTAGTTTCATCCATCCGGGCTGCGATATATATTCAGGGAAATAAAGACATTAAATGTACATCATTGCTGCACAGATAATCATCCACTCAAAAGGATGATGGCTCTATCAGAATCATCAGTCTACACTCAAATGATTGTCTGTCCTATGTACATGAAAATGAATTTATAAAGCTGAGCATGGGAATGCCCGCCTCAGCTAGATCATGAAAATAGTATGAAGATAATGTATTGTATTGTATCTTATTACAGGTCTCCTCCCAACATTGAAAGAACTTCGGATCCTCATAATAAAGCATTTCACCCGACACTAAAAGATTAACGGCCTCATACTTTAGGGGCCAACTGTTATAGACATTTTTGGGCCCTACAACCCCAAGCATGAAATTTCCATAAACCAAGGGCTCTTAAGTCCCTAAAAGTGTTGTTCTAACCCCTAAAGGAACAAGGTCAACAGATTACAGCTCCTCCCAGAAGTTCTCCATGAGAAACTGCTCAGAATTGGTCAAAACAGGATCATTGCAGCTGCTCCACTGGCTAAGTGCGTTGCATCTCACCTAAATACATTGTGAGGGTGCGTTGCATTTCAAAAGTCCCTTCTGTGGGGTGCAATGGGCGAGAAATGACAAATGGCAGTGTCATTCCGCGAGGTGGAGAGGCAATGGAATCTTCCAGAATCTTCTCCTGTGACACTTGCCTCACTGAATTCGACTAAGGATGAGTAAGAGGCCCTCAGTCTCCAAGTGGAAACAATAACTATCAGAGAGAAGACACTAATCAAATCACAAGCTGACTCATCCCCCTTACAGATATCTATATATGGATCCCTCATCCCAGAGATCCAGAGGCTGGAATTTTGCATATTGTAAGGAATTGGTGTTGGTTTTCTGAGACAAACATCAGATTGTTGGGTGATCTAAGCTTTGTTTGAGGTGAAGAGGGGCTTCTTTGCTGGGAGGTTGATGTTGGGTCAGAACAACCGGTTGTAACTCCTCTTGGCTCTTTTCTTGTTTATCAATAAAAGCTATTTGAGTTTTCCTCCATGCTTTTGTGTCATTGATGCTTGTTACATTTGTATGGTCAATTTACATCTAACCCTAGATTGTTTATGATTATAGATCCATGTCTTTGTATAGTGCCATGCTTCTGTGATCTTACAGGTACTTTGTGAAGCTAGGCATGCAAGGGAGCAGGTAGCTGAGGACTATCAAAGAAGAGAGGGGTCAAATCAGGAGATTGGCGCAAGACAGAGGTTGGTCTTTCTGTTCCTCTCTATCTATAATTCATAAAGGAAAAACAAAAGTAGCTTTTCTCTGTTTGTTTCTAAGGCAGATGTCACACCTTAGTGGGATAGAGCAGTTCTAAATAGACACTTTTCCTTGTAACAGCATGTGCGGGAGTGTGAGGTCTACCAGAGGAACAAGGGGGAGTTGACCCATCCCATTGGGTTACTATAGCCACTTCCCATTCATAAGGGGAAGTAGGAGGGAATTTTGATGGACTTCATCACAGGACTTCCTATGGTGCAGGGTCATCACTGTATATATGTAGTAGTGGACCAATTGATGAAGTATGCCCACTTCTAAGCTATCACCACTAGGTACACTGCTTTTCAAGTTGCGGATCTATTATTCAAAGAGATTATCAGGTTGCATCATCTCCCCAAGACCATAGTCAGTGACAGGGACAGTTGCTGCATGGTGGCATTTTGGCAACATCTCTTCAGGTTGGTGGGCACAAAACTCTCTCCTAGTACCAGCTACCACTCTCAAATATATGGCTAGACAGATATAGTTAATAAGTGGTTGGAGGAATACTTGCAGAACTATGTGACAGGGAAGCAGCAAGCTTGGATGAGATGGTTGCACCTGTTATCACTCAGAAGTCTTCCATAGAAGTTATAAAAGAAGGAATAATCTGAGGTAACCACAAACCTAATCTTTTAGACTCAGGTTCTAGCCAACCTAAGTCCAGAGAGGGCTCTCTCTTTATAATTTAGCCTTTTTTTGGATAGGATTTCAGGCTAGTTCTTAGTGCTCATGATGTTTTGGTTTGATTGGGTGGTGGACTTAAGAAAACAGATGGGCAGAACAAGTATTCAGGCCATTGGGCTATGGAGTCAATCAAAGAGTGGCTTAACTGGATTAGATCAATTACTAAAGGAAGAGTTCACAGGGCAGGCTAGCACAACAAAAAGCAAATCTGCAGGTTCAAATGGATGAGGTAGTCCTAACCAGGGTAAAAGGGAAATGAAGAATCCTTAAACCAGGATCAAGATGAAGAACAGAAGGAGATCAGTAGCAAAGGGAAACTAAGAATCCTTTACTATGGACCTAAGGGGGGAAACTACAGAAGTAAGGGAGCAATTAAGAATTCCCAGACCAAGATAGTTTAGCAGAAAACAATGAGAAAGTAAACAGTCAAAACAGAGAGCATTTAAGCTAATTCTGAGATATCATTCCTTGTTTACTATTCAGATTTCATAGAGAAAACATGTGAATATTTATAACATGACGAGAAAATAATAATTAAACATGAAGAGATAATACTTATTTGGTTCCAACTGTGCACAAGAATCCAGTGAAATGTCTTTAACTTTATTTCATGATCCAGCAAAACCAGTCTAGTCTTGAATACAATAGCTCCTTAGATTGATATAAAATGTCTACAGAAATGTATTTTAATCCACCCTAATTACTTCAATTTGTGAAGTATTTATACAAAAAATGTTACAAAATATCTCATAACAATATGAGAATTATTCTAGGAAATCGAAAATATCTTCAAGCATGAAGATAGAGACAGATGGAGAACTGTCTTCTTGTTGTCCCTTTTATTGTGACTGTGCTAGCTATTGTAATTTGGATTTGGCTCTTTCAGTTGCTTGATACCTATGTGCTAGAATCACTTTATGTCTTCAATCTACTAATACTATTTACCTGCTACACTTTAACTCTGTTTTACCTGTTTTACCTGGTTGCCATATAAATTTACTACAATAATTTCATCTTTAAAATTTTTCTATATATCTCATCAGCTTCAGTATACTTGGAAAAATTTGGCCTATTGATGAACAAATTCTTTACCTCATGCTCTAGGAAAAACAGATTTTCCAGATTATCATATAATACCTTTCCCGTGGGCAGAGCTTTTACCCCTGAAGTACTAGCTTGGCTGTTGGCCAACTTGTTTAGTCTTTCAACATAATCATCTTGGGTCATAAGCTTGTCATGTATTACCATAGGACCGAGGAGTCCTTTTTCCCTTAAAATACCAAACTTTGTCATAAATCTATCAATATCAGCTTGGATGCTTTGGCATTTTTTCTCAAGATTGAGCATAAGGTTCCTCTTGGTAAGAATCTTCTTGATTTCTATGATGGTCCCTGTTCTATCTTCTATGCCCAGTTCATCCAGCTGATACCTGTTCTTACTATTCAAGAATGCTATCAATTGGTTGGCCTCTTCAGGCTTGTCTCCCAACTCTTCCATTGTCTTGTGAATTGCTTCTGTGGCCACTTTTACCAGTTCAGTTTGCTCAAAAATTACTTGAATAGATGGCCAAACATCATTGACAGAGTCAATGATGTTGGCCCAAAGCATTTCCTTTATATCTCCTAGTGGCTGTTGCAATGTCAAGTCCTTTTCAAGGACTTTTATCCTTTCTCCCATTCTTTGATTCTTCTGAGCTTCTTCCTTCTGTTGTATTTGTGCAAGTTTGCAATCAGTTTCCAAACTTGACACTTTTTCTCTAAGATTTTTGAGCTCAGTAGCCTGGATGGTCATTTCCTCCATGGCTTTTACCAATTCAGCTGTCTTTTCTATGGATGTCCCTACGCTTGTAGATGTACCTGTGACTAGCATAGTTGTAGTTGGTGGAACTGTTGGTGCTAAGGAAGCAGCCAATGTGGAGGGCACTGTTGTAGAGACTGTAGGAATGACAGTCTGAGGAGTGGTGGCCAACTCACTCTGTCTAGACTGTATCAAGTTATCCAGCTCTTTCTCTATTTCTTTTAGTTGATCATTCAGCTTAAGGACTAAGTCCATAAGCTCTTCCTCCTTCCGAGTTTCCAATACTTCAGTTGTTTGTGGATGATGTAGAGGAGGAATTTTGAGCTGCTTTTTCAATGCAACTATGTCATCATTTTTCTTTTTGATTAGCTTTTCTGCAGCCTTTACATCCTTGGGATCATGCCCCAGCTCTATGATTAAGTCCTCTAAGGACTTTATCCTGGTATCCTTGGCCTGTGAAGAGGCCTTCTCTAATTGGAATTGCGTTGATATATTATTCAACGAATTTTGGAGTTGATGTGCTGCAATGGCCTTGCTGGTCAAGGTGGAATAGACCATTTCCCCGGTTTGCTTGTGTAATTCTATTTGGTCGATAGGATGGATATCCTTTGCCAATATACCTCAAAATTGGTCTTCAAGTAATCTGCTATAGACCTAGGCTGTTGTGTGGTAGGCTTCATGAAAGTCATCTGCATCTTACCTTCTTTTACATCAAAGGCTGACATTAGCCTTGTTTGATTAGTAGGAGCCATTTTAAGGTATTGTGCATAGCTTTGGGCCTTCAATCTTTCATTTCTGGCCTTTATTTCTTTGTATTTCTCTCTAATGTCTTGGTTTTGGCCAGTTGGAGCCCTGAATGAGGATACTTCCACGCTCTATTGTCTCTCCAACATTTGAGCCTGTGAAGTGGAAGGTTCTTGTGTACCTCCAGAGGGAGTGGTCTGCCTGCTTTCTGCTCTTTCTGTACCTGTAGTTCCAGTTGTTTCCTCTGTGAACTCTTGTTCTGAAAAAGGATTTAACCTTTGCCTCTTGACATAATTCTATGCAATAGGTCTGCTAGAAGGAGTGGCCTCCTCTCTATCTCTTTTGGGATTCTTCTCCTCATTTAGAGGAGTTTGTACAATAGGAGGATTACTCATGATGTGTTATGGCTGAGCCAGCTCTTCTGATATGTCTGGCTACTCTGATTCTTCTTGCTCTTGAGGTCCTTCTTCTGCTAGTTGCTCACTGTGTTCCTGTGTTTCCCTTTGGGATTGGGATTCTCCTGGCACCTGTACAAAGGAATCTTCATCAAGTCTTCTTTCTAAATCAATCAACACATTATTGACAACAACTTTTGTGCTATCTCGATCTACTAAAGTGTTCTCCACCCATTCTAGTTGATTTGCATATTGTTCTATTTCAGGAATTCTGTGGTGGACATAAGGAGATAATTTGTTCTTTTGTCTTCTATTGCAGATGAAATCTAAAGGGTCATATCTCCATATAAAACTTTGTTTCAGTTTTAGCCTTTGAAGGATTTCTTCTACTTCCTTTCCTGCTTCCCTACTATTGCATATAAAGGGGCCAAGCTGGTCTTTTATTCTGAGTTGAGCTTTCTTCTTGGCCTTCACAAAATGCACCTCATCTGAATTAATCATTTTCTTGTAGTACTCCAGAGCAAACAATCTCATGGGGAGGTATCTTGGCAGTTTGTAGGGTGCTAACTCACAACCATATATTCTAATTTCAATGTGATTTTGGTACAAGTACCAATCTCCCACTCTATATTGTTTGGACAACTGTAGGACCCTCCTGATATCTGCACTGATTCTGGGGGGAGGACTTCCTAACAACATAGTTGCCACTGGGTGCACAAAGAGATCTATGAAATCTGTATAAGTATATGGAGAGTCATATTGGTGGATTAATGAAGTCCAGAAGACTATTGATCTAGGGTTGCCTCTGGTATCAAGCTTTTGGAGTGTGAATGGGAATTTATCAACTTGATAGTACAGGAAAAGATGATATAAAACTGATGAATATTTGAATACTCTTTCATTGTCCATCCTCATGAATTGATCATGCATCTTATCTGCAATGAACTTAGCATAGTCAAACATGATGGCAGGGGGTTGTCTAGGAGTGTAAATGGACATAAAGGCTATAATAATCTCATCAACAAATTCACTTGTAGTCTGGCCTAACACACTGGATATCATTTCTATGATGTCTCGGCCAAGATCAGAGAATATGGTCCACATGTATGGGGGAGGGTCCTTTGGAATGTATTGCTCTTCCCTAATGAAGGCCTGGAATAACTGAGCAAGTTTGATGGAGGTGAGTGTAGGGAATCTGTTAAGCAGGTCTCCAACAGAAAGGGGGGTCAGGTTTTGGCCTGGTTGCAACTGCAGCATTTCATTTATGGATTCAACAGTGATGGTAAATAATACAGAATGGTCAAGAGTCATCACTGCTCTTTGGCTGGGACTATAGTTCATATCGCAATTGTGGACAATCTTAGGGAAGATATGAACTCTAGGGAATTGGTACTTCGGCAAACCTGATTCCCAAAGACCTAATTTGTCTGCATGGTTCAAGTACTGGTCTTTGTACCTGCAGTAAAGCTTCAATGGGGATTCTTGTACAAAGGTATCTTTGATTTGAACGTCTTTATCTACCAAAGGGAGATGGTCTAAGTCCCTGTGGGGAGTAGAAATTGGTAGGACATTCAATGTAACTAGAGCAGCCATACTTGGTTTTTGTGGATTCAAGGACGGGGGTGAAAGGTTTTCAGTCAAATTGGGGGCAAATTGGTTTAATTCATAATGGTTTGGAGTTGCTTGGCAATTGTTTTACTTAATTACTTAATAGCTTAAAGAAATTGAGTAAAGGTTTGGGAATCAAACAGGGTTTCTCAATGATTTTGGGTAAATACCTGGTTTCAGCTCTGAACGGATTGATGGGCGACTGTGCACAGTTTGCAGGAAGCGTACGTGACTGAAGGGTGGTCTGGAAGTTCAGCAACTTCAGCAAGTTGGCAGTTGGACGTGGGTTGACGATTGCACGTACTCTGGTGTTTGCATGGAGTCTAAGCGGTTTTTTCACGATAAAACTAAAAATAATGAGTTTTTTAGTTTTATTTGCAAAGTCAACTGTTTTGGCGGGTACATGGAGAAAGGTACAATTGGCGTTAAGTAGGGGATGAGACGTTTTGTTGTCTAGCAGGAGGCGATAAGCAGGTTTATTTCGCACAGCTTTTGGGTTGGAGTGGTTTCGGGGGGAGGCCGCCCGATGCCACTCATCGGGTGCCACGTAGCAGCAGGGTGAATAGTGAAACCACCCATATCGGGCGGGTAAAGGTCAGCCTTCGGAGGCTACCCGATATGATCGTCAACCGTCGGATCAAATGGGACTAATTGTACGGTGATCGGGGCGGGGATTTGACATGAAGTTTAATGGAGGGGCTTGCCAAAGGTTTAAGCATGGCGGGATTAATTAATCACGGATTATGGTGGATTAAGGGCGTCGGGGGTGATTTCATTGGCGGAGATAGATTATTAATTAACCACAGATTGATTAATTAATCTCTTTTATTAGACGGAGGGTTTTGGTTATTAATTAGTTGTTGATCGACTAATTAACCCTTTTAATCATTCACGATACTAATAAAGTTTATGTTTCAAACTTCGGGGCGGGATATTAATATAGGGGTTTTATTTATAATTATATACGGGAAGGGTTATATTTCTTTTTCGGGATTTTAATATATAAAGTTAAAGTTAATATGAATTGAAAGTGGAAAATAACTTAGCGCCAAGTCAAATGTGTATTTATAATTTATTTGCTTTTATAAACACATTATAACCTAGGCTTAGTGTTATTTTTATGGGTTTCTTCGGAAAAAGGGTTTGCTTGGGGGGTGATCACTTTTCTAAGGTTTTATCCTTAGGGAAAAGGGGTTTATTAGGGAAAATGAGTGAATTATGGAGGGGGTGAATGCTTATGAGGGGAATTTTAGTACTTCGGACCTATAAGTTATTGGGTCGAGGGTCCGCTCCCTCCAGAAGTCAAAGAAATGCTCTGAACCCCTTTAACTTAAGATTTTAGGTACTTTAAGACTTTCCTTGGAAATTAGTTAAGTGAAAAATGTAATGAATGAGGGAGGTTAATCAATTGACTTTATGTACTTTGATAAATGCTCAATTTTCATCCATACTTTAGAAATTTGATGATGAAGGTAAATGATATGATCTTATCTAATCAATCATCACAATTCTGCAACCATTCAACTACTTACCCATCTACTCATCCTACCATTTTTTCTTCTCTTTATTAGGGTGCACTTAAGCTGGCAAACCCTTATCAAAACATTTTCTTTTCTTTTACAAAAGTAATCTATCTAAGTCTAACCTTATTACATCCAAGGGCTCAAATTAAACAGTTGAGCTCCTTTTATTTACTCTACCTATCTACTTATCTGCCAAGATTAAACAGTTTGGTCAGATTTTATTCTCTATCTATAAACATGAAATTCAAAACATGGAATAACCAAGATTAAACTGTTTGATTACCATGGATTGTGGCATGAATAACAAGTTGCACACAATCATTATTATGTAGAAAAGTAAATGGTAGTGGCATTTTGACTTGCACACTTTCATGGTCTTTTTTCTTTCTTAGGGTTCATTTTTTCATCTTTTTTGACCTTTTTTATTCTTTTTGTCCTTTGATTTTTCTTTTAAGACATACCCTCTTTACATTTTTTAATTTTCTTTGAATTTTTGAATATGGAAAACATTTGCAGGAAGCAAAGGTATGTACATATTATAGATTTGACCTCAGCTATTCAAAAATTATGACTCCTATTGGTATAGGAACATAACATCACCTATGGGAGTATTTCTATAATACTACCTACCATATGTCTATTGGTATGTCACCTTTCTATGCTTTATATGGATATGATGCTTTATCCTTTGTTGACCTTGTTTTTGGAGACAATAGGACCCCAACGGTAAAATATTGGATACAGGATAGCCAAGAAACCCTTAAGGCTCTCAAAGACAATTTGCAAACAACCCAAAATCAGCAAAAATATTATGCAAATAGGCACAGGGTTGAGACACATTTTGAGGTGGGAGACTTGGTCTTCTTACATCTCCAACCATACAGACAGTTCACGCTAAAGCAGAAGGGGACCGAGAAGCTACAACCACATTTAAATGGGCCCAACAAGGTGATCAAGAGGATTGATGAGGTGACATATGAGTTGGAGCTTCCACCTGGAATCAAGGTACACAATGTCTTTCATGTTTCATGCCTTAAGAAGGTATTGGGACAACACGTGACAACAGTTACTGAGCTACCCCTATTCAATGATGAGGTTCTTGAGCATGAGGCTATTTTGGAGACCAGGGAGAGGAGATTGAGGAGAAATACTATCAGATAGTATTTGGTGTGGTGGAGGAATTTTCCAAATGAGTGTGCCACATGGGAGGGTGAGCATATTCTACAACACCCCGCATTACAATTGCTTGGGGACAATCAACATTTGGGAGGGGAGGATTGTGATGTCCCCTCTACTTAAATTCACCTAGCAGCTACACCAATTTTGCAATTTTGTCTAAGTTATATTAATTTTGGCTCAACTTAGGATAAGTGGGTGGAAAAGGGAGAATTACTTCATTTTGTGGGAGAAAGCATAGCCAAACATTAGAAAAAGGGAAAGATTAAAATGCTAGTGGGAAGTGGGGGCCACCCAAAGGGGAATTCACACCCCTTAAGCTAGTACACATTTGTGGGAGGAGAAGAAAAGGGAGGCAAAGCGAATTGGAGGAGAGAGAAGGAAGGTGGGGCCAACAAGTATGAGGAGAGAGCCTCCATTTGGGACTTTTTGATCATTTTTACATTGTCCCTATTGTTCTCTTGAGTTGTTCAGCCAAGACTACATAATGCTGCTTAGCACACGAGGTTTTCATGCGAAAATCTCACCCTACCTTCAGTGGACTTCGAGTGCCAGCCCTAGGAGGTAATCTACACTACATTGGGGAGTTTTTCCAGGAGATTTTTGAGGTGTTTTCGTGGAGTTTCCTCAGCAGACTAGGTGCAAGAGGAGAATTTGCACTCCTTGGGGGAGCTAGTTGTGGAGCAAATATTTTGTCAGGCTTTCAAGGAGAGATTTGGACTATTATTTGCTAGAGATTTGGAGTACTAGCCAGGTTGATTTCTGTGGGGATTAGTGATATTAGCACATTTCTAGGGACTACGCAGAGACATTTCTTGATCAGTTTGTGGGAGCTAGGAGGATAGGCATTTGGGTATGATATGAGTGGGGATTTTGCAAAGGCATCCAGAGGAGTGTTTGATTGGATTTTGCTAACATTTTGGAGGGCTTTCTCGTATTATTCCATGCAATTCATGTAGCTAGAGTCTCTGGGCAACTCGCACCACTTTGTGGGTTTTCGGGAGTCTAGTCAAGTGGCCAAATCCTTTTTGGGTTTGGTGGAGCAGGTTGAGATAGGGGGTTTGTAGGAGTTTCAGTTATTTTGGATCTGTTTGAAGCATTGCACAACCATTTTTACTCAGCCAACAGTAAAGATTTATTGGGCCAACACATGAACTCAAAGGGAGCTTGTACTTACACTTGGCCAGACATACTACACCTGCGTTTTTTACCAACTTGCAGTAACAAGCCTAGGGTCCTCATTTTATACATTGTACTCTCATATTTTGTTAATAAAATAGCTTAGCACATATTATGCTATATTTTGTACTTTAGTTCGGGTTTATTTTAAGTGCATGGCATGTGTGTTGTGGTTTATCATTATATTTTCATAATCAAAATATTGCAGTACAAGAGGCCAAGTTGTTGATCATCACACATAGGATACAAAAGAGATGCAATCTACAAGTAAGTTTTTGTTTTGTTATTATTGTAGAACAAATAGGTCATTTATCTTCAAGCTCCTCAATTGCAAGCTCTGATGAAATAAAGAGTCGTGCATATAATAGTAGTGAAGAAGGAACTACTTTGATAACAATAACATATATAAACGATGTTCAAGAAGTCGATGGGTCCACCTCTAGTAGAGAGGTAGATAGGACATCTAATGTGTCAGCAGAAGAATCCCTAGAGTCAGCAAGGGAACAAGTTCTTGAACAAATTATGAGTGAAATAGACATTAGTAGTGAATTTAATAGTTCCTCTATTGAGTTGGAATATATTGAAGAAAATATTTATTTAAGAAGGAAACTCATATCAACCCTTGAGGAGATCAAGAATATTAGAGCCATAAATCTACAGGTGAAAAAGGGAATAGTATATTAAAAGGGTAGACATTGAATCTTCAGAAGCATGCAAAGAATTCTAATGTTTTGGAAAAAAATTGAGGCAGACAAATCCCCCCTCAAGACAAGAAAAGTTCATTTAGTGGAAGTGACTCAACAATAGCATCAAAGGGATCCATCAACTTTTTTAAAGAAGTACCTAACAATATTGCAGTAGCAAAGAAGAGAACACAACCACAAAAAGACAAATAGACTTCCAGAAATAAAGACATAGGTATGTACCCCCTCATATATTTTTGTTTTGGTAATGCATGGTGCTTTTCCTCTAAGTGTCCAGAGAAGAAAAAGAAGTTGTAACAGCATAGGTGGAACTCACTATTTCAGCAACAACCATGAGTTGCTAAGAGAAATTTGAATTGCCATGCACATAGAGCCTTTTCCCTTTAAAAGAAAAATTATCAAAGGCATAATAGATCCAAAGAAGTGCCTAATGGATATGATAGTAGAGGATACAGTAAGAATAATTCCTTTGCCCCCTTCTTGAATAATCGTGAATGCTGCAGGTGTGGAACTTATGAGCATAAAGAAACTATGTGTAAACTTGGAAATAATTCACCTCCTTTCCAAAACAAGTCAAACAGAGGTATGGATCAAGCGGAGAGCCAGCAAGGACAATTGTGTAGGAGTTATTACAGCAATAATAAGAGAGGTAAGTTGAATGGTGCATGGAGGCAACAGATACCAGTGTTTGGCTTCAAGATTATTAGCAGAGAATTAGCATATTAGAGCCTAAAATCACTATGGTTGATCTCTATTATATAAGTTGCAACAAACAGAGACTCCAATTAGTAAAAATGAGCAACAACTCTTCTATTTATTCATTGCAGAAAGCAAGCATAGACAATGAGAAAGAAGAGCGACTGTTAATTTGCAGATTGAATTTAATTGGTGCTAACAAGAGGAATGGTTAGTGGTACGTATGCTCAAACTATGGTAGAAAGTCACTTAATCAGCAAAGAGTACCAGATCAATGCAAGCAATTATCTCATGGTGTTGACCAAGTAAAAACTCAACATACTCAAGTGTGGAAGAAAAATGGAGACAATCTACTCAAGGGGAGTAGATCCCTTGTTCCTCTTCGCTAAAAAGAAGGTTGGATTCAATAGAAGCCAAAAAGGATAAATGCACGGAGCATAAAAGAACATGCCAAGTAATGCATCTGAAGGTTAAGGGAAGTATGCCCCTTTTGTTTTCCCTTAGTTTATAAAATTGTTGAAGGAGACTAGTGTTGTTGAGAATTATAGTTGATTGTAAAGGACTCAAGTAGTATGTCTTTTGGCTAACTCAATGATGTTGTCAAATCAGATTGTTAGTCTGAGTATATATAGTTATGATAGAACATAGATGATTTGCTTACTACCAAAGTATCCTTTTCTTGTGCAAGTATGTTTACATAGTCCTAATGAAACCTCAGAGGGAGTGTACTCAATTTAAAACTTGGGTATTAGACTACTCTATTAACAATTGGTATCATAAATTGGTATCAGTTGTTTGCTACAAATTAATGTTGCTTGAATGATCAGAGTTTATGTTGTGTATATGATGAATGGTATGATTGTTGTGATGGTTCTAGACCATTACATTAGTAACTGGTATCAAACATCATATTTGTGGTGAAAAGAGCATGATTACAAGGGGAGAATACTCAGTTAATAATTGCTCAATAACTGGTAATAGTGGTATCAATTAAAAAATTGGTATCATTGGTCTCAAAGGTATTAACACTTGGTATCAAGTATTAACAATTGGTATTAACTATCATTACAGCTTTGTCAAAGTGTGGTATCCGTATTGTTAGTAGGAGATTGTCAATCCACATGTTGTCAAAAGAGTCTTGATTTATATTATGAAAATGTTTATGTTGAGTCAAATTAAGGAGGTGAGTATGTTGCCATTAGAAGTCTATCAAGTAGAGTATATGTTGAGCTATTAGGCTAAGCATGCATTGGTGAGAGTCCCTTTATGTTTTTCATATAAGCACTTCTAATTGTTGTACTTTCTTGTTCATCAGTTGGCAAGTTGATGGTGTTAGTCATGCATAGGATAGATTGTTGTTGTTGTTAGAGGTTAGATGTATGTGTCTAGGAAGAGGCACTATTATGAACGTAAGCCTAGTTGAGACTTAGACCAATCAACATGATTTTTCTCATGGATCAGTTGTACACGAATGAGTTTCTTTAACAAGAGGTCCCTCTTGACTAATTGAGGAGGAGATTGGGAGTAATTACTCCTCTCCTTTCAACTCAATCGTCTCCACAGGACAGAAAGGAATTTTCTTAGATCAAATCAGAGATACCTGAAGTGTTCAGCATAAGAAGCACTTGACAGGTCCATAGGATCAGCCAGATAGGGGGAGAATGGTGGTATCTTTGCCATTAATGTCAAAGGGGAATAAGTACCTCAAACAAAACAAAGGGGGAGGAGAAGACCTAAACCAAAACAAAAAAAGGGAGAAGTAAACAAAGGAGAACTGCATCATAGGGGAAGAGGCATCCACAAATAAGAAGAGAAGAGAAGAAAAGTACAGTTGTCTTTGCTTGATTATTGGTGACATTGTTTCGTTTTCTTATGGTGTTGAAATCAATGCCAAAGGGGGAGATTGTTAGAATATGTTGTCAAACGAGGTGTTCATTGATGTCAAGTATTGATATGTTGTCACTGTCAAAGGTGTTGTTGGTATAAGGAGGATGTTGGACAAGTATTGACAAAGGTGTTGTCATTAGGTCATTGATGTCATAGGTGTCAATGGTGTTGTATCTAGATCAAAGGTAATGAAATGGAAAAAGTAGAGAAGATTGCAAGAAGAATGAAGATCAACACATGTATGGAAAAGGCAAATAATTGTTAAGGTGCATATACTTTGAAGCCATTTTTAGTGTAGCATATCAACTCAAGAGGACTTGGAACCCACTCAAATGGATAGATATCTGAAAGATCCTTCCATTGGTATATAAAAGTATGATAAAGGCCTCTCGGATCACAAGTTATTGTCGATCAAAGTCAGGTACCCCCAAAAGTCAAATTGCATAGTTAAAGTTGGAAAAAGGATCAACTTGGTGATAGTTTGGTAGTCAGGTAGAGTTGGCAAAGCTGTTAAACCAAAGGTCTAAGTGGATGTGGCCTGACAAAGTAGCGAGATGAGTGTTCCTTATCCAAGTAGCAGTTCAACATCCACACAATGTCGATGGACTTACCCCGGATGGTGTGAAGTTGAGAAAAATATTGGAAAGATCGGAAGGAGTCAATAGGCAACAAATACATTTGATTGGTAGATTTCAAGAAGAGGAGGTTCCCATGGGACAACTCACCCCAAGAAGACTTCCCCGGAAGAGCAAAGGTGTAGTGCAGAAGTGAAGGCTCGGGATGACATAGGGTTAGGAGACGTGGAAAAAGTAGAAGGCACTCCAAGAGTAGATGGACGAGACCCTTAAAAATTTTAATAAAGAAATTTGTCGCAAAATCAAAGACCCGAGAATTCCTTTCTCTCTCCTCATTAGTAGACACGTTGAATACTTTTATTGGTTAGAGATGACGTTAGCATGATGTCATATCTAAGGACACATGGCATGTGTTTTCAGCATTTTTAAGTGGTCGGAGAGGCCAAATCTGAGTGACATGTGTCACCACTAAGACCGCACCACATGGTGTCGGTGACGTGAGCATAATGTCACCCTAGAAAGGCTTCCCCAAAATGTTTTAAAAGTGCAGCAAGCGGAGACTCTAAGCTCATTAGGCATCGGGAAGATGTGGCAGTTGTCAGAGATAAATCACCTCGGCTGGTATGTGATTGGTCCAAGAGCGCAGTAGTGGTCCCACAGGGACACATCATCCCAGCCCCAGGACCCCGGAAGGTTTCAAGTTAGCGAAGTAGAGGAAGCTACGGGTTGATTCAGCATCGGGCAATGGTGGTAGTTGACATTGGAGCCAAGTACCAATAGGAAAAGGCCTGAGACATGTCACCCCAAAGGCACTGCCTCGGAAGATTTTGAATTTGTGAAGCAGAGAAACTTTGGGCTGATAATGATCCAAGACATGATGACAGATAGAGAAATGACAGAGGACCAATAAGAATAGAGTGAAAATGAAAATATGCAGACCCATATTGACATATAACCCAAGGAGTGTGTTGGGCCCCTATAATACTAGTGATTACCCCATTACTATTGTAGTTATACCCTTATTTATATTGTTTTGCCCCTGTTGGATCCCTATAATACTAGTGATTGCCCCATTACTATTATAGTTATACCCTTATTTATATTGTTGTGCCCCTATTACCCCCATATTGTTATTTCTGTGCCCCATAGAATCCCTCTATTGTTATTTTTGTGTCTTTATATTATTATTGTTAGGTCGGCTGGATTATATTGTAACTCCTTAGACTCCTATATATAGAAAGGAGGTTTTGTCATTTGTATCATCCAAGAATTGTTCATTTATGTAATGTAAAGGAGGTTGCCCCCTCGAAGAGGCTGAATTCTAAGGCGTGGATCTCTCTTTTCTATCTTTTGTGAGCTGGTTTCATAACATTTGGTATCAGAGCTTTGGATTCTAGGGTTTCGCTGCTCCAAACAGGTCATCGTGGCATTTTCACTATAACTTTTTTTCTGTGAAGTTTCAGAAGTCGCAAAAAAAACCCATTTGAGAAGAATTGGCGTTGGCGCTGAACCTTAGGTCCGAATTTCAGAGCTTTTCGCATGATATTTTCGGAGATATGATCTGAGGAAGTTGGCCTTTTTGCAGACTCCTGAATTACATTCAAAACAGGTGACCTGGGGAAAATCGTCATAACTCTCTCTCTGAGGATCGGATTGAAATTTCGTAAAAAGGTATAGAAAAAGGACGGATTGTAGTTTCTTGTATGTGTGTTTCAGATTCAAAGGTTGAAACAGTGACTCGTGGTATGTCGTACAAGTTTGCTCTACTGAACCAGTCTAAAATCAAGTCACTGTGGGAGATTTCACATAACTCTTCCTTGGAGAATCCAATTTGGCTCAGACTTGTGGCATTGGAAAGAGGACGCAGAAGGCTACTGCAAGTAGCAATTTCAGAACTGGATGATCCGAAATTACAGAGATACATCAGATTCAATATCAGGCTTCTATAAAGTGAAAAAAAGGTGTGTAGTTTTTTTTTAAATTTTTGTGTAAGCTTGGTTTAACGGAATTCAAAGGGCATAGTAAAGCATTATTATCAGTAACTGATGCCCCGAGGAAAGAAAATGCAAACACCTAGTAAGGAACCTGAAAGATCTAGCATGACTCATGAAGAAGAAGAAGAAATGCTACATGATATATCAAAATTACAAGAACAAGTGCAACAAATGTCATGCTCACAAAAGCTAACAGAAGCTAAGATAAGTGGTGTGGAATCTAAGATAAAGGGCATGGAAGCTAAGATGGATGATTCGAAGACAGATTTGAAGAGAGACATGGCAGATTTGAAGACAGATATGGAAGAATTGAAAAAGTTGCTACAAGAAAGGGTCACTAATGGTGAAAAGGTAGTAAAGGAAACTCATGATGAGAACAAAAGAAATGTTAATCATGATACCATAGACGCTAATGTTGGATCGAAGACTCACCATGTTCCAAAAATCGATATGAGGAAGTTTGATGGCAAGGATCCCGCCACATGGATATTACAGATGGAGCAATTCTTCGATCTCAATAATGTGCAAAACACACAAAAGGTACGTATGGCAACTTTATATTTGGAACCAAATCAGTTTGTATGGTATCAATGGCTTTGTTCTCGTAAACAATTTATCACTTGGGCAATTTTTACAGAAGAATTGATAGCACATTATGAGGATACAAAAAGCAACACTTTTTTTAGCCAATTGATAAGTCTCAAACAAAAGGGTTCAATAATGGAGCACATTGAGGAGTTCCAAAAATTGAACATAAGGGTAAAAGATATTCCAGAGGAGCATAGGATTGATGTGTTCATAGGGTCTTTAAAGGATAATATCCAACATGATGTGCGCCTTTGGGAACCTGATTCATTAGAGAAGGCATTCAGGTTAGCAAGAAAAATGGAAAGCAAAATTATGGCAACTAGGAAGCATACCATTCACAACTATAAAGATGGAAGTGTTGTTGCCCATAGTCTTCCACAACCTACAAGGTTGACACCACAACAATTGGAAGAAAAAAGAGCAAAAGGGCTTTGTTACAATTGTGATAGAAAATACACAAAAGGTCATAAGTGTGCTGAGAAGAAATTATTCTACATAGATTGTGAAGAGGAAGAAGAAAAAGAGCAAGAAAGGTCAAAAGAAGAGGATATATTCCAGGAACAAAGCCTAGATGAAGAAAAAATAAATCCGACCATATCTTGTAATGCATTGGCGGGAATTACCACTCCTCAAACCATCAAGATAGAAGGACAAATCAAGAAGAAAAAGGTAATAGTGTTGATTGATTCAGGAAGCACCCACAATTTTATTCATTGTAGGGTAGCAAAAGAATTGAATTGCTTCCTATATCCAGCACCAGAGTGTCAAGTGATGATTGCAAATGGAGGAACAATAAATTATTCTGGAAAGTGCCATAATATCAAGCTATCCATGGGAGAATATGTATTGACTAGCCCAATGCTTTCCATTCCAATGGGAGGTGTTGATGTTGTACTAGGAGTCCAATGGCTACAATCCTTGGGTACAATAGCTTTTAATTTTCAAGAACTTTTCATGAAATTTTCTGTGGAAGGAAAGGAAGTTGAATTAAGGGGTATTGCAGGGAAACCAGGAAAGATAATCAGCTCTAATGGCATGACAAAGCTTCTAAAAAAGGAGCAAAGAGGTGTAATTGCACAATTATGTTCGCTAGATGTTTCCACATTGGAATCATCTATTTCTCCAGATCTCCAAAAAGTCCTGGACAATCATTCCAAGGTATTTGAGACTCCCAAAGGTCTCCCACCTATGCGTGATCATGATCATGCTATTCATCTGATTCCAGGAAGTGTTCCTCCAAACATCAGGCCGTACAGATATCCATATGTCCAAAAAAGTGAAATTGAACGTATGGTTGCAGAAATGCTAGAGGCTGGTATAATTCAACCGAGTCAAAGTTCTTTCTCAGCTCCAGTAGTATTGGTGCACAAGAAGGATGGATCATGGCGCATGTGTCCAGATTATAGGGAGCTCAACAAGCTCACTATTAAAGATAAGTTCCCCATTCCTGTCATTGATGAATTACTGGATGAATTGCATGGATCAATTTACTTCACCAAGTTGGATCTTCGTTCGGGATATCATCAAATCAGAATGAAGATTGAAGACATTCCGAAAACGGCATTTAGAACTCATGAGGGTCATTATGAATTTTTGGTCATGCCTTTTGGCCTTACCAATGCACCTTCAACATTTCAAGTTTTGATGAATTCAATTTTCAAACCATTCCTTAGAAAATTTGTGTTAGTATTTTTTGATGATATACTAATCTACAGCAAGTCTTGGAAGGATCATGTTGAACATGTTGACAAGGTGCTACAACTATTGGAGGAGAAACAATTATATGCAAAAAGATCCAAATGTTTCTTTGGAGTCCAGGAGGTGGAATATTTGGGTCATATTGTATCTCATGAAGGAGTTAAGGTAGACCCTAGCAAAATTAAAGCCATTAAGGAATGGAAAATCCCCACATCCATAAAGCATCTGCGAGGATTTCTTGGGTTGACAGGGTATTATCGCAAGTTTGTTAAGAATTATGGGAAAATAGCAGCACCTCTAACAACATTATTGAAGAAAGATTCATTTTCATGGACTCCAGAAGCAACAAAGGCCTTTAAACATCTTAAAGAGGCAATGTGCCAAGCACCGGTCTTAGCTACACCGGACTTCACAAAAACCTTTATTGTGGAATGTGATGCTTCAGGAAATGGAATTGGTGCTGTTCTAATGCAAGATGAAAGACCCATTGCTTTTGAAAGTCGTCCAATCAAGGGAAAGTTTTTAAGCAAAGCTATTTATGAGAAGGAAATGTTGGCAATACTCCATGCACTTAAGAAATGGCGACCCTACCTAATGGGAAGACACTTCAAGGTAAAAACGGATCATGATAGCCTTAAATACTTTTTAGAACAAAGATTATCCTCTGAAGAGCAACAAAAGTGGGTCACAAAGATGTTGGGTTATGACTTTGAAATCATCTACAAAAAAGGGAAGCAAAATGTGGTGGCAGATGCACTCTCAAGAAAGGATGAGGATATGGAAGCATTGTTGTGTGCCATTTCTATTATCCAACCAGATTGGATAAACGAAGCAAAGGAGGAATGGAAGAATGACGAAGAAGTGTGGGCACTTATTCGAAAGCTACAACAAGATTCCAGTACTTCTGATACATTTAGCTGGCAAAATGATTCGTTATGGTACAAAGATCGCTTATACCTCTGTAAGAATTCCCAGCTAAAACAAAAGATTCTTATGGAATTGCACACTTCTCCCTTAGGAGGGCACTCAGGATTTTTAAAAACTTACCACAGGGTTAAGAAGGAATTTTTTTGGGATGGCCTTAAATCAGATATTCAAAAGTTTGTGGCGGAATGTTTGGTTTGCCAACAAAATAAAGTTGAAACAATTAAGACACCGGGTCTATTACAACCTTTATCCATTCCAAGCCAACTTTGGGAGGAGGTTTCAATGGATTTTATCACAGGTTTACCCAAGTCTGAGGGAAAGAGTGTCATCATGGTGGTAGTTGACAGACTTACCAAGTATGCACACTTTTGTGCATTATCACATCCATTTAAAGCCAGTACAGTTTCTACTGCATTTATGGAAACAGTTCAAAAGCTACATGGAAACCCAAAGATTATTGTAAGTGACAGAGATCCCATTTTCACTGGAAATTTTTGGACAGAATTATTTTCTTGTCTTGGTACTCAGTTAGCTCATAGCTCATCTTATCATCCTCAATCTGATGGGCAAACTGAGATAGTAAACAAATGTTTGGAAGGATATCTTCGTTGCTTTGTATCTGATAAACAGACACAATGGGTCAAATGGTTGCCTCTGGCTGAATGGTGGTATAACACTTCCTTCCATACAGCAACAAAAATGACCCCATTTATGGCACTTTATGGGTACCAACCACCATCAATCACATCATATTTAAGAGAAAATTCTAAGGTTCAGGCAGTGGAACATCACATCGAACATCAACAACAAGTCCTCCAACTCTTAAAGGATAACCTCGTGTTGGCACAAAATAGAATGAAAAAACGAGCAGATCAACATCGCAGTGAAAGAAGTTTTGATGTAGGTGATTGGGTATTCCTACGGCTACAACCATATAAGCAAATGTCCCTAAAGCAAGCTAAGAAGGATAATAAATTATCACCAAAGTATTATGGTCCGTACAAGGTGTTGGAAAAGATTGGTACTATGGCATACAAATTGGAGCTTCCTGCAGCTTCTCGATTGCACCCAGTTTTCCATGTTTCATGTTTAAAGAAGGTTATAGGCGACAAGCTCCCAGTTCAAACAATATTGCCAAAACTTGACGAGGAAGGAAAAATTATATTGGAACCGGAAGCAGTGACAGAAACAAGAACTCGACAGCTACGAAATCGATCAATTTCAGAGTATCTTATCAAGTGGAAGAACTTATCCGCTGAAGATTCCACATGGGAGGATGAGAATTTTATGCAGAAGTATCCAGAACTGCTCAAGCGTTGAGGACAACACTTTTTTGGAGAGGGGCATGTTGGGTCCCTATAATACTAGTGATTACCCCATTACTATTGTAGTTATACCCTTATTTATATTGTTGTGCCCCTGTTGGATCCCTATAATACTAGTGATTACCCCATTACTATTGTAGTTATACCCTTATTTATATTGTTGTGCCCCTATTACCCCCATATTGTTATTTCTGTGCCCCATAGAATCCCTCTATTGTTATTTTTGTGGCTTTATATTATTATTGTTAGGTCGGCTGGATTATATTGTGACTCCTTAGACTCCTATATATAGAAAGGAGGTTTTGTCATTTGTATCATCCAAGAATTGTTCATTTATGTAATGTAAAGGAGGTTGCCCCCTCGAAGAGGCTGAATTCTAAGGCGTGGATCTCTCTTTTCTATCTTTTGTGAGCTGGTTTCATAACAGAGTGTGACCCTGAAGGCATTTTCAAAAGTGCATCGAGGAAATGAAGTTGGGGACCAAGATAAAGCGCTAGGATGAGGTTTTGTTGCAGCGTTATGATGGGCCTCAAGCGTAAGGGGTCAACGGAAGGTTATATGTGTGTTTTTAATAAGGTTCTCGGGCCCAGCAGAGTTATATATGGCAATGTTTGGTTAAGCGCTTTGGACCTATGGTTAAAGAGTTAAAGCATGAAAATGGGTTGATAGCTAAAGTTTGGCATATATGCCATATTAAGCGGAGCACTAAAAGATTTAACAAGGAAGGCATGAATGAGTTGGCAGTGGGATAGCCACATGGATAGATTTAAAGGAAAATTTAGCATAATAGCTAAATTTGGCAATGCACCAAATTTAGTAGCACTGCTAAATCCTGTAAAAATTCTAGAATAGAAAAATTGAGCAGTTAAGCTTAGTTTTTCTTGTAGAAACAGGTAAGGAGTGTTAGAAGACTTGGAGAGTAAGTTCAGAAGAAATTTGAAGCAGGACAAAGGTAAAAAAAAAAAGGTATCATGCAAGCATTCAAATGCAAGATAACTAAAGTTTTAATTCCAAAAATACCAATCAAAATTCCTTTATAAGCAAAATTTGAGCAACCAAGGTAAGACGTTCTTGGTGAAACGAGATGCATAGTGTTAGTATGTACCAAGGGTGAACCAGAGATCAATTTTAATGTCTGAAATGTGTTTGAGCAGGCAAAGAATGAATTGGTGAATCGTGTTTTAATGTATCCAACAAAGATGTTTTTATGGTGAAACTAGTAATTACCAAGGATTGACGTTGCTGGTGTGTTTGGTGTTTTGATCAGTAATAAGAGATTGTTGGAGGCATTTTTTGGGTGTTTGTGGTGAGTGGTTGAGGTGATAAAGTTATTTATTTATGGAATAAAGTGGTATATTGATCTGAGTTTAGAAATGGATGAAATATGGATTAGCAAAGCTAGCAAGTGGTAGCTTGCATTCTAGGGTCAGTAGTCTCTTTCAGTAGTGGTCGATAAACGAGTTGGGGAAATAGTCCCTTTCAGCAGTGGTTGATAAACGACCAAGGGTAGTAGTCCCTTTCAGTGGTAGCTGATAAACAAAAAAGGATAGAAGTTCCATTAAATAGAAGTTGATAAACCTACAAGTGGAAGCTTGTGGGGTAGTGATGTAATAGAAAGTTGAAGCTTGAATTTGCCAAAGAAATAAAAAGAAGATTGATGTCTTAAATATATGTTGTATATCTATATGACAATGATTATGATGTTATGTTTTACATGATTTAGTTACGATTTTGATTACATGAGTGTTTGTTAAAGTGATTGGAAAGTGTAATTTGTGAAGAGTTGTATAATTTGGTTACACTACTGATTCACACCCCTCTCAGTAATGTCTTGGTTTCCATTGTTTCTAAGAGCATAATCTAGGATTAGACAAGGATTAAGGTTAATCAATATGTACTTTCACGAAATAATTTTTATGTGAAGTTTGTGTTAAAGAGCTACTTTTCAATTCAATGAATTCAATAAGACTAGAGCATATCTGACTTCAAGATCCATTCAAGTTTGGCTCCATGATGAATAACAAATGTCTCACACAAATCCCAATTAAAAGTTCTTTTCTTGCTAATCTTCCCATTGTTTACGATATTTGAGTTATAGTTTAATTGTTGTGAAAATGTCATAGGTTCAAGCAGAACCTAGGCCAAAATTTATGAATTCTTAGAAATAGGAGACCTTACAAAGGTATATCTGGAAGATTAAGATTCTTTCGTGGATGTCAAACACCCTTGCCTCCATAGAATCTTAGCAAGACCAACTCTCATTCCATATACAAATATGGGCCAATGGGAAATCAGTCATATAGACATCTAAAAGAGAGAAGAGATGAAGAGATGAACAAAGAGAGAATTGCATACTACACATTTCAGCATTAGGAATCACCATAACTTTCTATTAATCTTTGAAAAGAGCATACATTCCAAAGATATTCAGACACTTGAAAATCTCGTAGGTAAGAACTTCCTCTTGAACAAAAAAATATGAACCCTTTACTAATGAGTCTCTTCTCCCCTTTATAGAGTTTCGTCCCTGAAAAACCCAAACATCTTACAAATTATTTTTCTTGGAAATTTCATAACTATCTAACCACTCCACAATCCAAGTGTGCTGCTAGCAAAGTTGTCCTAATAATTACATAACAATCTAGATTCCTTTCTTGAAACAAAAATATCTACAATTTTTTTCAAAATTACATGGATAAACATTATCAACATATCAAAATATCTTTAATGTTGGTTGGTTGGTTCTAATGGAAGGGACTCCTCTCTATGATTCAAATTTGTGGTAAATTAACGAATTGGTCACATTTTTACCACAATGTTGGATTCGGGACAAGAGAGTGAAAGAAATCCTGAGAAGTTATCTTCAGATTGGTGAGCTTGGTGTAGTTCAACCTAGCAACAAATAAGGTCTTTACCAGCCAGAGTAGATAGAATCCCTCTGCAAATAGTTAAATATGGTTTTTCCCTTGAGAGTGGAAGTCTTCTCATGAGAAGCATCCACCTTACTCTTAGCTTCTACTAACAACCATTGATATTGTTCCCATGAAAGCAGATCCCTTGAAAGTCCCAGCAGTTGGGCAGCCCTACTTTAATATTTTGATCAAAGCTTGAATTAAATGTAGCTACATATTCCAATAAGTCACTCAAATATTCCTCATCTTTGGCCCTGGTTGTTTCTCTCTAGATCATCTTAGAGATTTTAACAAATGTTCTTGTTCTGTCAGAAAATATCCATTTCCCTCAATTCCCTGGTTGATTTCTCGTTGAGATACGTGATAAATTTCTTTGTCGTCTTGGCATTTTTACCATCTTCTTCTTTGGGTGAGACGATAAAGAACTCAGTCTCCTTGATATCAATTTTTTTCTCTAATACTAGGGTCATATGCTCCCAGATGATTTTTACTTCAGAAATATTTTCATCCCAAATAATGTGCTTGGCTTGGATGAGAGACATATTACCTTTCAGCTTATTTTTTAGTTCTTTGATCTCCTCATTTGCAGTCTCCAAATTTTTATTTATTTGCTCCACATTTTTCCTAACTGACTCAAGTTGCTTCTCCTTTTGAGTGCATGCTTGGAGTTCTCCAGATTAATTTGCACCTTTTTGAGCTTTCCCTCTGATAGTTGTAACTCAGTTAGAGCCTTGGTTAGTTGTTAAGTGGGGTTCTTTGGGTTTTCTGGAACAATCATTGCATAGATGTGAGAATCAATTTTTTGTTGGAGTTCTGCCACCCATTTTTTGAGGACTACCACCTCATTGTTTCTGTCTATTAGTTCTTTGGCCAAGATTTCTTTTTCACTCTCTATCTAGGCCAAATATTTGGACCAAACATGTTCAGATGTATGCATTTTCAAGTTTTTCCTCAACTCCTGAATCTCAAATTGTGAGCTTTGAATGACAGCTTCCACAACAGCTTTATCATTAGGATTTACCCCCAATTTGACAATTAGTTCCTTGAAGCTTTCATTCTGCAAGTGAAGGGCTCTAGAGTTGGCCTTTTCTTGCTTCACCATGGTGGTAGCTTTTTCTAGTAATTTCTAGGCCTTGTTGATGGTCAAGGCACTTTTACTCAGCTCACTGTAGAGCATTTCTCAAATCTACCTATGCCCATTGATTTTGTCCTGCAAAAGAATACTAGCCATATCAAGTGACAGGTCCACAGTCCTGAATTGTGATCCTGATGAAAGGGATTGTGTAGAAGGATGATACAGAGATAATTTCATTTGGTTTCTCTCTAGATCCATAGTAGCTAGGAGCCTAGTCTGATAAGGAACCAAATGTGATGCCAATTGTTGCAGGATTTCATCTTTGACTCTTTTATTCTCTCCTTTGTTCTTTTCCCCTCTTCCCATTTAAGGTTTGTTGTTGATGCAGTTCCCAAAGAGGTTTTTTGCTGGCCCAAATTTCTCTTAGTTAACCTAGTCTCAATTTCTTCATTGGTCTGCCCCTGGATCTTAGCTTTCTTGCTAGATGATGCCCCCTTCATCTCTGTGTCTCTAGCTTCGTCCACACTTCTCTTTTGAGTCTTTTCCTTTGAATCAAGTGTTTCAATTTCCATTTTTGTATTAATGGGCCAAGAATCCAAATTATCCTTCCATTCAAGTTTGGGTCTATGCTCATGCTCATAAGATGAAGCATTAATATCCCTTCTTCTCTTTGATATGACACCATGGGGATCATCGTGCCACACCTCCCCCCTTTCAAAATTTAGCTCCTTCAACATGTCTTCTACTTGTTGGAAGGCTTGTCTAGTATTAACAATGAACGAGCCTACCACCATACCCGGCTTAAACATGTAGCCCTTCTTGGCAGGAACAAAGTGGATTTGATCAACATTGAGGCTCTGTTTGATAAATTCTAGAGAAGAGATTCTCATAGGCATAAAAATAGGTAAACGGTATAGGGGAAGCTTTGACCCATAAACCCTAATCTCAATGTAGTCTTCAAATAAGAACCAATCACCCACCATTGTGTCTTTACTAAGCTGGAGGATTTCCTTTTACTGGGGAAAGATTCTAGGAGGGGGAATGTTATTTATAATTATGTTTGCAGTGAACATATAATTGGAAATAAATTGGGAGAAACCCTCATTATTAGGCTTTTTCTTTAGGGCATTGTCACAATAGAACACAGAATTCCTATGCTTGTCAGAATCAATGGCGTTAAGGCCCAAATACTCAAATTCCTCTACATCAGTATACAAGAAAAGATAGAACAATATTGAATAATATATGAAATAAGAGGTAACGGGAAAATGGTTAAACTGAAACTTTATAGATTCTGCGAGGAACGAGGGTATGTCAAAGACAATGTCAGGTTGCATCATTGTGTGGAGGAACCCTCTGGCGGCTTTAGTAACATTAGCAGTCTCTTCTTTCCCAAAAATCAAGGTAATAACGGTCAGAATTGGTTGTATATTTTTTAAAAACATGGAAACAAGGAATATGTTTGCAATGAGGAGGCTTTGATTACCAAGTGCTAAAATTAATTGGAGGAAGTCTTATTGTTCCCTAGCCGAGAGCCCATTATAACTGTAGAAAAGGGAAGTTTTTGTGAATCTCACTGGATTAGGAGGTTTTGGGTAGATGCAAGAATTTTGAATTAATTATGGGGTCACTTCCAAAATTTTCACCCTTTGGAAGATATGAAACAGTTCCTCTCTTTAACATAGGACGTCGGGAGCCAAGAAACAAACTCTAGAAAAGGATAGGCTGTGAGGGAAATCAAGTGGTACAACCCTAACTCTATGGCCCAAAAAAGCTCTTCCTTCTTAAGGTGACAGTCATACAGGTCGAAGCGGAGATCAGACAAGTCATAAGAGAAGAATGGGTCACGGATTTCAGCCTTTGCATCCATGAGAGGCTCGGTATGGCCACAGGATTTCGCCTCTCGGGGCTTGGGAGTTTTGGGCGCAATTTTTTTCATTTTAAGCATAAAAGCGAATGATTAAGGGGCAAGGGACAATAGGTTACTTGATTACCTAAAGAAATTGGGCATGGTAATGTTAGAATGGCTCTAGCGTTGGTTAACAATCGAACGGTGTTGCTAGAAGACAAAGCAGTGAAGAAATCTTGTTTGAATGAAACAAATTAAAAATGTTGGACGAGAGGTGAGAGTGAGGGGTGTGTGGTTCAATGACTATTGCGCTCGAGTGTTGATGTCAATAGTGCATTGGCACTTTTGATGGCAGTTATGATCCCCACACTCCAACGAGGTGATTGAACAGGATCAAAAGCAGGGATCGACCCCCCGCAGTTGATCCTGACCATTGATCAGCAGAGCCTGCTCGACTGACTTTAACCTTCTAGGGGCTAACGTCGGCTTATCAATCACGCTAGTTACCCTGTCGAAATATTTCTAAGACGAAGAGGCTTCAAGGTAAGCGGTGATCCACCCAATTTATTGTTCATTGATTAACTTTCATGTACAAAGAGGTGGGGATGGAGCCCATTGTATTTGTGGTTTTCCTTCTTCCTTTCTCACTTATCTTTTCCACTCTTATATGATGCTCTTCCCCTAAAATTTGTCTCTGTCATTTGGGCTCATGGGCCAAAAATCCTATGCAATTCAAAGATTTGAGGGAACACAGAACGTACAACATCAACTCCTACTGGGGATAGTGCCTTGCAAGCATGGCACTGAGAACCTACATATTAGTGCCTTGAACTTGGGCATAAAGTCAAACTAAACATTCCATATACAAAATTGAAACAAAACAAACACTGCAGTATTTACAATGGCTCACCAATATTAACAATGAGCAAGAATAAAATTATTCAATGTTGAAAGTAGTGCTTGAGGTACTACCCATTTACAGGGTGCTCAAACACTTCACCATCAATGTTCTCCAACAGAAAAGCATTATTTCCTTTAACCTCAGTTATCTTGAAGGGTCCGAACCATAGAGGGTCAAACTTCCCATGTTTGCCTTTGTCCTATCTTTGGACATCCCATCTGAGCACGAGGTCTCCTAGTTGAAAAAGTATGTCTTTAGCTTTCCTGTCAAATATAGCTTTCATTTTATCCTAGTATTTGATTAGGCTCTAAGTTACTTGATCTCTACTTTCTTGTAATTCGACCAACTGATTTACCCTTTTGGTCAAAGGATCAGGCTCCTCGTCATCCTAAATGAGATTTTCCACTAGCATAGCCAATTGGCCAGGAAATACTATAGTGGTCCCATACACCAACTCAAATGGGGATTTCCCAGTTGACCTCTTAGTAGTGACTCTATTAGCCCATAATGCAAATTTAAGTTGAGAGTCCCAATTCTTCTTATTTTGCGCTATGATCTTCTTGAGGATTAGACTAAGGCCTTGTTGGGGGATTTCGCTAGTCCATTCCCCTATGGGTAATAAGTAGTATAATGCCCCAAGATAATATTATAGTTCTAGCAAAAATTAATAAATTTGGTAGATTTAAACACTTGTGCATTATTAGTAACTATTTTTCTTAGACAACCGAAACTAGCTAGAATGTTCTCCTCCATAAAATTAATAACCATTGTATCAGTTACATTCTTGGTAGGAATGACCTCTACCCACTTGGTGAAGTAATATGTTGTTGAGTATCCATTTGTGTTGTCCACTAGATGGTGGATGGATTTCCCCAATAAAATCTATCCCCCACTGCCTAAATGGTTCATCCACAAAGACAGGGATCAAAGGGATGGGTGTTAGTTTCTGCTTCTCGGAAGAAATTTGACACTTTTTACAGGCTTTTACTCGAGTATAGACATCACCGAATAAGTTAGGCCAATAGAAGCTAGCCTTCAGGATCTTATGAGCTATGAACTTACAGCTATAATGTCCCCCACAAACACAACCATGGAACTCATCTATCACCTTGTAAATCTCTTCTTCCACCAAACATAATAGCAAGATTCCCACAGGGTCCTTCCAGTATAATTGGCCATTGGATACGATAAACTTTTGTGATTGTAGCCTTAGATATTTGTATTTTACTTAGTCAAATTTAGGTGGGCATTCCATAAACAATAGATAGTGAACAACAAATTCATACCACTCAGAAACTAAATATTACATCTGAATTTTCTGTGTTGATTTGCTGATATTTCCATATTCACCTTCTTTCTCTGATTTTGCGTTGTCAACTAGCAGGGTTATATCCAAGGCTTGACAATTTTCTTTTGATAATATCTAGGCCAATCCATGTCCTTTTATCAATTTGGTAGGCTTTACATCCATGTCGTACTCCTAAATTTTAGTTATCCATTTGTTATACCCAAGGTTTGACAATTTGCTTTTGATAAGATCTAGGCCAATCCATGTCCTTTTATTAATTTGGTGGGCTTGACATCCATGTCGTACTCCTGAATCTTAGTTATCCATTTGCCCCTCTTGCCTTCATTGTCTCCCTGTGTGAGGATGTCCTTAACAGCAGTAGTGGAAACATAAGTGATTATCTTGGATTGCAAAATATAGGTTCATAAATCTTTCAAGGCCTTAACCAGAGCGTAGGGTTGTTTTTCCAAAATGTTATATTTCAATTTTGCATCCCTTAACACTTGACTGAAAAATGCAATTGGTTGTTCCTTCCCTTCGTCATTTTTCTACAACAAAACAGTTGCCATAGTGTTAGGAGATGCAAAATAAAAAATGAGAAATGGTATTTGATAATTAGGGCTAACCAAAACTGGAGATTCTGCAAAGGCACTCTTGATCCTGGCAAATGATTCTTTGGCTTCAACCGTCCACTTGACCTCCTTATCTTTCTTCAACATATATGTGACCTCTCTCGCAATCTCAACATAGTTAGGTACAAACCTCCTTAGAAAAGTTATTTTACCTACAAAAACTTGTATCTCTTTTTTATTCCTTAGTAGGGGAATATTATTGATTGTTTCTACCATCTTGGGGTCAATCTTTACTCCTTCTCTTGTTACTATGTGTCCCGACTTCTTGCCTTTGCTTCGAGAAAATTGTGACTTCTTTGGATTTAGAGATTGTTATGCAACTAGCTCACAAAATAGAAGAAAAGATAGATCAACGACTTCAAAATCAACCTCTTCGAGGGGGAAACCTCCTCTACATCACACAAATGTAATTCTTCGATGATTCAAATGAAAAAACCTCCTTTCTATATATAGGAGTCTAAGGGGTCATAATATAATCAAAGCCGACATAACAATAATAATATAAGGGCACAACAATAACAATAGTGGGCTTCTATGGGGCACAATAATAACAATATGGGGACAATAGGAGCACAACAATAACAATAAGGGGCTACAATGACAATAGTAATGGGGAATCACTTGTATTATAGAGACCTAACATGCCCCTCTCCTTCAAAAAAGTGGTGTCCTCAATGCTTGAGTAATTATGGATGCTTCTATATAAAATTATCATCCTCCCATGTGGAATCTTCAGCGGTTAAGTTCTTCCCCTTGATGAGATACTCTGAAATTGATTGATTTTGTAGTTGTCGAGTTCCGTTTCTGTGACTGCTTCAGGTTCCAATATGATTTTCCCTTCCTCGTCAAGTTCTAGCAATATTCTTTGAACTGAGAGCTTTTCACCTATAACCTTCTTTAAGCATGAAACATGGAAAACTGGGTGCACTTGGGAAGCTGCAGGAAGCTCCAATTTGTATGCCATAGTACCAATCTTTTACAACACCTTGTACGGACCATAATACTTCGGTGATAATTTATTATCCTTCTTATCTTGCTTGAGGGACATTTGTCTATATGGTTGTAGCCCTAGAACTACCCAGTCACCTACATCAAAACTTCTTTCACTGCGATGTTGATATGCCTCTTGTTTCATTCTATTATGCACCAAAGTGAGGTTATCCTTTAAGAGTTGGAGAACTTGTTGTTGATACTCAATGGGATCTTCCATTTCTTGAACCTTAGAATTTTCTTTTAAATATGATGTGATGGACGGTGGATGATATCCATAAAGTGCCATAAATGGGGTCATTTTTGCTACAATATGGAAGGAAGTGGTATACCACCATTCAGCCACAGGCAACCATTTGACCCATTGTGTTTATTTATCAGATACAAAGCAACGCGGATATCCTTCCAAACATTTATTTACTATCTCATTTTTCCCATCAGATTGAGGATGATATGATGAGCTATGAGCTAACTGAGTACCCAGACAAGAAAATAATTTTGTCCAAAAATTTACAGTGAAAATAGGATCTCTGTCGCTTACAATAATCTTTGGGTTTCCATGTAGCTTTTGAATTGTTTTCATAAATGCAGTAGCAACTGTATTGGCTTTAAATGAATGAGATAATGCACAAAAGTGTGCATACTTGGTAATTCTATCAACTACCACCATGATGACACTCTTTCCTTCGGACTTGGGTAAACCTGTGATAAAATCCATTGAAACTTCCTCCTAATGTTGACTTGGAATGGATAAAAGTTGTAATAGACCTGGGGTATTAATTGTTTCAACTTTATTTTGTTGGCAAACCAAACATTCCACCACAAATTTTCGAATATCATATTTAACATCATCCCAAAAAAATTCCTTCTTAACCCTGTGGTAAGTTTTTAAAAATCTTGAGTTCCCTCCTAAGGGAGAAGAGTGCAATTCCATAAGAATCTTTTGTTTGAGTTGGAAATTCTTACCAAGGTATAAGCAATCTTTGTACCATAATGAATCATTTTTCCATCTAAATGTATCAGATGTACTAGGATCTTTTTGTAACTTTTGAATGAGTGCCCACACTTCTTCGTCATTCTTCCATTCATCCCTTGCTTCATTTATCCAATCTGGTTGGATAATATAAATGGTGCAAAGCAATGCTTCAACATCCTCATCCTTTCTTGAGAGTGCAACTGCAACAACATTTTGCTTCCCTTTTTTGTAGATGATTTCAAAGTCATAACCCAACATCTTTGTGACCCATTTTTGTTGCTCTTCTGAAGATAATCTTTGTTCTAAAAAGTATTTAAGACTATCATGATACATTTTTACCTTGAAGTGTCTTCCTATTAGGTAGGGTCGCCATTTCTTAAGTGCATGTACTATTGCCAACATTTCCTTCTCATAAATAGCTTTGTGTAAATACTTTCCTTTGATTGGATGACTTTCTAAAGCAATGGGTCTTTCTTCTTGCATGAAAACAACACCAATTCCATTTTGTGAGGTATCACATTCCACAATAAAGGTTTTTGTGAAGTCTGGTGTAGCTAAGATCGGTGCTTAGCACATTGTTTCTTTAAGATGTCCATGAAAATGCATCTTTCTTCAATAATGTTGTTAGAAGTGTTGTTATTCTCCCATAATTATTAACAAACTTGCGATAATACCCTATCAACTCGAGAAATCATCGCAGACACTTTATGGATGTGGGAATTTTCCATTCCTTAATGGCTTTAATTTTGCTAGGGTCTACCTTAACACCTTCATGAGATACAATATGACCCAGATATTCCACCTCTTATACTCCAAAGAAACATTTCGAGGTTTTTTCATGTAACTGTTTCTACTCTAATAGTTTGAGCACCCTGTCAACATGTTGAACATGATCCTTCCAAGACTTGTTGTAGATTAGTATATCATCAAAAAATAGTAACACAAATTTTATAAGGAAGGGTTTGAAAATGGAATTCATCAAACCTTGAAATGTAGAAGGTGCATTGGTAAGGCCAAAAGGCATGACCAAAGATTCATAATGACCCTCATGAGTTCTAAATGTTGTTTTAGGAATGTCTTTAGTCTTCATTCTAATTTGATGATATCCTGAACGAAGATCCAACTTGGTGAAGTAAATTGATCCATGCAATTCATCCAATAATTCATCAATGACAGGAATGGGAAATTTATCTTTAATAGTGAGCTTGTTGAGCTCCCTATAATATGTACAAGTGCCATGATCCATCCTTCTTGTGCACCAATACTACTGGAACAGAGAAATAACTTTGACTAGGTTTAATTGTACCAGCCTCTAACATTTATGCAACCATACATTCAATTTCACTGTTTTGGGCATAGGGATATCTATAAGGCTTGATGTTTGGACAAACACTTCCTGGAATCGAATGAATAGCATGATCATGATCACGAATAGGTGGGAGGCATTTGGGAGTCTCAAATACCTTAAAATGATTGTCCAAGGCTTTTTGGAGATCTGGATAAATATATGATTTCGATGTGGGAACCTCTAGCGAACATAATTGTGCAATTACGCCTCATTGTTCTTTCTTTAGAAGATTTGTCATGCTGTTAGAGCTGATTAATTTTCCAGGTTTCCCTGCGATACCTCTTAATTCAACTTCCTTTCCATCCAAAATAAAAAATAAAATAAAATAAAAAATAAAATAAAAATAAAAATAAAAATCAAGAAAATTTCTTGAAAATGAAAAGCTATCATACCCAAAGATTGTAGCCATTGGACTCCTAGTCCAACATCAGCACCACCCATTGAAATGGAAAGCATTGGACTATTAAATACATATTATCCCATGGATAGCTTGATATTATGGCACTTTCCAAAACAATTTATGGTTCCTCCATTTGCAACCATCACTTGACACTCTGGTGCTAGATATAGGAAGCAATTCAATTTCTTTGCTACCTTACAATGAATAAAATTATGGGTACTGCCTGAATCAATCAACACTATTACCTTTTTCTTCTTGATATGTCCTTCTATCTTGAGATTTTGAGGAGTGGTGATTTTGGCCAATGCATTACAAGATATGTTCGGATTCATTTCTTCTTTCTCTAACGTTTGTCCCTGGTGTATATCCTCTTATTTTGATGTTTCTTGTTCTTTTTCTTCCTCCTCTTCACAATCTATGTAAAATAATTTCTTCTCAGCACACTTATGACATTTAGTGTATTTGCTATCACAACTGTAACAAATCCCTCTTGCTCTTTTTTCTTCCAATTGTTGTGGTGTCAACCTTGTATGTTGTAGAAGGTTAGGGGCAAAAACACTTCCATATTTATAGTTGTGAGTGGTAGGCTTCCTTGTTATCATAATTTTGCTTTCAATTTTTCTTGCCAACCTGAATGCTTTCTCCAATGAATTAGGTTTCCAAAGGCGAACCTCATGTTGGATGTTATCCTTTAAAGTCCCAATGAACACATCAATCCTATGCTCCTCAGGAATATATTTTACCCTTATATTCATTTTTTTAAAGTCCTCAATGTGCTCCACCATTGAACCCTTTTGTTTGAGATTTATCAATTGGCTAAAAAATGTGTTGTTTTTTGTATCCTCATAATGTGTTATCATTTCTTTCGTAAAAGTTTCCCAAGTGACAATTTGTTTATGAGAGCAAATCCATCAATACCATACAAACTGATTGAGTTCCAAATATAAAGTTGTAATGTGTACATTTTGTGTGTTTTGCACATTATGGAGATCGAGATATTGTTCCATCTGTAGTATCCATGTTACGGGATGCTTGCCATCAAACTTCCTCATATCGATCTTTGGAACATGGTGGGTCTTCAATCCAACGTTAGAGTCTATGAAATCATGATTAACATTTCTTTTGTTCTCATCATGAGTTTCCTTTACTACCCTTTCGCCATTAGTAAGCATTTCTTGTAGCAACTTTGTCAAATCTATCTTCGAATCTTCCATGTTGCCTTTAAGTTTTGTTTCTATACCATCCATCTTAACTTCCATGCAATTCATCTTAGTTTCCACGTCTTTCTTTAAACCATCCATCTTAGCTTCTATTACTTTTTATGAGAGTGAAAATTGTTGCACTTGGTCTCGTAATTTTGATATATCATGTTGCATTTCTTCCTCTTCTTCATGAGTCATGGTAGAGCTTTCAGGTTGCTTACTAGGTGTTTCCATTTTCTTTCTTCGAGGCATCAATTAATGATAATTATGCCTCACTATTCCCTTTGAATCACTTCAAACTAATTTTTCAAACCAAACTTATGCAAATTTAAAAAAAAAAAAACTACACACCATTTTTCGCTTTGTAGGAGCTCGATATTGAATCTATTGTATCTATGTCATTTCGGATCTCCAAGGTTTGAAATTGCATCCTGTAGTAGCCCTATGAGTTTTCTTTCTATCCCCACCAATATGATCAATATTGGATTCTTCAAGAAAGAGTTGTGCCAAATCTCCCACGATGACCTGATTATAGAGTATTTCAGTAGAGCGAACTTGTGCGACTTGCCACGCCTCACTGTTTCAACTTTCGGACCTGAAAATGATATACAGAAAACTGCTATGCATCCTCTTTTTGTAACTTCTTACAAAATTTCAATCTGATGCTCAAAGAGAAAGTTATGACGATTTTCCCAAGGTCACATGTTTGGGATGTAATTCGGGAGCCTACAAAAACCCTAACTTCCTTGGATCATATCTCCGCAAATATATCGAGAAAAGTTTTGAAATTCAGACCCGAGGTTCATCGGGATTTTCTCTCAAATGGGTTTTAATTTTAGCTTCTGACACATCGTAGAAAAAAAGTTATAGTGAAAATTCTACGATGACCTGTTCGGAGCAGCGAAACGCTAGAATCCAACGCTCTGATACCAAATGTTATGCAACCAGCTCACAAAATAAAAGAAAAGATAGATCAACGACTTCAAAATCAGACTCTTCGAGGGGGAAAACTCCTTTACATTACATAAATGAACAATTATTTGATGATTCAAATGACAAAAACTCCTTTCTATATATAGGAGTCTAAGGGGTCACAATATAATCAAGTCAACATAACAATAATAATATAAGGGCACAACAATAACAATAGTGGGATTCTATGGGGCACAACAATAACAATAGTGGGCTTCTATGGGCACAATAATAACAATATGGGGACAATAGAGGCACAACAATAACAATAGGGCTAAAATGACAATAGTAATGGGGGAATCACTAGTATTATAAGGACCTAACAAAGACAAGCCAAACTTCCTGCACTTTTCAAATGTAAGTTGAAGATGTTGGAGATGTTCCTCATCAGATTTCGAGAAGACGATTATTTCATCTAGATAGATTATCACAAGTTTGTCTTTCTCCCTAAGAAATGGTATATCCATTTCCCTTTGAAAAGTGGCTCTAGCGTTTATGAGACCAAAAGGCATCATGGCGTACATAAACATCCCCCAAGGTATGGTAAAATTTGTTTTCTTCTAATCCCCAGGGTGTACAACAATCTAATTATATCCAAAGAACCCATCAATCATGGATAATAGGGATGATCTGACCACCTTTTGCAAAATGTAATCCATCTTGGGAGGAGGATAGTTATCCTTTAGAGAAGTCATGTTCATGTTTCTAAATTCCACACATAATCTGATCTCTCCATTTTTCTTCCTGACAGGGACTAAATTTACCACTCAATCTGAGTATGGTAGAGGTACAATGATAATAGCCTAGAGAAACTTCCTAACTTCCTTTTCAATCAATGGGAGTAGTAAGGGGTTTATTTTCCTAAGCTTTTGCTTGTGGGGCTTCATTCCAATCTTCAAAGGAATTTTGTGTTGAATGATACTAGAATCGAAGGTCTTCAAATCATCATAGGACCAGGCAAAAATATCAATATATTTTTTAAACAGATCAAGATATCTTTGTTTGTATTCTTTTGAGATCATTTTAGCCAATTTAACAAGTTTAGGTTGTTGCCCAATGCTAATATTACAGTCCTCTATGTCCTCCTCGTGCTCTTGTTTAGTTGGCTTGACAACTACATCATTTGCATTAAACAATCTTTCTAGTGGAACCAATCCTCTGGGAATTATGTTTCCCTTCAACTGTAAAAAATTTGCTCAACTATTAGAAGAAATTTCAGCCTAAAAGTGACCTCGTAAGGAAAAATAATAAAATGAGAGTTCTGAATTTTAGAGGGAAAAAAACAAAACTACTTTTTTTTACTTGTATTTTTGGCTTATCTCCTTATCAATTTATCCAAATTTCAAATGTAGATGCTCATTAGATGCGCAATTAAATTCCACATCCAACGAGTACCCATTATGCATAGTTTTGAAAAGACCCACATTGATCAAAATTGAACATACATTAAAAAAACATGTTGAACACGTTTTTTTAATGTATCTTCAATTTTTGTCAATGTAGGACTTCTCAAAAGTATGTGTAATGGGTACTCGTTGGATGTAGAATTTAATTATGCATCCAACAAGTGCTTACACTTGAAATTTGGGTAAATCTATAAGAAGATATCCTAAAAATACAAGTAAAAAAAAAAAAAGTTGTTTTTCTTTTTTTCCCTCCAAAATATTTACATGCATCTCTTTTTAAATTTAAAAGATTTTGGTCAGTTTACATATTATTACATGGAAATTACGTAAAAATTTCATGGGCACTTTTAGGCTAAAATTTTCTCTAATGAATCGATTATTCCCAAGATATATATGGTTCCTCCTTAGCATCTTCACCTTCCTGGTCAATCACTGAATTGGAAAACTCCCTAATTACCTCCATAAAATGTTTGATTTGATCCAAATCCTCAAAAACCTGTTAGTATTTCACGTTATTTGGTACTGAGGGTTTGTACCTTACCTCCACTTCATCCTTGAGCAAGGGGTTTTGTGGTGGTTTAAAGGTACTTGTTGCAATTGCTAAGGAGTCAGCAATTCTATTCTATTCTCTAGGAAAAAACTAGATATTAAATGCCAGAAAGAAATTTTTGATCACGTCCCATACCTCATTTTTGTAGGACTTCAACCTCGGATGCTTGGTTTGACATTGGTTCCTAATTTATTTCATGACCAACTCAAAATCTTTGAACATTGTCAAGCATTCAATATTCAGATTTTTAGAAGCTTGTAGCCCTAACACCAATGCCTCATATTCGGCAACATTATTTGTAGCATCAAACTCTAGTTTGAATGAGAGAGGTATAAGGTTACCCTTCGGGGATACTAGCAGCACACCAACCCCATTTCCTTCCCTAGAATAAGCACCATCAAAATACAGTTTCCAAATATGATCAAATTTTGCTCCCTGCTTACCCATCTGAGCAGGAATTTCTACCCGGGTGTTTTCCATAATTTGATCTTCTACTTCCAATAGAAGGCAGGAAAATCTCTTTCTTGACCCTGTACTAGAGAATTGTTTGAACAATCAACTTTAGTTATAGTTTTCACAAATATGGACTCCCTGTATAACCTACACTCTTCTCCACCAAACATTGGGATAGTAGCATATGTCAAATCAAGCTTGATAGATCCTCCAAGTTTCATTCCCCATGACTTGGAAAGGAGCATACCAAATCTTGCAAGGATATCAGCAACTACAATGTCCATTACCACACTCTTCACTGGGATTTGGGCCAAATTAACCACTAGATCTTTAATCATGCCCAGGAATTTTACTCTTTTGGAATCGAAGGAATATAAATCCTTGTATGGTTTTGTTATCTGTAAGCCTAACTACTCCATAACAAATAGTTGCATTAAATTATGAGAAGCCCTTGAATCAAGCATGCAATTATGCAACAACAAATCATGGATCACTAAAGTAATATAAAATGGAGGTGTGGATGGATCTTGCTCTTCTACATGTGGGACAAACACTACCATCGGCCTTTCTTCTTGCAAATTCAAACTGTCATGAATTGGTGTTAACTGAGGCACCTCCATAAAATCAGAAATTTGCCCTTTATAAGTTGGTTGTTTCAATAATTCAGTTAGGGAAACATATATCTTTACCTTTTCCGTCTCCTTTTGTAAGCTAAAAGAAGAGACACCCCTTTCAACCTTCACTGGCTCAACAACCTCTTTATTTTCTTGATGCATTGTTTGGGTTTGTGGTGTTATTTGCCTCATCTTTGCATATTCAGTCTTAGAATTATTGGGGTACGAGGTTTCTCCCTTGGTGGTCTGACTAAGGCTAACAGATCTTTTCCCTCGTTACTTTGCTTAAGTGTGGCAGTCTGAGTAGGTTCTTCATTCTGGTCTGGTATCTGAGACCCTTTTCTAGATCTCAAGTCATACCTCCTATGTAATTCGACCTGCATAAAATCAACAAATTATTTGCAATAGGTATCTATGTGTTCCTTATCTAAGGGGATATTTGGAACCTCATCCTCCTCCCCTTGCACTTATGTTTCACATTCTTCCTCTGACAGGGTTGAATATTGATTTTGTTGGGCATCAAGGGTATCTACTAGGCCTTCCTCTGAGTCATCCCCCTATATAGGGGGGGTTCTATTTGGTCTTATTGGTCCCTTCTCTCTCTTTGTAAGAGTTGCAATGGAGGTCTCCTATACTGGGGATTGAAATTTTTGTTAGGACCTTGTTGTATTTGTCGAGGAGGGTTTTTGTTCTCTAGTTCCAGCTTCACCAACTTGTTTGAAAGGTTTCTAATAATTTTATTCATTTCATATAGATTTTCATTATGAGCCTCCCTAACTTGACCCTAGAAATCAACCTCTTCCTTTCCCTTTCTTCTTTCACTATGTTCTGCTTTTCCCTTCAATTTCCCTGTTGATGCAAGATTGGCTTCTACCTCTATGGCATCAATTTGAATCTGATCTAGTGTGGAATATTTTCTCTCTCTCAATGTAAATCGAAAATATGCTTCAAAGGCTCCAGCAAACACCACTCTAGTGACTGCCTGTGAGGTTTTTATCTTAGCTAGAAAATTGTTATATAATTTGTTGAATCTTTTCACAAACTCAGTAACATTTTCATTTGGTATTTTCTTTATAGCATTAAATTTAGTTAAGTATCCATGGTCCTTCTTCTCACCCCACTTCTGCATAAATATATTTTTCAATTCTTCCCAAGTACTAATTGAGTTCTTAGGTAAAGTCCTAAACCATTTCCTGGCTTCTCCATCCAAATATTGAACAAATAATCTCACTACTGCATCTAGATATTCAAAATTTAAATTCTTTGCAAAGGCACAAAAGGTCTCAATATGTTTAAGGGTAGTGATATCATCTTCCCCACTAAACCTAGGTAGGAGCTTAAGGTAGCCTTGGGGTATGGCATTCATAGGTTGTTGGAGGTTCAAAGGGGCATATCTATTGAGAAGAAAGTCAGGGACAATGATGTTTTGTATGGGGGGTTGAAGAAAAGTTGATATAGGAGTTGGTTGGACAATATTTGTTGGAAGAGGTGGTGATGGAGTTGTCTAAGCTTGAGAGGTAGTAGGTGTAGGGATGAAAATATCTTTAACTTATTCACCCTATGGTAAAAAGTGAGAAGCGAAAGGATCAAAACTGGTAAAAACCTCTTCAATTTTCAGATCTAGAAAATAGACGTCAGAAGGGGGAAACAGGCCTTCTGGGGAGTCCAATTTCCTGACTAAGAAGTCAAGTTTATTTCAACTTTTTGAGAGATAGAAGGTGAGAATTATGAGGTAAGAGTGACTAGTTCTTGGATCTTTGGGACTCTTTCCCTGCATATCCTTATGGAAATAATTCTCTCAGGGTCAAAAACAAGATGGGTCTTGTTATCACTGAAAAAGATTTCAAAGGAAAAGGGTAAGGTAAGGAAGCATTGGTCTTGGTCATTCTCATGCTCCTTTCATGCGTAAGAAGCACTTGGAAAATTCAGGGTCGGCATACATCAGAGTTCTTTGAAGGCTCAAGCAAGGCAAGTAAGGTAATCCTAAATTTTGATATAGACTACCTTTTGAAGTTTACCTTAAAGAATGGTGTCAAGTTATTTAGTTTTGAGCAGCCTCATGTCATATGGAAGAGTCATTACAAGATAAAGAAGCTCAAGACAGTCAAATTTTGGCATTAGAAACTGTGTTTTGTGATTACACAGCAGTTTCGTAGCGCGCTACGAAACTGCTGTAGCTGCATATTTTGAGGAAGATTGACCAATTTTGAGGGAAAAAAGGGAAACCTTTTTGAAAAGGAGTTTCTGAAGAAAGATCATTTACACAATACAAGCAATCCAGCAAGGGCAAACGAGCAAAGGAAAAGCATATATGAATCATAAACCATTTGTTATAAAAGTGATCACAGCTAGTATTGTTCATTATCCTTCAGGCAGCATTAAAGAGGTTTTATCTTCACACGGGTGCATGGACAAGGTCTAAAGCACATGAAGAACATGGCACTTCAATACATTTTTGTGTAATCAAATAAGAACAGCAGAGATAATTAATTTCGAAGATCCTTGTGGAGACCAAAAGCAAAAAAAGGAGGAACTTTCTCTCCTTGTTTTTACCAGTCAATTTCTAGAAGCATTTATGAGCATTTAAAAACTCATCTCTGAAAAGTGAAAGAGGTTTTCATTCTTAAGATACTGAAGTACAAAAACCTCTTCCACTTTCTTCAAATCCATTATGATTTGAGAGAAATGAATGATCAAACTTGCGCTACGAAACTGTTGTAGGTGCAGTTTTTCACAAGCATATTTTTACACCTGTTTTTCAAAGACTCATTCTGGGTGGTAGGAAAGATGTTTCAAAAAACCAAGAGAGGTTTTTGTTCAACATGGATTGGTTCAAAAAAGCCTCCTTCAGTTTTTCCAAATACATTTTTTATGAGAAGTTATGAGCTCTGTCCCAAGACCTATTTTTCAACCAGAACAGAGCAAGGGACAGTCTCCTAGTTTCTAGGAACAGCAAAAGGATGAGTCATCAAGGGCCAGCTGGAAGGTTATGAGCACCATCAAATTCGACTTCATGGAGTTATAGGTGTCAAATAATGCTTTAAATGTTTATATAAGGTTGTTGTAATCATAATAAGAAGTTACACTCCTAGTTGTAGTAGGTCTCTAGGACTCCTAGTTAGCTGTCTTTTGTATTAAATAGTTAGTTTTAAGTGTCAATAGGTGTCAAATTAGGAGGAATTCGAATTCCCCTCATGTTGGAGGAAGGAATCTACATGAACTCTATATATGGGAGAAGAACTAATGTATTAAGGGTTGGAAAATTATTGAGAAAGGCTCTCATATTGTGCTTTGTGAAAAGACTCTGTTTTAGTAATACAATACTTGGCTTTGCTTCTCAGGAATCAGAAGGAATTCGATGTTTTGAATGTCTTGTATTGTCTTCTTCCTATTATCTACAGTGGTATGAATGTGTGATTACTTAGAAATCACTAACAGTGCTCTAATTTCCTTCATGCATTTGTGAACTGTATTGGTCCTATGTGTATCTAGTGTTTTCTCCTTATGTTGAATTCTTATGCCCTGACTTCTATGTAAAGCTAACATTATTGTCAATACTGAAGCATATTTGACTCCATAAGCCCAATGGATACTTTCTAGTTGTGTTTCAACCTCTTACACTTGTTCATTTGTTTCATAGAGTTAGCCATCTTATTCATTATCCAAATCCTTAATCTTGTGAGAGAGCCCTCTCAGGTTGGGGAGGCTAAGCCTCAACCAAAAGTTGGTTTGAAAGAGTTACACAAGGTCTACCTGATCAGTAGCCTATCAGGGGTCTGATTTTGTGATAACAAGTCTTTTCTTGAGAGGTATCTGAGCGAGTACGAGGCCTCTTAAACGCCATGATTGCAACCTGAAAAATTTCTTAGGTGAGAGATCTCAACCCACACTTCCTTTGCTCACCAAAAAATGCAATGTAGAAAATAACACTTAGGGAAGATATTCTGATTTGTTCCCCAACAATGGCGCCAGAAGATGTTGTGGATCCTAGAGACAACCTCTAGGTTGAGAAAGAGATCAATGCCTAGGACATCTTAAAGTGTTTGACTAATATACTTGTGGTACTCGGGGTTCTTTTAATAATATGATTTAAATTGGTTCAGATATTCTATGCAAAGGAAGATTTAATTAACACATGCAGTGAATACTCCTTGTTAAAAGAATTAACATCCAAATCTAGAGGCCTAACCACAAAAAGCATAGCTCTATTGGTTATTGCAGTATAGATGGAAAGTAGAACATGAAGAAAGAAAATTAGTGCAGAGAGTTGATATTAGAATCCTGTATTAATTTCCCGTAGAAATATGGAAGTAATGATGTAAATGAAATTTTGAAAACGTGGACCACATTTTAAGGACATTCTATCTCATACATCACAGGCACCATTTATCAAAACATGACATAGATGAATCTAAGACCTTGGGATTAAGTCCAGCAACTACAATTACACTTCTTCAAAGAGGAAGGAAACACATATGAAGAGATGAACAAAACGAGAATTACATATTGCACATTTCAGTGTTAGGAATCACTAGAACTTTCTATTAATCTTCGAAAACAGCATACATTTCACAGATATTCAAACACTTGCAAAACCTGCAGGTTAGAACCAATTCTTGAATAGAAATATGTGAACCATTTACTAATGAGTCTCTTCTCCCTTTTATAAGGTTTCATCCCTGAAAAACCCGAACAAATTACAAATTATTTTTCTTGAAAATCTCATAACCGTCTAACCACTCCACAGTCTAAGCATGTTGCTAGCACAACTATCCTAATGATTACATAACAGTTTATATTCCTTTCTTGAAACAAATGTATAGAAATTTTCAAAATGACATGGATAAACATGATTAGCATATCAAAATATCTTCATTGTTGGTTGGCCAGTTCTACTGGAAGGGACCCCGGCTCTATGATCTGTATTTGTGGCGAATTAACGAACTGGTCACATTTTTGCCACAATATTGGATTCGAGACAAGAGAGTGAAAGAAATCCTGAGAGGCTATCTTCAAATTGGCGAGCTCGGTGTAGTTTGGCCTGGCAGCAAATAAAGTATTCACCAGCCAGAGTAGCTAAAAATCCCTCTGCAAATAGTTAAGTATGGTTTTTCCCTTGAGGGTGGAAGTCTTCTCATGAGAAGCACCCACCTTACTCTTAGCTTCTACTAGCAACTGCTGATATTGTTCCCATGAATGCAGATTCCCTTGAAATTCCCAACAGTTGAGCAACCCTGCCCTAATCCTCTTATCAAAGCTTGAATTAAATGCAACTATAGATTCCAATAAGTCACCCAAATATTCCTCAGCTTTGGCCCTGACTATTTCTCTCTGGATCATCTTAGAGATTTCAACAATTGTTCTTGTCCTATCAACAATATCCATTGCCCTCAATTCACTAGTTGATTTCTCGTTGAGATACCTGATAAATTTCTTTGTTGTCTTGGCATTTTTACCATCTTCTTCTTTGGGTGAGAGGATAAAGAACTCAGTCTCCTTGATTCCAATTTTTTTCTCTACTACTAGGTCATATGCTCCCAAATGCTTTTTACTTCAGAAATAATTTCATCCCAAATAATGTGCATGGCCTGGATGAGAGACATATTACCTTTCAACTTATTTTTTAGTTCTTTGATCTCCTCATTTACAGTCTCCAAGTTTTTATTGATTTGCTCCACATTTTTCCTGGCTGACTCAAGTTGCTTCTCCTTTTGTGTGAGTGCATGCTTGGAGTTCTCAAGATCAATTTGCACCTTTTTGAGCTCACCCTCTGACATTTGTAACTCAGTGAGAGCCTTGGTTAGTTGTTCAATGGGATTCAGTGAGTTTTCTAGCACAATCACTGCACAAATGTGAGAATCATTTTTCTTTTGTATTTTTGTCACTTGTTGTTTGAGGACTACCACCTCATTGTTTCTATCTATTGGTTCTTTGGCCATGATTTCTTTTTCACTCTCTACTTGGGCTAGCTCTTTGGATTGCACATGTTCAGATGTAGGCATTTTCAGCTTTTGCCTCAACTCCTGGATCTAGGACTATGAGCTCTGAATGATAGTGTCCACAACAACTTTGTCATTGGGATTTACCCCCAATTTGACAGATAGTTCCTTGAAACTTTCATTCTGCAAGTTAAGGGCTCTAGAGTTGGCAATTTCTTGTGTCACCTTGTGGCAGCTTTTTCTAATAATTTCTCGACCTTGCTAATGGTCAAGCCACTTTTACTCAACTCACTGCAGAGCATTTCTCCACTCTATCTGTGCTAATTGATTTTGTGTTGCAGAGGAATACTAGCCATATCTAGTGACAGGTCCATAGTCCTAAATTGTGATCCTCATGGAAGGGACTGTGAAAAAGGATGATATAGAGAGAATTTCATCTGGTTTCTCTCTGGGTCCATAGCATCTAGGAGCTTGATCTGATCAGGAACCAAATGTGATGCTAGTTGCTACAACATTTCATCCCCGACCCTTTTGTTTCTCTCCTCTGTTCTTTGCCCCTCTTCCCATTTAAGGTCTGTTATTGATGCACTTCCCAAAGAGCCCAGGATTGCTACCTTTGTGGAGGTAGAAGTGGCAGCTTGTTGAGAGTCTTCTAGGAGTACCTGGAAGCTTGGCTGGTCCAAATTTCTCTCGGTCAACCTGGTCTCAATTTCTTCATCGGTTTGCTCCTGGATCTTAGCTTTCTTGCTAGATGATGCCTCCTCCATCTTTGTGTCTCCAGCTTCATCCACGCTTCTCTTTTGAGTCTTTTCCTTTGAAGTAAGTGTTTCAATTTCCATTTCTGTATTAATGGGCCAAGAATCTAAATTAGCCTTCCATTCAAGTTTGGGTCTATACTCATGCTCATAAGTTGAAGCATTAATATCCCTTCTCCTCTTTGATATGACACCATGGGTATCATAGTGCCACACCTCCCCCATTTCAAAATTAAGCTCCTTCAACATGTCTTCTACTTGCTGAAAGGCTTGTTTGGTATTAACAATGAACGGGCCTACCACCCTACCCAGCTTAAACATGTATCCCTTCTTGGCAGGAACAAAGTGAATTTGATCAGCGTTGACCAAAGATTCTCATAGGCATAAAAACAAGTAAACAATATGGGGGAAGCTCTGACCCATAGACCCTAATCTCAGTGTAGTCTTCAAATAAGAACCAATCGCCCACCATTGCATCTTTACTAAGTTGGAGGATTTCCTTTCGTTGGTGCAAGATTCTAGCAGGGGGAATGTTATTTATAATTTTGTATGCAATGGACATATAAGTGGAAATAAACTGGGAGAAACCCTCATTATCAGGATTTTTCTTTAGGGCACTGTCTCAATTGAACACATACTTCCTCTGCTTGTGAGAATCAATGATGCTAAGGCCCAAATACTCAAATTCCTCTACATGAGTATACAAGAAAAGATAGAACAGTATGGAATAATATCTAAAATAAGAGGTAACGGGAAAATGGTTAAACTGGAACTTTATGGATTTTGCAAGGAACAAGGGTATGTCAAAGACAATGTCAAGTTGCATCATTGTGTGCAGATACGCTATGGTGGCTTTAGTAACATTAGTAGTCTTTTCTTCCTCAAAAAGAAACGCAATAACGGTCAGTATGGGTTGTACAGGTTCGGAAAACATTGAAACAAGGAATTTGTCTACAATGGGGAGGGTTTGATTACATATTGCTAAAATTAACTAGAGGAAGGCTTGTTGTTCCCCAGCTAAGAGCCCATTATAACTGTAGAAAAGGGTAGTTTTTGTGAATCTCGTAGGATTGGGAGGTTTTGGGTAGATGCAGACATTTTGAATTAATTATGGAGTCACTTCCAGAATTTTCAGCCATATGGAAGATATGAAATAGTTCCTCTCTTTAACATAGGAGTTTCAAGCCATGAAACAAACTCTAAAAAAGGATAGACTATGGCGGCAATCAGGTGGTACAAACCTAACTCTACGATCCAGAATGGATCTTCCTTCTTAAGGTGACGTTCATACAGGTCAAAGCAGAGATCAAACAAGCGGTAAGAGCAAAATGGGTCATTGATTTCGGTCTTTGTGTCCATGAGAGGCTCAGTACGACTAGAGGGTTTTTCCTCTTAGGGCTTGGGTGGTTTTGGGCGATATTTTTTCATTTTAAGCATAAAAGTGAATGATTAAGGAGCATGGGACTATGGGTTACCTAGTGACCAGAAGCAGTTGGGCGTGGTAATGCTAGAATGGCTCTGGCACTGGATAATAGTCAAACAGTGTTGCTAGTAGACGTAGCGGTGAAGAAATCGCGTTTGAATGAAACAGATTCAAAATGAAATAGCTAATGTGTCGTGCTTTTATAGGCAGGAAACACGGTGGAATGACACAGGGGGAAACACGAGGAGGCACGTGGGGTGGACACGTGATACTGCCAAGCTGGACGAGAGGTGAGAGGGAGGGGTGTGTGGTTCAATGACTATCACGCTCGCCTACTGACATCAATGGTGCGTTGGCGCTTTCGGTGGCAGGTATGATCCCCACACTCTGGCGAGGTGATTGAACAAGGTCAGAAGCGGGGCTCGACCCCCTAGAGTTGATCCTAGTTGTTGATCGGCAGAGCCCGCCCAGCTGAGTTTGACCTTTTGGGGGCTAGCGTCGGTTTATCAGTCACAGTAGTTACCCCGTTGGAATGCTTTCGAGACCAAGCAACTTCAAGGTAAGTGTTGAGCCTCGAACCTGCACCTTCCCATACACCCTCTCAGCCTTCTTTTCCACTCATTTTATCCACCAAGTTGATTAAATCATTGTATTTTAGTTTAAAAATGAGCTTTTGACATGGTTTTCTAACTACGCTGATGACTGTTGTTTGGTTTAGAATTTTGCTCAGATAGCTGCGGAAGCTTCTCAGTTTCCGCAGCCGATACAGGTTTCCGCAGCTGACCCAGGTTTCTGCAGCCAACACAGGATTCCGCAGCTGTTTTGTCAAATACCATGCTACAGGTGTCCTCTCAGGAAATGAGCCACATGGGCAAGTTACAGGAGTCAAGGACATGGATCGTATCCCTCTAGATCATCCAGCACGGCCATAAAAGCCCGCGGTCAAACAAGGGGCAAAGGATAGTCAACGGAAGTGTCCAGCGGTGGCACGGCTCTGCGTAGCTCTGTTTTTGAGCACGTGAAGCTACGTGGCACAATCCTTAGCCACGAAGACATCCTGGCAGCGCAAATCCAACAGCCATACCTCTCGGATTTAATAAACATGATGACAGTTACCTAGATCTGGGCTGAGGAGGATTCACGTGTCTCTGGCAGCGTGGTTAATAGCGTAGATTTAGTTAATCTGTTTTAGCTCTCTTTCCTTATAAATAATGCGTCCATGAACGCTGTACAAGTTAATCGTTGTTAATGTAATTTGAAGACTGTTGTATTTCCCCACTGCACTTTTATGTTGCTGTTTAATATATGAGAAGACTGGTTTAAACTTCCGCGTGTAGCTGTTCGTTGAATTGGTTGAAGTGGCAGAGGGCCCCTGCTTACTGAGACCTTGTATAGTTGTCTTTTCACTTTTGCATTGCTTTATTTCTGTTCATGTATATTAGCTGTACAGTTGTCATTTAAATTCTGCGTTTTATTTCAACATGTATATTAGTTGTACATAACAAAGCTTTTGATTTCTGATGATTTACATTTTCGTTGCTGCTCTTTTATGGTTACAACTGATCAGTGTTTTTGCAGGTGTTCTTAGGTAGCCCGGGGCAATTTTTCACCTTTTCTTTTTATAACTATTGGCATACGAGATCATCTTATCTTTGTAGCTGACTCTTGTTTTCTGAAGTTTGATTTTCAAGTACTGTCATTTCCTTGAGTAGTACATTTATTTTCTGTTTTTAGATATCATGCTATTCATCTACTAACGGTTCCTTTCTATAATCAAATAACTTTATTAGGAACCAGAATATCACTTACTATAGCTTGATTTAGTTTGCTTTAGATCTCACATTGCTTGACTTGTTCATGACTGTTTCTCACAGGGTACATTAAGCTGAAAGGCAGAAGGTCAAGAAAGTTAAAGTAGTGTGATTAGCTTCTTTTATGCAGTTTAACTTCTTTTAGATTTCACATTGCTTAACATTTCATGATATCTTTTCACAAGGAAGATTGATTTGAAGAGTTAAAATAGTGTGGATTAGTTGTTCTTACTTTTCATTTAGTGTAGATTTCACTTTCATTTTCAATCAGCAACAAAGATACTGGGCCGATGTCATAGTTCATTGTTTGATGTCTTTATTTCTTTTGAAGAATTGATTTCATTTCAGTCATTTTAAAGCTTTCTTTCTTTTAAGTTTTGAAAACCACTTAGAGATCACCATAATCATCCACATTTCATTTGCTTTATCACCTTTTCATCATCTCACATTAGGGAAAGATAAATTCAAAAACAAACTTAAAAAAACTAAAAACGACAAAAGACTAAGGAAATGGTTATCTAAGTACATACAGTACACTTCACTTCGTCAGTTTACGAACCCCGGGTTGACATTATAAATAGCAATTTAGATCACACTAAATTGACCAAACAGTAAGCGGCGATCTGCCCAATTTATTATTCGTTGGTTAACTTTCATGTATAAAGAGGAAGGGATGGGGCTCATTGTATTTGTGGTTTCCCCGCTTCTTTCTCAGTTAAGTTTTCCACTCCTCTGATGCTCTGCCCCTAAAATTTGTCTCTATCCTTTGGCCTCATGGACCAAAAATCCTTTGCAATTCAACGATTTGAGGGAACACAGAAAGCACAACAAGCAATATGAAGAACAATAACACAAAAGATTGGTGAACTTGAAATAAAATTACAAAAGCAACAATCATTTATTTAATCAAAATATCAACAAAATATTGTTGTCCTTCTGATGCAACACCATTATCATCTCAAAGAACTGGGCAATGAGTTGAAGAAAAAAATTCAAAAACTTCAACAAACTTCTACAAATTCCACGGTAGGAAAATATGCACAAATTAATGAGTTGATGCTACAGATCAAGCAACTACAAGAAAACAGTTTGGATGTTGGCGTTTTCAAAGATGAAGCTTTAGATATTAATGAGCAACTAAAGTTGGCTCAAGAAGATTCTATCAAAGCTTGAATTATGTTCAAGTTCAACAAAACATTTTAAATAGTGTGGTAATAAGATAGTTGAACATGGACAAGTGCAAACTAATTTTAAAAAGTTATTATCATGGCAATCCAAACATAGCACTCCCAAGAATCTTGAAAAGTCAAAAGTTGAAAACAAAAATTGCTTCGAATAGATGGGAGAAAAAGCTAAATCGCTCATAGAACTTGGTAATTGGTGCACATAATGATTGTAATGTACTCATTGATGGGGCTATGGATCTCAACATCGACTTCGATATACCTAGTACTCAATTCATGGGGAATAGTTACAAGAGATTCTTGCATAGCTATGTGCAAAAACAAAGCAAAAATGTGAAGGATACCATCGAAGAGATAGACATATTTAACTTAGAATCTGTCAACAAATTTTGAGCCCATCCTCAAAGTTGCACAAAGATTATTAAAAATACTTCTTCCAAACTGAGAGGTGAATTGGTAATCGTAGAAGGCAAAGTCTATGATTGTGAGATTAATGTAGATATTTCACCTCCACAATTGCTCACATAGTTTGTGCATACTCACACGTAATGGAAGCAATAAGTGGAAAACTTGGAACAAATCAAATCTTCAGAGCTAGAAGAGATCTCTAGAGGCCTTTAATGGCTTTCCTTTATTAGACTTTAATTTTATCTTGTAGTTTTATCGAGAAAAACTACAATAAGTTTTGCTTTTAGTGATTTTTTAAACTTATTTAGTTATGACCTTTACAAGAGTAAAGGGTTCACGTCTTTTGAAAAAAAAAGGCTTTGTGCAATGTTGTACGGACTTCATCTTCAAAGAATTAAGAGCCATCCGTGACTAAAATCCTGTGTGATACTATTATTGATGCATTTATTTTAGACCAATTTGGGAAAAAGGTCACAACCGTTTACTCTTTCACTTATTTAAATTATTCGTGAATAGATCTATTGTTTGCATTGTTTTTAATCATTAGATCTATTTATGTCATTTTTTATAATTGATATAGTAAACAAAATTGTATTAATGTTGTAGCGAATAGTCTTGCATTTCATTGTTTACATGAAAGATTTATTCTTTACAGTTGTTTTCAAAAGATTGTTTTGATTTGAAGAATTTTCTCTATTAAACAACCACTATTTGTAATTCATACTTCATTCAAATTATTGCTCATGGAATGGGATAACATCACAATTAATTAATTTGATTTATGCAATTAAATAATATCATTTTTAAAACTTAGGAAAACTTTGACTAAGCCTTTGATCAAGAAGCAATCGTCTTCACTGGAAATCGGACCCACATACCAGTAAGGATCGCCACTCCAAAACAAAAATAGGTCTATTTTGGAACCTTGATCGTGCAGCTATTCCTATTGTTGACTAAGAAAAGTTCCAAGCATCAACACTCCCTTACTAAGGTCCTTTCCATAGTCCTTTCCATAACCTACTATGCCCCTTTTCTTTCCCCTCCTATGGAAACATAGCCCTTTTGTCCTCCTCTTCCGCAACCAGTGATGTTTTTATCAACTTCCAAAGTTCGATTACAAATTATATTGTTCTGCTTATAGCCATTCATCATATGCATACATAACGTTGAACTAGGGATCAAAACTAGGATATTACAGATTAGGACCCCACCTTTTTAGTTTTTTTATCTTTTTTAATAAAGGCATAACTATTTTTTTTAATATGTTTTTTAAGGGGATATATCAGCAAATTGTGTTTGGGAGTCAGCTTCCATTTCCCATGCCAGATCCTAGCCAAAATGAAATTCAAATATGGATCTGCAACAGATCCTACCCATATTAGAGATGTTTGGGTGGGAGTTCTTGTAATTAGGTCTAGTCAAAAGAAGAAGTTTTTGTTACAATCAACCAATTTTTTGTAATTCCTTAAAACAACTTGTGTGGTATTACAAGCATATGATCCATTCTATCTATTTTCAATAATGCATTTTCCTTTATGTCTCAAAGAAAGTAATTCACATGCAACTTCTCAAAATCAATGTTACATTTATCGTTATCGGCAATTTATTATCGAGGGTCCAAAATTTAAATTATTGACAATATCAAGGAAAATATCGAAATATGCAAAATACATAGAAAATGTTCGTTTGGCGGATTTCAAAATATATGGAATGTTGCTTATAACTCTATCGGGTCCAGCCATTGCATCACGCATATATATATATATATATATATATATATATATATATATATATATATATATATATATATATATATATATCTATCGGGTCCAGCCATTGCATCGCGCATATATATATATATATATATATATATATATATATATATATATATCGCCCCGCTCCGTTGTATATCTCTGATTGCGATCAGCCAATATTGGCGATCGCGATATCGCATCGCCCGAGGTCCCACTTTTGCCTTGCGGTATCACCGATTTCGGCGATCACACCATCGCATCAGCCCCAGAACCTTTGCCTTGTATACACTGCCTGCCTCCGATCCGACCTACCAATCCGATCATCGGAGGTCGCCAATCGGGGGTGCCTTCCGCCCGACTTTAAGCCTTGGCCTCATGCGATGCGATTTTTCCTTATAAGGGTCTTTTGCCCATTTTTAAAGGACTTTTGCCTCTTTCCCAAAGAACAAAAGGGGAATTTCTTTTTATGATAACCCCTACATCTGAAGTCCATTTTCGCCCATTCAAGTTGTGTTGGATTCAGAATGAAGGGGTCTCTGCAATGAGACTATTTCTGAGAGTAGCCTGCGACTTTCATTTTCCTCTGATGTACAAACGATGTGTGCCATTTGGCACCTTTCACCTCTTATATGAAGTCTTTTAGACTTAGAAGTTTATCTAGGATCCATTTTTGGATCAGGCTCAGGATAGGTGGATGGAGGTGTGGGACCGTTGGCAAGAAGTGATAGGCGGAGCGATACGTGGCGATAGTGGAGTGGCGGGTGACATAATCAGGAAGGTGGGTTGCGGCAGGACAGAAGAAACCACTTTCGGAGGGGGGTCAAAGCTAATTGTGGTATTATAGGGGTGTACGAAATTAGGAGGCAATGACACAATGGTGGGGGAAACCGCTTTTCGGAGGTCGCCCTCCCCCCCTCCCCCTCACCGTTAAAAAGAATCATAGCAAGGGTGTCTGAAATGGCTTAAGAGCCGTTGGATCAAAGCGGGGTCGTGATCGAAGGAGGAAAGGTGTGCGGTGTTTAATGTTGGCAGTCCCACATGATATCTCGGGCATATCTTTTTACAATAAAGTCCAAACTTTGGACAAATGACCATATTCACCAATTGCATAACAAATCCAATTTTCCATAAGCTAATGTAACTTAAACCAATGAGGGTGCATTTAAACGAGCAAACCCTGTTTATTTTTCCATTTTTAAAGGACTAAGAATATTTATTTCAAACAACTAAACTAATCCAACAACTGCATTAACCCAGATTAAACTGTTGGATTAACCTATTCACCTATTCTACCTATTTAATCTTGGCCAAGATTACATGCACTGTTTGGCTAAGTTATTCACTCTAATCTAATTGACATAAATTGAAAGTTGCTTGAACATGATTAAACTGTATGTTTCAGACAAAAAAAGTATTGTGGCATTTTAGACACGTTGTACACAATTTCATGAATTTATTCTCTATAAAATTACTCGACTATCAGTGGCACTTCAACTGGCATCACTTTCACATTTATTCTTTTTTGTGGGGTTCTTTTATCATTCTTTTTCTTTTTCTATTTTTTCCTATTTTTATACCCTCTCTTCATTTTTTATTTTGATCTTTCTATCTTTTTTTGGAAATCATTTGCAGTATACAATATTATTTACAATCTGAAATACTGATAGAAATCATTCAATTAGCATTTGATCCTATAAATGATAGGACCCTAACAGTACTCATAGACAGAGATAGCTCCATTAGCTTTACATTTCATATTGTCTTTCATTGTAATATTTTATTAGGAAAGCAATGTTAGTTTTCATGCCTAACAGGAACAAACTCACTGTCTTTTTTTTGGGAAGAGGCTTCCATCCAAATAATAAGGAAATCCATTCACAAAAGATGTTGGGTGTCTTCCAACACAACAACCTATATTAACCCATACTGTGCTTAAAATAGAACCAAATTTCCCTCCAAATTGTTTATGCCACTTGCAATCTCCACAATATGACTCAATATTGGGCCATGAAGATGATCAAGATAAAACTTTCAGAGACATTCTCTTTAACATGTCGCTAAGAATTACTATAACTCTAAGTTGCACTTAATGAATATTACATGAACGGATGCAGATACCGGGTTAGAAATGGGTACAACAAATTTTCAAAAAATCTAGATACGATACAGCAAGGAAACGACACACACACGCACACATATATTTCATATTACCATTCATTTTTTAGAATCTAGATCCTATATTTAAAAATACATAATCATCATCATGAATTCAACATAAACAAATCATCATCATGAATTCAGCATAAACATTGTCATCATCATCAATAATTATTATAACATTCAACATGTTATCACAAAATAAGGTACTAAGGGCTGCCACTTAGCAAGATCTTATGTAACTATTTCAAACCAGGCTTTAGACTAAGGCTTAGCCTCCTTAGTCAGAGAGGGCTCTCTCACAAATTATGAATATGGATTAATGACAAAGAAAGATGGCTAACTCTTTAAACAACACATGAAAAATAAGCTGGTTGGACAAATATCAAATTAATCTCCATTGGGCTTATGGAGTCTCACACATCTAAGCAAACAAAAACACTATCTTTTCATGGAAATCAAGGCTCTTTACATCAGATGTTCAAACATACTTTACATAAAACACAGCTTGCAAAGCATACAGGAAGTCAGAGCATGAAACATGAATTCTGAGTGATTATGCTGTAACAAGACTGTAAAAGAACACTAAGAGAATAAACCACCATACATTTGAACAATAAGATCTATTGAGAATCTTAAGAAGAAACAACAGCTGTTTGTATTACTGTAATCTGCTTTTTTTACATAAACCAAAATAGACTTGTTCTTTATCAAAATCTCCAACCCCAATTACATCCAAGTCTGATCCATATATAGGAATACATGCTTAACCACCTCGAGCTTCCTCCTCCAGCATGAGGGGAGCATCGAAGGCTGCTATTAACTATCCCTATCTACTGTGTAACTAATTCATTAAATACATAAGTGCTGAACTGTAATTACATAGAGTCCTAATTTAATCAAAACTCAAAATCTGTCCTCCTCGTAGCATGATTCCTTCTTGATTCTTGACACATGTTTTCTTTCTGTTTTGGTCGAGATATCTTGGAGGAGAATGCAATGAACAAGCTGGCTTTGGATACTGGCTGCGTAGATGGTTCATTAATCAACAAGATAAGTGCCCTATTTTCCCGGTCCTTGTCTCCCATCATTCTTCACTAATTAAGGAACATGTTCCCAGCTCTTTAATTCCTCAAAAACAACGAACATCACCATATTCCCCAATGAGCTGAAAGCCTTGTTGATTGAACAGGTGTATAAACCAAACAATACTCCTCGTATGCCATTTCTGCCAAACCCTAACTGGTCATAAAGTACCTTTTTAAAAGTTTTAACTTGAGACAAAATATTTCACCTTTACAAAGAGGCACACTTGTCATTCTCTGAATGGCTAGGATAGCCTCATATGGTCTCCCTTATGTTCCTTAGGCGTTTCCTTCATAGATTTGTTGATCTCACCATTAAACTGATTGTTTTCATCACAAAACAGCACCTACAGCAGTTTCGTAGCGCGCTACGAAACTGCTGTTTTTTGCTAAAACAGAGTATATTTGCATTAAGGCATTCTTTGCTTGAACCTATGACTCTTTAAACTTCCTCTACAGGTGTCAGAGATTTATATGTCTTCAAAAAAAAAAAAAAATGAAATTAAACAAAAATGACCAAAACGAAGAACAACACCTTTCTTCCTTCTTTTCTGAGATTCTTGGCAGAGCAGATTCCCAATCAGAAGGTTCCTTTTTCCCAAGGAATATATGATCATCAACAGAACCATGTTCAGCGTCATCAAGGGTATCTTCAACAACAGCTTTAGTAGCATTATCATTTGAGAAAACTTCCTTCACTTCAGCTTCATATTTAACCCATAAATCTGCAATCGAACCAACTACTCCCCTATGTTCTGGCTGAAAAATATATCTTGGGACAGAGCTCGTAATTTCTCACAGAAGACGTATTTGGAAAAACTGAAGGAGGTTTTTGTGAAACAATCCGTACTTAACAAAAACCTCTTTTGGTTTTTTAAAACACTACTCCAGCTGCCCAAAATCTGTCTTTGAAGAAGATGTGTAAAACAGGAAATTAAAAACTGCACCTACAGCAGTTTCGTAGCGCAACTTTAGTCACTCGTTTCTCCCAGCTCATAATCAATTTGAAGAAACTGAAAGAGGTTTTTCTAGTTCAGTATGTTAGGAATAAAAACCTCTTTCAATTTTCGAAAATATTCTTTCAGCTTCTCTAAATACCTCCTGGAAGTTGACAACTTAAAACAGAGAAATATGCCTTATTTGCCTTGTTTCAATATCATGATGACAGGTATTGCATGTGGTTACAAATGCAGGAGTTGTAGGATTATGTAAGTGATAAAGAACCATCATGGAAGAATGCTTGGCACGTGGCAAGGTATCATATTGGTAGTGATTTCCTTGACAAAAGCTAAGAAAGGCCTGACGGGTATCAAAGAATTCACTCTCCACAATTTCATCTTTATCCTTAGTATCTGCAAGAACATCTGTGACTTCAACAGAATTAAATAAATGCTTTTTCCCTACTGTTGACAGGATGCCACTCCCTTTCATCAAGCCTTTTGTTGTGCCTCGTAACAAATATCACATAATTGTCAACTCTTACATTGGCTGCAAGCCCATCGTTTGCCAGAAACAATGAAGTGACAACAATGAGAACATGCATATTGCAAACGAACCATAATAAAGTCTTCTTTCATTGGAGATATGGACTCCCCAAGTTTTTGCATTAATAAAGCATCCTTTGAGGTATTGCTTGCAAGCTCAGCTTGTGATGCTCTTTTGGTTGCAGTTTTCTTGGTCTTTCCTTTCGCTTGTTGAAGTTGCATTATCATATCTTTTGCAGCGCCTGGCCAATAATCACCAACAAAATATGACAAGCGAGCTGCAGTTACCTTAACCTTGCATTCACCAGTGGACACAAAAAATTGATCATATAGATTAGTGAGTTCCATAACAATGTTCTCCTTAGTGGCATTCCGCAATATTGCAAGATACCATTCATGGAGCTTATCAGATTTCGGTGTCTTCTGTATCTCTGGGTGTCAATAAAGAATATAATCCTCTCCCTTCAATGGAGGACAGGCCCACATATAACAGCTTGACAAACCTCGTTTCCTGCAGTATTTCCATCAATCCGCTTTAAATATCTGTCATTTCCCAATTTCGTAGCGCAGCCAGTGCAAAATATGAATTATGCGCTACGAAACTACCTAAACATCTTGCGCTGCGAAACTACTAAAAGGCTTAATGCGCATCAAACTAATGTGAGTGGTTCTGAAATTTTGGCATTGGGATTTTCAGTGATAACAGTGGCTCCACTTGGGATAGTGTGCCCTTGTGGTACACTAAGAACTCGCAGGTCCAGTGCCTTATAAAATTTATTTGACAAACATCTCCTTTAAGTTCCTTGGGCCTTCACCTCGGGCTTTAGCTGGATGATCACTGTAGGAGAAAGAAAACTACATCTACTAAAAAAATGCTCAGTCAACCTTGAGCTTATTTGCATTTACCTACCTACCTACCCTAACAATTTCAACTTCCTTCTGCTCAATCTATGTGAAATTTCCAATGTAGCCAATCTTCTGTTTTATCTGCTATTTGATTTCTTTGACTGCATCGGAGTTCAGAGCCAATATGATAGTGTGATGACCATTGCCACTGAAATTGTCTCTGATCTTTATAGGAAAACTGAGAAACTTGAGAGTAAAACTCTTCCATGTAATCAGCTACAGGATCCCAGAATACATGATCAGCTTGATTTTTCTTGAAACTTTCCGGCTGTGCAAACTGATCTTCAACAGCAGTGTGCATTTCCTCAAGCGTAAAAGAGAAAGGAAACAATACTCTCTCCTTATGTTCTGCCATAGAAAGCTGCTGAAAATAATGATCATGATTATGAAAACTATATGCCTGAATTTGACCTTCTAAACCTTCAATTTCTTTCTCAATGTCCTCAGCAAATTCATCCAAAAATCTCATCTTATCCTCTGCCTTGCAGTCAAAGGATTTTAGATATGAGGACAAGGACAAAGAAAAATATTCATTTGTTTCTTCTTTACTATGATCATTATTCCATTGTCTAAAACCTTCAACTGAGGGAGAGTCTGTCACCACCTCTGACCTATCTATCCATTCCTCTAAAAACATGAGCCAAAGGTCTTGAAATGACTTAATGGCTTTGATAGGAAAACTTTCAATCCACTGTTTGCATTTCCCTTGAAGTGAATCATAGAACAACATAATGCAAACATCCTCATGTTTAACTCTAAGAAGCTCAGTAAAATGACAAAAATCTGTTATATGCTTCAAGGTTAAACTCAAATCTTCTCCGTTGAATTTTGGACCATTCCTTAGAAAATATGCATCCTTGGGAAAATGATTTGGGAAACCATGAATTCCTGAAAAATCTATGCATGCATACCTTGAAGTAAGAATGGTAGCATCTGGGTCCTTCATAACTCCAGTGGAATCACCATGAATATCTGAATTTCGAATTCTTCGACAATGAAGTCGCCAAGGTAGTTTTGCAGCCTCAAAAACCTTCTGAGCTCCTGCTACCTTCAGAAGTTCAGCTTCATAATTTCGGGAAAGAATAATCTTCAGGCTCCCGGCAGACGCACCAAAATGTTATCACAAAATCAGGTACTAAGGGCTGCCACTTAGCAAGATCTTATGTAACTATTTCAAACCAGGCTTTAGACTAAGGCTTAGCCTCCTTAGTCAGAGAGGGCTCTCTCACAGATTATGAATATGGATTAATGACAAGGAAAGATGGCTAACTCTTTAAACAACACATGAAAAATAAGCTGGTTGGACAAATATCAAATTAATCTCCATTGGGCTTATGGAGTCTCACACATCTCAGCAAACAAAAACACTATCTTTTCATGGAAATCAAGGCTCTTTACATCAGATGTTCAAACATACTTTACATAAAACACAGCTTGCAAAGCATACAGGAAGTCAGAGCATGAAACATGAATTCTGAGTGATTATGCTGTAACAAGACTGTAAAAGAACACTAAGAGAATAAACCACCATACATTTGAACAATAAGATCTATTGAGAATCTTGAGAAGAAACAACAGCTGTTTGTATTACTGAAATCTGCTTTTTTTACATAAACCAAAATAGACTTGTTCTTTATCAAAATCTCCAACCCCAATTACATCCAAGTCTGATCCATATATAGGAATACATGCTTAACCACCTCGAGCTTCCTCCTCCAGCATGAGGGGAGCATCGAAGGCTGCTATTAACTATCCCTATCTACTGTGTAACTAATTCATTAAATACATAAGTGCTGAACTGTAATTACGTAGAGTCCTAATTTAATCAAAACTCAAAATCTGTCCTCCTCGTAGCATGATTCCTTCTTGATTCTTGACACATGTCTTCTTTCTATTTTGGTCGAGATATCTTGGAGGAGAATGCAATGAACAAGCTGGCTTTGGATACTGGCTGCGTAGATGGTTCATTAATCAACAAGATAAGTGCCCTATTTTCCCGGTCCTTGTCTCCCATCATTCTTCACTAATTAAGGAACATGTTCCCAGCTCTTTAATTCCTCAAAAACAACGAACATCACCATATTCCCCCATGAGCTGGAAGCCTTGTTGATTGAACAGGTGTATAAACCAAACAATACTCCTCGTATGCCATTTCTGCCAAACCCTAACTGGTCATAAAGTACCTTTTTAAAAGTTTTAACTTGAGACAAAATATTTCACCTTTACAAAAAGGCACACTTGTCATTCTCTGAATGGCTAGGATAGCCTCATATGGTCTCCCTTATGTTCCTTAGGCGTTTCCTTCATAGATTTGCTGATCTCACCATTAAACTGATTGTTTTCACTACGAAACTGCTGTTTTTTGCTAAAACAGAGTATATTTGCATTAAGGCATTCTTTGCTTGAACCTATGACTCTTTAAACTTCCTCTACAGGTGTCAGAGATTTATATGTCTTCAAAAAAAAAAAAAATGAAATTAAACAAAAATGACCAAAACGAAGAACAGCACCTTTCTTCCTTCTTTTCTGAGATTCTTGGCAGAGCAGATTCCCAATCAGAAGGTTCCTTTTTCCCAAGGAATATATGATCATCAACAGAACCATGTTCAGCGTCATCAAGGGTATCTTCAACAACAGCTTTAGTAGCATTATCATTTGAGAAAACTTCCTTCACTTCAGCTTCATATTTAACCCATAAATCTGCAATCGAACCAACTACTCCCCTATGTTCTGGCTGAAAAATATATCTTGGGACAGAGCTCGTAATTTCTCACAGAAGACGTATTTGGAAAAATTGAAGGAGGTTTTTGTGAAACAATCCGTACTTAACAAAAACCTCTTTTGGTTTTTTAAAACACTACTCCAGCTGCCCAGAATCTGTCTTTGAAGAAGATGTGTAAAACAGGAAATTAAAAACTGCACCTACAGCAGTTTCGTAGCGCAACTTTAGTCACTCGTTTCTCCCAGCTCATAATCAATTTGAAGAAACTGAAAGAGGTTTTTCTAGTTCAGTATGTTAGGAATAAAAACCTCTTTCAATTTTCGAAAATATTCTTTCAGCTGCTCTAAATACCTCCTGGAAGTTGACAACTTAAAACAGAGAAATATGCCTTATTTGCCTTGTTTCAATATCATGATGACAGGTATTGCATGTGGTTACAAATGCAGGTGCTGTAGGATTATGTAAGTGATAAAGAACCATCATGGAAGAATGCTTGGCACGTGGCAAGGTATCATATTGGTAGTGATTTCCTTGACAAAAGCTAAGAAAGGCCTGACGGGTATCAAAGAATTCACTCTCCACAATTTCATCTTTATCCTTAGTATCTGCAAGAACATCTGTGACTTCAACAGAATTAAATAAATGCTTTTTCCCTACTGTTGACAGGATGCCACTCCCTTTCATCAAGCCTTTTGTTGTGCCTCGTAACAAATATCACATAATTGTCAACTCTTACATTGGCTGCAAGCCCAGCGTTTGCCAGAAACAATGAAGTGACAACAATGAGAACATGCATATTGCAAACGAACCATAATAAAGTCTTCTTTCATTGGAGATATGGACTCCCCAAGTTTTTGCATTAATAAAGCATCCTTTGAGGTATTGCTTGCAAGCTCAGCTTGTGATGCAGCTTCTGATGCTCTTTTGGTTGCAGTTTTCTTGGTCTTTCCTTTCGCTTGTTGAAGTTGCATTATCATATCTTTTGCAGCGCCTGGCCAATAATCACCAACAAAATATGACAAGCGAGCTGCAGTTACCTTAACCTTGCATTCACCAGTGGACACAAAAAATTGATCATATAGATTAGTGAGTTCCATAACAATGTTCTCCTTAGTGGCATTCCGCAATATTGCAAGATACCATTCATGGAGCTTATCAGATTTCGGTGTCTTCTGTATCTCTGGGTGTCAATAAAGAATATAATCCTCTCCCTTCAATGGAGGACAGGCCCACATATAACAGCTTGACAAACCTCGTTTCCTGCAGTATTTCCATCAATCCGCTTTAAATATCTGTCATTTCCCAATTTCATAGCGCAGCCAGTGCAAAATATGAATTATGCGCTACGAAACTACCTAAACATCTTGCGCTGCGAAACTACTAAAAGGCTTAATGCGCATCAAACTAATGTGAGTGGTTCTGAAATTTTGGCATTGGGATTTTCAGTGATAACACAACATATAGGAAGTTTATGTTTCAAATTTCAATCATCACCAAAATTAATAATGCACACTAAATAGTACAAATTACAAAATGAACTCTGACTGACAATCTACTATCACATGATATATTATGGTATTCAATGTTTCATTGTTCAAAAGTTTAAAATATCATCATAAATTACATTTACATATCATCAAATATGTCTTCATCCATGTAATTAAGATCCACATCAACATTTGAATCTTCTCTAAGAGTGGGAGCATTGTTGTAATGCTCACTTGAAGAAGCAATTATTGATGTCTCCTCATCAAACAAAGTCATATGAGACATGGCATTCAACATCATATCCAAGTCGGGCAACTCTGGTTCCACATCCCATAGTTTGGTGGACCCAAATTTGCATTCGTCACTCTTGTGTAACATAAGGCGAAGGTTCAAATGAACATACACTAGTTACTTAGCCTTCTTGGAGTCCAATCTGTTTTGCTTCATTGAATGGATGAAGCCATATGTACCCCAGTTCCTCTTTGCTAAAGAGGAACTAACAACCTGTGACAAGATCTTGATGGCCAATTTTTGGATATGTGGTGTAATTCCACGTATTAATAATAAACCAAAGTTCTAAATAAATAAATAATAAACCAAAGTTCTAAATAAATAAATATATATATATATATAGTAAGAATACTTAAAGTCAACAAAAAATAAAAAGGAATAAAATAAGCAAAAGTTAAATTAAGAAAAATGTTAAGGCAAAACTTAAAACAGAAATAAAAAGTTGACATGTTGACACATGGATTGTGTGCATGCAGATCTCTTTCCAATCCCCTTCCATTTTTTGAATAGTTTTTTTCTATTTAATGGATGAAAAGGGAGATGAGAAGCATTCATTCTTTCCCAAAAAAAAAGTGTTGTGAGACAAAGGATTCCCTAGCAATAATATTTGATTGAGGGTTTGGGTATGGTCAATTGTAGAAAGATTATGTGCCGCTGAACCTATGGTTGGGTAGAGAGTCATCTCCAAAACTTTGTTGCGGTTAGCAGGATCCAAGTAACATTGCAATTCTGAAATCACCAGTAAAGTATATTGTCACCACAAGAAAGTTTGTTCTGCTAATGGTTCGAAAAATATATGCTAATTAGTTGAATTGTTTGTGTGTTGATTATTAATCGCATAAATTAATGTAATTAGTTGTATATTTGAAAACCAGGTCATTACATATAATATCAAAGCCCGGTTACAACTTTGGAAACCTATGAACCCTTATATATATATATATATATATATATATATATATATATATAATAAAATATCTTGCATGTATAGATAAAATCGCATTAATTATAGGAGTTGTCTATAATGCGACTTTTTGGAGATTCCGGTGACGGAATCCGGCGGAAGAAATTGAGGTCAAATCTTGATTTGTTGCAGTTAAAATGGTTTTTTAACTGCATATTTGGATTCAGCACCCTGAAAAACCCCTGGGACGCTTTGATTGTGCAGAAACTATCTATCAAACTTGCGATTCCAATAAATTGCTGCCGGATTTTGACCAAAAAAACCCACCGAAAAGGCTTCCAAAAAGTCCCATTATAGACAACTGCTTAATTATATGTCTTCATTCAATTATGATAATGATATGACAAAACACTAAATATAATAATCACTTAATTTATTGAATTCTAAAATTACATACCAATTTTTTTTAATTTAATTTAAATATGATTTTCATTTTAGTGTCTGTTGTTCTTGTTGTGAGATGGGTTTAAAATACAGGCACCCATCATAAATCCATGTACCTTATACATGCACTCACCAAATAGCCATACACCCTAAGCATGCACTTATTATTAATCAAAATGGGTTTATTGTTTCCTAATCTTATGAAGATTCTAGTATATGCCCATTTTTGGACTTTTTATAGAATACGGTTTAAATATAATAAATACAAAATTAATGAGTAAGTGGTGGAGCCTGATGTGGTCTAAGGTTTTATGTTATAAATAACAATGCGTGCAAATACCATTCATATTTATATTTATATTAAAAAAATAATAAAAAAATAAAACCTTTTTTCTTTTTTTAATGATTTTAAAGTCATGACCTACCATTTTTGCAACCGGGTTTGTAATTTCTATGTCTGCTTTTTTTTTTGACCCATATAATCTTCACTGCAACATCTCTGAAATTATTGGCAAACAAGAATTGTATGGTTTTGTCAATGATATTAAGTCTAAATAGATAGCTGTGAATGTTACAATTAGAGTTGATGAGCCTAATGAATCAAAGGCATTGGAAATAATGTTGTCTAACTCTGGCATTGGAAATAACTTCTGTACTGATGCCATTTTTTAAATAGAATTTTGATGACAACATATCTGGAAAATTCCATGGCAATATCTCTTAATCCAAACAAGTTGCCTTATATTTTCAGGAATAAAACCTTTAGAGATTTGATTTATTCTTAAACCCACTAATATTATTCCGGGCCAAGAGCAGATGAACCATTAAAGCTGCTAAACTTATCCCAAGCCGAGAGCAAAGGAACTGTCCTCGATTGCAGTAGCACTATCGAACAAAATAAGTCAACATAATATGGCAAGTCGGTATTTCCATCGCCTACAACGGCCATCAACATATGATTGCACCGCGGCCCAGGCGCATCTTCCCCCAAGCCCAGATTTCCATTTATTGAAAAAAACTTACCTTCTTGCAAAGATTAAAAGGTTGAAGGCACTTTAACAGAGGAAGAAGCATCGAAAATTAGTCTGGCTGATGCAACAAATCAGAGTTAGTTTTACAAAACTTGATTTAACCTTTTGTGTGCATGAGTCATACTCTGGCTCCATATTTAACTACCTATTATTTCCTACCCCATTGATTTCGTACAGTAGGCCTCGAATGAGCGTGGACCGCAGAAGATCAGTGGGAATGTATTACAGTGATTGGAGGAGAGATTAAAGATACCTAAATTTATTTTTACTCGAAAAGCTTGCAACAATTGAAGGGATAGTCAAGATTGGACAATTCTAGTCTTGTTTGGCCATCCAAATCTTAAAACTCTCTTGTCAAAACCTTAACATCCATTCCAACCGTAGCCCTGGAAACCCTTCTGTTCGAAACCATTCTTTCTGGAGGAGAATGTTGTGAGTTGATTTGGTGGGGTGAGAAGATTTGATTGCACAAATTAAAAGAGTTTTTATGGAGTTTGGTAAATTAATTGCTTCTCCATAACAAAATCAAACACATCTAATGCCTTCTAAACCTTTCCTACCTTGAGAAACCTTCGAATCAAAATACAAAAAATCCTATTGCCAAGGGTTTTCGTTTGAATTTTTCATCGACTGTCTAGAATCTTCCAAACTCAATCCAGCAAGATGGGAAATAAGGCATGAATCATTTTTCTTGTGTTTTTTTTAAGTGTGACTGGCAGAGGGAATAGGGATTTCAAGTCTGCCCCGCACTTACAGTGCTATTTATGAGGTTATGCATTCAATTAATTGTTATGTCAACATAGGAATGTTGAAGTAGAATGTTGTGATGATGTTTCATGATGCGATGATATGTGTTAATTGAACACAATTTTGATGAGAGGATAATGATGCATATGTGGTGCTTATTTATTTATTTTGTTACGATAAAATGTTGTATGTTCATGATGGATATGATATACATGATATGATATATGGATTATTTTCTATCATGTTATAATATGAGGTTATCATATTGACATGTGGATCCATTTATTATGTGATCTCATGATATATCTTTCATATAGATATGTTGATGTTATAACTAATGCACTGATTAAGGTTGAGATGTGGTGATTCACAAGAAATCCACAAATGGGCCGAGAAGATCGGTTTATTTGATGATCTCGTACGAGCTCATATCTACGAGGGAGATTATGTAACACCATATGGATTGGGGACATACTCAATCAACACTACATATGCCAATGATTCCTTTATCTTGTATAGTTCATGATGGATAGCTCTTGTGAGGCTATAGAAACATCTTGAAAAGGTCGAGTATCTGATATTGGATTGGTATGTTGAAATTCAGAGGGGTGTGAAGATATCGATGCCTAGGGTTGTGCACCTTAGTGATTGTGTGTTGAAATGTGGCAACAAGTATTCCAATTTTATTTGTCTTTGAATTAAAATCGAATTTAGTCTTAACAGCTACTTGGAAATAATTAATTAAGTTATTTTGACTTAATTATTGGAGAAATTCAAGTTAGAAGTCTTTTTGAAGTCATGCAAGAGTTATCTCTTAAATTAAGGAGATAAGATTGAGTTATATTTGAGTTGTAATTAGTTAACTCAGTGTACTAAGTTAAGTCCAATTAAATTAGTTTCAAACTATTTGAGGAACTAATAGAGAGTTAACAATCAGTTGATGCATGCATGCACTCAACTAGTGTACTCCAGTTAACTGAAGATTCCCTCGTCACAAACTCATGCATGTCTATTCTGAGAAAGACCCGGTTGAGATTAAAGTCAAGGACAGTGTACTATCAATTGCATGTGTTTTCCTATAAAGAAAACTCATGCATGCAGAAGGAATAATTTCCTTGAGGATTGCGCAGCTTTGACAGTGTGTGTGATAAGGTGATCATCCACTTGGTGAGGTGAGAATCATCCACTAGGAACAACGCAAGGAAATAGGAGCTTGGAGGGCAGAGAGGAAGGTTTGTGAGAAGCCAAGATTTCCTGTGAGCATCTGTGAGGATTGTACTGAGAGCTGGCTCGCTGTGAGAGCTAAGGCTTTGTACGATTCCTATGTATTTCCACCTTGTATGATAATACAGATAGTGGGGTTTTTAGCTGAGGTTTTCCCCAAAGTATTTTCATGTGTATTGTGCATTGATTCTTCTTCTTCTTATTATATTGTTCAGCTCGATCTTTAAGCTTCCGCAAATTGATAGTAGAAGTAGGTTATAGTATTCTGCTTTGATTTGTATTGCATTATCGTGTCAACCTACATAGCAGATTTTCGACATGGTATCAGAGCGAGATTTGTAGAGAATTTGCAGAATTTCTACAGTGTGGAGGAAGTTGGGTCAGCGTTGCGAGATGCTCGGAGTTCAGTATTGGGACCAGACGCTTGCCTTGGGGAAAATGAGATCTAAGTCTTAGGGTGAGCCTTGGGGATATGGTATGGACTGATGAGGCTTTATGCCTAGTTCAAAGTGTTGACGAAAAAGGACTTGAGATTCCTTGGGATTTCTCTGGTGTTGTGTGACTTTTGATACATGTTGGTATACTAGTTCAGCAGAGAGTGTAGGGAAAACGGGTAGTAAATAAATAAAATAATAAATAAGTAAATGATTAAACTTAACTTCGGGACAAAGTTCCTTAAATGATAATAATTAATTATTATTAAAATTATAATTACAACAAATGAAATAATATTAATATATAAATAAATAAAGAATGCAAAATAATAATAATAAATTGTAGTTTTATATATATATATATATAGAGTAAAGTTAAAAGGGAATAAAATAAGCGAAGTTAAATTAAAAACAATGTTGAGTTAAACAAAACTTAAGACATAAATAAAACGTTGGCATGTTGACATATAGATTGTGTGCATGCAGGGCCCTTTCTAATCCCCTGCCATTTTTGGAACATTTCTTTCTGTTTAATAGACAAAAAGGGATTGTGCGTTGATTATTAATCACATAAATTGATGTAATTAGTTGTATGTTTGAATTCTACGTTATTATATGTGGAAGTTCCCCATCATAGTAGTTCCACCAATCAATTGGACTTAATATGGTCTTGTCCCACATAGAATCAAAATTTGTACCCAAACCCTCTGATCCCACAAAATGAGCAAACTCTGAACAAATTTGAATCCCAATAGTAGGATCTACAAATAGCTTTCTAAAAGCTTTCTTAAATCCTTGTGAGATTTATGGGTTTGCGGATCTTTCTTGATTACTTAGCAACTTTGCATAATAATATTTTGGATTCACCGCATAGGCCAAAAGGTGTAATGGGGTGGTCATCTTGTTCCGCCTTTTGGTCAATATATATTTTACTTCTTTTTAAAAGACTTCATCTAGGCCCTTCTCCTTGCATTTATAACCACCCTTATTATTTCTATTATGGAGTCAATGCCCTCATACACCTCTCCCAAATTAGGCATATATGTGCCTAACAAGAATAGCAAATCCACAATTGGCTTAGTAAATGTTAAGAGATACTCCACCCTATCCCACCATTCATCATCAACAAACATTTTCATTGTTTGTACTCTTTCAGGTTAGGATTGCATCCATTAATTCCAAAGAAAACCACATACCATTGATTGTAATGCTTCTTTTACCTGCATAAGCGTTGTTAAGAATATGATGTGAGAAACAAAACGAGTCTTAGCAACTTGCAAGTGTCAGTGTTTCAATAAATTAAAAATCATAATTGATTGAATACCTCTTATGATTCATAAATCATGACTTATTTGAGAATCCAATTTACATATTTGAATATAAAGTCATAGAAATTAGAATTTATGAAATAGAATTTAAAGTTTAGGTACCTTAAAGAGCTTCAACTTCGCAAATTCTCAGTAGATGTCTTAGGACATGTGGTGGTTTGTGATGAAGGCTTGAATTTGTTTTGCCTCTTCAAAAATAAATTGAATCCACTCAATTTGAGTCCCCATCTTGTTCAACATGAGGTTCAATGAATGTACAACACAAGGGGCCCAAAAAATGAGTTGATATTTTCCTTCAATAATTAGGCATGTTGCTCTACACACTATTGCATTGCCAGTTATTACCTGGACAACATTTTATAGCCCCACCAATTTAATTTCCTCAATCAAGATGTCAGTAATGAATTGAGAATCTTTCACCTCTAAATCTAACTTTTTAGCAGTCAACAATGTAGTACGGACCTTCTCATATCCAAGGCTCCTGTACCCTTTTGGGGCTTCATTCACTGCTTTGATCATCTTTTCCCAGTGAGGAGATCGCACAAGGTTAAAGGGAAGGCCATTTGCATAAATGCCCTTCTCTTAGGCATGCTGCTCTACACACTGTTGCATTGCCAGTTATTACCTGGACAACATTTTCTAGCCCCACCAATTCAATTTCTTCAATCAAGATGTCAGTAATGAATTGAGAATCTTTCAACTACACCTCACAATCCACTACCTTCAAACGCATTACTCCCTTTGGGCTCTAAGTAATTATATTGATCACAAGTTTATTCTTTTGATCTTTCCGTTCATCAGCACTGATGGACACCCCTAAAATGTGCCATGAATTATGAATGGGGTTTAATTTACCCTCTAAATCTAACTTTTTAGCAGTGAACAATGTAGTACGGACCTTCTCATATCAAAGGCTCGTGTACCCTTTTGGGGCTTCATTCACTGCTTTGATCATCTTTGCCCAGTGAGGAGATCGCACAAGGTTAAAGGGAAGGCCATTTGCATAAATGCATTTACCTATAGTTGCATCTGCCTTCTCTCAACCATCATTATTAAAACACTTTTCAAGTAGTCTCGAATTAGACTACTTTGAACTAGGGTTGCCAATTCCCTAAGAGGGAAATGGAGACTTTGATGAAAATGCTACCAACTTTGTTGGTTGTTTGACTTGAGAGGTCGGATTTGCCTCATTTTCTTTAGCATTTGCCACGTCTTGCGTGAAATTTCCACGATTGCAATAACTAAATATTTATCTCCTAACTTATATAGTTTATTTGTCTTTTGTAAATTACTTTACTACAAATATCGATAAATTCACTACTGCAATCTTCACAAATAAAATACATTGTGAAAAATAAAATATTGGAACTGAGAAAATAATGCAAACGCACACAATAATTTTGACACTGTTATTTTTGGACAATGGTCCCTGGTAAAACCTTGAAGGGAAAACCAGTGCAGCAGATGAGGGTTTTATTATTATTCAGCAATTTGAGAAATCACAATTGGTTTCCTTTCACTGGCAAACCTCTAGCAAATACTAATGTCCTCTAGAAAAACAATTTGGAGATTAATCGTCTCCCCCTACAACTAGAACGTGTCTCTCCCAACAAACTCGCACTCCCTGACTATTCGCACTGCCTGGCTGGAAGTGCGCACTACTTGCCTCTAGAAATTCGTACAGCGATTGGGAACCCTTCCTAGCAAGTCGTCCTTCCTCCTGGATTGCTCTAGGTCCACTCACTCTGCCTCCAAGTGATAGATCTAGCTCTAACACTTTGAAACGAGCTCCTTTGCCACTCGCGTTGCCAAACTGGCTACTCGCACTGATTGTTTTCGGCCTCCTCTACAGATAATTATGCCTCCCTTTCCTGTCTCTCAGGTACTGGAAAATCTCCTCCGGAATCCTGCTCCCAAATCTCTATTAAACATTTGTTGCAAACTCTCTCCCTAGCTTCAACTGCATCCTTGCTTAATCACTGCAACTGGGTAGTCGAACTGTTATGTCAATAAATTGTCTTCTCCAACCCTGTCGACCTTGATCTTATAATCTTCTATTAGGAAACCAACGGTTATGATTACATCTCAATCAATGGCTATGATCATCTTAACTTCATCGATTAATTTTTCCACAAGTCTCTAGAGCGAAATCGACCTCCCTCAATTAATATGATTTAATCAATCACTTTTCTTAAGTTAGACTTAGGAAATATTAATTATAGGCTAATTAATCTAATTGAGGTGTTTCTAAGGCTTTTCTCGTGAAACATTTTTTGAGTTTTGGAGATCTCCTGTTCCTTGACCTCTTAGACACCATACAGACTAGACCACTTAACGTTACTACTCCAAAAACTAACATCTTCTCCTTTCTGATATTTTGCAATTGTTTCTTTGCTTAAACATTTTCCCTCTGTCCCATTCTCTTTAAGTGGGCCAATGCGTACTTGAATCCCATTGTTTCTTAACACAAGTAAATGTGCTTTAACCCGGGTGTATGATCTCTTAAACTCTTTTTGACACTCACTACAAACCCATACCAATGATCACCCTCCATGGATCTTCCCTACAACAGTTACATATTTCCAAAGTGGTGACTTTGGATCAACTTCAAGGGCCACTTCAATTTCTTATACCTCATTATGATTGGATGAACTTGAAAATGCCATAATGACGATGTAAATGGAAACTAAAAAAAATCTTGAATTTATTTCTATTTATATTTCAAGTTTCAACAAGCCACATGTTACATAATCTATAAATTTATATTTCAATATTTCAACTTTCAAGCTTGAATCTTGATTAGAACTTAGGAGTAAACTATAAATACCTCCAATCTCCAAGCTCCACACGATCTCTAGGCTCTAGCAACCAAGCTCCAAGCACCAATAGCCAAGCTCCAAATTCTCCTCCAAACTGGGACGGTCTCCTCTTCCAAGTGGCAACGGCCCCCTCCAACTACAAGCAAGGAAATGGCGGACTCCAAGCAACAAAATGGCATGAAAATAGGGTAAAGGGGCCCTTTCATGGAGTGATATAGGTGAAGAGGGGGGCGAACCCGTCAACTTGGTCCTTTTCCCACACAAAAATAGTCAAAACGAATGATCCGTTCCCGGTTGCACTTTACACTTGGATCCGTTTAAAAATTCAGATATGTATCATTATTTTCGTGATACGTATCCGGATTTCCGGAAACATATCCAAAATTATTAAAAAGGCTCGAAACGTTTCCATACTGAGATCTGTCATTTCCAACAAAACAAAAAGTGAAATGCCCAGGAAACATATCTTTGACGTTTCAATGCCAAATCATACAAATTCCCGTTTCCCAAACGCTTAACAGCTGGGGGTTGGGAGGGACGTTTCCGATATTCTAGCTATAACTTCAAGCATCAGGTTGCTTTATGATGGCACTCAAGCAACAATGTCTGATTTCTCCAAAGCACTCAATCCTCTTTAGGCACAGTTGCCCCTTCCTAAACGCAATTCTACCAAAACAAGTGTCTCTCGATAGTATTTTCTAAGCTCATCCGTTAATAGAGGTTCAATGGAGATGCTTGGACTAACGAGATAGAAAATAGTCCCTAAAGTGGAGAATTATAATATTTAATGCCCATTTTTACAGAGATGGAAAAAGCTAACAAGCTATGCACACACAAGAAAAGCTATAGAAACTCTTTTAAAATAAAACAGTCTATTTCAGGAAAAATTCAGGATGTATGCTTTATCTTCCGTGACCAATTTTGAAATATTTTTTGTATTATAAATATGTATTGATTGGAATAGAAAATCATGCAAAAATGAGAAAGATCCTTCCTTCTCGCATGTGCCTTGTCTTCTGCATGTGTGCTATCATCTATGACAACACTAAGAAAACACACAAGCCATTCCAAACAAAAAATTCCCCCCACTGCTAGCAGTGTAGGATTATTAACATCATTCATACCAAGGTTGTACCAGTTTGCAACAGCAACTTCTCAGGGCCTTTCACTACCTTCATCTGGCAAATTAACAAGTGTAAATATGACACCTTTGTTAACTATTCCTACAACACAATCCACAATTCCAACAGGTTTAATATTATGTAGCTCTACAACATCTTTTTCCTTTCTAGCTGGAGAAGATGCAATTCCAACCTCCTTTCAATCAGCTTTGAAGTGGTCTAACAAAAAAGACATTATCCAACCTCCTCAATCACAGTTGGAATGGTGTATCATACAAAGTTACCTCCAAATTGATAGGCAAGTTGAGATATGTTGCCACAGCAACCAAACCTTTTAAATATTACATTAGATTTGAGAATACTGTGTAGCACATGGGAAAAGTGCATATATTTTATGGAATTACTAAAACCCTTGCAACCTAGATGTTTAACTAATAATAGAGAATCTGCATCCATGGCTCACTATATTTCTTCCTATTCTGCATATATATGTTCTAACTCTCTGGGTCTTTTGCCATCCTTTCATAGAGAATACCAACTTCCTTCCTCTTCTGACCATGCTTTTGTTTGTTTGCTTCCTCCTGATAACGGGACACTTTGTCATAGACTTATTGTTGTCCTTGTAGATTTCATATTGAATAATAAGTAATTCAACCTCTCCGATCTTGCCCACGACTCATTTGCCTTTTGATATAACGATATTTTCCCATACAGTTATATTATATTTTCCTAGCTACGATTCTAAAGTTGCAGAGTCAACCTGAGGAGCAACTGATGGTTAATCTTTTTTATTCTGCTACTGATATTTGCACCAACCTTTCTAATGTGTCTTTAAAGTTTTATTTTAAAACAACCCACCAATCTAGAAATTCCTGATAACTTATTTTCTACCAACTATAGTAGGAGGTGCAAAACATAAGGCCTTAGTATGTTTACACTTTCACAAGAGATTGCCAATAGTAACTTCATTGCATTTCATATATATTATAATATTATATTCCAGTCCATATTGAAATATAGTGATATTTTCCTACTGATAATCTTTTTCACTCTTCTTTGACAGTTGCATTGACCATCCTAATATGTCTTTTAAATAATACTGACCAACCAACCTAGCAATTCCTGAAAACTTATTTTGTGCCTACTACAGTAGTAGGACCCAAATATAAGGGAATAATATGTTTCCATTGTCACAAGAGAAACCCAATAGTTACTTTCTCGCACCACACATATTGTGCTCCAGTCTGAATTATATTCAAAAGAAATTTTTTAGTACTAATAGTTGTATTTGAACTAGAAAATATGGGGGGCTGCAACCATTACTATACAACCTAAGACAAGAGGGCTAAGTTGAGCTGACGAAATCCTATCTCTCCCCTTCCAATCTCTCCCCTTCCCAGAGCCAAATCAGGGAGGACTAATTGTTTTACTTGAACTTTGTTCACTGTCATGACCAGTACCACATGAGTAATGTCTAAGAAATTGATTACATAGAAAGATACATTGACAAAAAATATCTAATACATAGAGCCTTGTAAAGAATAGTCGAACTTGGCAAGCAAGCACTAGGAAACCAATGCTTTAATCTACTCAGCTTTTCTTGTTTTCCTTCCTCTCATGATAGGCGGGAAACTAGTGGTCTATTTAACCATTCTTGCGTATGACGAAGTACTCTCAGCACCCTAGATTAGAGGATCCTCCTTTGGTGGCTTCGCATCATCATTCAAAGCCTGTTCAACTTAAATCTTCTCTGTCCCCTCCAGATCCTTTCATTTTCCTCATGGACCACCAAAGACTCAATTTCTGCTTCTTCTCCTTGTTACTGCTCACCTAAGACCTTGAAATTGTTGTAGACTGAGGACGAAGACAGCAATTTGGTTTGAGTGGATTGCAATAAAGGTTGTCGACATCTCTTCCTAGTCATTGTTTGCATCAGTCGCTCTGTTGATTGAGTCTAGGTCACTAGCCTTTCTTACAGTCTCTTTCGAAATGATCGTTGTCATGACAAATGTTGCATTTGAAAAGAAGTTGTTTGTAACCTTGTTAAAATTGGCAACTAGGGCCAAACTCCATGTGGGTCATATTATTTATGGCAGCTGATATTTTTATTGGATCCCTCTCATTGAGAGGTGTAGGATTGATCTAAAGATCATCCAATTCAGATAAGTATTTATGAAGTTATGAATTTATTTATGTTATGGAAAATTGTTAAGTCGGCCAGCAACTTATGTAGGCTCAGAAGCCCAACAGTCATGTCTATTCAACCTCTATGTTTTAGTATAAATAGAAGAGGACTTCAAGTCATTTCTACACACACTTAGATCTCTTCCTCTCTCTACTTGTCTTTGGGTTTTAGTAGGAGGAGAGATCCTAAGGAAAAGCCGAACAAGCCGGAACTGTCGGAAAAGTCGAAACTGCCAGAAACGTCGGAACTGCCGGAAAAGCCGGAACTGCCGGAAAAGCTGGAACTGTCGGAAAAGCCGGAAATGCCGGAAAAGATGGAAATACCGGAAAATCCAGAAAAGCCGGAACTACAGGAAAAGCCAAAAAAGCCAGAATTGCCAGAACTGTCGGAAAAGCCGAAAATACCAGAAAAGCCGGAAATGCTGGAAAAGCCGGAAATGCCGGAACTGGCGGGACTGCCGAAAAAGCTGGAACTGCCGAAACTACCAAGAACTGCTGAAACAGCCGGAGCATCTGTCTCTGTAGGAAGGCAGCATGATGTATGAGATCATGGGCAGCATAATAAGTAGCATGATGATATGAGCATGGGCAGCGTAATGATGCATGATGATATGAGCATGGGCAGCATAATGATGAATGAGATCATGAGCATGGGCAGCTTGATGATGAATAAGACCATGGAAGATGAAGCATGATGAGCAGCATGAAGATGAGAGCAGCTCAGTCATCAAGGTTCAACACATGACAGTATGGCAAGGTGTCACACGGTAACGTGCAGCGAATAGACGAGATGCAGCACTATGATAGGTGAACGAGTCACCTTAGAGAATCAGTTGAAGCAATATGTCTTCAACTGATCTCATGTTGATATCAAAAGTCAAAGTGATTGACTTCTATTGTAAATGTACTCTCTCACTTTCTCTGCTGAACTTTGAAGAACATAAAAGAAGAATTGATCAAGGGTTTCCCCACATTGGGGTTTGTCCCTGGCTAGCGCCACATCTTGTGTCCTCTTGTCTTGGCTTGTCTTCTGCGATTTATATTTATGTTCTATCTACAGTTTACTTTATGCTGATGTGATTGCTAATGTGGAAAAGAAATTGAAATAAATTGCTCTAGCACAAAACATACCTAAAATTAACATGGTATTGGAGCTAAGGTGAAGACAATGCCCAAGCAAGAGTGAAAGAGCAATCACCAAAGACAATAGGGACAAGACAAAAGGATCAATGGGTTCCACATCTCTCTTCTAAGTTCACAAAGGGTGAAGTCGAAGTAGAACATATTATCAGAATGGCATAGCGGAAGTTTCTGATGGCCCATCTAAAGATCACTTCATTGGGAAGTTCGGATCTAAGGTTGGAAGGAAAGGCGGATGCCTTGGTTGCAATAAGTTCGGCCATTATGTGAAGGAGTGTCCGAAGGTAATGTAGGTCATCAAGAAAACGGTCGACTCTTCAAAGAAAGCAAGGAACCCAGAATCACTTTTATGTACCTGATCGCAAGAAGAACCTGGTGTCCATCTCGGAAATGGAAGTCAAAGGTTTCAGGGTGGCACTCATCGATGGAAAGGTACGTGTTTGGAAATAGAATTTTCAAAGATGTTTTTGAGTTCAGGGTTGTATCAAATTGCAGGAAGTCCACTGGGGACCATGTCCATTGTCACGTAGCACCGAAGGTCTGTGAGTCAGATGGTGATAGGGATGCCTGAATTCAAAAGGAGCATGAAAGTACATGTCTAAGATGTACCAAAGGAAAATCTTACAAGGGGACCATTCCCCTCATGTAGCAAGTCCACAGGTCTGGAACAACCCAAGGGGTCTAAGATTGATAATCAGGAATCTCGCATATGCAAGTGGAAGAAAGCCCTCTATGGCTTGAAGCAAAACACCCCGGGCATAGTATGAGAGGATTGATAGTTGTCTGATAAAGCTGAGATTCACTAGGAGTGAAATGGATCCAAACCATCCGAAGGTTGTGGATGATAGACCTCTCATACCAGCACCTTATGAGGACGACCTACTTCTAACAGGTGCAGACCCTCTCATTTGCAGAAGTAAGAGGGAGTTGGATTCCAGATGTGGAATGGTGAACTGCAAGCCTGTGACTACCTCGAGGATCTTAACTTTCAGAAGTTATATGGTAGTGATGTCGGACTAGATTTGGGAAATGCCTCTGAATCTCATAAACTCATTCGCGTTGATGTTCTTGGTGAACTTCCATCCGGACATATGTTTTGCAGTTAGCATGGTGAGCTCATATTTGGTTGAACCTCACTGGATTGGTGCCAAGAATCTTTTGAGATGTCTTCGGGGCACAATCTCTCATGGATTGAGATACACTGCCGGAAATATGAAACTGCATGATTATTCGAATGCTGATTGGGCAGGCAGTGTGGAGGATCACTAGAGCACTTCTTAGTGTTGTTTCTCTTTGGATTTTGCTTTGATATCATGGATGAGCAGGAAGCAGAAGTCGGTTGTTATAAGCACCGCTGAGACCGGATACATATCTACGAGTATGATCTCGTATGAAGCTGCCTGGTTGGGGAAGCTCTTCAAGTGAGTTGTTTGTACCACTGTGATTCTCTGTGACAACCAGAGGTGGGATTCGATTATTGAGGAATCCTGTATTCGACGATTGCTCCAGCAGATAGACATCATATACTACCTTATATGGGATACGGTAAGTCAATGAGCAAGGAAGCTCCATCGCTATGAAATGATGTACAGGTCGCTACACTTTGTCTAAGCCCCGGGGGAAAGATCAAATCTGTGATTTTCCCGGAGTCGTCAAGAGACCCTTGTACAAGGGTCCTGCATGTTGTATACATTGAGCTCTGGGAGCTCTGGGGGCTTGTGGTTCTTACTAGAGCAACATACGACCACAGGGTGACTCACCCTCCCCTGGTGGTGCGCACTGGGACAAGATGATTCGCTCTCCTGTGGACAGGATGATTCGCTCTCCTGTGGACAAGATGATTTGCTCTCTTGTGGGACAGGATGATTCGTTCTCCTATGGACAGGATGGTTTTCTCTCTAGTGAACAAGATGATTCACTCTCTTGTGGGACAAGATGATTCGCTCTCTTGTGGGACAGGATGATTCACTCTCCTGTGTAGCAGGATGATTAATTCTCCTATGAGGTCTGGATGATGTGTTCTCCATGACGATTGTGTAGCAGGATGATTAATTCTCCTATGAGGTCTGGATTATGTGTTCTCCATGACGATTGTGTAGCAGGATGTTTAGTTCTCCTGTGAGGCCTGGATGATGTGTTCTCCATGGTGATTGTGTAGCAGGATGATTAGTTCTCCTGTGAGGACAGGATTGATTAAGTTCTCCTGTCGAAGCATCCTAACCATGCAGTCTATGACTCATGGGAAGTACCTCTCATCTGATCAATGAGCAGGGAAATGAGGATAGGGACCATAGTAGTACCGATGGACACATCGTTGTATCTATCGTACTCCCTATGCTAGCATGACCTTCATTGATCTGGGATCAATGATACTGGTCTGGGACCAGTGGTAGGAGTTGTACCCACTATGACACTGACTTCGGGTCGGTTGAGGACTAACTGGTCTGAGACCAGTGGTACATACTCTGAGACTGACTTCGAGTCAGTAGAGTACTGGTTTGGGACCAGTGGTAGGAGTTGTACCCACTATGACACTGACTTCGGGTCGGTTGAGGACTGGTCTAGGACCAGTGGTACATACTCTGAGACTGACTTCGAGTCAGTAGAGTACTGGTCTGAGACCAGTGGTAGGAGTTGTACCTACTATGACACTGACTTCGGGTCAGTTGAGGACTGGTCTAGGACCAGTGGTACACACTCTGAGACTAACTTCGGGTCAGTGGAGAATGGTATGACACATTCTCGATCAATTCTTCTTCTTCATGGTTCAGCAAAGCTATGTTGAGCAGAGCTGAGCTGAGCCAGCAAAGCTGAGCTGAGCCAGCAGAGCAGAGCATAGCCAGCAGAGTCGAGCAGAGCAGAGCTGAGCAGAGCAGAGCAAAGCCAGCAGAGTTGAGCATAGCAGTGCAGGGCACTGATAGCAGAGATAGTACAGTTGGACATATGGATCAGCAGATGGAGTTCTCCGTAGTTGAGAGGGAGTGTTAAAATTGGCAACTAGGGCCAAACTCCATGTGGGTCATATTATTTATGGCAGCTGATATTTTTATTGGATCCCTCTCATTGAGAGATGTAGGATTGATCTAAAGATCATCCGATTCCAATAAGTATTTATGAAGTTATGAATTTATTTATGTTATGGACAAATTGTTAAGTCGGCCAGCAACTTATGTAGGCTCAGAAGCCCAACAGTCATGTCTATTCAACCTCTATATTTTAATATAAATAGAAGAGGACTTCAAGTCATTTCTACACACACTTGGAGTCTTGGATCTCTTCCTCTCTCTACTTGTCTTTGGGTTTTAGTAGGAGGAGAGATCCTAAGGAAATGCCGGAACTGCCAGAAAAGCCGGAACTACTGGAAAAGCTGGAACTGTCGGAAAAGCCGGAAAAGCCGAAAATACCGGAAAAGCCAGAAAAGCCGGAAAAGCCGAAACTGTCGGAATTGCCGGAAAAGTTGGAACTGCCGAAAAAGCTGGAAAAGCCGGAAATACTAGAAAAGCCAGAAAAGCCGGAAACGTCGGAAATGCCGGAACTGTCGGAACTGCCGGAAAAGCCGGAACTACCGGGAACTGCCGAAATAGCCGGAGCATCTATCTCCGAAGGAAGGCAGCATGATGTATGAGATCATGGGCAGCATAATAAGCAGCATGATGATATGAGCATGGGCAGCATAATGATGCATGATGATATGAGCATGGGCAGCATAATGATGAATGAGATCATGAGCATGGGCAGCTTGATGATGAATAAGACCATGGAAGATGCAGCATGATGAGCAGCATGAAGATGAGAGCAGCTCAGTCATCAAGGTTCAACACATGTGACAGTACAGCAAGGTGTCACACGGTAATGTGCAACAAATAGACGAGATGCAGCACTATGATAGGTGAATGAGTCACCTTAGAGAATCAGTTGAAGCAATATGTCTTCAACTGATCTCATGCCGATATCAAAAGTCAAAGTGATTGACTTCTATTGTAAATGTACTATCTCTCTCACTTTCTCTGCTGAACTTTGAAGAACATAAAAGAAGAATTGATCAAGGGTTTCCCCACATTGGGGTTTGTCCCTGGCTAGCACCACATCTTGTGTCCTCTTGTCTTGGCTTGTCTTCTGCGATTTATATTTATGTTCTATCTGCAGTTTACTTTATGCTGATGTGATTGCTAATGTGGAAAAGAAATTGAAATAAATTGCTCTAGCATAGAACATACCTAAAATTAACAAACCTAGTCTATGAAGGTGACACCAATGATCTAAGTTCAGTTGAATGGCTTCAGGCAGACCTTTTGCCAGATATTAACAAGCCTTTGGGACTACTCTGTACAAGAATTTCCAAATGTTGTTTCATCTAAGATAGTAGGTTGAGTCATCCAAAAAGTGAGTGACAAGTGCAAGACGTGAACCCGCACTAGAACTATTTTAGGGATGTCCTCTTCTGAATTGAAGTCCAGAGACCAACGATTCAGATACCAGACCTTTCGATCCCAAGAAATAAGGGCCACTCGAAAATATCAGATCTCTGTCTTCCCTTAGCTGGAAGACAGACCATGAACGAAAAAACTTACTGACCCCTTCATCAGCGGAAACCAATATAAAGCTCAAGAAATTGGAAACGTTTCATGAACCAGACGGGCAGAAGGGATTCAAAGTAACTTAGGTTTCAATTATCAGTACCATTTCCCGGCCTTAACGTATGCAGCAGAGGGCATACTACCTTCCTTTAGGTTTCTTATATATGTTATCAAACCCCTCCTTCAAAATTCTATTATTATTTACTTGTCATTACCAAGTTGATATCAAGAAATGCAGTCTGCCTTTGATTTCTTGGAGATTCAGAACTTTTCTGAAGAAGGGAAGCGGGCTTGGCTTGACCGATATCCATGCGCAAGGAACTGTGTTAGCAGCTAAATGCCAAGGCAAATACTAGTATAATATTGTATTCAAAATGCTATGCACATCCATGGCATCTCTGATCCTTCCAGACTTTGTGACATAGTTAGCCCAGTTGAAACCTTTAAATTATCTGGATCCAGTTTTCATAGTAGAATGTGGCAGGCTGCAGGCTTGGAAGTTGGTATCTAAGCAGTTGCATTGGGATTCTCTGGACTATTGTCAGCAATATAGAGTTTCTCCAGTGATTGAGGACAGCTTGGGTAACTTCCCTCTTTTACCAACAAACACCTAATGAAAAAAGGATTTCATATGTGGCGTGAATTCTGGGATATGAACAAAGTGTAATGGCTATCCGGGTAAGAACAAATCGTTATCATCAGCTTCAACCTGTTGAACACCTATCCTTTACTACAATATGTCAGCTAATTCCAGAAAACTGTTAGTTTAAGCTGGCATTGGATGTTCATGGGCTCATTTGGAAGGGACTGGTTATGGTCTTATGGGAGGCCTTGCTGAACTGTGAAATGGAAGATCAGTGGTTCTGAAGCAAGGTGGACATAGGGTATATTGAGGTGGTTGACTTTTCATAAAAATTTTGCAGTCAAGGATGATGACATCACTCCGGTTTTACTGATTGAGATGGTTCGGTTTGTGGAAACATGAAATAGTCAAGTATGTGTTGACGAATCGTTCAATTGCCTGAACATTCAGGGCTTGAGTAGCTATTGATTATAGCATTCTCTTAGTTGCTCCCCTCGACTGGAAGGGAGTTCTGTTTGGAGGCTAGCTGATGGTCTGGCAGGCTGGCAGGTACATGTGAGATGTGATCAGAATGACAGTTGTTTTTCTTGTGAAGATGCCACTGTCATGTAACATTTCATGAGGTGCAATATCTGATCAGCTTGTGTGAAAATTTTACATTCCAATCAAAATTGGCTCTCCAGGTTTGGGCTAGGATTGACATGCTTAGAAGGGATATAGATTCTCTGATTATTAGAGCCAAAGCAGATATGTTAGAGCTCCTGACCTATGTAGGCTGGTGATTCCACTATATTGGATATGTTAATTTTGATGTACATTTTATTGATTTTTTATGAAACGTAAGCTGCATTTTCAACCAATAGAAAAGTTTGCATTTCTAACATAAATCTTTCTGTATAATCGTAGTAATCAGTGCAATATGCAAATTCATTTTCAAAAAATCCTCACAATCTTTCAATCAACTTTTTAATTATCCTTTCTTATTGGATCGGCTGTCTAAAAAGTTTATCTAAGGACTCAAATCAAATATAAGGTTCATGACCAGCAACTACATGCACCACTGCATGTATGCCAACAGCTACAGCCTATTTTTTATAACTAATTCTCAGCACATTCATTTGCTCACATTAAATGTGCTCACATCAATAAATGGAAAAATAATTGACGGAGACCTCTCACAGAAAATAGAAATAAAGTTAAAACTATTGTTGAAAATCCAGATGTTAGACCATGGCACGATAAGTAATGTAAGATACAAAATGCTATGCATCAAGTAATACGACAATTTAATTATACACAATTACAAAAATCCAAAATTCACAATAATAATACTTACACTGGATGGTATCAGGAAGAATGATGTGTAGTCATTAGCGATTATTTTTTCTCCCCATACACAAGTTAGCAAAATAATAAATACACAGAGTCCCTTTCTTGACAAAAGTGATTACAGCTGCTCCGCATTTTATTTTTGGATGTCTGCAGATTGAGGGATTGTAGAGAAGCAACATTCTTGTCCAGTCTACTGAAAAGATAAATAAGTGCGTGTTACTGGAAGCCTTTGTTTGAAGATTTGGAGATTTTTCTGGTTTATTTTCTGATCTAATTTGTCCAGAATCCAGAAGGATTAGTTGGAATCACAAGTTTGAATTGTGAACTCTCCACAATTTAAGCGTTCCAGTGGTTTTTTAGGGTGTTAAATCTACATATATGCAGTCAAAACCACAAGTTTAAACAACACAAATCAGAATTCGACCACAAAATTTTTAACAGATTCCAGCCAAAAACTCCAAAACTTCTAATAATTAGAGAATGCCAATACCCTCAGCCCTACACAGATATCGTTGATACTAGTTCTGAGGCAGAGTGAAGTAATTTGTAGGAGTTAAAATAACATCGTCTGTATTGAAAGATCGTTAAAAGCCTCAGCCCTACAAAAATATCGTTGAGACTCGCTCTCAACGCCTCTGCAGCTTTTCGGATCGGGCAAGGTTTACGCAAAGCAATTCAATGTCATAGTGTCTCAACCTTCAGGTCTTCCCAAATTCTCAGAAAAGAGATAGATGGGCCGCATGGGCCTAGCTACTCGTCTAAACCTTCGGATCCATCCCCAAGGCACGTGGATCTTCCAGAGCAATCGCCAAAGAGCCAGAGGAAGCCATTACCTACACCAATGAAGGTTCTTATTAGGAGAGCCAAGGGGGGAAAACACTTAATAGGGAAGTGAAACAAAGAGTTCTACACCCTCCTGAAAATGGATTGTTGGTTCCTGAGCTTATCAAAGTCTTCCATGAAGTTTATCAGGCATTAATCACAGTTCGTCTTGGTAGCAGCAAGCTTCTCAATATACTGTCAGTTCACACATGCAGGTATGAAGCATGCCCTTGTGCTTGCTCATTCTCTTCTATTTCAACTACTCCTAACTTTGAATCCCAGTTCATATTAACCATTAAAAGGAACAAGATAGTTCTTGTAGGATTGAAAACTATAAATTTTAACGAGGAACAATCCCATTCCTGAGCGTTTCACATATAACCGAAAAACCTAAGAATACTATTTTGGTTTATTAGACATTATTTACATGATCGTTCTGAGCATGAATTTTTTTCAAGAGATGTGTAGATCCTTCTCTTGTGTCTGCAAAACGTAAAATGCTATTTTGTTTTATAAAGCATTTTTAACATGATCGTTTTGAACAGAAGACCTCATATACATATGTAAATCCAATTTTGTTTTGGTATGTTGATTCTGCTGATTGGTGATTAGAGTTTTAACTTTTCAGTACGACACTTTCTTTCCCTCTGCAGAGTTCGCATTTCCCCCCAAGTTGCTTAGGGGATTTAGGAGATGGGTATATGTTTCTGAATTGCTAAGATTTCCAATTAAGGAAACAACATATGCAAATAGATCATGATTCATATTAATCTGTGTTTGTGCAGGTTGTGTCCAGAAGTGCACATAAGCCGTCTCGGTGTTTGTGCAGGTTGTGTCCAGAAGTGCATATAAGCTGTCTCGGTCACAAGCTGAGGACTTGTAAGGGCCCAAAGAGTGGCTCTAAGGAATGCACTCCATGTATGGATAAGGGATTCTGTTGATCACGTTCTGGCACCCATTGATTGTTTTCATCTCTATGACAGGGTTGGAAATCCACGAGTGAGCCACAATGATATGCTTAAAATTCCTAGGATACCTGCTATAGTGGAGCTCTGCATACAAGCAGGATTAGACCTGAAGGAATGCCCAACAAGGCGAAGGGTTCACCCTGTGTACATGGTTGCAGGGCAGATCACAGATTTTGAGCCATCGACCCCATATCATATCAAGGATTTGCAAGTGTCCAATGATTTCTGTCTAAAGGAACTCGAGCTTAAAGAAGTTTCCCTGCTGTCAAATGTAGAGGAGATTTGACAAACGGGTGAGACGACACTTGAGGCATGGGAGAGCATGAGAGTGGGAACAAGGGAAATTATGAAGAAATACCCAGTGAAAACTTGTGGGTATTGCCCGGAGGTTCAAGTAGGACCAAAGGGACACAAAATGAGAATGTGTAAGGCTCCAAAGCATCAGTTTCGTAATGGGCAGCATGCTTGGCAGGAAGCTACACTTGATGATTTGATTCCCCCAATTTATGTATGGCATGTGTGAGATCCAAATGTTACGAAATTAAAGAATGAGCTCAGAAAGTAGTATGGTAAAGCCCCTGAAATGGTAGAATTGTGTGTTCAGGCAGGAGCAGCTGTGCCTAAAGAATATGAGTCAATGATGAGGTTGGATGTTGCAATGCCTGCTTTGGAGGAAGCAGACATTGTTGCTGAAGTGCCGTCAACCGCCTTGATGGATGGTATTATAGTAATTTCTTAGGGACATGCTACAAAGATTGTCAGTTTCTCTGGGTCATCTTCATGATTCAAGATTGAGAGACATATTGTGGATATGGCAATCTGGCTAAACAGTTTGGAAGAAAATGTGCTCCTCTTTTAAGCACACTATGACCAGATAATATATGCTATTGTGTTTGAAAACGCTTAACATCTTTTAATAATTTGATTATAATTGGATTGAAAAGTCCTTTCCGGGAAAGATGTCAATTTGTCAGTGTGAGGCATGAAAATTAGTGTTGCTTTCTCAATAAATCTTACAAAGAACGACAATATGAAATGTGAGGCCATAGAGCTGATTTCTGTCTGCCGGTATAGATCCAAGCAGTTTGATGCTGGATCTCATTAATAGTAGCATTGACCAAGTGGTTCATTGTGATAAGCTGCATTAAGTTGCTTTCTTTGAGACACAAAGGAAAAGCCTTTATGGAAAACAGGAAAAGCAGATCATATGCCTGTTTTACCATACAAGGTGTTTAAGGAATTACAGAAAATAGGTTTCCAGGAACAAGCACTTATTTATCTTGTCAGTAGACTGTACAAGAATGTTGTTTCTCTACAAGCCCTTGTTCTGCAAACATGTCTAAAATATACAATGCGAAGCAGCTGTAACTACTTTGCTTAAGAAGGGGACTCTGTAAACCGATCACTGTACTGTATAAGAGAGAAAAAATAACCATGCTAGTTGATAACTTGATTACACATCATTCTTCTTGATGCCATCCAGTATATGTACTATTATTGTGAGTTTTGGATTCTTTTTATTGTGTATAATTTAAATTTAACTATCACTTGATGCATAGCACTTCGTATGTTACATCACTTATCATGCCATGACCCAACATGAAGATTTTCAACAACTCTACTGCTGTTTTTGTTAATTTTTCATCAATTTGACCTATGCTGCAACTATTATTTCAACAAAGTCCAATAGTATCCAATCTTAACAATTTCACTTATTCAATTATCAATAGCAATAGAGCAATCGTAGATAGAACAACTAAGCAAATGCACAATAGCCAAGAGACGAGACACAAATTTGGTCAATGACCAGGGCAAAACCCACTATGGGGAAAACCCTTGCAAATCTTCTTCTTATTAGATTGTCTTCAAATGTTCAGCAGAGAGAGTACATCATCCATATCCAATATCCCAACAATGTAAAGTCAAATCTATGCCAAAATGATGAAGAAAAGTCAAATCTAGTTGACTGTCAAATCTGCAAAAAGTCAACAGCAGTTGACTGCCCTAACCAGTCAAGTCAACAACAGTCAAATCATGGACAAATCTGCTCCAATCTAATTCAGTCAAAGCCCAGTCAATGCGGCCTCTTTTGCTGGTCAAGGATCAATCAAAACCAACGTTGCACGAAGCGGGGACACGGAAGCATCATTTCCCAAAAATCTAGGAAGCGAAGTGTCTCGGAAGCATCTGCTCTCTCTCTCTCTCTCTCTCTCTCTCTCTCTCTATATATATATATATATATATATATATATTTGCATTTATATTAAAAAACATCCAAAATACCAAATTAGTTGTAGAAGACATGAAAACATGCACATTTTTACATAAATCAAGATAGATATGGCATCCATTGTACATCAATGATTAATTATTCCAGCATCAACCATCTAAAATCTAGATTCTTCTTCTCTTGTCTAGTGTTTGCCTCTACTTCAATTCTATAGGGATATTAGTCAACATTGCCTATTTTTTATCAAACAACTTAATTCAAGCCTTATAATATGATAGAGAAAGCTTAACATGTCTGATCAATGATTCTGACTTGAGTGAAGGGTACAAATTGCTAAGGCCATGACAAAGGAGTTCAACAATCAACAACACCAACATTGGGGTACATATAGGGCTTGGTGCTCTTGCTTAAATGCCAATCACATGCCCAGATACATGATAATGATATAATCCAATGAAACACGACAATCCCATTGATCCTTAAAATTGTTAAGTCCACTGAATTTTGAATGGGATATGAAATTCTATTTTTTCCATATGAAGTTTGATGAGGTTGGAACCACTCTCAAACATCCTGAGTCATTTCATGGTAATGTTAAAAATTTAAGATAAAGGAGAACGTCACTTTTACTTTAAGAATTTAACATTACCATTAGGGAGCATATAGGAGGCGTCTAGGGAGCATCAAGGGGCACCTTGGGAGTATTCGGAAAGTGTAGTTCCTCACATAATAGTTAGAAATTTCCAAAAAACAAAGAAAAAAAGCCCCGCGGAACCATGTGAACCGTCCACCTTCTCTCGAATCCGCTCGCGATCCGCGGTGGATACACACCCGAACCTCCATAGATCCGCAACCGATTCTTTCTGGATCTGCAGATCGGACAGCAGGAACTACGAATCGGGCCCTCACGGATCCAATTTTCCAGGAATCGCCAAAAAAAGGCGGGACTTTGAATCCGATTTTTGGATATTTTTGGATCCACGGTTCCGCCGAAGGATCGGTGAGGATCTGTACGAGACGCAGTTCTGCCTCCAGAGCCTTGAGGGGGGGCAGACGGTTCCTGCAACAATGGTCAAAACAGTCCCAAAAACTTCAGTCAAACCCAGTCAAAAGGGAGAGAAAGTTCGTTGTTACAGTCTGCAATTTTCTGCTGTCAAACCAGAAAGTCAACACCAGTCAAACTGCCCAGATTACCTCAGTCTTTGTGCCAGTCAACTCAGCCTCAAGAAATCGAACTTTTCCACGTTAAAGCAGATCAAGATATAAAGTCAAACTCGGTCAAACTGTCCAGCTGAAAAGTCAATGCAGAAAAGACAAAATTGCCTCCAAGATCTTCGCACATGTGAAGAGAGAAGAGCTGCCTTTAACCTGTACGAACCAAGTAAATGAAGAGAGAAGAAGAATGTGAGTTGTGTTGATGTCCAAATGAGGCATGATGTCTCTTGTATTTATATGAATCCATGTGGGTGAAAAGACAAGTCGTTTGGGCTTCATGAGCCTAGTTGAAGTTGAAGCCAACCTTGACAATTTCACATGAGAGGGCTTTTAATTCAAAACTGCACTTCTCTTTGTCTAATTTGAGTGATCTTTAGGTCGATTTTGGTCTTCTCAGAAAGAGGAATTCAATGCAATAATTATCTCCATCAAATGAGCTGTCCAAAGTGGAATTTGACCCTAGTTGCATAATTTAACAGTTTTCTGTAAGATGTCTTCGTCGATTATTTTTCCATATTCTGATGTGAGCAAATAAATGGGCAGATAATTAGTTTTAACTTTTAAAATATGCCTGTAGATGTTGGCATATATATAGTGGTGCATGCCGTTTCTGATCATTCACCTTATATTTGACCTGAGTCTTTGGATTAACATTTTAGACAGCTGATCCAATAAGAAAGACTGGTAACAAGTTGATTGATAGATTGTGAGGGCTGGTTGGACATGAATATGCATTTCTTTCCAAGGAAAAAAAAACGCTTTCTTTATTTCACCAGAGAATTAAAAAACACTCCCTTCAGGTGCTCAAGGAACATTATATATAGATGGGACTGTACACATGATATAAATAGTCCACCAAAACACTCTAGATACATATAAATACTTTCCTAAAAAATACGTATGTTATCAAATCATGTCTCCTCGAAATGACTACTGATATCTATAGTATGACATAAGACATTACGCCAGTACTTCAAATAATAACACGAAAGACTAACATCATCACAGTGTTCATAATCTGATCAGTTGTATCAAAATATCTAATCTAGATTCAGTGATAGTGCCATCGAAAAACTCTTCCAGTAAGAGATGACCCACAGGCAGGTTTAACTCTGCTCTAGATAAAGCATCAGCGGTAGTATTCAGATCCTGGAAACATAAGTAAATCATGTTAAAGAGTTATGAGTTCTCCTTGAGTTGTTCTGTAAAAGGAAGTAAAGTAATATTCTGAACATGTAGCAGATTCTTCATCCAATTGATCAACGTGTCTCCATATAGCTGTAATTGGTATAGTCCTTTTTCCACTGCTAGCAAAATATTTTAGTGCCATGAATTCACCATAGTTGTTTGTTCCTCTATCCAGACTAGCTTTGAACTGAACGAGATGATTGTTGGAAAGATAAAGTATGCCCCCCATACTGCTGATTGAATCAGATCCCTGACAAGCTCCATCAAAATATCCCCAAGCTATGGACTTGTCAACCTTGACCTCACCCACCTGTCTAGTTGACCCAACCTTAAGAGAAGATTTACACTAGTGGAAAATAGCCCATACCTGTGCGGTAACCTGGAAAGTAGGTATATGTCAATCTTCAAATAACAAGCATTACAAACAATTCAAATTCCCTACGTAATCAAAAAAATAATGGTTTTAATTTTATTTTTATTCTTGCATTCCATATCATTTCTTTGAGCATTCCTCCACACGTCTCATGCCACATGTTATTATAAGCCATTCAATGACCCATATCTCTCCAGATGTGTTGAGCAAAAATATATTGAATGAATAGAGATCTGTAGTAGTTTCAGCTCCCTGTCCGCACAGTAAACAAACAGTGGGATATTTCTTGTTTATTTTCTGGAACATCTCCCAGGTAAGTGCCTTGTTAGTCATTGCTAGCCACTTAGAAGTTTAATCTTCATAAGTGCCTTATTATTCCATATTTAATCCCACCACCGTTTTACATCCTGATGTGCATCGGCCTGAAAAGTCCTGTCGCCCAATTTATCTATATAGTTCCCACCAGTCTTGTTCTTTTCCCAGACCAAAACATCAGATTCCTCCTTTAACTTAATATGGGCTTTGCACAATTCAGACGGTAAAAAATTCCAAGAATGTACATGATCACTTTCCCTAACCCTTGACCAGAAATCCTGCCCTCGTGTCATATGTCAATAGATATAGGATCCCCTATCAAATTTAGTGTGCATCTTAGGATCCCCTATCAAATTTAGTGTGCATCTACCTATATCCTGATGATACTGGATCAATTTAGCAGATAAAACAACCTCATTCCTGCACCCCATGATAGCATCAGCTCCCATCCTTACCTGTAAGGTTGTGAACCATCACCAACTTCCAAGCCAAATAAGACATTGGAAATGTTTTTCCTATCACTTCTGATCCAGTCCAAAACTGAACCTGGAGCCATATTTTTTTAAATAATAATTATTTCATAAGCTTATTCTTGTAATCAGATTCCAAAAAGTTTTTGCAGCAAGATATATGACAATACATCAATGTTCGTAAGTCCCCATCCTCTCTTGTCTCTAAGCCTTGCTATAGACTGCCACTTAGCTAAGCGAGTGCCAATCTTATCAGAACTTCATTTCCAAAGAAAATTAAAGCAAGTCCTTCTGATTTTCACCAAAATGCCTCTAGGAATATATGCTAAAGAGTGCTAGTACCTTGGAATGGCCTCTACAACAGATTTGACTAAGATCAATCTACTTGTAGATAACCATCTATTGCAATATAAGTTAATTCTCTTCTCAATATTCAACAGTTACTGGGTTCAATTCCTCGCACTATAGCCATTTGGTTTAAGATTGAAACCAAGATACTTGATTCCTTCCTGTAACTTTGTAAGTCTGAAAGGGAATAATCCTCTTAAAGTTTGTACAACTTCCTCATCAGGCTCATTAAGTACCACAACGGATTTATGATTATTTATTTCCATTCTAGTAGCTTTGTTGCATCGTGGAAGAAACTCCCTAAATTTCCTTTCCTCCTATATAACTACTCAGTAGGATACCTCTCTAATATCTTTTGATGCGAGGACCAGAGATACCTATCCCTCTACATTAGGGAGATCTTCAGCCACAGATCTCAGTTCTTGCATAGCAGGCTTCGTCTTGGGGTGACTAGGATGATCACCTCATACTTTTAGGTAGATCAGAGCAACAACAGGTGGGCAAAGTCCTAGAGTGCATCGAACAATAGATTGATGTGAAGTCGTCTCAATCCTCAGCTTCCCCATATGGGAGATTGTCTGATATCATCAAGACCAATTCGGAGATGCTGAACCATACATCAACCCATACATCCTCAAAGCAGTAGAGGGATTAGCTCCAAATGGACCCTGAGCCTGGTACCTTCCACCCATTAGAGTACCTCCAAGATCCCAGATCCAGAGGAGTAGCCAGAGATCTATCCAAAGCTTCTTTCTTTTGACCTCGGATGCTAGGAGTAGCCCTCACTTCTACATCCCCCCAGGATCATACAGCCAGACCCTCCTAATTGTTCCAGAGGATTTAGATGGTGTACCAATACCCAATTTTCCCCTCGCCTTTGGCCAGCAGACCTTGAAGACCCTGACATCGTTAGCTCCATCGTTTTATCTCTTTTTTTCACTCTCTATCTCTCATGACAGGTTCTTGAGTTGTCCACTTTTCCAGCCTTGGACATAGTCATTTATTGCTTGTATTTTGTATCACCATACCTTTGTCACGAATATATATACATGTGTTTTATGATTTATCTCGAGGATGTACTATTGTAAGTTTCTTTTCTTCTTTATGCTATTCAACATTCTCTAGGAGTTGTGCTTACATTCCCACATTGTATTTATACCGGCTGTATTCTTTAGTCATATTGACTTACTTTTGTGGTCATTTGTTGGACATTAATAAAATTATCATTATCTATAGAACCATTACAAAACAAAAGTACATCATCTATAAATAGTAAATGAGTGAGTGATTCATTACCCATAACCCTAATACCCTAAATTCTCTTGTTCTTTTGGCTTGTATAATGGATATGCTTGACCTTCAGCCACTGATTAGCATAAAATGCAGGCACAATGGACTCTCTTGTCTCAAACCTCTTGTGGGTTTGAAAAAGGGTGAGGATGAGCCATTGATAAGAACAACATATGAAACCAAAGTGACATGTCACATCCCATGATCCAATTAATCTTAGAGACGTTAAAACCAATGTGAATTAAGGGTAATCTCAAATAATGCCAGCACACTGTCATAAACTTTAGATATTTCCATCATAATCACCAATGCTAGCACATTTTAGTTTAATAGTATGAAAACCCTCTTGAGCCAATCCTATTGCTTTGTGGATTTAATTACCATCGAAGAATCCAAATTGTTTAGGAGAGAGAAACTTGGACAAAAGTTTCTTCGAACTGATAGCTAGCCCCTTTGCTATAATTGTGTACACGCAGTTACACAAAGCTATGGGTCTAAATGTATCAAATGACTAATGATGATCAACACTGGGATTACGAGCCATAAACATGAAATTGAAAGAGCCTAATACCTTAACAAATGTTCTTACTTTTTCCAAGACTTGAAGCAAATCCTCACTCAAAATCTCAAAGAAACCCTAGAATAATTCAACAATTCACTCATCTTGGCCAAGACTCTTATATTTGTGATAGGAAGACAACACAACCAATAGTTCATCCTTTGAGACCTCCTTGTATGGCCATTGATTATACTCTTGAGAAACAAGCCTTGGAAAAATTATGTTGTTCTGACGATCTCTACAATATTCGATGACTTCAGTTCTTCATAAACATTCTCAAAATGTTTGACCCCCAACTTTGCCAATCCTTGGAAGCTTCTTACTAGCACACCTTACTCATTCATCATTTCCCATTTGTTTTAACACTATTCCTGTGATTTAACACTTCCAATGTGTATTAATACTCTTCCTATGATGCTCCACCCTCACCTCTTAAATTGACAGATCCACTTATGGATGGTATGCTTTGGTTTTAGCATGTCCTATCATGATATTCGATGCATTATTGTTGTTACTTGGATGTGGTGCTATAACTTTCGGGTCATGCCATGAAAGGTTGCAAATTTTAAATAAGAATTGATAATACTTCATAATATTATAGTTTTATTGTTTGCCTCGTCATACCATGGGGGACATGGTTATCTTTTAGAAACGTTGTTATTTCTCAAATTAGTTTCTACTAGGAAACTGGTTGAGGTAGTCTTTTCCACATCTCAACCATACTTGACCCTACCTCGCAATTATAGTGCCTACAGTTATAGTAGCCGAATATGTAGCTACAATGGTCATATAAGTGCACATTATTTGGGTGGTGTTAGTATGGAACAAAGGCTTCTAATTGGTCGTAAGAAGTTGCCTCATGGCGTTCTAAGGTGTGATAGAGATCAACATGTCCTGATAGGTAGAAATTGTAGAGTGTATGGGTTGTTCGACGAGTGAGGTCACCCTTCACTCCATTCCATCCATAAAAAGTTATACCCTTTCATGTATGACTTATCAAAGATCAACAAGAATGTCTAATCGAAGAAAAGCCTAAGTCATTAAACCCAGAAAGGCAAAGAGGTGGAGAGCCAATAAAGTTAAAAGTCGATGAAAAGTAAATTTTGAATGAACGCCACCTTGCTATGAGGTCATTGACCTTAGTCCCATGCTTGTTTATGAATATCTAAAGAAAAAGGGATTTGTTCGATAAAATGAACCCCTAAAGAAAAATGCAAAAGGGGTCACAAGAAACAATGTCGAGGAAAGACAACTCAGTGCTAAGCTCTGTCTTTAAAGGCCTCTATACATAAAGTCCTAGCTCTTGAAAGCTAGATGATCAAAAGGTAAGACCTATACATTATTGCATGACTTTGAGAGCCATCACATGAAGTTCCCCCCTCCTCTTTCATAATTTACCATCATATCACATTCCTTTTACTTAGGGACTAGGAAAATACACTTTGTCGTAGGACTTGGCACATGTATAAGGGTTAATGTTGTTTTCCCTTGGTAAAACACAGGCATTATCCTAAAACTAACCTTTTTATGTTGTGTTGGAAGAAATCATCAAGAGTATAACACCTAATGGCTCACCAAAAAGTTGGAACCACCACTACTATTGGAATTTCTAAGTCTAATCCGTTAGAAACCCTTCAAGTACTTTCTGATTTATTCCCACCTACTTGTTTTGTTAATTAACAAGTTATTTACCATGTAAATACTGGAAATAAATACAAGTACATGCTCAACACATTACAGATCATCCACTGAAGGAAACAAAACAAGCACACATGTGACACCGTTGTTTTTGAACCAATGTCCCCGGAAAAACCCAATGCGGGAAAACCGGTGCAGCTATCTGAGGGTTTTATTATTATGCAGTATCTGAATACAATCTGGGTGCCAAAACTAGCTAACCCAAAATTGAATAATCTCAGCAGTAGTACCTCTCCTTCGGAGGCAAATGCTCCGGCTGAAACCCTGGATAAACATTCCGACAGCTCCTCAGCTCCAATCTGCCCCACGAAAAACCCCAGCGTCAGCCTCCAGGGACTGCATCAGCCTCTTCTACCCTCTGCGTCAGCTTTCCCAGTAGTTCCGGTTGTTCCCGGCAGTTTCGGCTTCTGCCCTCTATGTCAGTTTTCCCGGTTGTTTTGGCAATTCCGGCTGTTCCCGACATTTTCGGCTTCTGCCCTCTGCGTCAGCTTTCTTGGCAGTTTCGGTTGTTCCCAGCAATTCCGACTTCTGCCCTCTGCTCAGCTTTCCCAGCTGTTCCGACAGTTCCGTCTATTCCCGGCTGTTCCAGCTTCTACCCTCTGCGTCAGCTTTCCCGGCTATTCCGGCAGTTCCGGCTATTCCTAGCAGTTTCGGCTTCTACCCTCTGCGTCAGCTTTCCTGGCTATTGCGTTGAGCCTCCCAGCACTATCTCTGCCTCTCTGCTTCTGAATTCACTGCCCCTCAGCTGCAACTCTGATCACTCTCTCGACTTCCTCAACAAACCCTACCCCAGAAATTCGAAATCTTGATCAACTCGGTGTGTTCTCCAAGTGACCCTCAAGCCTCCTCTTATACTTTTCTCATTGACAAATCAACGGTCGAGATTAAGTCCCTAATCAACGGCTAAGATTAGATCTGGCTTGATCCATGACTTTTGTACCATTCTAACACAATTTTATATTAATTCACATTAATATTTTATTTTCCCTAAGCTTAGACTTAGGGACTCCATAAAAATATTAATTATTTTAATATCTCCCAAACTGTTTAGAATCTGCCCAAGCCCTTTCTGGGTATTGGAGATCTCATGTACCTTAGCCTCTCCACCAAATTTCGTGGCTAGAACACATCCGATGCTACCCCAAATCAACAACTACAAGTGGATGCCATGCATTGGGATCCATGTATTTGTATTTGGCGATATCTATCAATTTGGTACCTATGCCATTTTTCTTGGGATTTGTGTAATTCATTGGGATACATGTCACTACATTATGATTTGTGACAATGCATCGAGCAATGACAGAGATGTCATGTCCTCACAATTGCCACATGGAGCACTTAAAGATGGCATCCATCTGCCAGTTGGACCCCTTATTCAAACATATGCATAATTATTCCCTCCTAGGACAACATGTGGGAGCTTGTTGTGGTGTTTGAGGACCCTTGGGAGGTGGTTACATAAGGTCATAGGTTGTTATAGCAATTGTGAATGACATGGTAGCTGACCACCTTACTTTATTTGAGAGCACCATTTTTTAGGAGCCACACATGCCAGCATACACTAGATTCTTTCCTTGAATGTCCCACATGTGTGGGATGACATCATGCATGAGAAGGTGAATATTTCTTAAGATGTCCACTTCCTTACATCTAGGAGTTGGTTGGAGGAGCACCCCAGTCCTTAAACCCCTAATGACTTGTTATTCACTAATTATAGGGATGTTGGCATATTTTTTTGGGAGAGTGTACTTCTTCTGACCCCTTTAGACCATGTGTGACCTTTTTTGTGCATAATTGACCCTTTCTTGTGGGGTGTTCTTCTGACCCCTTTAGACCATGTGTGACCTTTTTTGTGCATAATTGACCCTTTCTTGTGGGGTGTTCTTCTCTTGGAGGATTTTTAGGATATTTATGCCCGCATGTCTTTTGTTAATGGTTTCATGATAAGCTAATCACTTTTGCTCCTAGTTTTGAGCTAGCACATTGTATTCACATCTTATATTGAGGAGGCCTCTAATCTATACGAGGATGCCTCACTGAGTTTCATTTGTTAGAGACTAATGAAAAAAATTGCTTAAAGAGTTCTTGTGCATCTGTATTGTTTCCTAAATGATTGTTTAGACATTTTTCAAGGGCTTGATTAAGATATTTTTTCATGTTTGTTGAAGGACATAGCTATGAAAAGGCCAAAAAAGGGCACCTTGCTCCACTTGGAAGGGAAATCGAGGTGTAAGCTTCTTGCCTTATTCCTTTTGACCATTGAAGATTTGTTTCATTATATTGAGGTAGGATGTCCTAGGGCTCTTCCCTCTTGTTGTGGCCAAGTTTGGAGATTACCTTGCTAGTACTTGGATAGGATTCCTAGAGGACCATTCCCCCATTCAATCTCGGGAAAGCCTATTAGCCCTAATCAATGATTGAGGGAAAATCTTCCTTGATACTCTCAACATTGTCTCATCTTTAACCTTAAACTGTGTAGTGACCCCATAGCCCTTTCTAGACACTAATCTATTATCTTCTTCAACCCAAAAATTCATCTGTTTACCCTTTATTTTCTTTGTTTGTTTTGCAACCTAGGGATTTGCTTGCTTGATCTCTTAATCTAGGTTGTTGGATCTAAGGTTATTTCATTGCTATGACATTTCTAGCTTAGATCTCTCACGCTAATTAACTCTTCAACATTTCTCATTTAATGTTAGCATATGTATTATGTTATTATTCTCATCCTTAACTAGCCTATCTGTGGATCTAACCCCAAACAATAAATTCACTGTAAGCATTTAAAGTTTTACTATTTCTATGGGGTTACTTCAATTGCATGCTTGGAAGCACATGGTTCATGCTTGGTCTTGTTCTTGTTTATTCCACATGCTAGGGTTTATAGGCCAGCGTTGAGCTACCTACTTAGCCTATATAGTTAAGCAAGGAAAATCAATGTTAAAACAAGGTAAACAACTTAGCCTGAGTGAAACAATTCATACATTTGAGTTTGACGTCTAGGGTTAGAGCTCATGTTTCAGATCTGAGTTTGTTGATGGTGAATATTTCTTGTCTGGTGGCATAAACAACCAACTTGTTTTTTTTTTTTAATCTAGGATAATCGGTCACTGGTAAGAGTTATCCTGAACAGGCCCAGGATCAAATCCAACTGGCTACCACTATAAACCTAGGTTAGGGGCAACAGCCTGCAAGCCGCACACAATAGCCATTAACTTATGCCTCAACCAACTTGTTACTCATCTTAACACTTTGAATGTATGGGACCACTTCTTCTATGTCAATTTTCTGAGCACTGTTGACAAGGCTTTATTGATTTATATCCTGATCTGATTTTGGTTAACTTCTAATTACAGCAATTTTTGGCAACTTCTGGGCTCTTTGTAATACTAAACACTCCTTCAAGTGAACTGATACTACGCATAGTGCTATGACCTTTTATATTGTGGTATTGTTTCATGTGTTTGAGGATCTATTGGCTGATATTTTTCTGCAGTGACATAAACACAGTTATATTTAAATACTGGCCTGATTGCATACAATTTATAGTGTAATATTGGATACTTCGTTGTTTGGATTTTGTGATAAAAATTTACCTTTATACATGAAAATGAATGTGCTTTGAATCAAGGTTGCTAGAGCATGGAGTGGAGCAGGAGCGTTTTTTAGTGGGTGTGAGGAGCATCATTTTCTAAAAATCCTCAGCAGCAGAGTGTCCAGGGTGTATGTGGGTGTATGTCTATGTATTTTCAAAAAATCATGCATAATGTCAAATTAGTTGCAGAATATATAAAACATGCATATTTATACATCAATAAAGATAGAAATAGCATCTAGAGTATATTAATAATTAATCATTTGAGCATCAATCATCTAGATTCTAACATATAAATTTTTAAGCCATATAATAAAAAGTAGACCATTAACTTATCATTGAAATAGGTTATCTAAGTTCTAACAATTGTCAAAATGACAAAATAGTATTGTTTACAAAATAGGCCATCTACTCGCTAAAGTATGAAGACTAGAAGGTTTAAAACACTAACCTATCATCGATGACAACAAAGTAGTGAAAAAAGAGACAATTTTCTAATATCTATTATTCTATCCACTATTCTCTCCTCCTTGCACCGCCACGATTGTTGTGTGGGCCTTCACATCGTGGCAGTGAAGTAGGTGGAAGCGGAAGCTACAATACTGAAGACGAAGCCTTTGGTGTTGGCATTGGAGTCCTAGACATGGGGACCTTGGCACTAAATGGGGGTGGCATTTGAACATGATCATCATCCTCCATAAGAGCATCCTCCAATTGCTCTAAATATAACACTCCATCCTCCAAATTATCCTCCTCTGGATTTTTGTCCCAAACTGTCAACTCTTTATTTGTCTTTGCCTCCTCACAGTAATGGGACAACAATCGCAAGTTATAATGAACATAAAGAAAGTGACCGATTTACGTTCAACCTGTTTCGTTTGACATTATGGATGAAATTGTAGGTGCTCTGACACCTCGCTATAGAAGAAGCGTTCACCACCTATGAGAGCACCCGTGTTGCTAAACATTGTAGCTGTGGGGTAGCATTGCCATGCATGTTCCACCACTCAAGAGAAGACAGATTCTCTCGATCTCTAATTGCATGTTTGGTCCCAAAGGCACCATTGCAAAGGATGTAGTGGCTCAACTGTCTCTGTATGGTGTCACACTCCTCTTCATCAGGGACCAATTTGTCTAGTGCTTTCATATAATTATCTTGAACTTCTGGATCTTGGTGTGGTTTTTCCTTAGTCCCCCCACCAGGTGCTGGTGATGAAAGCCATGATAAATGATAGTATTTAGGTGTAAGAACATACGCTAAGGCATGTAGTGGAATGTTTAACATTTCCCATCGTTTTTCCACCTCTGCACAGATATGATTATACAAGTTGACATCTTTAGGCTCAACAATGTCTTTAATTTGCCCCAACATACTATCCATTTGCTCATATACCCTCCCCAATGATTGGTGAATTGGAATTTGCAAATTTGATCATGTGATAAATTGGCTTGGTGAATTGCAACACATATATGACTTGTGACCAAAAGTGAATGTCAAAAACAATGTTCTTCACTACATTAACACCATCTCTATTAGTGCTTATTTCATCCCATTCATCACTTATCACCATAGCAGCCAAAGCTTCTCTCGCCTTCAACAAGCACCTAAAGGTGAGGTAATAGTTAGCAAATCTAGTTTTCACAATCTTAAGTAGTTGCAACCTAGAGTAAATGCCATAAAAGTAATTGACTCTCGTATGCCCTGTGACAAATTGGATGAGTTGCTTCCCTCTCTTGTACAACTCATTAATCCATCCACATTCTTTATGCTTGACAATATCATGCATCAAAAGGTTCAATGTGTGCACCAAACACCCTGACCAAAATATGTGTGGATAAACCCGCTCAATGAGTTTTCCTGCTCCCTCACAATTTTCCACATTATCAGTGATTACTTGAACCACATTAGTAGCACCAACATCATTAATTGTTTTCAATAGGAGATCTGCAATGTTTTGAGGAGATGTAGTGATAGTGGAGGAGTCATGTGATGTAAGAAACACTACACCATTAGCAGAAACACCAAGAACATTTATCAAATGTTGGTTTCTAACATTTGTCCAACCATTTGATACAATCAATACCCCGAAGTCCTTCCACTCATCTATAAACTGTGTCAAAGCTCTTTGATTTTTTGTTTTTTCTTTGTCTAATAACAAAGTTCTAGCTTTCTCATAGCTGGGGCTCTTATATCCTCTAGGGGCTTCATTGATGGCCTTAACCAAATCATGCCAATAGGGGGAACGAAGAACATTAAATGGTATACCACAAGCACAAAGAAACCACACCACTTTTGCATCCACCTCATCCCTCCCACCAATATTAAGAAAATCTGCAATTGTTCTTCTAGATTTAGAGGTTTCAAAAGTTCCATGAGGGATGGAGATGTGTGGTCACCAAATCTAGATGTTGCATTAAATTGAAGCTTTTGTTTTTTACCATGTTTTTTTTGTGCAACTTCCTCTATTTTGATGTATTTTTTTCTTTTTTCCTTTGATATCTTCGGGCAAATTGAGATCCCAATGGAACCCTTAATGACATCACTCTCCATTACCCCACAAAGATGCCTCCTGACACGGGTATATGAACCACTATAAGGTTTTCCTTGATGACAATCATGAGGGCACAGAAATTTAGTGCTTCCACCACCTCTCCTTGTTTCAAGTTTTGTCACATATTTCCACAAGGGTGTCAATGAACCATTTCCATCCCCTTTCCCCTCAAACCCCTCGTCATCAATGTTGCATTAATCATTATTGGGATAATTTCGGCGTAGGGAAAAAATCGTAATAATCGGAAAAATATTGGTACTAATCGGGAAAAAATAGTTTGGTACAAAGATATTCATTTTTTTCAATTTTTTTAATATCTAAACCATCTACAAAATAAAATGAATACATTGACACATAAATATGATAAAAGAACTAATATATAAGATGTTTAATATCATTTCTAGTGCTAAAATCACACATAACAGTGAATCATGTCCTGAATAGTAAGTTCTGACTCTTGAGTCCCAACTCAGCGTCAAAATATCAACAAAAAGTATAATAATGTATCTTATGAGTCATAATGTCATATACAATGAAATGAACAAAATAACTAAAGTCTAATACTATTGATTTCCTCTGCCCCTCTTGCGAGAAAATGCCATAGCTTTCCCTTTCCCTCTAGATGTAGATGCTGGTGCTGGTGGAGTTGGCAGTGGAGTCTGCTGTGCTCTAGAACCTGAAGAACTAGGAGTAGGAGCTATAGGAGGTAGACCACGTCCTCTACTGGTGGCAGGGGTAGCCTGAGCAGGTGGTGTCACCTCCTCCTCCTGTTGCTCCAACTCTTCCTCCTCCTCCTCCTCCTCCTCCTCCACTACATCCTGCACTAACCAATCATCAGCAGACTCCATGAGAGGCCTCTCGGACTCAACCCTCCATGCAGCAGTGGTGTCAATCCCATCCAATGAGATGGCCTCCATATCAAGTGTCCTCTCAAGTTGCCTCACCCACAATCGAAGATTGTAGTAGACATAGACCATGTCATTAAGTCGCTGGGACTCCAACCTATACAAAAATCATGAAATAATAATTACAAAAAAAATATTGTTTAATGAATTCAAAAATTTATTTGGAAATTTGCAATATTTTAAAATTTAAGTGTTAACCTGTTGCGCTTCTTATTGTGTATTTTTTCAAATACACTCCAGTTGCGCTCACAACCTGAGGAACTACATGTTTGGCTAAGGATCCGAATGGCAAGCTTTCGCAGAAGGGGTACCCTGACACCATACATACTCCACCATGCATCTACAACAAAATTACAAATAAAATTTTAAATAAACATAAGAAAAAAAATGGAATTTGAAGAGACAATGAAATTTGAAACAAACTAAAAAATACCTGGCATTTTAATCGTCCTATCAGTCACAGCCATGTCAAAGCCAAATGTGCCACCTGCCATCCTATATGTCTCAATTTCTTTAGAGATTTTTGTACGTTCTGCTGGAGATCGCACCATCCTCTGGACACAGGTTAAGAATCCATCCATGATCTCAGCATCAAATACGAACCCACATGCGTAAGAAAATGCGGGGTTCAGGAAAATCCCAGCAGCATGAATGGGACGATGGAGTGTGTTGTTCCATCGTTCATCAATCACTCCCCATAGGAGGAGTTGTCTCTGAAACCCCTCATCTCCCTTATCATCATAGTAGGCCCGAATGGATTCTTTCGCCCTGTCCATGGCCTCATACAAATAGCCCATTGCGGGCTTCTCACCATCAACTAACCGAAGAACCTTTACCAAAGGTTCAGTAACGGCGCACACCTCCTGCACTCCCGCCCAGAAGTCTTCCTGGTATGAAACTAGTCTGCATATGGACTCTCCCTCTGGTTTGCGGCTCATTGGCAAAGCACGCCACTCCTCTGAAAGAAACATTCTCTTCACATCCCACATAGAATTCAAGAGGGATTGAAGAGATATGAAACTGGTGGCAAACCGTGTAATGGCGGGGCGCACCAACTCTTTGTTGTTGGTGAATCTTCTCATCAAGCTAAGCACAGATGTATGATTATATATAAATTTTGTAATGCTTTTGGATGACTCAACAATATCTTTGACAAAAGGAATTTTCCCTATGTCCTCCAACATCAAATCAATACAGTGTGCAGCACAAGGTGTCCAAAATAAAGTAGGATGTCTGTCCATAAGCATTCTGCCAGCAACAACATAATTTGCAGCGTTGTCCGTTATGACTTGGACAACATTTTCTGCACCCACTTCCAAAATAAACACATCCAGCAAATCACATAAAGTTCTTGCATCTTTGATTTGTGCAGATGCATCAACAGATTTGATAAACATAGTCCCCTTTGGACAACTAACCAAGAAGTTTATAAGGGTTCTCCCATTTTGATCAATCCAACCATCTAATATCACAGCGCAACCTGTTTGTGCCCATGATTCCCTAAAATCCTCCAATCTTTTGGTGCAGTCAAGCTTTTCATTTTGAAGAATTCGGCCTCTCATGTCATGATAAGAAGGGATTTTGTACCCTGGGCCAACAGTTGCAATAGCATCAAGAGCAGGCTGGAAAAATGGATTATTCCTTACAATGCTGAAAGGAATATCACTCCAAAGGAGAAATTTTGCCAGCAATTTGTCAGCTTGTTCTTTTTCAGTTTTTTTTAGCATTGAACTGATAGATCGTTGTGAACCAGGTGTGGTTCGAGGAACAAAAAATGATGAGGCAGCGACCGGGTTGGTTGATGCTGCAGTAGAACCACTGCCACTTCCTTGTTCAACTGACTTTTTTAGTTGTCTCTTCATTTTGAAAAAATCACGATAATACGATATTACCGCGATTTTTTGTCGATTTGTGCAACACTGCTCGTCATCATCATACATTGGGTCACTATGAGTATGACCACTATTCTCTTCTTCCATTTCTTCCCTTTGATGTTTATCTTCCCCCAACACCATGAAACAAAAAATGGAATGATAAATCACAAAAACACTGTTTTTCTCAAATCTTAGATGAATAACCTGCAATAAAATAAGGGAGAAAAAATATGGGAAAGAGCAGGAGAATTGGAAAAAAACCATATATAAAAAATACAAGGAAATGAGGGAGTTTGGGTTGGCATTTACCTCTTTGGCTCTTGAGAAGTTGAGATAGTTGGCGGTCTTTGTTCACTCCTCCAAACTCCTCTTGGTTCACGAGTTTTCAAAAACCTGTCCGAAAATATCTGCTCTCTCTCGTTCAAACTGAAGCCAACCAAATGAAGAAATGAGTGGAGAACGGGTGTTTTAATTTCATTCTAACTTTTCCCAAAACGCTAAACCGGTCCCACGTCCAATACAAAATTAGGGAATAAAATAAAAATTTGCGCCGGAGCGTTCAGCTGAAGCGCGCGGTGAGCGTGGCAGAACCGTGGCCATAGCGTACAGGAAGCGCGATTCTGATATGTTGAAGCGTTTTCGGAAGCGTCCAAAGTTCCGATTTGCCAGTGAGCGTGCTTTTGAAGAGCAGAGCGCGCTTCCCCAAACTATATCTATAGTGCAAACCATCGCTATATTGCAACGGACTGGAACATAATGAAGTAACGACGGGCTGTTTTGGGCCTGCTAATATAGTTGGTAGAAAATAAGTTAGGAATTTCTAGATTGGTGGGTTGTTCTTAAATAAAGCATAAAAAAAAGTTGGTGCAAATATAGCACTATCAATAAGATTAACCATTAGTTTTCCCACATGTTGACTTCGCAAATTTAGAATGGTTGCTAGGAAAATACAATATAACTGTATTGGGGAATATCATTATATCAAAAGACAAATAGTCATGGGCAAGATCTAAAAGGTTGAATTGCTTATTAGTTAGTATAAAAATTTACAAGGGTAACAATAAGTTTATGACAGTGTTTTGAAACAAAAGCATGGTCGACCATGGAAGGAAGTTTGTATTTTTGAAAGTATGGCAAAAGAAAAAGGAAGAAATATGGTGAGCTAAGGTGTTGTGTTTTAATTATTTGTATTTGTTAGATATCTAGGTTGCAAAAGATTTAGTTATTTCATAAAATATATACACTTTTCCGATATGTTATACATTATTCTCGAATTTAATGTAATATTTAAAATTTAAAAGGTTTGGATGGTGTGACAACATATTTCAACTTGCCTTTCAATTTGGAAGTAACTTTGTATGATACCATTCCAAAGGTGATTGAGGAGGTTGGATTATGTGTTTTTTATTAGACCACTCCAAAACTGATTGAAAGGAAGTTGGAATTGCATCTTCTCTAGCTAGAAAAGGAAAATTTGTTGTAGAGCTACATAATACTACAATCTCTAGGTTTTGTGGATTATGTTGTAGGAATAGCTAACAAAGGTGCAATATTTACACTTGTTAATTTGTTGGTAGTCAAAAGCCCTAAGAAGTTGTTGCAAGTCAGTACAACCTTGGTATGAATGATGTTAACAATCCTACATTGATAGCAACCAAGGCAATTTTTTATTTGGAATGGCTTGTGTGTTTTCTTAGTGTTATCATAACACACATGCGAAAGACAAGGCACATGCGAGAAGGAAGGATCTTTCTCATTTGCATGAGTTTTCGTTGAAATCAATACAAAATTTGTTTCAAATTTGGTCACAGAAGATAAAACATTGATCCTCAACTTTTTTTGAAATTGAATCTTTTATTTTAAAATAGTTTTTATAGCTTCTTAGCTTTCTTGTTTGTATATAGTTTGTTAGATTTCTACATTGGTTTTAAAGCACACTTCAAGTTTAATCAATGTTCCACATGGATGTGTTCCCTAAGGTGCAAGGTGTGCTCCCCACGTTTACCACGTTCTCAAGACAGAGGATGCATGGGGAAACATTTCCTCACATTCCCCTTTTAGGGAAACTTAGGGAGACGCAGGGGGGAACGTTTCCCCAATATGGGGGATGCATTTCCCCAAAAGGTGTATTTGTGGTTGTCCTCTCTCAAAAAGGGCTTGGCATCTACACCCTGAATTTTGCTTGAAAATAATAATTTATGAGCGAGGAAGCTTAATATTCAATTATAAGCCCCTACTAATGCCATGTAATTAATGGTAATGTTAAATTCTTAAAGTGAAAGGATGAAAATGAAAGATAAAGGAAAATTAATAGTTTGAGGATGTTTGAGAGTGGTTCCAACCTCATTGGATTTCATATGTAGAAACTAGAATTTTAGATCCCACTAAAAATCTAGCAGACTTAAGAGTTTCAACACTAGGGAGATTGCAACGTTTCCATTGGATTCTCTCGTGTATGAGTGTATGGAATTGCCATTTAATCAAGACCACCAAGCCCTCGATGCACCTTGATGTTGGTGGCATTGATTGTTGAACTCATTTATCATGGCCCTAGTAAAATTGTACCTACCAGCCTAGATCCATCTTAACCTCGGATCTATCATCATTGTTACCTTTCATCATCATTTTCAAGAGGTTGATAGATCAGAGCCATGGCTCAGATCCAAAAATGTCTTCTAAATCATCTTTTGAATCATTGGTAAAGCCCCCATAAGTCAAAAAATAGTTAAACAATTGTGGGGGCCACTATCAGGGCCTAGAGCTAAAATGGAAGGCTAAAAGCACAGAATCTCCTCACTGGGCCCCTATCGGCAAAGCATAACAGGGCAACGGAGTGTGTTTACATAGGCGCACATCACTAATTAAAATTCGAGCAGTTTTTGGGCGGATCGTTGTCCATCCCCACTCAGACAGCCCCTGGAAGCATTTCGTGGGGGTAACTTGCTTGGGCAATAAACAAGCACCCTGACCCCCCCCCCCCCGGAACGAATCTTTAGATCTGGATTTGACGATCCAAATTCATTCCAGGGGGAAGCGTAAGGTTCAACCTCTTGCTATCCGACCCGTCGGAGGATGGTGGGAGTGGGGACCACGCGCCATGTAGGCCAATCGACAGACACCTTTTCAAGGGAGTGCAGATTCAAAGGTATAATGTTAACTTCACTCGCCCCCGCTCCTGTCCACCTATCCCCACCATTTCCCAATCACACCTAGCCACGTGTCCCCCCTATGACGGCATCCCCACGTCAACTGATCGTTGCCCTCGCTCCATTTATAAAATCCTTCTCGCCTCGCCATTTTCAAACATTTTCTTAGTTGTGTCGCTCTCTCGACAGTCGCCTATTTAGAATGTCATTCGAGCTCAATCGACCAAGTACCTCCTCCTGCTGTTGTTTTCGACCCGATCCACGACAACCACATAACTAGTTGCTCTTGTGCACCTTTAATTTTGCTCACGTACTCGTTAAAAACATGAAGAAAGTGGCCCCTGATACCCCAAAGGCCCAAGAGGCCAAACCCTCTTCTAGCATTGACCCCCTCATGGACACAAAGGCTCAAATAATCGACCCTTATTATGCATATCACCTGGCTGACCTCCGCTTTGACCTATATGGCAACCATGTCAGGAGGGAAGACCCATTCTGGGTAGTTGACTCCGGCCTATACTACCAAATCACACCCACTGTGCACCATTTTCCAGAATTCGTCTCTTGGTTGGCCGCAGCCTACATTGACAAGAAGAATTGCTTTGTTTCCTCCTCTGGGGCCAAAATTCTCGAAATAAACCCATAGTTGATTCAACAGGCCCTGGTTTACCCTAGTTCTCCAGAACCCTAGCAGTTCACTGATGTCACCTTAGTATATCATTACTCTACCCTCCCAGCCAATGAGCATCAATCTTTCCTGCAGATGGTCCTAGCCCCTGGCCTACAAGCTCTACCTATAGTTGACAGCTTCCCTATCACCATCTTTGTTGAACCTATCCAATCCATCCTATCCCTAATTTCCCATCTGCTAGGGGATGATGATGTCAGCATAGCAAACAAATCCACCTTGGGGTTTTTAAGGAAAATGATGTAGCCTGACCACCTATTTGATATTCCAACTTACCTATCTGAGGCCATAAGATTTCAGCTGCACCATTTTTCCACCACATCCTATTTCAGGTACTATTCTTTGTTGTTTTATTTGTTTGTGTATACCCATGTGGATGAGTTTGAGTGCTTGGGCCTCAACTTGGTGGATGGAAACAAGCAGAGGAAATATGTGTTTGACTGGGACATTGTTGTTAGAAAGAGGCCAGATTCTAATGGTTACTCTCAATTCATATCAACTTATATGGCCATTGCATATAAGATTATCCATGGTTTTTATCCCCCCAAAGTTTACCCCCAGCAAAGAGAGATTCTCCAGCTTACCAAACACACCAGGGTACGGGACTAGTACCTTTTTTAGGATCACACAGAGATCAAGGTTTGTGGGTGTGAACTTCCCCCTTACCATCTACCTGTGTTCATGCCTATGAGGATATTTGCTCTAGAATTCATCAAGCAGAGTCTCAATGCGGACCAGCTCCACTTTGTCCCTGCAAAGAAGGGACATATGTTCAAATTGGGAAAGCCCGTGGGGCCTTTTGTTGTCAACTCCAGGCAGGCCTTCAAGGCAATTGAAGCATTACTCAAGAAAATGAATTTTGACCTAGGAGATGTCTGACATTATGACCCTCATGGTGTCATTTCTCAAAGGAGGGAGAAGATAAAAGCTTCAACTTAGAAACATGAGTATAGGCCTGAAATTGAATGGAAATCTAATCTTGATTCATGGCCTATGGATACAGAGATGGAGATGGAGCCTCCTATAACCAAGGACAAAGCACAAAATAGGATTGTGGACCAAACTGGAGATATAGAGATGGAGGATGTACAAGCGGTAAAAAAGGCAAAAACCCAAGAGACAGAAGAAGATGAACTTGAAACCAAGCTAGTGGAAACAAGGCCAGATCAACCAGGTTTCCAAGTGAACTTGGAGGATCCATCACAGGCTGTTGCCTCATCCTCTTCAGAGGTAGCTATTTTAGGTGCAAAAGGAAGTGCAACTACTATTGGGTCAAGCTGGCCTACTGGAAAGGCCATTGAAGAAAGAAATAAGAAGGTGAGAGAGGAGATGTAGCAACAAATGGCATCTCACTCAATTCCATACCAGACCAGATTGTTGGCTGTTATGGATTTAGAAAGAAATCAGATGAAGTTTTCACTACAGCATCCACTGGCACAATTTTTGCCTTCAGGTTCTCAGTTCAAAGCCTTGGATGTTTCACTGGACTTAACAAGTGTTCCCATGCCAGACAAGATAAATTTCCACAGGCAGGTTGGAGAGATGTTGTATAGCAAGCTCAACAGGAACGCAATGACCATCAGCAAGGTTGAGAAGCTACTGGAAAAGGTTGCAACCAGGTTGAAACAAGAGAGAGCTAACTCAAGAGCTCTCCACATGTAAAATGAGAGCATCAAGGAGCTAGTCATGAAGCTAGGGGTGAATCCTAAAGATAAAACTGCTTTTGAAGCCCTCCTTCAAAATTCCCAAACAGAAATCCAGGAGCTTAGGCATAAGTTGAAGATGCCAGGTAGTGAGCATGTTCAATCTAAGGAGCTTGCACAAGTAGAAGAAGAGAAGGAGATCCTAGCCAAAGAGCTCATTGATAGGAACAATGAAATAGTGGCCCTGAAGTAGTAAGCAGCAAAGTTGCAAAAGAGAATAGACTCACATATATGTGCAGTGATAGTGCCTGAAGATCCTCAAACCCAACTAAACAACTCACTAAGACCCTCACCGAGCTCCAAATTTCAGAGGGGGAGATTAAAAGGGTGTAGAATGACCTAGATGTTGCCCAGAGAAGCCTAACGTAGAAAGAGAAGAAGTTGGAGATTGCCAAGGCAAATGCAGAAATCATCGGTAAGAATATACAGGAAGCAAACCAGGAGATCTCTTATTTAAAGGTAAAGTTTAAAGGAAACATGTCCTTGTTGCAAGCCAAACAACGGGTTTGGGATGAGATCATTGAAGAGGTAAGGAACCACTGGGAGTATATAACCTTGATGGTTGAACAGAGATTGTAAATAGAGATTATGAAGGTTTCATCCTGTCAGCCAAAGAGGGGGGAGAAAGGAACTCCCAGATTTCCAAAAGGTTCATTCAGTTTGTGAATGAGAGGCCACTCAGTGAGCTACGACCCATAGATGTGGTGGACAGAGTGACTGTTATCATGGAGATTTCTAAGGTTGTCCAGAATGAGGAAGCTAGAGTCAAAGTTGAGGAGTACCTAGAGGTGGTATCAAAGAATGTGGCTTCCTTCAACACTGAGTTCGACAGGATTGTCATAGCAGGCTTGCCCAGCTGTTGGGACTTTGGGGGAGTGTTGATCCAGTGGGAAGAATACAGTCAAAGACTAGTGGAGGCTAAAAGCAAGGTAAACTCTTTCCATGAGAACACTGCCACTCTAAAGGGTAAGATTGTGGTAAACTGTCTGAAGAGGGATTTTCAGCTGTTGGGGATGGTAAAGACCCTGTTTTTCCCTAGACTGAACTACACAGGTCTAACCAACCTCAAATTTTCATATCAATGTTTCTTTCGAGCTCTTCTTCCAGCGCTAGCATTGTGGCAAAGATGTGAGTAGTTCGTCAACCCTCCTATGCTCCAAATCATCGAACCATCTATGCAGGCTCTGCAGCCTACCTATCACGACCAATGATACTGCAGATCATGTCGATTATGACACTTTTATTTCCTTTTTTATGTCAATATTTTATTTTCAGCCGGTGAGTTAGGGTTCAGTTAGTACAATTGTGCCACGGAGCACGCTGAAGTTTTTGTTATGATTATCCATTGTAATGAAATAAAGAAGGAATATTTTGTAATGGGCTCTCCCTCTGAGGCCCTATAAAAAGAAGTTCTATGAGACTGAACCAAGGGTTCAAAATTATGGGTTTTCCAAGAGAGAAGTTATGTTTTTAGTCAATGAAATGTATGCTCTGTGGAAGATTAACACAAATTTTGGCGATTCCAGCTCATCTGAATCTGTAGTATGTGCTCTTTTGTGTTTGTTCCATATGTCTTTATTATTACTCTCAGATTACATGTAATATTAGCTACTAGAAGTGTTTTCATGAATTTATGGATTCATCTTAGTCTAATGTTATCAAAGGTGCCTATATTGATATGAAATCTAATCCATAAAACGCACTCCACATATCTTTACATTCCATTCAATTCTATGTTCTATCTATTTCACTATAAATTTTGATGTATTAGATTCTTAGATTTAAGCCCTGTGTATATGTTTTCCCTCTTCCTTAAGTATTTTACCAAAAATACTATAACGACTGAAAAACTACCAGTTCATGTGATGTTGGTCGCTACAAATCTAATGTTAATGCTTATGTGAGTAACAGTTTGCATCAAGCTTTTGCATTTCTCCTCTTAAGGAAGGTTCTAAATCGATTACCTCTTAAAATGTTAAACACTTAGTGTGATGTGAATTTCCAACAAATCTTTAAGACACTCATCAAGATGTCCTAGGCATTGGTCTCTCCTCAACCTCCCGGGTTATCTCTAGGAGCCACAAAAGGTGGCATTGATTGTTGAACTCCTCTATCATGACCCTAGTAAAATTATACCTACCAGCCTAGATCCATCTTAACCTTAGATCTATCAAGCACTCATAGGGATCCAATCTCTGGAGGTGCAAACCTCCTTTTTGAGCGCAAAACTTGAGGAAAGGTTTGCACCTTAAGAGATTTTATCCATCTCAATGCTTGATAGATACGAGGTTAAGATGGATCTAGGTTGGTTATATAATACTATATAATATCTATATTTGTATCTATGTGTCTCTTTCTTATTCCCTATCTCTATCTCACCCCCCAAACATACACACTCTCTCTCCATATCTATCTATCTCTCTTTCCCTCCCTCTCTCTTCCCCTTCTCTCTCTATCTCCCTCTTCCCCTTCTCTCCTTCTCTCTCTCTCCTTTCTCCCTCTATGTATTTCTTTTTCCCTCCCTCTCTTTCCCCCTCCACCTCCATCTCATTGTTCGTTTATCTCTTGAGTTCTCTCTCTCTTCATTCCTCTCTCCCTTTCTCTCCCACCTCCCTATGTCTCTCCCCCCTGTTGCTCTCTCTCTCTTCCCTCCAACTCTGTCTTTATCTCCCTCCCTCTCTCATCGTCTCTCCCCCCTCCATCTTTATATCTCCCTCTCTCTATTCCCCTTCTCTCCCTATCTCTCTCCTCTCCTCTTCTCTCTCTTCCCTCCTCTCCTCTCTCCCTCACTCTCTCTCCTTATACTTCTTATCACTCACTCTCTCTCTCCACCTCTATCTCTCTATGTATTTGATCTTTCCTCCCTCTCTCCCTCTCCAACTCTCTCTCTCTCTCTCTCTGCCCTCCAACTTTGTCACTATCTCCCTCTCTCTCTCTCCCCCTCTCCCCCCTCCCCCTTCTCTCTCTTAAATTTGATCCCATTGTATTGTGTTTGAGAAAGTATCTAAATTAAAATAACTCAATTCTTTGTAAACTATTAAACCTATATTTTGGATCAATCATGCCAAAGAAAATATGATAATGAAAACCTTAAAAAAAAATCATGCACTATCTTTCCTCTATTATTGTCAATCACTTAGCTTAAGATGAATCTATGTTGGTTCTTAATAATATTATATAAATTTCACATCTTTATATATAAAAGTATTTTAATCTTTTTTATTAAAATGTTAATTTCATTTCTATGGGAATATTTTTAGTAGTCATGAAGATAGAGGTTTTAGATATATCTCAAAAGTAATTTTAACTTTTTTCCTTTTAGATTCAATTAAAAAAATGTTATAAAATCAAACTAAAATAAAATATTTTTACTTTGAAATAAGTTATAATGTTTTGGCATGTGGTATTGATAAGCCATGGTATTGGTCCATGATATTTATTGTAAGAAAGCCTATTTACAAGTTAATAGTATCCATGGTAAAGTGAGGGTGAATATACACGGTTAATAATCTTGTCATATTGTTATAAAATATTTTGATTGTGAAATATTAGGCAGAGAGTATTGACAAGCCTTGGTATTCTAACAAAGCATATTTACAAGTTAATAATATCCATGGTAAAGGGGGAGTGAATATCCATGGTTAATAATATTTTCATATTGTTCTAAAATATTTTGATTGTGAAATAAGCTATGTTTTTTTGGGACTGTGGTATTGATAAGCCATGGTATTGACCCATGGTATTGTAACAAAGCCTATTTTTTACAAGTTAATAATATCCACGGTAAAGTGGGGGTGAATATCCATGGTTAAGAATCTTGTGATCTTTTTATAAAATATTTTGGTTGTGAAATATGTTATGGTTTTTGGACATGTGGTATTGATAAGCCATGGTATTTTAACAAAGTTTGTTCACAAGTTAATAAAAAATCAAAATATAGTAAATTGAATTTTATTATTTTTATTACTTTAACTTTTTATTATTAATTGAGTCAACATTTAAATCTTTATACTCATCCCCTATATCACTTTTAAAATTTATTTTTTTATTTTTTGTTTTAGCCAACATTTAAAATTATTTACATACTGACATTACAACTACACATATACCCTATACTAGGTTATAGAGAGCCTCTCGGCGCAATCACTCAAACACAATCTCAATTTGACTTATTTTAATGCATATATGGTGATATTGATTATGAGGAGCCCAATATAGGCAATGGTTTTGATGATATATAGGTATTTGTTGTAGCATGATCTTTTTTGGACTATAGAGGCCATCTAGAGCCTCTTTGTTGATGTATTTTTGGTTCAAAGATGGTTTGTACTTGGTTTGGTTATATGCACCTGTTGACGGTGTTGGACCTGCCAACATTCAGGGGATCTCCCTGATATGAAGTCCCAACTAGACCTCACACCGTTTGGAGTAGGAGTCCCAGTAGTGGGTGGTAGTGTAATGCCTTGACCACGGTAGCGTGCAGAGGAAAGTATGATAACTTTGGGTGAGAGCAAGTGTGTGACCCTACAGAGAGTCAAGTGTGATGCATGAAGGTTCTAACACACAGAAGGGGAAAGGAAGTGTGCCCCTTTGAAGCCTGTTATAGTACGCAATTTGAAGGAACGTGCGAGCGGAAAGACATCACAAGCTAAAATGCATAATAGTCCACAAGTTAAAGTGATGAGTTAATCTAACAACAAGCATTCAACTAGATTCATACAAATGCATACAAATTAGTTCATAAGCATATGCGTAAGTTAAATAACATACATTACTAACGCAACAAGAATAGTCCTACTACATTAAAAACATATGCATGAAAGTGTGTTGGCTCTGATTTTATTATTATAAGTAAAATTTTCATCCATACATACATCGTTGATGAGCAATAGCCCCAATAGTGGAACATTACAGTCAAGAACACCTACTCCTCCAAAGAAGTATACTCCCTCTATGTTATGGAGAAGCCAAGGCTCTTCAGAATACTCCCAAGCCTTCTCTAAGCCTAAGCCTAGCCAAAATCTTGGCTCCCAAAAGCTAGTTCTATGAGCTATGAGGTTATATTTATAACAAAGGGTTGGGTGACCCTTGACATTCCCCTTTGTGACTCTTTGACTTCCCTCATGTCTCTTCAACTTCTTCATTGAATGACACGTTACATTACATCATGACTTTTCATATTCCAATATTGGCACTTTGAATTTCACTTACAACATATTTACAAATAATATTACATTTTCCACATGTACCCATATAAGACAAAATAGGCTAGAGATAGCCTAACAAGACATAACACTATGGTTCTGGAGTTTGGGGAAAGTCTAGCTCAGCAACATCCACTTGATGCTTCTCGGTCACATATCGGTGTTAAGCTTGGTACTGTGTGATGGTGTCTTTCTGGAAGCGGACCCTTGCCTCCATGGCATCTGGGTATATGGTCTTGGAACCTGTATCCAACTCGTTTTGAAGCATGAGCAACATGGTGTTGACCTTGACAGGACCACCGATGTACTTCTGCATGTTGTGTGCGTTCAACTCCAAGTCTTCCTTGGTGGCCTCTCATCTTAGTTCCTCCAAGTACTTCTTGATATCTAGTCAGACTTGGTTCTTGGGTTTAGCATCGGTGAGGGAACTGATTGATGGGATCATGTTCTTTCTCACCATGACATCCAAACTATTATACAACCGTGCATATGAGGCTTGTATGTTGCCAATGAATGGGGCGAGTTGCTCATAGTTCTGGATCAACATTCATACCTTCACTTTCTCTAACTCTGCTTGTGGCTTCATCTACTTCAATAAGTCAAGTGGGGCTCCATTGTACTGCATTGTCCACTCTTGTACATCGCGATGGTAGCATGTATGTTCTTGAGAGTTTAAACAAACTCTTTGCTTTGTTACTATAGGCCATGCACACGGACAACTACTTTATGCACAATGACAAATCTATCATAAAGCTTCCAAGTATCGATGTCCTCATCTCCCCCAATACATAAATTGCATTATGTGATGATGCTCGAAGTTGTTTTGCCTCTTTCTTGGCAACCTGCAAGTTCTTTTCCAATTGTTCATTCTCGTCCATCACGTACTGAACATTTGAGATTGTTGCTCCTGCATAGGCCAAGCTGGCTTGGGAAATGGCAACTGGATGCTTAGTGTTCAACATTATCACCCTTTCCTTGATGAATTGAGGTGATGCATGATCATCCGGAAAGTGCTTCCATCCCGCCTATACAATCTTCTTCTGTAACGCGTCAAATGATAAATTGTACACATCCATGACTGGATCATAATCAAGGAGAACAACAACTCCTTGCTCGCTCGGGGTTGGTTTTGACACTGGAGGTTGTGGAGACTGAGTGATGACCTATGGTGCTCTTGGCATCATGTCAGTGTATTCATTTTGTGTCTCTTGTTCCAACTCCATGTCTGTCACTTCAATTAATTGCTCAATTTGTTGAGCAAGCTATTGATCCTGCATTTGTTCACCCTCTTCCTCAGTTGTTGGTTGTTCCGGATCATTAACCTGTATCGACTTTGTTTATGCTATCATCACGCCTTGCCTTTGTTCACCTTCCTATTTCTTCTTCTCTTCTCTTTCTCTACTCCTCAAATCCTGTTCTTCCTTCAACTTCTTCTCTATTTCTTGCAGCTTCAGTTCTGCTTCCTTTGCTCTGCTTTTCTTTCTTCCTTTGCTCTGCTCTCTTCATCCGCTACTTCATCTTTGCTTCTGCTGCCAAAGCTGCCTTCTCAAGGATATGATCTGCCTTCGTTTTGCAACTTTTCTCTCCCTCTAGATTCTCAACAACCTTCCTCTTTCCCTTGTCCTGCACTGGATTGTTGCCTTCTGCTACCATTGTTGTTGCTTCCAGAGCTAATGTTGTCTGCAGAGCAGCCTTCCAAGTTCTTGTTATACTGACCGACTCATGGAGCTTGGAGGTATTGTAACAGTACCTCCAAGGTTCCTCCTCTGGCCAATGTAATGTCCTGTGGATCCATGGAAAGTAAATTGTTGCACAGTGGTCCTTGCAAATACCGTGGGGACCGTACAAATTAAAATACTTGGTGATGAACTCCAATTTCACTATGTCCTTAGCCTCGACATCTGCATCTTTCAAGCTCCTAATCTTGTATAATCTGATCCGCAAAGGAAGAGCAAGCCAGGACACTTTCTTCTTCCTATGCAGCCCTACTAACAACCCTGTAGCAAGGTGGTATGAAACTTCTTGCATGATTAGTTTGTCAATGACATACCTTGGTAGGACATGCAGAGGCTTCTCTCCACCGAACACTTTGATGAAGGTGCCACCTGGTGAGGCATACCAATCTACAATGTTTACTATCGCCTCCATTGCTTTTGAGGACATGCAAGGTGGATCATGCTCAAAGATAAGCTTGTACAATAGGATGATAAAATGGTCAGTTAGACTTGCCATCACTCCTCGATAGCTGCAGTCAAAAAGAAACTTGCAATAGATGTTGACAACAGTCTCTTTTGGTGTCCATGTCCAACTCATGCCAGGGAATTGCCGTTGGCAAATATTGCATCCAGTAAGTATGAAGACATGTAAAACCTTGTTTGCACATTCTTGGGCAGATTCTAAGCCTTAGCCACACTTCAACTGATGAGCCAACAGATCCGACCAATTGAATGGCCTCCCATCATTCACCAACGGGTCTAGTAATACCACCCACCCTTCAGGAAAGGTTTCTATTTTCTCTTGACTGTATATTCTGCAGGAAAATATGATCAACAATTGTTAGGCCTTCCTGAGGGACTTCATCTTGTAAACATGGGTAGGTGTCTATCTAAACTTCGACAGCTCTTTCACCCAACGCTTGACAATATCTCTCGTGTTCACATAGTTATGGGTGTCATAGAAGAGTGAGTCCATGCGCTTCATCGGCTGGGGTAAGTGATACATTTGCTGAAAGTTCTCTGACCTGAAGCTGGCAAGCTCTCTCCCATTGATATTGCTCAATGTCATAGTCTGTTCATACGTATGTGAGACAATCCAGTTGACGATGTCTGCACATGGGAAGGCGGGGTACCTACATGCAACCTTGTATAACCCTGACCGCTGGATGCTAAGATAAACCTGTTGGTCCTCTAAGTCTACCTTGAAGTCCTTTACGAAAGTGTCTTTAATATGTTGCAATGTCAGTGTTGTTCCCTTATCAATGAACATCTGAGTATATGCATATACTGGTAAATCCACCGATAACTGCTTAACTAGTTCCCTAGTACTGATCTTGACGGTTTCCTTTGATGTAGCTCTCTTGGATGCCATGTTAACTGTAACTGCTAGAGAGACGCTCAACAATTGTTGTACCTTTGGGACAAAGAGGACACTCATGGCAAGCAAATGTGGAAGGATTGCATAGTTTTGGCTGACAAGGGGAACTGTTTGACTGTGGGAATTACACATTGCGTAGTCCCAACAGTCAGTGCGGAAGACTGATGACTAAAATTGCGAAATGTGTAGTTCAGTCCCGACCAAGGCCTGGGAGAGACTGCACATTGCATAGCCTCAGTGGCCAAGCTGGGAGACTGGCTCCTAGAACTGCATAATGCACAGTTGGAGCTAGCCCAGGCTAGGCTCTGCGTAATTGCAGAAGCCAAACCAGAAGCTTGAGTCTATAGATTGCGCAGAGCTAGTTGTGCACAGTGAGATACGGGCAAGGGGACCTAGATCTGCTCAATGGGAGTATGAAAAACAAGCAGATCTAAAATATAGTGTGATGTTTTGTGCAGATCTAACTAAGTATTGATGCATGCATGTGAAACAAGTGCAATAATATATTAAACTAAAGGAAAACGAAGCATGTGAAGAGAGTCGCCGCAACGACGACCGTTGGTGCAAAAACGAGAAAACTCATGTGACACTTGGGAAAGGAAATCTAAAATTTGAAACAACACTTCTACAAGCTAAAACAAGTTAAAACACCAACAATCATGCAAAGAAACAAGTGAAACATCACACTCACAAGCTAAACAACAAAAAGTGACAGAAAAAGCGGCAAAAGACGAGAAAAGAAAAACTCACTTGGAAAAGCGATGACGATCACACCGAAGGTTCCTTGATCTCCTTGGGAATGTTAGAGCTCCAAGATCAAGTGTGAAAATGAGCTCTAGCAACATTGATTAAATAGATTTGGTCAAGTTAGGGTTTATGACGTGCATGCATAAAATCAAGGAAAAAGAGACACTTGGCGACAGTTTCTAAAAATAATGCAAGTGCCTCCTTCAAGTTACTAAAAATATATCCCTATTTTATAAGGATGTTTTTTGCTTTTTTACTTTTTTTCTTTTTTGGTAAAAGCTGCGATGCATTGCCCGAAAAGTTTGCGCAGTTCTGGGAAGGATTGGGCAACTCTCCAGCTCACGCACTGCATAGTTTCTGAGCATAGTGAGGTCTACGCAATTTTTGGGCTCAGTGTTGGGCTGACCCTCCATGACTGCACATTTCCAGAGCTCAAGGCTCACTGGCAGTCAGGACTGTGCAATTCCCAATAGCAAGGCCAGTTTCCCTCAAGAATTGCGTAGTTCTCTGAGGCAAGCCCAAAACTGTTAGGGAACCAAGTCAGGAGATCAACTTATGGGTTAGAAAATGAACTAAGTTAGCAAACGCAAGTCAATATGAAAAGAATAAGTCTCAGTCGGAGCACAAGTACCTGGATCAGTACAAGATGAGCTACTGTGGTTTATAAGGAAGGCTCTAAAACCGAAGCATAGGAAAAATTTTGGAGGGTGGTTGTAGCTGCTACAACATTACCGACACACTGGTAGAACTCCAGCTGTCTATATGGACCTTGTCTCATGCAAATTGATTCTAACTCTTCCGGAAGTATTTTTCATCTCTTCGATTATCATAGCTTTTTCACTTAGCTTGAGTTAAAGATGTAGCCCCTACCATTCTCTTTATTAGCAACACACATACCAAGCCAAGTCAAACTGATTTGTTTCGATTAGGGATGAGGGGTATATAGATGCATGAATAAAATAGACTGTCAGAGTTTTAGTTTCATCTCTGGTGTTTCTCCACTACCAATGGGCCTAAACAATACCCTAGCAGAGTCACTTTAGGAACAAAATAATTGCACGCTGCCAGCGATCCTGGACAGTACCCCGGTGGAGTTACTTGCTTCACCTCTCTATGCAGGAAGGCTTTTTCTTCTTTCGCCCTTTATTTTATTTTATTTTTATTTTTTTAATTTTTTTCATTTTTCAAAGGACTTTGCATAAGCACTTATTTATTTTATGAGGCGGAAGAAGGATACCAACTTATTGAGAGCAGAAGAGGTTGTCCCTTTAGAGAAGGATATTTAAATATACCTCTGACTTACTTGTTAAGGTTTTCCCCCTCTCCTTACTCTACTTGATTGAGTTGACAAGGGTTAACCGAAAATAGGAAACCGATTAGAGTAGGCAGTACTAGTTAAGAGTGCAAGCATCACAATTTCACCATGACTCTCTCCGAAAGGAGCATATTTTCCATCAGGGCATCATCAACTAGAAGAAATGCAAGACACACAAAGAAAGGGAATAGAAAAATAACTAGGCGTTGATAGATGTATAAGTTCCTCTTGGATTTCACCTTGATTGCCTAAGAAGCCAAACATGGTTTCATGCGAAAACTAACCTACAGGTGCAAAATCAAACAAACAAAGGAAAGAAGCAGGGCAAAGTAAACAAATCAAGAAACAAACAAGAAAAACAAAACTACTATTACTCCTAATCTAAGCAGAACATAGGCCAACTCACGTAAAGTGATACTTCCAATGCAACCATCAACGCATTGGTTGGTCCATGTAGGTGAGAGCATGGTTGACAAGAAAGATATACAAGCAAACCAACCAACAAGAAATATGAAACAATGTAAACCAAAATATTATAGGCTTGAATGCATCCACACAAAGAAAAAAAAAAAAAAAAAAATGGAAAGCACATGAAATGCACTCTGTGGATTTATCATGGTGTCCTATCACATTGCGTGTAGAAGACAAGCATGTACACACCTTCGAACTTGAAAAACAAGAAAACATAATGAAAGAAGAAAAATTTCGTTTCGCAATAATGCTTGCTACATATGACTTCTCCAATGCTTGAGCAATAGGACCGTGCGATTCCAATGGAGAATGCAAAAATGGTAAGATAGATTGATTTTCAATGTGAGCAACAGAGTGATGAGGAGCCTGGAAAGATTTGACAGATTTATGATTTGAAGTGGAATTGACCTCAAGGCTACAAGAACCTGACATAACCATCTGTTGGCATTATGACACAGGTTTGGCGCTATGACACAGGTGTTGTCCTTGATGGCAACTCACTCAGATGACAGATCACTGTTCAGGCTCTCAGAATGAAGGAAAAGAGATATACGCAGGTTCCACTTGACCAAGCCGCGTATACACGCATTTTAGAAGTCTAGAAGGCGCGTATGCGTATACATGCACTTTCACGCAAGGAAAAGCGCATACATGTTGGAAAACTTGATTTTGGTCCGTGGTATTTGGTCCCTGGTATTTTGACCCATGGTATTGATCCAAGGTATCTTGATCGAAGTGTTGACTCCAGGTATTTGGTCCAAGGTATTGCTTCTAAGTGGTTTTGGACCATGGTATTGAGTAAGGCCTAAGACTATAAAAGGAGGAGGAGATCATTAAGCAAGGGCACTCAAGGATTGAATATCTTATGAAGAGCAAGATCTAGAATACTGGTTATTGGGTTATGGTGCATAGTTGGATCTGAATCAAGGATGAACCTGAGCGCTAGAAGAAGTTCTATTGATGGATCAAGATCTTAAGGCTTGAAGAGAAGTATCTTTGTGTGATTTTGATATTTTTATTTGGCGCATGACTTGATCTGTAAATCTGATGATATGGGTATAACTGATGTCTGAATAGTTGAAAAGGGTAAATTATCTTTTAAATATTTGTACGTAGGTTCAGTATAGAAAAGGCGCGTATACACGCTGGTGCGGTAATTCAAAACAACGTATACACAGGTTTGCCTTCATATAGAAGTGTATGCATGCAGGTTCTACATATTGAAGTAGAGTACGTCTCATAAAATATTTTTTAGCTACTTCTATGTACTGTTGCAGTGTTCTGGGTTCTAGTATTGTTATTGTATTCTAGTTACAACATTCAGAGAAGTGATTGTTTGATTCAGTTTTGGTTAGTACAAGGGAGATTGATTAATGCAGATATATTTTGATGTTTGATTGATGCTATTGATGGATCCAGTCTGAAAATTTATGAAATGTGGTCCCTGGAAGAAAAGAGAAGGTTGTAGCCTTCCGTAGGTCAGCACCTACGTACTAGTACATCAGCTAGTACAAGAGCTAAGGGGGTTGTAGCTCCCTTCCAGGATAAGCTAGAGAACAAGAGAAGGTTGTAGCCTTATGCAGGTAGAAGCCTGCGTACTAGTATAAGACTGCACCAGTACAGAAATATTGTAAAAATAAGTTTCTTATTAAAAGAAGATAGAGACGACTTGCAGCAGGTGGTTTTCACCCACATTGGGTTTCCACCTTATATCTTGTGTTCATGTGTGTGATTGCATGTACTGTTTACTGCACTTGATTACTGTTTTATGGTTTTGATACACAAATTAAGATCAACTAACTAAATTATAAGTCTGTAAGATATATGCGATTTTCTCTAAACACAGTTGCATATATACGCAGGTTGAATTAACAGAAGTAGCATATATCAATCTGTTTATGGAAATGAAAAATTGTTAAATTTGTAATACTGATTCAACCCCCCCCCCCCCCCCCCCTCTCAGTATTATTTCCAATAATTGGTGTCATAGCAGGTCCTTCAGAAGAAGCTTAATCGCTTGAAGGAAGATCTATCATCATGAGCAACTACGAAAAAGAGGCATCCATCAGGCCACCAATTTTTGATGGGAGCAACTTCGTCTATTGGAAGGTAAGAACCACAACCTATCTTCAATCTCTTGGAACAGAAGTTTGGGATATCGTGGAAGGAGGATACACATTTCCAACAGCAACTCCTACATATACGGTAGGTAAAAAGTAGTATGAAACAAATGCAAAGGCTATCAATACTCTATTGGGGAGTCTATCACAATCAGAATTCGTCAAGGTTATGCAGCTCAAAACCGCCAAAGAAATATGGGACAAGATCATTCTAAGCTATGAAGGAGACGATCAGGTAAAACATGCAAAACTACAATCTCTCAGAATTCAATATGAAACTCTCAAAATGTACAATGATGAAAGTGTAGCTAATTATTTCCTATGTACAGATGAGATTGTTAATCGCATGAAAAATTTGGGTAAAGAGATAAAAGAAGTTACTTTAGTTGAAAATGTTCTAAGATCCTTGTCTTCTAAGTTTGAATCAAAAGTTTATGCCATAGAAGAAAAGTAGAATCTTTAGAGTATTACTATGTCACAGCTGCAAGGAATCCTAACTGCTTTCGAAATGAGAAAAGGGGGTCCATCAGACATGAGATAAGTCGTATTCAAAGCTTCAAGAAAAGGAGAATACAATGCGTCAAGACATACGTCAGAAGGAGAGGAAGAATCAAATTTTGTCAAGAACCTTCAACGGTGTTCTGGAAGATTCAGAGGCAAGTTACCTTTCAAATGCTTTGCTTGTGGAAGAGTCGGTCACTATGCAGCCAAATGTCCTCATAAAGATAAGCTTGATAAAGGTAAGGAACTGGTTAAATGGAATAGAAAATAGAGCGTAAGTAAGAAGAGCTATTATACACATGAAGATAACGATGGATTTTCAAATAGTGATGAAGATGAACATGGTAATGATTATAGACTTTTGATGGCTTTTGAAGATGATGATTTCTTGGATGCTATAGATGAAGATGATCTCTATGAAGAAATTTCTAAACTTAAAATCTGTTTAGAAGAAAAGAGTATGATTATAGATACTCTGACATGCTAACTTGCTGAAAGGGAAAAACACAATGAAAAGTTAGAATGTGAAATTGTGGGATTTAGAAAAGATATTGAGAAAACAAAAGCTCTTAATCTTAGATTTGCTAAAGGATCTGAAACTTTAGATGAGATTATCAAAGTGCAGCGTTCTCCTCTAATAAAGACAGGTCTTGGATATACTGAAGAAGCATCTCAAGCACAGAAGCCATCCACCTCAAAAAGTTATCTTGATGCAGCAAGGAGAAGTGAACAGGTTGACAATCATCAACAAAGGCATAAAGCAAATCACCAGGTAAATCGGGGTCAATCTACTTCAAGGATGAACAGAAGCTACAACCAACCGCAGGTAAATCATTCCCAATTTGCTTCAAGAATGAATGTCAATGGAAACTACAATCACCTGGTCAGTATATTTGATAATCGCAGGAATTTCTTTAATGGCCAATGTTTCTCATGTCATAACTTTGGAGACAAAGCTGCTCAATGTGTTGCCCACAAGACCATCATGACTAGAGAAACACGAAATCAAAGGAGTGCGACTGGTATCATGAAGAGGACCTACAATAATTTTTCTGCTCTTGAAAATGAAATAGAATGCTCTATTTGTAACAACTTCGGTCATGAAGATTCTGAATGCAAGAGTAAGTTTCAACAAACATCTCAGAAGGAGCAAGCTTCATTGGGTCCCAAAACATGGAGAAAGAAAGAACCACAAACAGAAAGATGTGGTATAGCCTTATATGCGGAAGGACAGGAAAATCAATGGTACATCGATAGTGGATGCTCGAAACATATGACAGGTGATAAAGAAAAACTTCAGTCATATAGTGCCTTAGAAAAGGAAAGGAAGGTCTCATTTGGAAATGACACCCCTACACTCATAAAAGGTAAAGGCTCTGTTCTTTTAAAAGAAAAGGTCAAAGCTGGAAATGTTATGTATGTTGATGGCTTAAAGCATAATCTATTAAGTGTTAGTCAAATGTGTGATCAAGGAAATGAGGTAGTATTTCGATCAAATGGATGTATTGTTCGTGAGCTTGATACAGGAGAAACAGTGATCAAAGGCATAAGAACTCCAAATAATTTATACATACTTAAGGGAGGACAACAACAATGCTATCTAAGAAAAAATGATGAACACTGGCTATGGCACAGAAGATTGGGGCATCTAAGTTTCCCTCAGATAAGGAAAGCATGCAAATATTAGGTTGTTTGCGATCTTCCTGACATCAGAATTCCAAACAATACAATATGCAAATCATGTCAGAATGGTAAGCAAACTAGAACACATTTCCCTAAGAAGGAAGGATCAGCTAGTAAGCCACTTGAACTTGTCCATATTGATTTATGTGGTCCATCAAGGAAAAAGTCACCTCGTGGAGAAGAATACTTTATATTATTCATTGACGACTTTTCCAGGATGTGTTGGATAGGACTTCTGAAGCATAAAGATGAAGCTTTTGAAAAGTTCAAAGCTTTCAAAGCCTTGGTTGAAAATGAATCAGATCACAAAATCAAATGCCTCAGGTCTGATCGAGGAGGGGAATTTACCTCGGATGAATTTTTCGACTTTTGTGAAGAACATGGAATAAGAAGGGAATTCTCTACTGCAAGGACTCCTTAGCAAAATGGAGTGGTAGAAAGGATGAACAGAACGGTTCAACAAATGGCTCATGCTATGCTTGATGAGTTTGGAACTCCTGCAACCTTCTGGGGTGAAGCTGCATTTGCTGCCATTACTATTCTCAACAAAACAAACGTCCGGGTAAACAACACTCAAACTCCTCATGAACTTTGGTATGGTAAGACTCCTACTGTAAAATACTTCAAAGTTTTTGGAAGCAAATGTTACATCAAAAGGACTAATGAAAAGCTTGGCAAGTTTGAACCTAGAGCAGATGAAGGCATTTTCCTTGGTTACTCTTCCCGAAGTAAAGGATATAAGTGTTACAATAAAAGACTTGGTAAAATTGTTGAAAGTATTGATGTGGTGGTTGATGAAGCAGGAAACAATCCAAAATAGATAAAAACCAAAGATTTTGAAGATGATGAGGACTATCCTTCAACATCAAATCAGACTAATGTTGAAGAACAAACTTATGAGGCACCAGAAGAACAGATAAGGGTAGAAGAAAAGAATCCATCCAGGTACGTCTAGAAGAACCATCTAGAGACTCAAATTTTGGAGTAGAAAGAGGCAGGTGTACAAACAAGAAGAACTATTATAGAAGCTTCAAGCTATCTAGCATTGCTCTACTCTGTCGAACCACGAAATATAAGTGAAGCATGCAAAGATGAATGCTGGGTCAAGGCCATGAATGAAGAACTTGAGCATATTGAAAAGAATAACACTTGGGAATTGTTTCCTAGACCTAATGATAAGAATGTCATAGGGACCAAATGGATATTCAAAAACAAGCTGAATGAAAATGGAGATGTTATTAGAAACAAGGCTAGAGTTGTTTGTAAAGGGTATGCTCAACAAGAAGGTATAGACTTTGAAGAAACTTTTGCACCGGTTGCCAGACTTGAAGCCATAAGAATGTTCCTTTCTCTTTCTAGCTTTCAGAAGTTCAAAGTATATCAAATGGATGTGAAATCTGCCTTTCTAAATGGAGACTTGGAAGAAGAAGTGTATATTGAGCAACCAGATGGATTTATCCTTGGAAATGATCCAAAACTTGTATGCAAACTCAGAAAGGCTCTCTATGGTCTTAAATAGGCTCCCAGGGCTTGGTATTATCGTCTAGACAAATACCTCCATCAACAAGGTTTTACAAAAGGATCAACAGATAGCAATCTATATATAAAAATTGACAATGATAAATTGCCAATACTTGTTGTGTATGTTGATGATATCATCTTTGGTAGCAATGAAGAAGCCATGAGCCAAAACTTTGCTTTGGCGATGCAGAAAGAATTTGAAATGTCCCTGCGTGGTGAGCTCACATATTTTCTTGGTTTACAAGTCCAACAAAACAAAGACGATATCTTTCTATCACAAACCAAGTACCTCAAGCAGATCTTGAAGAAATATGGCATGGAAGATTCGAAACCAGTATGTACCCCTATGGTAACAGGATGCAGCCTTAGCGCAAATGATGAATCAGCAACAGTACATCAACCAACCTATAGATCCATGATTGGTAGTCTGCTCTATCTAACAGTTACCCGACCAGACATCATGCATGCAGTGGGAATAGTTGGAAGATTTCAACAAATCCAAAGGAAGCACACCTTCAAGAAGTTAAAAGGATTTTCAAATATCTTCAAGGAACTCAAAACTATGGCTTATGGTATCCTAGAGATATAGATCTCACACTTCATGCATATACATATGCAGATTGGGTAGGAAGCGTGGATGACAGAAAAAGCACTAGTGGTGGTCCATTCTTTATGGGTTCTAGATTAGTGTCTTGGTTCAACAAGAAACAAAGTTCAATTACATTATCTACAGCTGAAGCAGAATATGTGGCTGCTACATCTTGCTGCACACAACTCCTTTGGATGATGCAAATGTTACAAGACATTCAAATCACTTGTACTCCACCCATCTCCATTCTATGTGATAATACAAGTGCAATCAACATTTCAAAGAATCTTGTCATGCATTCCAAGACCAAGCACATACCTATCAAATATCATTTTCTTCGGGAACAAGTGCTTGAACAAAAAGTAAAATTGGAGTATGTTCCCTCTAAGGAACAAGTTATCGATATATTCACCAAACCACTGCCCAGAGAGACATTTGAATACCTCAGACAGAAGCTGGGAGTAGTTGATGCATCATCTTGCTGTTGACACTTATCTGTTTCAGAGAATAGTGGTTGTACACGAGTTTCATGAAGTGTATCTGCGTACATACGCTGGTTTCTATGGATACAGTCACGTATATGTTGGTTTGAAGAATATCAATGGGCCAGACTCAGGATGAAAAGAGTCTGATGTGGGTCTGATCATCTGGCATAGGTTCAGGGGGAGCATATACTTCTAATAGTGCATTGTTGGCATTACCTTAGAAGATCTTGGTACAATTTCACAGTTGTTTTTTGATTCAGGTGGAACAGGTGCAGAGGGAGATCATGGTTGCTGGTCTAGATGGTGATTGACAGATGCTACTGATGATAGTTGCTGATGACTATCATAGTCTTGTCTTAGATATTTGGTCTCCATGTCATGTATTTCTTTTATTATCAAGGTCATGTAACGACCTATTTTGTTTCCCCACTATGCCTAGGATGGATGATGTAATATTCTTGTTTTATCATGTATAAATTTTTGGTATATCCCCACGTGGTTGGGTGGATGAGTCAATTTTGGTATATCCCCACTTGGTTGGGAGATGGATGTATGTATGAGTCTTTGGTGATAGGAACGTCATCTATGATGTATAAAGTCATGTTCTTTCTTGTTGAACATCTTTTTGCAGACCTTGCCTACAGTCAGGGGGAGCATGGACAACACAGCAGAGCAGAGATTTCAACATGTACTCAGGGCGAGCATAACCCTTTGCCCTTGATGACAAAGGGGGAGAATGACTTTGAGTGACTTGGGGTTACCATCAAGTCCAAAGGGGGAGATTGTTGGCATTATGACACAGGTTTGGCGCTATGACACAGGTGTTGTCCTTGATGGCAACTCACTCAGATGACAAATCACAGTTCAGGCTCTCAGAATGAAGGAAAAGAGATATACGCAGGTTCCACTTGACCAAGTCGCGTATACACGCGGGTTAGAAGTCCAGAAGGCACGTATGCGTATACACGCACTTTCACGCAAGGAAAAGCGCGTACATGTTGGAAAACTTGGTTTTGGTTCGTGGTATTTGGTCCCTGGTATTTTGACCCGTGGTATTGATCTAAGGTATCTTGACCGAAGTGTTGACTCCAGGTATTTGGTCCAAGGTATTGCTTCTAAGTGGTTTTGGACCATGGTATTGAGTAAGGCCTAAGACTATAAAAGGAGGAGGAGATCATTAGGCAAGGGCACTCAAGGATTGAATATCTTATGAAGAGCAAGATCTAGAATACTGGTCATTGGGTTATGGTGCGTAGCTGGATCTGAATCAAGGAGGAACCTAAGCACTAGAAGAAGTTCTATTGATGGGTCAAGATCTTAAGGCTTGAAGAGAAGTATCTTTATGTGATTTTGATCTTTTTATTTGGCACATGACTTGATCTGTAAATCTGATGATCTGGGTATAACTGATGTCTGAATAGTTGAAAAGGGTAAATTATCTTTTACAGATCTGTACGCAGGTTCAGTATAGAAAAGGCGCGTATACACGCTGGTGCGATAATTCAAAACATCGTATACGCAGGTTTGCCTTCATATAGAAGTGTATGCACGCAGATTCTACATATTGAAGTAGCATACGTCTCATAAAATATGTTTTAACTACTTCTGTTTACTGTTGCAGTGTTCTGGGTTTTGGTATTTTTACTGTATTCTAGTTACAGCATTCAGAGAAGTGATTGTTTGATTTAGTTTTGGTTAGTACAAGGGAGATTGATTGATGCAGATATATTTTAATGTTTGATTGATGCTATTGATGGATCCAGTCTGAAAATTTATGAAACGTGGTCCCTGGAAGAAAAGAGAAGGTTGTAGCCTTCTGTAGGTCAGCACCTACGTACTAGTACATCATCTAGTACAAGAGCTAAGGGGGTTGTAACTCCCTTCCAGGAGAAGCTGGAGAACGAGAGAAGGTTGTAGCCTTCTGCAGGTAGAAGCCTGCATACTGGTATAAGACTGCACCAGTATAGAAATATTGTAAAAAGAAGTTTCTTATTAAAAGAAGATAGAGACGAATTGCAGCAGGTGGTTTTCACCCACATTGGGTTTCCACCTTATATCTTGTGTTCATGTGTGTGATTGCCTGTACTGTTTATTGCACTTGATTACTATTTTATGGTTCTGATACACATATTAAGATCAAATAACTAAATTATAAGTCTGTAAGATATACGCGATTTTCTCTAAACACAGTTGCGTATATACGCAAGTTGAATTAACAGAAGTAGCGTATATCAATTTGTTTATGGAAATGAAAAAATGTTAAATTTATAATATTTGATTCACCCCCCCCCCCCTTCAGTATTATTTCTAACACCATCAGTTCAGGCTGAAGTGCCTCGACAACTTGAGGAGTTTCCAATTCATCAGAAGATGGATGATGAAATACCAGTGGCTTCGAAAGATCAATAGTGGATAAATCAACATCATGTGCAGATGCATGAATGGAAATAGCACAACAATCACGATTAGAAATTTCAAGATGATTGACAACGACATCCTCGTGATCTGACGAATTGTACAGAGGGGATGATGAAAAAACAAGAAATTTCACTCTCTATGTTTCCGGAAAAGTAAGATGAGAGATTAGGAAGATCAGGGAAGATAGATTTATCCTTTCCACATTCAAATGAAAATATGGCATTCAACGTGTTCTGCAAATGATCAAAAATAAAATAAAATCTGGAAATGAATTTTCACTAGATGGAATAGAACTGAAAGAATCGTGGAAGATGCCAGGATAAAGCGGAGGAGGTACGGACATAAGGAGGTCATCCTTCATCGCAAATTCTTATTTAGACTCCCACACATACCCATCAAAAATGATATCACAGGTTGGCTGTTCAACACCACTTCCATCCATAACTTGATCCTCGTGAACATCATATGTGAGATCTGAGATAGATGAACACAACACACCAAAATCCGTAGGATCAAAGGGACCAAAGGACAGAGGATGAGGAGATAAGACCACATGACAACCATCAGAGTTACAGTCTAAATATGCGCAGAAATATTGAGCAGGTGGGGCAGGAGGAGATGTTGATAGATCAACATGTGGATAGTCAAATTCTCCCACCTTGACCTGCAGAGCTAGAGATGTTTGATTGGAAGGGGACAGAGGGTCACTTGGGACAACAACCTTTTCCATCTTAGATTTATAAGCTCTAACACCGAGGTATGTTGGGAGAGGTTCGAAAGATTCTAACTCATGTGGATTCTAAAAAATGTGAACAAGATATTGAAATCTTTCATCCAAGAATTCCTAGTCAACTTCATCTTCAGGAAATTCAAAACAGTAATGAAGAAAATGATCATGAAAATCTTGAAGAGATTCGTCAGGTGATTTTCACAATCTTAAAATTGTTCTGTTAAGGGTTTTACGGTCATAAATAACGAAAGCACGACATAATTCTTTAAAAAACTAATCAAACGAGTGTATAGGGGTTGCGGGCAATGTGTGACACCATTGCTTTGCGCTCCCTTCGAACGTGAAAGCGAACAACCCACAGGAAATATCATCATATGGGACATCATGTCGTTCACAAAAGCCAACAGAAGTGATTGTGTGATTGAACAAGCTCGTTCCACCTTCACCATTAAAGTTGTATTTGGACAAGTCATCTAAAATGCTCGCCGACACTTCAAAATGTGCAGAGTTAGAAAAAAAGGTCGAGGTTTTGATTTGGAAAGAACTCATGAAAAATGTATAGAAATTCAAAACAAACTTCAAGGGCTTAGCTTGTCATCTGGTCCTCCTTCTAGCACCAGAAATGTTGACGGTGCTGGACCCACCAACATTTAGAGGATCTCCCCGATATGAAGTCCCAACTAGACCTCACACCATTTGGAGTAGGAGTCCCAGCAGAGGGTGGTAGTGTAATGCCTTAATCGTGGTAACGCATAGAGGAAAGTATGATAAATTTGGTTGAGGGAAAGTGTGTGAATCTACGTAGAGTCAAGTGCGATGCATGAAGGTTCTAACACACGAAGGGGAAGAGGAAGTGTGCCCCTTTGAAGCCTGTAATAGTATGCAACTTTAAAGGAACACACGAGCGGAATGACATCACATGCTAAGATGCAGAATAGTCCACAAGTTAAAGTGATGAGTCAATCCAACAACACGCATTCAACCAGATTCATACAATTGCATACAAAGTAGTTCATAAGCATATGCGTAAGTTAAATAACATACATTTCCAATGCAACAAGAATAATCATACTACATTAATAACATATGCATGAAAGCGTGCTAGCTCTGATTTTATTATTATAAGTGAAAGTTCCATCCATACATACACCATTGACAACCACTAACCCCAATAGTGGAATATTATAGTCAAGAACACCTGCTCCTCCAAAGAAGTATACTCCCTCTACGTTATGGAGAAGCCAAGGCTCTTCACAATACTCCTAAGCCTTCTCTAAGCCTAAGCCTAGCCAAAAGCTTGGCTCCTAAAAGCTAGTTCTATGAATTACGAGGTTCTATTTATAACAAAGGGTGGGGTGACCCTTGACATTCTCCTTTGTGAGTCTTTGACATCCCTCATGACTCTTCAAATTCTTCACTAAATGACACATTACATTACATGATGACTTTTCAAATTCTGATATTGACACTTAGAATTTCACTTACAACATATTTAAAAATAATATTACATTTTCCACATGTACCCATAAAAGACAAAATAGGCTAGGGATAACCTAACAAGACACAACACTATGATTCTGGAGTTTGGGGAAATTCCAGCTCAACAACATCCACTTGATGCTTCTCTGTCACATATTGGTGCCAAGCTTGGTACTGTGTGATGGTGTCCCCAAATTGTGTGATGCTGTCCTTCTGGAAGAGGACTCTTGCTTCCATGGCATCTGAGTATATGGTCTTGGAACTTGTATCCAACTCGTTCTGAAGCATGAGCAACATGGTTTTTACCTTGACAGAACCACCGATGTACTTCTGCATGTTTTGTGTGTTCAACTCCAAGTCTTCCCTAGTGGCCTCTCGTATTAGCTGCTCCAAGTGCTCGTCAATCTCTAGTCGGACTTGGTTCTTGGGTTTAACAGCGGTGAGGGAACCGATTGATGGGATCTTGTGCTTTCTCACCATGACATCCAAGCTATTATACAACTGCGCATATGAATCCTGTATGCTGCTGATGAATGGGGAAAGCTGCTCGTAGTTCTGGATCAACATTCAGACCTTCACTTTCTCTAGCTCTTCCTGTGGGTTTCATCTTCTTCACTAAGTCAACTAGGGCCCCTTTGTATGGCATTGTCCACTCTTGTACATGGGAAATGGTAGCATGTATGTTCTTGACAATTTGAACAAACACTTTGCTCCATTGGTATAGGACATGCACACGGACAACTGCTTTATGCACGGTGACAAATCCGTCATAGAGCTTCCGCATAGTATTACCAAGTGTTGATACTTCAACAAGTATTGTTGTCCTCATCTCCCCCAATGTGGCAACTACATTTTGAGCTGATGCTCGGAGTTGTTCTGCCTCTTGCCTGGCATCCTATAAGTTCTTTCCCAATTGTTCATTATTGGTTGTCAAGTATTGAAAATTTGATTATTTTTTCTCATGCATAGGCCAAGCTGGCTTGGGCAATCGCAGTTGGATGCTTCCTGGTGTCTGACATTACCACCCTTTCCTTGATGAATGTAGGCGATGCACGATCATCCAGAAAGTGGTTCCTTCGCGCTTGTACAATCTTCTTCTGCAACTCGTCAAATGATAGATTGTACACATCCATGACCAGATCATAAAGAAGAACAACATCTCCTTGCTCGCTTGGGCTGGTTTTGACACTGGAGGTGGTGGAGACTGAGTGATGACCTGTGGTGCACTCGAAATCAGGTCAATGCATTTTGTGGCTCCTGTTCCAACTCCATGTTTGTCACTTCAATCAATTTCTCAATCTACTAAGAAAGCTCTTGATCCTGCATTTTTTCACCCTCTTCCTTAGGTGTTGGATGTTCTGGCTCGTCAACCTGTATCGAGGTTGTTTGTTTTGTCATCGTGCCTTGCCTTTGTTCTTCTTCCTGTTTCTACTTCTCTTCTCTTTCTCTCCTCCTTAAGTCCTATTCTTCCTTTAGCTTCTTCTTTTTTTCTTGTAGCTTCATTTATGCTTCATGCAACCTCTGCTTTTCTCTCTTCCTTTGCTATGCTCTATTCATCCACTACTCCCTCTTTTCTTCCACTGCAAAAGTTTCCTTCTCAAGGATAGGATCTACCTTCATTTTTCAACCTTTCTCTCCCTCTGGTTTCTCAACAACCTTCTTCTTTCCCTTGTCCTGCACTGGATTGTTTCCTTCAATTACTATTGTTGTTGCTTCTGGAGTTGCTAATGTCTGTAGAGAAGCCTTCCAAGTTCTTGCTATACTGACTGATTCATGGAGTTTGGAGGCATTGTAACAGTACCTCAAAGGGTCCTCCTCTGGCCAATGAAATGTCCTGTGTATCCATGGAAAGTAAACTCTTGCACAGTAGTCCTTGCAAATGCCATGGAGATCAAATGGATTAAAGTCCTTGGTTCCGAAATCAGACTTCACTATGTCCTTAGCCTCGACATCTGCCTCTTTCAAGCTCTTAATCTCATATAATATGATCTGCAAAGGAAGGGCGGGCCATGGCACTTCATTCTTCCTATGCAATCTTGCTGACAACCCTACAGCGAGGTGGTATGAAACTTCTTGCATGATTAGTTTGTCAGTGGCATACCTTGGTAGGACATGTAGATGCTTCTCTCTGCCAAACACTCTGATGAAGATGCCACGTGGTGAGGCATACCAATCTGCAATGTTTATTTTTGCCTCCATTGCCTTTTGGGACATGTAAGATGGATCTTGCTCAAAGATAAATTTGTTCAATAAGATGATAAAATGGTCAGTTAGCCTTGCCATCACTCCTCGATAGTTTCAGTCGGAAAGCAACTTGCAAAAGATGTTAACGACAGTCTCTTTTGGTGTCCATGTCCATCTCATGCTAGGGAACTGCTGCTGGGCATAGATTGCATCAAGTAAGTATGCAGACTTGTAAAACCTTGCTTGCCCATTCTTGGGTGGATTCTGAGCCTTAGCCACACAGGGATTCAACTGATGAGCCAACATATCTGACTAGTTGAATGGCCTCCCATCATTCACCAACTGGTCTAGTAAGACCACCCACCCTTCAAGAAAGGTTTTTGTTTTCTCTTGACCATATATTCTGCAGGAAAAGATGATCAAGGACTCGTAGGAAAAGATGATCAAGAATTGGTAGGACTTCCTGAGGGACTTCATCTTGTAAACATGGGTACGTGTATTTCTAAACTTTGACGAATCTTTCACCCAACTCTTGATAATATCTCTCGTCTTCACATAGCTATGGGTGGCATAGAAGAGTGAGTCCATGCACTTCACCGACTCGGGTAAGTGATACATCTACTGAAAGTTATCTGCCCTGAAGGTGGCAAGCTCTCTCTTACTGGCAATACTCAATGTCATAGTCTGTTGATTCGTATGTGAGACAATCTAGTTGATGATGTCCACACATGGGAAGGTGGGGTACCTTTATGCAACCTTGTATAATCCTGACCGCTGGATGCTAAGATAAACCTATCGGTCCTCTAGGTATGGCTTGAAGTCCTTTGTGAAAGTGTATTTGATCTACTGCCTTGTCAATGTTGTTCCATTCTTAATGAACAACTGAGTATCTACATATACTGGTAAATCCACTGATATCCGCTCAACTTCTTCCCCAGTACTGCTCTCGGCGATTTCCTTTAATGCAGCCCTCTTGGATGCCATGTTAACTGTAACTGCTAGAGAGATGCTCAACAATTGTTGTACCTGTGGGATAGAGAGGACACTCATGGAAAGCAAATTCCATTTAAAAGCAAAAAAACTTCAAGACAAGATCAAGCAGCAAGTTGGGCTTATTATGGGAAGGATTGCACAATTTTGGCTGACAGGGGGGACTGGCTGACTATGGGAACTGTGCACTACACAGTCCCAACAGTCAGTGTGGAAGAATGATGACTGAAACTATGCAATGTGCAGTTCAGTCCATGCCAAGGTGTGGGAGAGAGTGTGCATTGTGTAGTCTTAGTAGCCAAGCTAGGAGACTCGCTAATAGAATTGCGTAGTGCGTAGTTGGAGCCAGACTAGGTTAGTCTCTCCGAAATTCCAGAAGCTAAGCCAGAGACTTGAGTCTCCATATTGCGCAGAGCTAGTTGTACACACTGAGATCCAGGCAAGGGGAACCAGATCTGCCCAAGGGGAGTGTGAAAAACAAGCAAATCTGAAAGATAGTGTGATGTTGAGTTAAAATCTGATTAAGTCATGATGCATGCATGTGACACAAGAGCATCAATATATTAAATTGAAGGAAAAAGAAGCATGTGAAGAGAGTCGCCGCAACGACGACAATTGGTGCAAAAACAGGAAAACTCATGTGACACTTGGGAAAGGTAATCTAAAACTTGAAACAACACTTCTACAAGCTAAAACAAGTTAAAACACCAACACTCATGCAAATAAACAATTGAAACATCACTCTCACAAGCTAAACAACAAAAAGTAATAGAAAAAGCGGCAAAAGATGAGAAAAGCAAAACCCACCCAAGAAAGCGACGACAATTGTAGCAAAGGCTCCTTTATCTCTTCGGGAATGCTAGAGATCCAAGATCGAGTGTGCAAATGAGCTCTAGAAACATCGATTAAATAGATTTGGTCAAGTTAGGGTTTATGGCGCGCTTGCCTAAAATCAAGAAAAAAACGATACTTGGCAACAGTTTCTAAAAATAACTCAAGTGCCTCCTTCGGGTTACTAAAAATAGATCCCTATTTTTTAGGGATGTTTTTGCTTTTTTTTTTTTCTTTTTAGAAAAACTATGATGCGTTGCCCATAAAGATTGCATAGTTCTGGGAAGGACTGGGCAACTCTCTGACTCAGGCACTGTGCAATTTCAGGTCACATTGAGGTTTGCGCAATTTCTGGGCTCAATGATGGGATGCCCCTCCACGACTGTGCATTTCCAAGGGCGCAAGTCTCATTGGAAGTCAAGACTGCTTAATTCCCAACAACAAGGCCATATACCCTAAAACATTACGCAGTTCTCTGAGCAAGCCCATAATTTTTAAGGAACCAAGTCAGGAGATCAACTTATGGGTTATAAAATGAACTAACTGAGCGAACACAAGCCAAGATGAAAATAATAAGGCTCAGTTAGAGCAGAACTACCTAAATCAGTGCAAGATGAGTTGCTGTGGTTTAGAAGGAAGGCTAAAAATTGAAGCATAGGCAAAATTTTGGAGGGTAGTTGTAGCCGCTACAACAACACCCTTGCTATATATATGAGAAACTTTGCATATTTATGTATAATGGTTTGGATTCATATGGATGCACATGAATATTTACATATTTTTTGAAAAATTGAATATTTATGTATCTTTCAGTTGATTGGTTTTTTATCAGGTTTTTTTTCGGTTCCTAATTTTTGGGTTGATCAGTTCGATGGTGGGTTTAGTTCTGGAAACATTGGTTAATTTTCCATTTTTCATTTTTAGTTGTAACTTTTGTGTCTTGACTCTCGATATTGATGACTCTAGACAAAGTCTTTGACTTGTCACATTTTACTATTTTTGAGTTTGAGTAATTTCAATTTACCATTCCAATCTTCTGACTTGAGTATTGTAGAAATATGGTGATAGAATTGCAATTGCTCAAGAAATTTAATCTAAATTAAGAGACACAATTCTACTCTACTACTTTGATGAAATTAATTCACAATTTAGAACAACGTTCGAAAACATGCATCGATCACATACAAAAGTACACAGATTTATCTAGGGGAAACCAACTGGTAAAAACCCCTTAAGCATGCTTGCATTAATCAAATGAATAGAGAATGTATTACAATTGCTTGCTTGCTATAAGCTCAACCTACAATTGAATAACGTTTCTCTCTGCTCAATGATAAGCTCTGACCCAGACTTAGTGATCTGGACTTATGCAGGAATGAAATAGAATACATATATAAACATAAACACAAAGATATAACATAAACAAATCTTAATTCCAGTAATATAAAAGAACTGAAAGATGCTTACATACATAATGAAAATAAACTAACTCGGGTGATGGTAGCTTATCTTTGAGAACTGTGTTACGATGAGGTTCAAGGGCCTTTTTATTATTGAACAACAAAGGGAAACCTTAAACAATGAAAACCCTAATCCTAGGAGATGGAACGACAAGAGTTTGTGGGCCCCATTGGCGTTTGTTGGGCAGCCAACTTCTCGAGTTCGTAACTTGGTCATATGATCTACGTTTGGCGCGTACGATACCTCGTTAGAAATTTCTCTCTAAGTACTACAATATTTGCAATAGGCCCTTGCCCATGGCAATTGACTTTCAACAGACCTCAAAAAAATGTCATTTAGGGGGTCAAAACAACTCTGAAAGTCCAAGACCTGAAAAGCTGCTAAAAATAGTAAATTGTGCTATGATCAAGGAAACTGATGAAACCGATTAGAGGTCCAGGTGGAATAGGTGGGTGGCCACCAATATCCACCTGGATCAGTCCCCCTTCATTAGGAAGAAATGGTCCCCATTGTGTGCAAATCCTCCATGACATGAGGAAATTTTGTTGAACCGGGTCCTTGATGAGCCACTTGCCCTGGTGAAGGAGTTGGTCTGCTTTGAAAACTTGATATAGCTAGATCCTCTGTTGGTGAGTGTTCTTGATTTGTGTGTCCATGATCTTATCAGTTTTGACATGTTCGATAAAACTTGGGTTGAGCTTTGTTGGTGTTAGCTGCTTAACAACGTCAGATATGTCCAATAATGGTGGAAAGTATGGTCGCAACCAATCCACATTGAATATTGGGTGCTGGCCAAGGAACAATGGAATTTTGATCTCCAAAGAATTGTCCCCTATAGCCTCAATGATGGTGTAAGGCCCATATCGGAGAGGGTGAAGCTGGCGGTGGGCCCCAATGAGGTGCTCTTTCTGCAAATGTAACCAAACTTTTTCTCCCACCTGGAACTTGTGTGGCACCCGATGTTGATCATGATGTTGTTTGTACTTAGCATTTGCTTTGTGTTGAATACGCTCAATGAAATTGTTACCTTTGTCAGCTTCGAATTGGACATGAGAAATTTTCCTGAGTAGTTGCAAGTGGTATGGCAACATTAATGGGACATAGTGGCTAGAATCCCAATCCCACTTGAAAGGGGTTGTAGCTAGTTGAGTTGTGGAGATCTATATTGTAGACGTGTTGCACATAGGGGAGGATTTTGTCCCATGTGTATGGATGCTTTGAGATGTACATGTGCAGGATGTGCACGATCATCTTGTTGATGACCTCTGTTTGGCCATCAGTTTGGGGGTGGAAGGTCGTGGACTTAGTGAGATTGGTATCCAACAACGACTAGAGGCTTGAAAATAATGTACTTATGAAATTGTTGTCCCAATCAGAGATAATGGAGTGTTGATCCCAAAGTGTACTCATACTCGTTCAAATAAGAGTTTGGCAGTGGCTTTCACTGTGATGCTCTTCTTGCAAGTCGCCATAATGGCCACCTTAGAGAACTTGTCGACGACCACGAAAATACAGTCATTTCCATGCTTGGTAGAAGAAATGCCCGACATGTAATCCATGGAGATGGATTCCCAGGGCCGTTTAGGAGTAGGAAGAGTAGTATACATGCCTTGCTTCTTGATTGTAGTTTTGGAAATGCGGCAGGAAGTACAATATTTGATGTACTTCCCAATAACCTGTCAAAGGTTCGACTAATAAAAATATTTCTGTATCACTGCCACTGTCTTTTCTACCCCAAAATGTTGAGCGAACCGACTGTAGTGCACCTCCCAAGTCATCTTGGCACACTCGCTTGAAGTAACCCATAGGTGTCCCAGGTGGCATAACAGTGTGTCCTAGAGGTGAAAGTCTAGAACTTGCTTACCTTCCAGGAGCATCTGATATGTGGTGTCAAAATCTAGATTAGTCTTGTAAATATGCAACCATCTCGAAGTCTTGTGTTCACAAGATTCGAGCACAATGGTCACCGCCATAACCGGTGGTCGACTGAGGCAGTTTGCAACACTATTGGTGCTGCCCTTCTTGTACTTAATGTTCAAATGGAACTGTTGGAGATATGTGGACCATTTTTTATGGCGATCATTCTACAACTTTCCTTGTGTTTGTATGAACTATAGGTGTTGGGGGTTTGTGTGGATGACTGTTTCCTTCCCCGTAATGTAATGCTTCGATTGTTAGCAAGCCTGCATAATGGAATACATCTCTTTTTCATAGTTGGGATACTTTCGAACTGTATCTGAAAGTGCCGCACTATGATATGCCACTAGATGCCCCTACTGGGTAAGAAATGCACCAACAACATAGTTAGAGGCATATGTCTCAATTTTAAATGGTTGTTGTAGGTGTGGTAATGTGAGCATTGGTGCAGAGCAGAGGTGATGCTTTAACTTGACAAATGCCTTTTGTCAAGATTCAGATCAAAAGAAATTTGCTTTCCCTTTGCCCTTGGTGACTTGAATAAGAGGCCAAGTGACATGAGAGAATCCCAACTTGAACCTGGAATAGAAATTGGCAAGACCCAGAAAGTTGTGGAGCTCTGTTAGAGTGGTTGGGGTTGACCAATCCCGAATAACTTGTATCTTGGCTGGGTCCACATACACACCCCACTCATCAATGATGTACCTCAGATATTGAACCTCGGTCATACCAAAAGTGAATTTATCCAAATTGGTACACAATTTTTGTTGTCACAGGGTTTGTAGGACCTATTTAATATGGTGTATATGTTATTCCCAAATCTGGTTGAATATTAGGATGTCATCCAGATATTCTACCATGAATGAGTTGGTGAAGGGTTGTGAGATGTTGTCCATGAGTCGCATGAAGGTTGCGGAAACATTCGTTAACCTGAAAGGCATGACCAACTATTCGAAAAGGCCCTCCTTAGATTTGAAGGCAATCTTCCACACATCAGAGGGTTTGATTGGTACCTGGTGATCACTAAAATTCAAGTCAATCTTGTTAAAATATTTGGCCCCTTTTAGTTGGTCCACAAGGTCATCAATTCATTGGATTGGATACCTATTCTAGATAATGATCTTATTCAATGTCCGATAGTCAATACAGAGCCTCCAGGTTATGTCCTTCTTCTGTACCAACATGATCGAGCTCCCACAAGGTGATGAACTTGGTCTGATGTTCAATTTATATAACAGCCCATAAATTTTCCTCTTGATTTCATCATTCTCCAAGATAGAGCATCGGTAGAATGGTCCATTGGGTAGCGATGCACCCGTGGTCAGATTGATGGAGCTCTTGACCTAACAATGTAATGGTACCCATGTGGGTGAGTTGAATATGTCCCTATACTCATCCATGACCTTGTACATCTACTACTGCCATGCGAGGGAGCCCCGTTTGGAGGCTGTGGATGTAGCCACAATATTCTTTTGGCTCTAAGGGTGAATCATAAGGAAGACAAATTTGCCGGTCCGGGAAATGATCTTATTGCATTGTTTAGTAGAGATCAAAGAAAAGGCAGTATGCGACGCTACCTCTAGTATCTTGTACAATTTCTGACCCAAATTAATAATGACAGAACAAGGTCTAGATTCATATACAACATGACACTTCCATAGGTATGGTTGACCTAATAAACCATCACAAAATTCTAGAGGGGAAACATTGCACAATACCTCATCTGCAAAGGGCTTTATGCTATATGGCAGACGACACTGCTGGCTGACATGGAGTCTCCCTTGGTGGAGCCACCCGATGGTGTATGGTTGTGGGTGCAACGTCATTGGCAACTTCAATCTCTTAACGACCTTCGCTGAGATCAAGTTCTTCTTGCTCTTGCTATCAATGATAAAGTGCACCGATGAACACTTTACCTACTTCTGCGAGTGGAAGAGGTGCTCCTCCTCCTTTAGATCCTCAGGTTACACCTTTTGGAGCTTGGTGGTGGCTACTGTCGCAGTGGGTTCGGTGTCAATGATATGCTTTCCCTTGTCGGGTTCCAACTCAGAATCAAAGCATGCATCCATCTCTGAGTCTTTTAGCTTGACCACCAGCGCCTGCTTCACATGACATTCATTCATGTTGTGAGTGAGAGTTTTATGAAACTCACACCATTTGTCGATGTATTTCTTCGCCTTCCCATTATTCTTGGCTTGCGATTTCAAGGAGTTATCCTAGGGGGTCGTAGCTTGAATTTTCCCTTTGCTTTGTGGCTTGGGGTTGCCTCTTGTCTGCTTCGGGTTCACATATCCATAGTCTCACTTCTTCTGCTCAATATTGGAAGCATATCGGTATGCTGCACCAAGCAAGGATATGTCCAGGAACTCCATTTCCTCCTGAATGTATTTGTGCAAACAACTGCGGTACTTGAAGACCAGATGTTTCTCAAAATATTTGATACCCAACTTTGTGCACAGGGTATGGAAAATATTCTTCAGCTCATGCACATCTTGATCCCTTTCTTGTTGTAACGTAGTCCATTGTATGTACTTGTCCTCATAGCTCCCCACATGTAATATTATTCCTTGATGGCATCTCAGAAATAATTCCAAGTGAATGTGACTTAAAATAGTGAGGGTTCTCTCTCATCCCTTTGTTCATTGTAGGTTTCCCACCAGTCCTTGACATTGGGGGAAACTTTGAGGAGTGAAAAAGTAATATTTTCCCTATTGGAAAAATCATGAACCAAAAAATATCATTCCAATAGATTTAACCATTTATCTATGATGTCTGCATCTATTTGGCCTTAAAATATGGAAATGTCAAAGTTGAATTGTACCTTGAAGGGAGTGGTACCTCTAGAGTGGCTGCTGGAATAAGATGCATCGTCTATGGCCATCCGTCGAAGGATCTGGGCAAAGTTGCCCATCATCGTGTTTCTTTGTCGCTCGAGGGCTTCTTTGAGAAATATTTCGAAAGGATCTTCTGCTCTTTCATCTTTATTTTCTTCCTCCATGGGAGGTCATTGGGGTTTGCGAGGCTGGTCTTGCAAAGGTTCAACTAGTTCTAACCCTAACTCCTTATACCCCAACCTCATTGGGGACATGCAAAGAAAAACAAAGAAATAGCAAATTGCTATGATACCACTTGTCGAACTTATGTAGGGATGAAACATAATATAAATATACACATAAGCATAAAGATGCAGCAAAAATAAATCTTTAATTCATTAATATCAAAGAACTGAAAAATGCTTACATACAGAATGGAAATAAGCTACCTCAGGCGATGGTAGCTTATCTACGAGAAGAGATGTAGCAACTACATGCCTCTAAATTGCGTTACAATGAGGCTCAAGGGCCTTTTTTATTATTGAACAACAAAGGGAAACCATAAACAACAAAAACCCTAACCCTAGGAGATGGAAAACCAAGAGTTTGTGGTCCCCATTGGGGTTAGTTGGGCAACCAACTTCCCGGGGCTGTACCTTGGTCATATGATCTTCATTTGGTTTGTATGATGCCTCGTTAGAAATGCCTCTATGAGTAATACAAGATTTGTTGCAGGCCCCTGACAATGTTCTTATTATAGACCTAAAAAAAACGTTGTTTAGGGGGTCAAAACAACTCCAGAAGTTCAGGACCCGAAAAAATGCTAAAAATAGTAAATTGTGTTATAATCAAGGAAACTGATGAAACCGACTGAAGGTCCAGGTGGAATAGGCAGGTGGCCACCAATATCCACCTGGATTGTAGAAATTCTATGTAGATCTGCAACTGCCCATGAAATTTACTAAAACATAACACTCAAATCTACTCTACTCATTTGCGGAAAGCAATTCAGATCGAGAACACATATCATAAACATGCACACAAATTTAACACACATACACAAATATTTATCTAGGGGAAAGGAACTGCTCAAAACCCCTTACTATCTATATTGCATTAATCAAAGAATAGAGAAGCAATACAATGCTTTCTCAAGCTTGAGAAACCTCTGCAAGTTTATAGTCTATCCCTCTACTTCATTGACTGACTCTGACTAATACTAAGCCAATTTCTCATCCTTCCAAGCTCATATTTCCTTGTGTTGTTCCCTTGGGGAATTGCCCTTATTTTTTAGGAATTTCAAACCAAGGAATTTAGCAATAGCCTTAGGTCAATATCTATCTGCATGCACCGCTTGTACACATGGGAATATGCTACAACTAATTGTACACTACCTTGGAATCTCCATCTCAACTAAGTAACTTGAATTCTATACATGCAACAATTATTTTGGGTTGGTTGACCAGTTAACTTGTTGATCACTGAGTGTGGTTGAAGTTCGACTTCCACAACTTGACCTCCACTAGTTCTTCTAACAATTAGAAACAATCACAAACTGACAATAACTCAAATTAGTTGAAATAGATGCTACAAATTAGCAATCAATCATGTAGAACTAAAATCAAGCTTCCCAACTTGAATTTACTGGGTTAATTGAGTGACAAGAGCCATGTCACCTCAGTTAACTCCCTCTAAGTATTCTACTAAAATAGAAATTTGAATGTTAATCTAGTTTGGCCAATACAAAGTCAAAACTAAATTTCCTAGCTGCATTTTCAACACTCCCTCTCAAGAAGAAAGGGATTATCATATACCCCAATCCTGCCTCTATGGAACTCGAATTTGCCTCTTGACAAAGCATTTATCAAAATATCTGCATCTTGTTCCTCTGTAGGAATGTATTCCAACAACATGATCTGCCTCTGCACACAATCTCGTAAAGGGTGATATTGGATGTTGATATGCTTGGATTGATCATGAAATACATGATTCTCAAAGAGTTTGATACAATTTTGATTATCACAATAAATCATAGTAGGATACATCATCTGAACAAATAACCCAACACAAATCTTTCTCATCCATATTACCTCACATGATGGTTGAATTGCAACCATGTACTCTACTTCTGATGAGTTGAGTGCCACAGATCTCGTCTTCCTGTTGTACTAAGAAACTGTTGTTGACCCAACATTGAAAATTCCTCCTGATGTGCTCTTCCTATCTAATGGACTCCTCACCCAATCTGCATCTGTGAAGCGTTGCAACTTCACTCCCTTTGTCCATCTGTACCAAAGACCAAATTGAGTAGTGCCTCTGAAGTATTTAAACACATGCTTTGCTGCCTTCCAATACAGTTTGGGTGGCTTAACCATTGCTTGACTAAGTTGGTTAACTACATAACACATGTTTGGTCTTGTGTTCACCAAATACATAATTGAACCTACAAGCTACCTGTAAATGGTAGCCTCCACTACTTCACCTAAAGTAGCATCCTCTTTCCTCTAGTTTCCTGCTAGGGGAGTCTCCATGGGTTTTCTCTTCTCCGTGGAACTTCTGTAGTATCTCATTGGCATTCTTACCTTGAGAGATAAACAGCTCCCCATCTCCTTTCCATACTTCCAAACCAAGAAAGTAATGCATGAGTCATATGTCCTTCATCTCGAATTACCTTGCAAGATCCTCTTTGAAATATTTTATCAACTTCTCATCACATGTTAAAATTAAATCATCGACATATAGCACAATAATCAATAATTTACCTTCAATGACAATGTGATAAAGGTATTCATCTGCTTCACTTTTGGTGAAGCCTAGCCCATTGAGATAGTTGTCGATCCTAGTGTACCAAGAACGGGGTGCTTGCTTGAGTCCTTACAATGCTCACTTATGCACACATGTGACTCTCTGTCGAAGGTCTCAAACCCCTTCGGCTGCTCAATATACACCTCCTCCTCAATAACTCCATTGAGGAATGTGGTCTTCACATCCATTTGTGGATCTTCCATCCCATTTGTGCTGACGATGCTAGAATTGACCCGATGGATGAGTACCTTGCTACTGGAGAAAAGGTATCCTCATAGTTAATTCCATCAATTTGAGAGAACCCCTTGGCCAAAAATCTAGCCTTATGTTTCTCTATGCTTCCTTTTGCTGCACACTTTACCTTGTAAATCCATCTTGAACCAACCACTAATTTGTCTATTGGTCTTGGGACCACTTCCTAAACATTGTTTCTGACAATGTAATCATATTCCTCTACAATAGAATCAACCCATACAGGTTTCTATACAACTTCCTCAAATGAGGATGGCTCAATCTCTACAAGCTCACTCATCAAAGTCATGTAGCCAGTGTACTGATCTGGTGGCCTCCTCTACCTATGTTGTGATGCGGGTGTTCCCACATTCTCTCTAGGATCATGCAATAACCTGTCAGCTTCCCTGGTTCACTTCCTTCCTTCTTTGGATATCTATGCTTGAGTGGATGTCTCCACTCTCTGCTACTTTGCTTGTGGTTGCTCCATAACTTCCCGAGGTTCTTCCTTTGGAGCCAAAAGATATTAATTAGGCTGCAACTGAAGCTCCCTCTCAAGCGAACACCTCATTTCCTTCTCCTCATCAAACTTCACATCCCTTATGACCACTGTCATCTTAATGGATGACAAGACCACACGATAGTTGTGAGGTGTTTCTATGTACCCCACAAATATCTCCAACTTTGTTGTTGACTCTAGCTTTTTGCTTGCTTGTTTGGAAAAACGACAGTAAACTGATGATCCAAAGATCCCAAAGTGTGATGCATCTAGTTTCATCCCTGAAAAAGCTTCCTCTGGTGTACTCATGCCATGAATCTTGTGAGGACTCATGTTCTGCAAATAGACCGTTATGTTACATGCTTCAACCCACAAGTATAGTGGAAGGCCTTGGTCATGCAACATCACCCTTGTTTCTCCCACAATAATTTTGTTCTTCCTCTCAGCCACCCCATTCTGTTTTTTGTTATGGGGTGTTGCCGACTCCCGTTGAATGCCTTCCTTTGCACATAAATTTTTAAACCCATTCAACACATACTCACCTTCCTTATCGCTAATGAGAGCCTTCACTTTCTTGCCAGTTTCTTTCTCAACAAGTGATTTAAATTCAAAAAATTTCGAAAATGTTTGGTCTTTCTTCTACATGAAGTAGGTCCATCAATTCCATGAGAAATCATCTACAAATATAGCATAATACCTGTGCTTCGTAGTGGAGGCTATCAAGAAAGGTCCACAGAAATCATAATGGATCCTTTCATGGATTACATGTGCCTTGTTGTCCTAATCATTGAAGGGGGATTTTGTATTCTTCCCCAACGTACACCCTTTGCATGTATCTCGCTGCTCTAGTGCTCCTTTTGGGAGGACTGTAGAAATCTATTGCATGATCTTCAAAGCGCCATGATGCAAATGGTCGAGTCTTCTATGCCATAATTCGTCGACATCTCGACTCTATACCCTCTCTGCTTTTATGCTTAATGTTGCACAGTCTTCCACATCTAATTTATATAGGTTCTTCACTTGAAACCTGATATGCTTCAATTGTCCCATGTCGATGTGTCTCATGAAATCCTTTTCTTCGCTGAATATCACATTGTAGCGACAGTCTTCCAACATAGCTACGAAAACTAGATTCTTCTTCAGACCCGGTACAAACATCACATCCTTGAGCCTGAGAGGGGAGCCAAACTCTCTTTGAAAATTAACTGTACCAATATCAGTCGCATTATACCTTCTATCATCTCCCGTATTGATGTGGATGTAGAAATCCTTCTCCTCCAAGTCACTGAAAAAATCTTTGTTACCCGTCATGTGGAACGAGGCACCACTATCCTGATAACACACATTACCCAACACTGTGATTGCCATGCATGCAATGAGGGTGAAGTCCAAATCGACTTGTGAAGCCAAATTTTCACCTATCGCTCCTCCTGAGGGGTTCTTACCCGCCTTCTTGTGTGGACACTTCGTGGCATAATGTCCCAGTTCATGAAAATGAAAGCACTTGATTTTGGACAAGTATTTCTTCTTGCCCCCTTGACTGGAATCTCCTTTGGATTGGGATTTCTTCCCTTTCCCCTTCTTTTTCTTTCCATTCAAGGCATAACTTTCCTCATCATCACACTTGGATGAGATTTTTTCTCTGGTGTTCCGCCTGATCTCCTCCTATACCAAATATGATCAAAGATGTTCCCAATTTGGTAGCTTCTCCCTCCCATTTACCAAATCTTTGTAGCTATGCTAACTCTTGGGAAGCCCTAGAAGTGCTAGGCTTACCAGATCATCCTTTGCTACAGTAATGCCAAGTTCATCATGAAATTGTGTGAACCTACTGAATTACTGTGGAATTGTGTAACCCTTCTACATCTTGATATTTTGAGGCTTGTCCTTGAGTGCCAACTTCCTGTGGTCACTACTGTTCTGGAATAGATCTGTTAGTGCTTGCCACATTGCATATGGAGTTTATTTCCCATGGATATTTGAGATAATATGGTCTCAAACTCCCTCCAATATGATCCTCATCACCTTGGCAACACATTTCTTCCAATCTATTAGATTTTGAACATTAGTTGCCGTTGGTTTCTGGGTATCATTATCAATGAATTCCTTCAACCCATTATCTTCCAGCACTGCTTCCATGTGGTCCTTCCAAGTAACATAATTGGAGCTTCCCTCAATGGCATACTCGAGTCTTAGTCCATAGAAATCCATCCTATTAGCTCTGAAGAAATGATCCTGCAAATTCGATCCTCCTATAATAAAAACTTCAAATTGCCTCCTCTACTGTGATTCTTGCTCTAATACCATGTAGAAATTCTATGTAGATCTGAAACTGCTCATGAAATTTACTAAATAATAAGACACAAATCTACTCTACTCGTCTGCAGAAAGAAATTCATGATCGAGAGCACATATCATAAACATGCACACATATTTAACACACATACACAAAGGTTTATCTAGGGGAAAGAAACTGCTCAAAACCCCTTACTATATGTATTGCATTTATCAAAGAATAGAGAAGAACTACAATGCTTTCTCAAGCCTGAGCAACCTCTGCAAGTGTATAGTCTTTCTGTCTACTTCACTGACTGACTCTGACCAATACTTAGCCAATTTCTCAGCCTACAAATCTCCAATTTCCTTGTGTTGTTCCCTTGGAAAATTTCTTCTATTTTTTTTTATGAATTTCACACCAAGGAATTGTGCAATAGACTTAGGTTAATCTTTGACTGCATGCATCACTTGTACACATGGGAATATGCTACAAATAATAGTACATTGCCTTGGAATCTCCATATCAATGGGTAACTTGAATTATCTGCATGAAACAATTATTTTGGGCTGATTGATCATTTAACTGGTTGATCACTGAGTGTGGTTGAAGTTCCACAACTTGACCTCCACTAGTTGTTCTGACAATTAGAACTAGTTAAACTGACAATAACTCAAATTAACTGAAATAGATTGCTACAAATTAGCAATCAATCATGTAGAACTGAACTCAAGCTTCCCCAACTCAAATTTACTAATTTAACTGAGTGACAAGAGCCATGTCACTTCAGTTAACTACCTCTAAGTGTTTTGCTGAAATAGAAATTCGAATTTTAATCTAGTTTGACCAAGGCAAAGTCAAAACTAGATTTCATTGCTCCATTTTCAACATGGATCACTTAGTCAATTTTTGTGTCTACTTGAGACCCTATTTCCTTGCGAAAATCCTGAGGAATTAGGCCCCTATTTTTTAGGAATTTTCCTCCAATTTATTGCACAATTCCCAAGGTTGGATCTCTGACTGCATGCAACACCTGTACACTCAAGACTAGTCTACAATTGATGTTACACTGCCTTGGAATCTCCACCACAGCTGGGGAACTCAAATTCTCTACATGCACTAGCTATTTTTGGTTGATTGATCAATTAACTAGATGATCACTAAGTTAGATTGTTGTCCCATTGCACAACTGACCTCCAACTAGTTCTATCAACAGTTAGAACTAGTTTAATTGAATACAACTAGAAATAATTGAACTAGATTGCTACAAATTAGAAATCACACATGCATAACTAAAATCCAAGCCCTCTAACTCAAATTTACTGAGCTAACTGAGTGACAAGATCCATGTCACCTCAATTAACTACCTCCAAGTTGTCTGTTGATGTGGAAATTCGAATTTTCTCAATTTGACCAAGGCAAAGTCAAATTGAGACTTTCTTGCTACACTTCTCAATAAGTATCTATTATTTTTCTTTGTACTAGTCATATTTTAGAATAATGAATGATGGATTTGAATAAATGTATACAATATTTTATTATTTCTATTTCATTGAATCCTTTATGATGTATGAATTAGTGTATTTCATTAGTGAATTTGAATCATGTTTATATATATATATGGACACACACACACACACACAAGCATCTCCCCACCCCCCTGAATTTCTCTAAAATTTGGGGGTGCTCCCACATGTCCCCCTTGTGCGTCTCCTCGTTCACATATTCCCCCATCCTAGAAACTTCGTGGAACATTGAATTCAATGTCTATCTTTGTAAAAATTGGCATTAAATATGTTAATTCTCCACTTTAAGGACTATTTTATATCCCTTTAGTCCAAGCATATCCATTGAACCTCCATTAACAAATGAGCTTAGAAAGTACTACGATGAGACACTTGTTTTGGTATAATTATGTTTAGGCAAGAACAATTGTGCCTAAAGAGCATTAAATTCATGATGAGGCAATAGATGCTTTGGAGGAATCAAACATTGTTGCTTGAGTGCCATCATAAAGCATCCTAATGCATAGAATTATAGTAATTCTTAGTGATGCATTAAAGAGAACATCTCAAGAAAGTTTTATTTTGATCATATTCATGGCCCAAGATTAAGTCATATTGTGGAGACTGCAAGTAGCCTAAATAGTTTAGAGGGAAATTTGGTGCTATTTTAAGCATAGTATGGGTTAATACAAGTTGTGTTGAAAGACACCCAACATATTTTATGAATATATTTACTTATATTTTAATGGAATCCTCTTGTCTAAAAAAGGCAATGCGTTTTTCATTGTTAGGCATGAAAACTAACACTACTTTCCCAATAAAATCTTACAATGAGAGGCAATATTAAATGTGAAGCTAATGGAGCTATTTCTCTCTATGAGTATAGATCAAAATGGAGGTGTACAGTTGGATAATAAAGACATTGCTAGTAGAATTGACAAAGTAGGTGCATCTTGAGAAGCTACATGTGAATTCCTTTCTCTGAGACATAAAGGAAAATGCATTAGCCCCAAGGGTTAGCTCAATTGGTTGAGTCCCCGTTGTTAAAGCACCTTTGTTATTGAGAGGTCACGGGTTTAATTCTCTCGACACTCTCAAGGTCAGGTTTTGTGGTTGAGCCTATAGGAAGTGATCCCTTTGGGTGGATCTACCTCGTATAAATATTCTGTGGATGTAGAGGTCAATGATCTCTAAAGTCCATGAACCATATGAATTGCACTATGGAAAATAGGCATAGTGGATCATAAGCTTGTAATACAATACAAATTGTTTTAAGGCATTAGAGAAAATCAATTAATTGTAACAAAAAATTATTCTTCTTGTGATTGGACCTATGTTACCAGGACTCCCACCTAGATAGCTTCAATATAGGAAGGATCTGTTGTAGATCCATTTCTGATTTTCACTTTGGCCAAGATCTGACATGGGAAATGGAAGTTGATTGCTAGAAACAACTACCTGAAAAAACCCCTTAAAAAATATAGTTAATGTTAAGCCCTATATAATTCCCATGATAACCCAAAAAACCATTATTAAGCCCTAGATATTTAGTGATTAGATTTTTATTATTATATCGTTATGTAGGCTAGAACCCCCCATGGTCCCATTTTATTATAATTGTATCCTTTGTCTCCTATATATATACTAAGGAGACCTAGTCTTGGGATCATCAAACAATGTCTTTGCTCATTCTATTATGTGTAAAATGAGGTTTACCCCTAAAATTGGACTATAATTATTGGCTTCTTATCATTTTTAAGGTGCAAGGATCATAACATTTGGTTATAGAGCTCTTGATCCTAAGTTTTTGTTGTTTCAAACGAGTCATCATGGAAATTTCGCTATAACTTTTTCCTGGGAAATTTTAAATGGTAAAACCTTGAGAAGATTGAAAATTCATCTCAAGGAATCTCTGGTTCAAGTTTCAGATCTTGGTTCACTATATTTTTGAAGATATGGTCCAATAAAGTTAGTGTTTTTGAAGGCTCCTAAGTTTTGTCTCAAACAAGTCAGTTCGATATTTTCACTATAATTTTTTTTTATATATATTTTATTATTATTATTATTATTATTATTTTTTGAGGCTTTATAATATGAAACTTAGACCACATTGAGAAGATATCTTGGTGAACCTCTAATCCAAGTTACAAATTTTGGTTCACTATATTTTCAGAGATATGCTCCAAGGAACTTGGAACATATTAAGGAGACATATTTGGGAATATCTAATTATATTTTTAGAATTTGGTTCACTTTACTTTGGTATTTATACCCTATTGAAGTTAGGGTTTATGAACGCTTACGAAATAAATCTTAAACAAGTCAACTTGATATTTTATATATATATATATATATATATATTCTTGTCTAAAAATTTTGAAATCTTCAGGGATTTTAGGAGACATATAGAAGTACCTTAGGTACATGTTCTAGAATTATATTTCAAGAATTAGACATGTGGCACGCTATGCAAGTTTGCTCATGTGAAGAGGCAAAAAATGTACGTAACTTACTAGTGACCTAAATGTTGATTGGAAGATCCCTTTTTTTTTCTTTGGTTGATATAAAGAGGAGGGATATTATTATTTTCCAACATGCCTCCAAATAAATATACTACACCAATTAAATATATTGAAGGCCCATCCTTGACCCATGAAGAAAGTGAAGACCTAGAATTTAGGTTATCTCAATTATAGAAGAAAGTTATTGAAATAGATGGTAGTGTATTGAAAAATGGTGGATTTCTCAAGCTCTCAAGAAAATCTCAAAAGATAAATGGAAAATAAGATGAATGAAAATAAGGAAGGAATATAAAAGAAGATAGAAGGAATAGAAATGAAGATGAATGAAAATAAGGAAGAAATACAAAAATCCACAATTGCTACCTTGGAAAGGCTTCTTAAAAGAGATATGGAGATCCAAGGAAATCATGAAAATAAGGAGAAGCATGTTATTGATAACCAATCTCATATAGGGAGTATGCTATCACAATTAGAGAGCACAAATGTTGAATCATATAATCATACTCATGAACTTTTAATCCAATATCCACATCAATAGGGTTTCAATCCAACATTAAGAACTACTACGTTCCAAAGATTGATATGAGGAAATTTGATGGTAATGATCTTGTAACATGGATATTTCAGATGGAGCAGTACTTTGATCTACACCATGTGGCATCTTTACAAAAGGTAAATATTGCATTTGTGTTTTTAGAACAAGACCAACATGTATGGTATCATTGGCTTTGTGAAATAAAAAAGGATTATGTTATATCTTGGTTCATTTTTATAGAGGAATTCATAGCAAATTATGGGGCTATTAAGAGAAACACATTCTTTAGTCAATTGGTAAATCTTCGACAAAAATGTCATGTTACAAAGAACATTTAAAATTTCCTTGAGTCTCGGAGTGAAGAAAATTTTAGAGGATAAATTATTAAACTTATTTATAGATACTTTAAAAGAAAACATCCAACATGAGCTACGTCTCTTCGAGCCCAAATCTCCACAACATGCTTTTAATCTAGAAAGGAAAGTTGAAAGTAAAATTATGGCCACTAGAAAATTGGTCACTAATAACCATAGAGAAAATTAGGCTCCCTTTTTTATATCGACAAGGTTGAATCCTCAACAAATAGATGAAAGGAGAGTAAAAGGATTATGTTTCAACTATGACAACAAGTATAGTAAAGGGCATAAATGCAATGAGAAGAAATTATTCTACATAGACTATGAATATGAAGAAGATCAAGAAGTGGAAACTTCACAATATCTAGAGCTAGAAGAAACTACTCCAACAATCTCTTGTCATGCATTGGTCGACATTAATACTCCATAAACCCTCAAGATAGAAGGATATATCGAAAGGAAAAGGGTAACAATATTGATTAATTTAGGTAGTACACATAACTTCATCAAATACAAATTGGCAAAACTTCTTAATTTCTTTGCATATCTAGCACCAAAAATTCAAGTGATGATTGCAGATGGAGGTAAGATAAATTATGTAGGTGACCCAAACTTAAACATGAACACAACAAATCGAAGATATAGCCATAAATATAAAAGATGCAATAGAAGTAACACTTCATTTTATTAATATCAAATACTTAAATATGCTTCAAACCCTCATTCCCATGGAGCCATAACTTGAATCTGATACCACTGGTCTGGATCTTGGGGGGAGGCCCCCAAGATCAAAAAAATTAAAATCGATCTTTTTTTAGGGGAAGGCCCCCAAGATCTGAAAAATTTCAGTGTCAGAAGAAAATAGGAGAAGACACGTTAAACAAAACCACCATGAAACGTTTTATTGAAATAGAAAAATAAATGTAAAAGATACATTGTGGTGGACAATACGTCCTTTTACAAAATATGACTTGTTAATTATAGTCTTTTTTTAGTTATAATACCACATGTAAATTCCATGGGTGGGTAGACACCATGGGTGATTGAATACCATGGGCGGATCTCACTTACAATACTATGGGTAAATACCATGGGTGAATGAATACCATGGGTGGATGCCAATTACAATACCATGGGTAAATTCCATTGGTGGATAAATACCTTGGGTGGATGAATACCATGGGTGGATGCCACTTACAATATGATGGGTGTATTCCATGAGTGGATAAATACCATGGGTTGATGAATACCATGGGTGGATGCCAATTTCCCTTTGGATTATTGGAATATATTGTCCACCACAATGTAGCTTTTACAATTATTCTTTATTTTAATAAAAAGTTTCTTGGTGGTTTTGTTTAATGTGTGTTCTCCTATTTTCTTCTCGCATTTCAATTTTTCAGAGCTTGGGGACCTCCCCCCAGCAAGATCCATTTCATTTTTTTTAATCTTGGGGACCTCCCTCCAAGATCCAGATTAATGGTATCATATTCAGGTTACGGATCCATGGGAATGAGGAAAGTGTTATTTCTGATGCATCTCTGTATTTATGGTTATATTTGTGATTTGTTGCGTTCTTGCTTAAGTTCGGATCAATAGGGAAGTGCAAAAAGATTAAGCTGAATGTGGTGGAGTATTTATTGGTTAGTCCTATGATTGAAATCCAAATCCGTGGTGCATATGTTGTGTTAGGGGTCTAATGGTTACAATAATTTGGAACAATGGCCCTTACTTTCCAAGATCTTTTCATAAGATTTTTCTCATAAGGAAAGGAAATTAAGCTTAGAGGTATCCAAGGGAAACCTAGTAAAATGATAAGCTCTAATAGCATGACAAAATTGGTAAAAAAGGGGCACTATGTGTAGTTGCACAATTATGTTTATTAGATGTTCAAACATCTATATCCTCTTCTCCAGTGGATCTTCAAAAATGTATCAACAATCATGCTAAGGTATATGGAGAAATTCTTAAGGTTCTTCCACTTGTCCGATATCATGGCCATGTTATTCATTTGTAGCATAAAAGTGTACCAGCCAACATTACGCCTTATAGATACCCACATGCACAAAAGAGTGATATTGAGCGTACGGTTCAAGAAATGTTAGAGGCAGGGATCATTTAACCTAGCTAGATTTATTTCTCTTCACCATTGGTAATGGTTATAAAAAATGATGGTTTGTGGAATATGTGTCCAGACTATAGAAAACTCAACAAAATCACAATCAAAGATAAGTTTCCTATTCCTATCACTGATGAATTATTAGATGAATTGCATGGAGCAATTTTCTTTACTAAGTTGGGTCTTTGTTATGGATGTCATCAAATTAGAATGAGGCAAGAAAAAATTCCCAAAAAAACCTTTAGAATACATGGTCATTATGAGTTTTTGGTTATGCCATTTGGACTTAAAAATGCAACTTCAACATTTTAAAACTTGATGAATTATCTTTTCAAACCCACCCTTAAAAAATTTTTGCTAGTATTTTTTGATGACATACTAATTTACAACAAATATTGGGAGGAGCATGTACAACATGTTGACAGGGTCTTGACACTATTGAAAGATCGACAACTATATGCAAAGCCTTCCAAGTGTGCCTTTGGGGTTCAAGAAGTGGAATATTTGGTTCATATTGTATCACATGATGGTATCAAGGTGGATCCTAACAAAATAGAAGCTATGAGGGAAGGATAAATTCCTAATACCTTGAAGAAAATCAAACGATTCTTGGGATTGATAGGATATTACTGCAATTTTTTCAAGAAATATGTTCAAATAACAACACCTTTAACAAAATTATTGAATAATGAAGCATTTTCTTAGACTAAATAAGCAACCAAAGCATTTGAAGAACTTAAAGGGGCTATGTGTACAACTCTCGTCTTGGAGACACCTGAATTCACAAAAATATTCATTGTGGATTATGATGCTTCAATCCATGGCATTGGTGCAATTTTTATGGAACAAGGAAGGCCCCTTGCCTTTGAAAGTATTGAACTTAAATGAAATAACCTACTGAGACACATTTATAAAAAATAATGATGGCCATACTACATGCAATTAAGAAATTATGTCCATACCTAATAGGAGTACACTTCAAAGTAAAAACATATCATGATAGTATGAAGCACCTCTTAAAGCAAATATTATCTTCAGAAGAGAAAAAAATGGGTCACAAAGATGTTGGGTTATGAATGTGAAATTATCTATAAAGGGGGAAGTCAAAATATTGTGGCAAATGCACTCTCAAGGAAAGACAAATACACAAATTGTTTGCTATGTGTTATTTCCATTCTACAATTTGACTAGGTGGAGGAAGCAAGCATAGAATGGGAACAAGTGAGAAGATATACAAGATCATTGAAAAACTACAAAAGGACCCTAATGCAGTAGAAAAAATTTCATGGAAAAATGATTTGTTATGGTATCAAGATTGCTTATACTTATGTAAGAATTCTCAACTCAAACAAAAGTTCCTATTGGAATTACACCCTTCTCTTATAGGAGGACATTTAGGGTTTTTGAAGGCATATCATAGGATTAAGAAAGATCTTTTTTTTGGAAGGGATTAAGAAGATGTGCAAAAATTTGTGGTAGAATGTGTGGTATGCCAACAAAATAAAGCAATGACTATCAAGACTCCATGGCTCCTTCAACCATTAACCATACCATGTTAGCATTGGAAAGATTTTTCAATGGATTTTATTACAGGTTTACCCAAATCTGAAGGAAATAATGTCATTATGGTAGTGGTAGATCAAATGACAAAGTATGCCTACTTCTCTTTCTCAACCTCTTAAAGCAAATGTTGTGGCGGAAGCATTCGTGGAAACAATTTAAAAGATACACGGAATACCAAAGATTATTGTAAGTGTCAAAGATCCAATTTTCGCTAGAAAATTTTGGATTAGATTTTTTTTGTTTGTTTGGGTACTCAATTGGCTCACAACTCATCTTACCATCCTCAATCGGAAGGGAAAACTAAGATTGTGAATAAATGTTTAGAAGGATATCTACATTGCTTTGAATTTGATAAACAAACAAAATGGGTCAAATGGTTTCCCTTGGTAGAATGGTGGCAGAACACATCCTTCTATACTTCATCAAAAATGTCACCATTTATTACACTTTATGGATATCATCCTCCATCCTTCACGTCACCCTTGAAAGGGACTATAAAGACTCAAGCAGAATAGGACCACATCCAACACTGATAAGAGGTTCTCAAACTATTGAAGGACAACTTGGCTATGGCACAAAATAGGATGAAACAACAAACATATCAGCATCGTAGTGAAAGATAATTTAAAGTGGGGACTTCATATCTGTTAAACTACAACCATATAAACAAATGTCCCTCAAGTAACAGAAGTTGGACAATAAATTAGCTCCAAGGTATTATGGCCCCTATAAAGTGTTACAGAGGTTTGGAAGTATGGCCTACAAATTGGAGTTTCCTCCATATTCACTTTTACATCTAGTCTTCCATGTTTCTTGCTTAAAGAAGGTAATTGGTGATAAGATCTTAGTCCAAAATCCTCTATCATAGATTAATGAAGAAGAAGAAATAATACTAGAACTAGAAACAATTATGAAAACAAGGACTAAATAGCTAAGAAATCAAGCAATTATTGAGTGCCTCATCAAGTGAAAGAACATACCAGTGGAAGAAGAGACATGGGAAGATGAGTGTTTCATGCAGAAACACCTATAGATAGTCAATTGTTGAGGAAAACAATCCATTGAAGGGGATGGGCATGTTAAGCCCTATCTAAGCCCCACGTTAACCCAAAATCCCCTTATTAAGCCCTAGATATTGAGTGATGAAATTTCTATTATTATATTGCTATGTAGGCTAGAACCCCTCATGGCCCCATTTTATTATAATTGTATCCTTTGTCTCCTATATATATATTGAGGAGACCTAGTCTGAGGATAATCAAGTATTATCTTGTTCATTCTATTATTTGTAAAATTTGTAAAAGGAGGTTTAGTCCTTGAAGTGTACTGTAATTATTGGTTTCTTATAATTTTTAAGGCATAAGGATCATAATAGTTAAAAACAATTATATTTTAAAACTATTTTCATAATTAAAAAAAATAAAATAAAATTTGAAAAGGTGGGGTCCTAAACTGTAAAACCCCAATTTTATCACTAGTTTAGTGATATGTATGCATATGATGAATGGTTATAAGAAGAGCAATATAATTTGTAATTGAACATTGGAAGTTAGTAAAAAATATCATTGGTTGCAGAAGAAAAGGACAAAAGGAATTTGGGCTATGATTCCATAGGAGGGGAAAGACAAGGGGGCTTAGTAGGTTAGGAAAGAACCTTAGTAAGGGACTTAAACCAAATTCATGTAAAATTTGATTAAGTCCCCGATTATTAGCCAATTATGTTTAATTAACCTTGGGGGGGCCTTCATGAGACACATCTAAAGTTACCTTTACATGAAGGCAAACTATGGTTGTTGGGACTATGTTTGTTCGAAATTGAAGGTTCAAGTGGAGAGATAATTTCAAAGAGGATTGTTGTGCAATAACCAGAGAGACAAATTCACAAGAGATTGGGAATTCACCTTGCAAATTGTCCTTTTTTAGGGAAATTGGGGAAGTTTATTAGAGAGAATTATTGTGTGTAAACCAATTTTGAACTGTGAAAGCTAGAACCACAAATTTTTAGAAAATTGTAGTTGTATGGAATTATATTATCTATAATAAAGGAAAATTTTCTATAACAGATAATTCCCTGTAATCCTAGTAGTGAGATTTCCTAGCCAACCTATGTTGGAGCCTTGGAGGGAAGTGGGATAGTTTGAGGGACTACTCAGTAGAGAAATGGATCCCATTCCTTTGGTTGTGTAGGTTAATGAGGAAGATGGTTGTGGGTTGGGAATTGTTGTATATGACTATTAGTTCGAGATTGGGTTGTGAGAAGAGAAATGAGAGGAAACCATAGGAGGAGTGTGCCTTTTTTGGATTCATATCCTTAGCTTGGAAGTGGCCTTCATTGCAACTGAGAGCCTATGGTTGGATGGAACATCCCTCTTCTATAGCCAGATGGTGAACAATTCCAAATATATCAGTTTTCCTAATTTTATATGTGAATTATGTTGAATTTAATACATAATTATTATGGTTATGTCATGGTTGGATTAATTTCAAGCTTCATTTGACTGTCTATGTCAGCCCAAATTTATGAATTATGGTTTCATGAATAATGAAATGGCTTCATTGAGGTTACTTATATCTATAGCTTCATGTTTGTCAATAACAATTAGTTAATAGTAAAACAATTAGTTTGGTTCCTTGGTGAATTGGTTCAAATTTCAGTGCTTAACAAAAGTACCCCATGTCCTCATGTGTATAGAGGGTATTGGGTACATTACATACCCTATTCCAAAAGCTATAATAAGATCTGTCTCCTTGTTTCAGAACACAAAATATTTTCATTCTCATTTCCACATGCAATTTTGATATTGTGAAATTGTTTTGGAGATTTGGTGAGTAGTTGTGGCATTCTCACAAGATTTGTAGGGATTTTTGAGGGTTTGGAATATGGATAGATTTGTTGGTGTGTGTGACTGCTTGAAAGAAATAAATGAATCTTTTCGGATGGTCAATATCTTCATCAAACTTTAGGTATGTTGTTAGTCTTGTTGGGATTTTGCATGTATTTTTGTGAGCTATTCTTTATTCATCTATTGATTAGTCTAACCAAAATTCTGGTTACAATTATGAATATAATTTCTAAAATACAACTACGCTTACATCATTTTTTAGTTTCTTAAATTTTATAAATTACTAGGTTTAATTTTTGTAGAGTTTGAGCTTGTGGGGGCTGTCTTGAAATGGGGAACCTTTCCAAGAAGGCTTGGTTATGAGGAACAAGTTTTAGAGGTGATAATTGAAGCTATGGAATTCATTTCACTAGTTTTAATCCCACCTCTAAACTCTTGTGAGCATTATCAACTTGGAAGTGGCCTTTGTTGCAGCAGGGAACCTATGGTTGGAAGGAACATCCCCCTTTTATAGCTAGATGTGGTACAATTCCAAATAGAAAAGTGTTCCTAATTGTATTTGTGAAGTGTGTTGAATTTAATATGGAACTGTTATGGTTATGTCATGGTTGAATTAAATTCAAGCTTCATTTGATTGCCTGTGTTAGTCCACATTTATGAATTATGGTTTTATGAATATTGGAATGGTTGCATTTAGTTTTCTTATATCTATAGTTCCATGGCTTCTGATAATAATTAGTTAATAATAGAACAATTACTTTGGTTCCTTGGTGAGATGGTTAAAAATTTTGTGGTTAAAAGTACCCCATATCTTCAAGTTTATTGAGGGTGCATTGTGTACATTACATACCCTATTCCAAAACCTATAATAAGATCCCTCTCCTTGTTCAAAAACACAATATTTTTCATTCTCATTTCCTCCTACAATTGTGAGATTGCAATATTCTTTTGGAGATTTGGTGAGGAGTTGTGGGGTTTTGGTAGGATTTGTAGGATTTTTCAAGTGTTTGGATATATTTTTTGAAGTGTGTGACTACTTGAAAGAATTGAAGCTTTTTGGAGGGCCAATATTTTCATCGAACTTCATGTATGTTGTTGGTCTCGTTGTGTTGGAGTGGATTTTGCATACATTTTAATGAGTTATTATTTATTCACCTATTTTCTAGTCTAGCTAAAATTCAGGTTACGATTATGAATATAATTTATGAAATATAACTACGTTGGGATCCTCTTTTAGTTTCGTAAAAGTTATAAGTTACTAGGTTTAATTTGGTATAGTTTGAGCTTGTGGGGGTCTTCCTAGAATCAGTAACCCTCCCAAGAAGGCTTGGTTATTAGTCACAAGTTTTAGAGGTGTGATTGAAGCTATGCAATTCATTTCACTTGTTTCAATCCTTCCTATAAACTCTTGTGATCATTATCTAACGCGATGAATGCCAAGTGGACTATTCAAGCTCATTAAAATTGGTCAATAGTGAATGATGCTCATGGGATATGATTCATGGTGAAAAACTTGAATATTAAATACTCCATTTAGTTAATCCCCAAGATAATATTTCTGAATATTGAATTGCAAAATATCCCCACATGCTAAAGAATGAGAAGGGTGATTTGAATGAATGGCTCATAACGTGCAATACTTGTTAATGTTTTGTAAATTGGATAGAAAAGTAAGCAAGCTTGATTGTGGAAAAAGACACAATGGTTAAGTGCTCTTGAGCTAGGGATGTACAGGGATGGGTGACCTTCCTGGGAAGCCTTGGTTATCAAGTGAAATTATTTTAAGTGATGATAGATGCATTTGTGATTCATTTCACTAGTTTCAAAACCACTTCTTCACCCTTTTGGGAATCACCTTTGCAAGAGTGTTAAGTGGAATATTCAAGCCACTGTAAAATTGTGCATTAGTAATTGATGCTTATCAGATACAGGTCATAGCGAATTATTTGAGTATTAAATATTCTATTTTGCATAATGTCACACTTGGAATCCTCCCATCCACTTAAGAAAGAGAAGGGGGATTTGAATGAATGGTTCATAAGGTACATTACTTGCTAAGGTTTTGCAAACGGGCTTGTAAGCTAGGCAACTTGACTATGGATAAAAAAATGGTTATGTGTGCTTGAGTTAGGGTTATATTGTGATGGGCGACATTCTCAAGAAGTCCTAGGTACCAGGTGCAAGTCTTAAAATAATATATAATACCTTTAAGGTAATTCACAGGTTAGGAGTAACCTGATTGAAGGGGATCTACAAAGAGGATGATAAAGTAATAAGATAGAGGTTGTCAATATGACTTATTTCCTTACTAGCATTGTGGCAAAGGAAGACAATGAGAAGTTTCTATGATCAATAGAAAAGGAAGAATTTCAAATAGTTTTGCATAGTTTCCAAAAGAACAAAAGCCTTAGGCTAGATGGTTGGACTATTGGATTTTTTCTTGGCTTTTGTGAACTCCTAAAGGAGGAATTGTTAAGGGCCATTGAGGAATCCAAAAGCACAAGAAAGGTGTTTGGCGGATTTAGTTCCACCAATGTAGCATTAATACCAAATAAAGAGAAACTTGAGTCCTTTGATGAATATAGGACCATCTTACCATGCAATTTTATATATAATATCATAGCTAAAGTCATAATCTTGAGGGTGAATTTTTTGCTAATTGAATCCATTCTATTAGAGCAATTTTGTTTTTCTGTAAGAGATAAATTGACCATGCTATTGGGGTAGCTCAAGAATAATCACACTCTATCATAATGAAGAAATTCCTAGCCATGGTGTTGAATTTGGAACTCAAAGGCATATGATAGAGCAACTAGCTCTATTTAAGGCATATGCTTATTCATATTGATTTCAATATTCATTTAGTCAACTGGATAAAAAATTTCCTCACCTTAGTCTCATTTGAAATCATATCAGTGACTTAACCTTTACTTTCCTTGGATGGATGAGAGGCCTTAGGCAAGTCTACCCTTTGGACATTTGCTATTTTTTATCACAACAAATGTTTTTTGTAGATCTATAATAATGGAAAAAATGATTGGTACACTGAAAAGTATAAAAATTGGAATGTCCTTGTACCTAACCGATTTACTTTTCGTCGATGATGTTTTAATATTTTGTGATGGATCATGGAGAGATGTTATTAAATTGAAATAAGTTATAGATATTTACTGCTTAGCTATAAGTATCAAAGTCAATATGGAAATCCTTCATTTTCTCTAATGGGATATAGGAGAATCAAATTAGGCTCTTTCTTTAGCCCATTCCATTTAACCATTTTGACATATAGGAAATATTTAAATATATACGATTTCTCATAAAATAAAATGATTATGGTATAAATTTTTGGAAATGATTGCTTGCCATGGTGGAAAAGAAGACTTATGGTGCAACAAATTGCTATCTAGAGGTTGCAAATTAGTGCTTATCAAATTAGTCCTGAAAGCAATAACTATTTAATGGAACACCCTAGCCCATGTCTAAAAATGAATATTAGAGAAAATCAAGAAAATAAGTTTTAGATTCTTATAATTTGAAAACATGGCAAAACAAGGTATACCTTTGGTTAAATGGTAAGACATTTCTAAACCAAAAGAATAGGGATGATGACAACTAAAAATCATCTGCCATTTTGGGAAAGAGGTGGTAGTTAAAAGCGCGTGGACATTAATAGCCAAGGATCGACTTTGGAAATTGATTCTTATTCAAAAATAATTTCATCAAATTTATTTGGAGAATGGAATAGGAGACCAACCAAGCTTATTAACAATGTATCCATAGTATGGAAAGCAATGCTACTAGCCTTTCTTTTAATATGGAACAAGATAACTTGGAGGGTTGGCAATGGGAAAAGGGTTAGGATGGGAATAAATGCTTGTGTGAAAGTGGCATTGGTTTTAAACTCATTGAGGCTTTGACTAACACGCTTCACATAGAAGGCATTTATAAATTGGATCAAGCAACAAGAATGGAAGAGAGTTGAGTAGAAAGGTCTAGAAGGCCAAAAAAATGACTAGTGGGAAGCATATGTATACAATCTAAAATTGAGTCATGTTCACATTAAAGATATTGAAGATGAAATTTTCTAGTCTAAGAATCCTAAGTTAGGGGTTTAGGCCCCTAAACTAGGCTGAAAAACAATGTATTATCATGATGGGCTAGAATATATTTAATGGTGGTGGAAGGCTATCTAGAAAATTAAAGCTCCATTGAAGTCTAGAATTTATGTGTGGTTGGTAATCATGAATAAACCTTTTACAGGGAAATACTTCAAGAATGGAGTAGATTTGGGTCAAGCAAATGTATTCTATGTAAAGTGGAGAAGGAAAATATAAGTGACTTGATAAATTTTGTCCTTACTAAGGATGTATGGGATGAAACTGATTCCTTCATAAGGATAAAGAACAACTGATAAGGGGAATTAGGTTAAGAATGCTTTAAGTATTGGCATCAAAAGCCTAAGAGCAAGGATTTTAAAGGTCTTCCTCTAATAGTCTCATGGGGCATATGGCTAGTCAAAAATAACATAATCACCAAGGATAGTTGTATTCCCCCATTTCCATGTGGTTTTGAAGCAATTTTATTTTATTGGCACAAATTTCAAATATATCCCAAATAACTAATATAAAGGCTGTTAATTCATGCATTGATTGATAAATATAGGGCATGGGAGTATTTTGATGGTGCTAAGCAAGGCACCCCACCAAGTAGTGGAGCTAGCAATCTAACATTTTTTAATGACCCTCAAAGTATTAGATTTAAATTTGGATTAGGGGAGGGATCAAACAACTATGTTGAGCTTCTCATCTTAAAACTTCTAATAATGTTAACAACTCAAAATTGTATTTCAAATATTCATGGGTTTTGTGTCTAAATGATTGTAACCAAATGGATCAATGGAAAATGTAGAATGGGAAATTTGGTTTTGAGTCCCATATTTGATGAAGTAGAAGCATCATTATCCATTTTCAATTCATCATCCTTTATGTGCGATTAGATAGAATTTAATGTTGAAGCAGATTCTTTATGAAAGGAAAGATTATGATTGGTTGTTTGTACAAGGATATGGAGAGAAATCAAGGATGATGCCTTCATTCAATAACACTCTTTCTCTATTCTCAACTAAAGGCTCTTCAAATTTTTAGTCCTTAAACGATGAGAAATTTTGCATATTATAATGTATTATTGCATCTAGAGAGCATTCAAACATGTACTTGACTAATTTTTTTGCTTTTTGAAACATAGATTCAATGCTTTATTTATTGTGAATTTTTTTGAACATTTCATTGTTGTATACCCCTCAAGAATAGAAGTAAGAGGATTTTCCTTTTGGAAAGCCCTTTGTGAAAGTTAAATCATATAATTTTTTAGATATACCTTTAGGCCTATTTTTTTATTGATTTTTGAAGGAAAAAATCTATGATTTTCTTGCACAATCTTCTTATAAATTGTATGGTTCTTTCTCCTCAAATGAAATATATGCCTTTTTCTCAAGAAAATAATAATATGATATTATTTTTTAATTATTCTTTTCATAAAATTTATATATTAATATGGTATTGCTTAAATAATTTTAATTTTAAATATGTTTTCTCATGAGTAAGACTTTTATAAATATAATTTTATATAACAATATTTCATCTTAACCACAAACCAGATGGTTTATAAAATAATATATACATTAAACTTTACTCATTCAAAATTTGTGTAACCTATATGGTGAGAATGACATTTATGTTCTAATTTACTTCCATTCTCCACTCCAACAATAAAATTAACAAGAATGGCCATCCATATAACTATCAAATTCCAAGCCAATATTCATCCCCACTAACCACAAAGGTACATTTGAGCTCTTGACTTGAAGAACAATGACAAATTGTTCAATAATATCATTCAATTGCAATATTTAGTATTCTTATCAACTCATCTCCTCATTATTATGAAAAGTTATTTTTCTCCCCTCAATGCTACAAAAATGTTGTTAGGCTCATTCTCAATGCCTTTTTAGTTTCTTGAAGTGTACATAGTTTATGCAAACCAATGCAATGCAATAATTACTCAACTTTTACGTCTACCCAAATTTTGAGAAAAGGAATTGATGGGCCTAGTGATTTGTCTAAACCATTGAGGCTACCATCCTAAAAGCACATGGATATTTTAGAGCCACTATCATAACACCACATAATCCTTTACTAACACCGATGAAGGTTCTCATTAGGATAGCGAAGGAAGAGAAACACTTAAAGGAAAGTGGATGAAAGAGATCATATACCCTCTTGAAAATGGGTTGTTGGTTCTTGATCTTATCTAAGTATCCCATAAAGCTTATCAGTCATTAATCATGGTTCCTCTTGATGTCAACAAGCTTCTTAGTATATTGTCAATACCCTTATGCTTATTCATTCTTTTCCATTTTAACTACTCATAACTTTGACTTTCATTATTTTACCCATTAAAAGAAACAAAAAAGTTCTTGTCTGATTGAAAACTATAACTTTCAATGAAGAATAATCCTAGTGCCACAAGTTTCACGTGTAATTGAAAAACCTAAAAAGACCATTTTGGTTTATTAAACATTCATGATGGTTTTGAACAAAAATATATTTTTTCAAAGATATGTAGATCATTGTCTCATGCTTGCAAACTCTAAAATGCTATTATACTTTATAAAACATTTTTATCTCGATTGCTTTAAATAGAAACCTCATAATAACATGTAAATACAATTTTGTTTTGGGGTGATGACTTTTTTGATTGGTGGTTAGAAGTATGAGGATTTTGTCTATAGTTATGTAGAATTTTCATGCCTTGCATGTTCCTTAGGGAACTTAGAGGATGCATATATTTTTCTGCAATGCTAAAATTTCCAATTAATGGGAGCATCATTCACAAGATTTAAGGAAACAACATATGCACATATATCATGATTTATATTAATATACATTTTTGTGTAGGTTTTGTCGAGATGTTCAGATTGACCATCTGGATTATGTGCAAAGGACTTGTAAAGGCCCCAAGAGTGGATCAAGGAATGCACTTTATGTATGGATAAAGGGTTTTGTTTATTATGTTGTGGCACCTAGTGATTGCTTTCATCTTTATGATAGGCTTGAGAATCCCAAAGGGAGCCATGATGATATGCTTAAAATTCCTAGGATACATGCTATAGTAAATATTTGTATACAAGTAGAATTAGACTTGAAGGAATTCTTGAGGAGGCAAAGGATTCAACTTTTGTACATGGTTGGAGTGCATGTCATAGATTTTGGGCCATCAAGCCCTTATGATGTCAAGTATTTGCAATAGTCCAATGATTTATGTCTAAAGGAACTCAACCTGAATGAGGTTTTTGCGTTCAATCAATTATAGGGTATATTCAAGAAATAGGTGAGACAACACTTGAGGCATGGGAGAGAATGAAGGAGGGGTTACCCCTCATATAGCATGGCATATTTGATCTAGTTGAAAACATTTCTTAGGTAAGTGTACAAAGATTATTGTGTTTTTTCCATATCTTATGATTAGATGCACATATAAGTGATTATTATTCAGTTGGCATTATCTTCATAATTAGCATATATAGGTATGTCTATTAATGGAGCTTCATGATTTAATGAGGGGCATTATTATCTCCAAAAACATAATCCCAACATTTCCTTTGTGACATTGTTGACCAAATTTTGGTGGGCATTTAGGTGTCTTGTGGAGAATGTTTCTTCTACATGCTTGTTGTTGTTGTCCCTTAAACACGCCACAATGGGGGGATTATTACTATGATTTATTATTGGTATACCATGGTTAGATGATGTGCATTCTCTTCCTAGTTAGAATTAACGTCTCTATGATGTGCATTGTCTTCCTAGTTGGAATCATCATCTCTATCATGTGCATTGTCTACCTAGTTGGAATCGTGATCTCTTGTTCCGAAGAATGCATCCAACAAATGTGGTGTTTGAGGGTCTTCTATAACATTGCTCAGGAATATGATTAACCCTTAACACATTTATGGAGAGGGATAACCCTCAAGTAAAGGTTTCCATGGCCATTACTGGTTAGTTATTACTCCTTGATGTGGTGGATTGGTTGCTTTGAGGATGGCTTTTCTAGTGGATATCTTGATGACATGGAATATGGTTGTGTCTTGATAGAGGAACACCTCAGTTGATGCTAATAGCTGGATTGTGATGTGGCATGTTGTGGAGGGCTAATTTCTTGGTGGAGTAAAGCACTCCCCTTGTTTGACATCTTTTCATACATTTGAGGCACATGGACCTTACTTGAACATTACTTTAGGTCACTCTACATGGGCACTTGCGGTGTTGGAGAGTGGATCATGGTATTTGCACATGGTTTTATAGGACATTGATGGTTATTTGGAGATTATTCATATTTATCTTAGAGGTAATCCTATGTTATTGACACATTCTGCTAGGACAAGTTGGTTATGATTTTTTGCCCATGGAAAAATCATAATCTTACATTAATATAGAAAAATTACATATAGTATATGCTTGGCAGAATATGCGCTTCATGTCATTTTGGAATATGTCGAGAGTATCTACAAACCCATTCCTGTGAATGTCTGTATCAAAAGATCAAAAAATCATCACGCATGATGATACTGTATAGAGTTCAAAACATATATACACCTCGCAGGGTGATGTGCATAAATAAAAATAAAATATCTACATCATCATAAATAGCCAGAAGTCTGCAAAAATTTAGGTGCCATCCACCTGATGATATGTTTGATCTATGTAAGGTATATGATAGTACTGGTACTGTGTAGTACCCCTCTGTTCGTGGATTATCTAATGTCTTCTTTCTAGGTGCGTGGCCTCCTTGGAAAGGCCGTCAGCACTGTTGTTATGTTCCCTGTAAATATGACGAACAAATATGGAATTAAATAGAGATTTGTAATGCTTCACTTCATCTAGAATGTTTATAAGAGTGTGTGCGTGGCATCTAGTGTTATTGTTGATCCAATTTATAATAATATTTGAGTCACCAAAAATCTGTATATCTCTGCATTCATGATTTAGAGCAAAATGTAATAGATGACGAAGAGTGATTAATTCTGCAAAATTGTTCGTTCCTTCACCCAAGCCCATTTTGTCTCTATAGAAATGTTGGTCGGTAAGGTAGAGAAGGAAGCCACCCCTGCATCCTTGTTGTTGGGCTGCTCCATCAAAAAATCCCACAGTGTGGAGTGGTCTATAGGTTCGGGAGCAGTAGGTCTGCGCGGGCGAGGCAAAGAATATTCATGTAGCTCAATGTAGGATGCTATGATTTTTGCAGTTATACTCTGCCATCTGATCATGTTGTCCACGAAAGTCATTTTATTTCTAGCCAGCCATATAGCCCAGCAAATAATTAGGGGAAGTCATGGTAGATTTGTCCCTATGTGCGCACTATTCCAGGCTTCCCATGCCGCTGTTATACTATCTCCCTTCCATTCACCTGTGTAGCGAATCTCAGCAGCTACAGATCTCCATAACTGTTTGGTAGTATTGCAGTTAAGGAACAAGTGCTCGGTCGTTTCAGAACTATGTTTGCATAGGATGCACCAATGAGGTCCATACATGGATCTATGTGTGAGGATGTCGCCGGTGGGTACTTTATTTCGAAGGATGCACCAGAAGAAAAGTCTGGTTTGGGGAGGAGTTTTTAACTTCCAAATGCTCTGCCACCAATTTTGTAGGTGTTCAGGTTGTTTGTCTTGTAGCAGACATAGGTAGCCCTCCTTTGGAGTGTAGATTCCAGATTCCGCCATGCACCACATGAGCTCATTCGGTCCCTCCTTGATACGGATATGTGACTCATTCAATGCATTTATATAGTTATTCCAGATAAGGTTCCATTGAGGAGGCATGTTTAGCTGAGTAGCAGATTTCCATGCTTGAGTAAAAACAGAGGTATTCTCCTGATCCACAATTTGTGCAATTACCTTGATGTCTTGTTGATATAAGAGTAGAGTAAGATCTCTTGGGAGGTGACATTGACCCCTCCCCCAGTCCATGGATCCAGACCAATGCACGCACTAGTGCCTGCATTTATCCTCCAGGCCAGGTGGTTCTAAATGAGAGGGAGAGAGAAAAGCAGGGCTTTCCAGACCGAGGATATGCCTGTCCTATTCCATCGAGGCATCCTTATCCAGTCCATAATTTGGTGAGGCCAGATATATTTGTGGTAAGAAATGGATGTCCAAAGGTTATGCTTGGTAAGGATAGTCCAGCCCATTTTTGTAGCCAGAGCTTGTGCAAATTGGGTTAGATCTTTGAGGCACCATCCTCCCCATTTTTGGGGTAAAGCAATCAATGTTCCAGCTTATCCAAGCAAAGACTCTTTTGTCCTGGCATCCATTCCATAGATATCTGCAACAAACCTGTTTGAGACGGGCCAGGATGAATCTAGGTATCCATGCTAATGCCATCCAGAAAACTGGTGTGGCTTCCAGAACAGATTTGATTAGCACCAGCCTGCCAGCTCTGGACAAGAAGCGATGGCACCAGTGTGAAATTATTTTCTCTAATTTGATGACCAACCAGTTCCAATTTGCAATCTTTTGACTCATGGGCTTGATCTAGAAACCTAAGTATTTGAAACCCTGTTCCAGAGGGCGAGGGCTATAAGGAAAGTGCTACGAGGCAAAGGTGGATTCCTGAGCAGATGTATGGGCCAGCGTGATCGTGGATTTTGCATGATTTTCCAACATACCCGTAGCCTTAGAGAAGGTGGCAAGGATCTTATCAAGGGCTATCAAGTCACGAATGCTTCCATCCAAAAAAATAAGGACATCGTCCATGAAAAGGAGATGAGTAAGGTAGCACTGGTCGCTGATCTTCAGCCCAAATAATCTGCCACTTAGCTTTTCATGATAGATTAGCCTACTCAGACATTCCATGATAATCAGGAAGAGGAGAGGGGAAAGTGGGCATCCTTGCCTGAGTCCTCTTTCGGCATGGAAAAAAGGAGAGGCAGAGCCATTGATGAGGAGACTAAAGGAAGGCGTAGATATGCAGGCCATGATCCAAGTGGTAAATAGGTGCGGGAAGCCCAGGTGGATAAGAAGCATTTTTATGTAAAGCCAGCTTACCCGATCAAAAGCTTTAGCCAGATCGATTTTGAGGATGATCCCTTTGAGTCTTCTGGAATGAATAGAGTGAATGGCTTCTTGAGCAGTGCCAATGGCTTCGTGGATCTGTCTGTCTTCCAGAAAGGCAAACTATTTAGGGAGGATGTGATGAGAAAGGATAGGTCTAATACGATTTGCAATGATTTTTGAAATAATCTTGTAGAGGCAGTTGCAGAGAGAGATAGGATGGAAATCATTGAAGGATGCGGGGGAATCAGATTTGGGGATGAGGGCGATAAAAGTAGAATTGATGGCATTGTACAATTTGCCAGAAGACCGGCATTCCTCCACTACCCAGAGAAGGTCTTGTGCCAAAAAATCATATAAAGCCAGGTAGAACTCGATTGTCCACTCATCTGGTCCCGGGATTTTATCTTTTTTGAACCACTTTAAGGTCCCTTCAAGTTCCTCCATAGTGACCGGTGAATTGAGTTCAATTGCTTCCTCCTCCCCCACATATCTAGGAAAATGGCCTGCCACTTGAATGATATCAGCCATATTGGCTTCTTGAGGGGATCTGAACAGATTCTGAAAGTGAGTGGTACCCAACATAGATAGTTTTTTGAAGGTGTCAGCCATCCCTCCATCTGGAAGAGGCATTTTCCAAATTGTATTAGCTATCTTCCTTCCTTTTGCATAATTCTGATAGAACTTTGTGTTTTCATCTCCTGCCTGTAACCATATTGCTCTACTCTTCAGTCTCCATGTTTCTTCTCTTTCCTTTAGTATCTTGTCTCTTTGTTTTTCAAGCTCAACCAGATTTGCTTTCTCTTTTGCAGTAGCAAAGCCTTTGTTTCTGTCATCCAAAAGATTGTTCAGCTCATCTTCAATAGCTATGATGGTCTGATCATCCTTTGCTTTTTTCTCCTTTGCCCAAGCAATGGATAAATGTTTTAGCTGTGATAGGTTGTGGCAGAAACCTTCAGCCGCAGTTCTATGACCGGAGATGGGGTGGGATGTCCAATAATCCTTGACCAACTTAGTATATCCCGGATCTTGGAGCCAAACGTGGTTAAATTTGAAAGGGGCCTTTGGCTTGGCATCGGGTCCAAGAATCTCCAAATAGATAGGTGAGTGGTCTGATATTCCCCCAGACCCAACCCATTGTCTATACCTATATAACTGCTGTAGGAAAGGAACTTTGATCAGGAAACGATCAAGCCTTCTAGCCAGAGCTGCATCCCCAACTCTTCGATTTCTCCAAGTGGGCAGAGGCTTGATCATGGGGACATCCATAAGATTATGCTGGTCCAGAATATCCTTGAAGAAATCAGACAAGGGATCAACTTGGGCTTTTGATCCCTGGGATTCCCCATAACCCAGGGAGAAGTTTAGGTCACCCCCAATAATCACTTGATCCACTGATGTGATATCAGTATGAAGGAAGTGCTACCAAAATTCCTCTCTCCAATGACAGGGTCCATATACATTGATGATTTTGATGGACATACCGAGCTCGACTGAGAATATATCCAGTCCAATGAGTCCCACTCCTCCCCAAGTGGCTGATACATTTATGGAACGAGGATTATATCCTATGGTTATACTCCCTAATCTACCCATAGCGTCTAGGGACTGGAAATGCCAACTAGGGTTAATGTCAGATAGGGTTTGATTAATGGATTCAACATTGCCCAAGGTTTCTTGCAGCATAATGATATCGACGGGCTCATTTTCAAATAACCTCCTTAGGGCTAGTTTTTTAGAGGCACTAGCCATACCTCTACAATTAAAGGAGAGGCATTTCATGGTGGAACCCTCCCCGGGGTGTTCAATGCTCTAAGAACCCCTTCCATGGTGGACTGTTTACCAGAGACTACTTCAGCCCCATCCTTTAGGATAGCCTTGGATAGATTTGATTTGCGGCCCCAGGATGTATGGGTGGTCGATCCAAGGAAGGTGAGACCAAGACCAGACTGAGTGTCAGGATCCGGGATGATCCGAGAATGAAGGTTGTATGAGTGGGGTAAAACAGGATGGTTTAAGGCTGAGGGCAAGGGCGAGGATGGGGGGGAGGGTAGAGTGTAGGTTTTAACCACGTACAGAAATTACCTACATACGAATTCTAAATCACAGAAAAATAAACAATGCGAGAGCATAACACATAAAACACATATACACAGAGATTTTCCCCTGGATCCCAAAACCGAGACTACCAGCTTGATTTTTCATTATATTCCTTTCAATGTTACAATACATATTTATACATGCCGAAGCATCCAATACCATGGATCGAAAACCATTGTGTCCAAAAAACCATGGACTGAAAACCATAGGTAGGTTCGCCCAACCTAATATAGGGTCCAAAAAAAAATTTCCCGGGGCGCTGCCCCGGACGCCGTAGAGGGGGGCTACCCGCCCCCCTCAAACCCCCCCGGATAGGGGGGGCTACCGCCCCCCTTGTGACCCCCCCGCTGCACAATCGGCGCAACGAAGGGGGGGCTCCGCCGCCCCCCTCTAACCCCTCGATTCACTACGTAGGTTAGTCGTGGAAAGAATATAACACAACCCAACAATCTTCCACTTGTTGTTTTCTTTCCACAGGGGGCCACAGGAGAGCTCAGTCATTTTTTTAGCTCTGAAATGCCCATTGTTTCTCTACACCAAGAGAACTTCTCAGAGCTCACAGATTTTGTCAATGCATCTGCAGTATTCTTCAAAGTGTCCACCTTTACCAACAACACCTTTTTATCTTCTATCATATCCCTCGCAAAGTGATACTGAACATCAATGTGCTTTGTCTTTGAATGATAAGCAGGGTTCTTTGCCAAGAAAATTGCACTTTGGCTGTCACAGTCTATTCTTATAGCTCCCTGTACTAACCCCATACTTGAACACAATCTCTGCAACCAAACTGCTTCCTTGCTTGCATGAGTGGCTGCCATGTATTCTACCTCTGTAGTTGATAGTGCCACTACAGATTGTTTCTTACTCATCCAACTGACTGCACCTCCAAATAGGTTAAACACATACCCACTTGTAGATCTTCTCTGATCCATATCTCCAGCCCAGTCTGCATCAACAAAGCCACGAATATCCAACACTCTGTCCAATCCTGGTCTTCCTTGGTAGCACAAACCATAATCACTAGTGCCACGCAAATACCTGAAAACCCGCTTCACTGTTGTCCAGTGCTCCTTCCCTAGTTTTGACATAAACCTGCTCAATACTCCCACTGTATGTGCAATGTTTGGTCTAGTACAGACCATTGCATACATCAGGCTACAGACTGCACTCGCATATGGAACACGGGACATGTCCTCTTCCTCTTCTTGTGTCTTGGGACACTGTTCAGCAGATAACCTCACACCTACAGGAATAGGAACCTTCACCGGTTTACTATCTTGCATATTAAACCTCTGCAATATTGTCTTGACATACTTCCTCTGGTTTAACTAGAGCTTCCTCTTTGCCCGATCTCTTTTAATTTCCATGCCCAAAATATAGTTTGCAGCACCAAGATCTTTCATGTCGAATTTGGAGGACAATTGGGTCTTCAAATCCTGGATAATTTCTTTGTCATTTCCAACCAGCAACATATCATCCACATACAAGACCAGATAAATAACACGGTCACCAATTAATTTAAAATACACATAGTGATCTGCTTTGCTTCTGGTGAAGCCAACTCCCCTTATAAATGTATCAAATTTCCGATACCACATCCTTGGTGACTGTTTTAACCCATACAGAGACTTCTTTAACTTGCATACCAGTTCTTTCTTACCCTTCACCGCAAAGTCTTCAGGTTGCTTCATGTAGATTTCCTCTTCCAAATCCTCGTGAAGAAATGTTGTCTTCACATCCATCTGTACTACCTCAAAATCAAAAGCAGCAGCAACATATAACAGTAACCTAATAGAAGTTACCTTAGCAACAGGAGAAAAAATATCACCAAAATCAATTCCCGGCACCTGGGAATAGCCTTTTGCTACCAACTGAGCTTTGTATTTCTCCACCTTCCCTTCTGCATTTGTCTTCTTTTTGAACACCCATTTGCTGCCAATGGGTTTCCTTCCAGCTGGCAACTCCACTAGATACCAAGCCTCATTTTTGTGCGAAGATGCCATTTCATCAACCATGGCCTCTTTCTAGAGTTTTCCATCCTTTGAATCTACTGCTTCCTTCACAGTTCTGGGATCATCATCAGTAACAGACAAAGCAAAATTTGAACAGAAAGCAGATGGACTATACCTTTCTGGCTGCCTTCTTTCTCGAATTGATCTTCTCAGAGCCGGAGTTTGTGGCTCTTCATCCTCTTCATCCTCCTCTACTGCAGAGTCTGGTTCTTCCTCCTTTAGCTCAAACTCTATCTTCTCAAGTTCCTTTGGTTGGACTTCATGTTTAATAACATCTTTTACCTCTCTGAACACCACATCTCAGCTGTACACAACCTTCTGTGTGACTGGGTTCCAAAGCCTATAACCCTTTAAACCATCCTTATACCCAATAAAGATGCACTTTTCAGATTTACCATCCAACTTGGTTCATTTCTCCTTTGGAACATGTACATATGCATCACATCCAAATACCCTCAGATGTGAAAGAGAGGGTTTCTTACCAGTCCATACTTCTTGTGGAGTCTTATCCTCCAACGCTGATGAAGGTGACCTGTTGACCAAGTAACATGCAGTATCCACCGCCTCTGCCCAAAATTCCTGTCCTAACCCGGCACCACTAAGCATGATTCTTGCCCTTTCCATCAACGTCTTGTTCATCCTTTCTGCGACTCCATTTTGCTGAGGTGTGTATGGAGTAGTCTTCTGTCGTGCTATACCGCACTTCTTACAGAATTCTTCAAATTCCTTGCTACAAAACTCTCCACCATTATCTGTCCTTAACACCTTTATCTTCTTCTCTGTCTGATTTTCCACCAGAGCCTTAAATTCTTTAAACCTGTCAAAGACTTCAGATTTCTTCTTAAGAAAATATATCCATGTATTCCTTGAGAAGTCATCTATAAATGATACATAGTACACAGACTTACCCAGTGATGGAACCTTCACAGGTCCAAACACATCATTGTGCACAAGCTCTAATATATGTTTCTCCCTCTTACCACCAGAGGGGAAACTCACCCGATTCTGCTTCCCATATACACAATTTTCACAGAAATCAAAATCCAGAGAGCTATTACTCATACCTTCTACCATACCTTTACCATGAAGTATTCGAAGGCCCTTCTCTCCAATATTTCCAAGCCTTTGATGCCACATCATGGTCTTCTCTCCAGAGACCACTAGATTTCCAGCTCCACTTTCAGGAACCACAGAACTGTTGCATCCATCAACAATAGTGCTACCTTGCAACTTGTACAGAGTTCCAGTCCGAACTCCCTGCATCAATACCAGTGCTCCCCGAACCATCTTGCAGGTATCCTTCTCGAACACTGTTTTTACACGTGCATCATCCACCTTGCTTAAAGTAATCAGATTTCTGGCCAATGCAGGAATATGCAGAACACCCGGAAGTGTTCTAACCCTTCCACCTTGCAACTTCAACTTTACTTTTCCGCGACCAATGATTCTAGCCTTCCTATCATCTCCTAAGAAGACATCACCACCATCGTATTTCTCATACTCGCAGAACCACTCTCTATGGGGAGTGAAGTGAAAGGATGCACCTGAGTCAATCAACCATGCCTCATGATCTACATGTGTACTTGAAGAAGCCAAGTACACATCCCCACCTTCATCTGAGGTGGTTTTCGCCTCTGTAGAAGGAGCATCATCAGATCCCTTTCCTTTATCAGGAGCTTTAGATTTATAGTCCCTTTTGAAGTGCCCTTCCTTTCCGCATTTCCAACACACCACCTTTACAGGTTTTCCTGGAGATTTAGATCTCCCTCTAGATTTAGATCTCCCACTCAATGAATTATTTTTGTTTCTATTCTGGGACCGTCCTTGTACAGACAAGGCATCACCATTCTGGCTCTCCATATTTTTCCATCTCATCTCCTCCGTCAGCAAGGCTGAGACTATTTCATCAAACTGCAAAGTAGTTGCATTGCTACCTATTGCAATAACCAGACTATCCCACGAATCTGGTAGAGAACACAACAAACTGATGCACTTATCTTCATCTGAAATTTTAATATCAACAGACGCTAACTGACTTACCATAGTATTAAATGCGTTCAAATGCTCTATCACCGAGTCTCCATCTTTCATCCTCAGGTTATACAGCTTTTTCCGCAGGAACAGTTTATTCACTAGAGACTTAGATTGGTACAAACTCCCTAACTTGTCCCACAAAGCCTTCGCCGTAGCTTCCCCTAATACATTCAGCAATACTGAATTTGAGACACACAATCGTATTGTGCTCTTTGCCTTCCGATCCAACTTCTTCCATTCTTCATCGGTCACTCCCATTGGTTTAGTACCTAGATCTACCGCGATCCACTGATATTTATCCACCAACAGATCCTCCATCTTGAGTTTCCACAACTCAAAACTCTGACCATTTAACTTCTCGATCTCTATCTTTCCGCTGCTCGCCATCTTCTTTCACCACCAGAATCGATCTCACAGATCTCCCACTGAACAGGGTCTACCATAGGCCCGAGCGAAACCCCTCAGCAACAAAGGCATCCCCTTGAAGCCAAAACAACTCTGATACCAAATGTAGGTTTTAACCCCGTACAGAAATTACCTACATACGAATTCTAAATCACAGAAAAATAAACAATGCGAGAGCATAACACATAAAACACATATACACAGAGATTTTCCCCTGGATCCCAAAACCGGGACTACCAGCTTGATTTTTCATTATATTCCTTTCAATGTTACAATACATATTTATACATGCCGAAGCATCTAATACCATGGACTGAAAACCATAGGTAGGTTTGCCCAACCTAATATAGGGTCCAAAAAAAATTTTCCCGGGGCGCTGCCCCGGACCCCATAGAGGGGGGCTACCCGGCCCCCTCAAACCCCCCGGACAGGGGGGGCTGCCACCCCCCCTGTGACTCCCTCGCTGCGCAATCGGCGCAACGAAGGGGGGGATCCGCCCCCCCTCTAACCCCCCAGTTCACTACGTAGGTTAGTCGTGGAAAGAATATAACACAACCCAACATAGAGTAGGCGCGGTGGTGGCGATGAGGGGTGGCGATAAGGAGATCTCACATGTAATGGCAGGTGATATATTCAATGCTGAAGATGAGTCTAAAGATGCACAAACAACATATGAGATAGGAGTAAAAAGAGAGGTAGGGGGAGAAGAGAGAGTTGTACCCGCTTTTCTTGCGACCTCCGCAGTGGTTGCAGCTCTAGCCCGAGTCAGTGGGGGCGAGGGCGGTCTGTAATGCTCCTCCCCACCCTTTGAGGATTCACCATGATTATGATCTTTGAGGACCGATACCGAGGGGATAATCTGTTTTGCAGTTGATTTCCCTTTTTGTAGTAGTGGTGAGCCGTGGGGTTCCACCGGTTTTGTGAGCATAGGGCATTCCTTGAATACATGCCCTACCTTATGGCACCTCCTACATCGAAAAGGAACCCCCTCGTAGTCCAGAATCTGGACTCTGGTATAATGCTTCCATTTGAGAGTAATCTTCTCTTCCAGACCCTCCCTTGTGTCCAAATGAACCAGGATTCTTGCCAGCGCTCGATTCTTTGACTGCACATAGGTCTTGTCGTAATCTAGATAAGTACCAAGGGCATTCCCGATCCTTATAAACACTGCTTCAGACCAATATTGGAGAGGTAGTCCTAGTAATCACACCCATATGGGACCGGCACCTATTTTCTCCCGCTCTGGATCGAATAATGGAGTCCAGCGCTTGAGAAGGACCGGTGCCATCTCAATATGCCAATATTTCGCGAGTACTAATTCTGTGTAGTCCGCCTTTGAGAAGTGCATCGCGAACCATCCCCTTGCTAGACTCTGGATTTCTGGTAGCTCTTGTAGAGTGCCACCCCAAATTTCTTTTACCCAGCTGGTTAGCCTAGCCGCAGAGTATGCCCTTCCTCTTACATGCCCTACGAGAACCATATTGGCCTTGTCTACTACCTCTCCCATTGGAATGTCTTCGCCAAAAGTAATAGTGAGGTCCTTCGCAGTGGCTTTCACACACTTAACTTTTCTTTTGCCAGTTCGCGGCGCCGATGGGTGCTTTTCCAGTGGATCTAATCCCTCAACCGCTTGTGGGATCGATGCTTTGACCTTAATGACCGGAGAGTCGAAACATCCAGAGGGAAGGGAATTAGGGTTAGGTGGTGAATGGGGGATTGAACAAGGAGGGGGCGGAGGGATGACCGAAGGGAGCGGATCGAAAGCAGGTGATGGAGGCGAGACAACAGTGAGCAGATTGAGGGTCCTGGGGGATAGAGGAGGGCAATCAAGGCCCGATGATTCCAGGGAGAGCGATCTGAATCGAATCGGTGATGAGGAATATCCAGGTAGCGAGACAACTGGCGCGGAAACCAGATTTAAGAGCCGAAACTGTTCGGAGCTGTCTAGGTTAGGGTTAGGGCTACGACTGCAGAAGATAGTCTGTCCCTCATATGGGTCTGGATAATAATCTATCGCCTCCTCGATATCCATACAATCCATAGTCGGAAACCGCCACCGAGACCGTCGGAGAGGCAGTTGACTGTGGGCGCTAGGGCAGGATGTCGACAGGTCGGGAGGGTTTGCAACAGCTACATCGAAATTTCGTTGTTTTATTGCAGTAAAATTGTTTTAACTAAACACTTTGCAAGTGCGGCGAAGCGCACGTGCCACCTGCCTTCCTGCGGCCATGTCAGAGCCCAAAACATCCTCGCATCGACAAGTTGGTTATGATATTTAGTTATGGTGTTGATATACAAGTTTCTAACCACTTTGGCTCACTTCTCAAGGTTTATTTTAGTTCACGGATTATTCTATGTTATTACATGGTTAATATGGTTCCATGTGTTGATTTTCCATGACACTAGAGTATAAGTTAGAATCTTAAAATCAATGATGCTACCAATCCAAGTATCACAACAAACTACTTTTCACAACGGAACAATATAGTAATAAATCTACTAGTGCACAAAATATATACAACTTTTTACAATTTTCAATGACCCAACATTGTTATATTAAGAAACTGATAATGCAACAGTCTAGAGCTCTCGTACCAAGGATAATGGTCGTCATACATCCATAAGTACAATACACAAGAACAAGAACAAGATACACTAACAATCTATTTGATGTAGTGCAAAATCACAACTTCTTTGTCATACCCTGAACACACTGCGGGTCTTTCGCTTCCATTCTGCAAGATTGTTCTATCAATGGTCTTGGTCCTTTAGGTCACTGAACTTTGCTCCCAATCTGCCCTCTAGCTGATCATAAGTCCATTTACAACCACACATAGGTTCTTCACACTCACTAGCTGCTCCTTAGTCATTCAAGGACACAACATTTTGAGATTTCTTGCTCACTGCTGCTCCTCGACTACTTAGGGACTTTTTCCCAATATTGTCTTCCTATGCTTCTCCAATGAAGAAAAACATAGGGTAGGAGGGTTTCCACCTATCACTGTCAAATGTCCTTTGCACAATGAACTTGGGTTGGTTACTCTGCTTCTCCTGGCTGATCAGACCTTGAGCTCTTCACTTCTCTACCTCTTCTAACATCTACCCTAGTCCTTCAAGGTGTTGTAGCCAGGGCACACTTGGACCACTTTCTCTCTACCCTCCAACATACCACAAGTTCCCAACAACTCTGTCCTACACAACTTGAAACACATAAAAAACATACATTTCCTTCAATTTTGGAATGATGTACACTTGCTGTAGCTTTGGCTGCCTGGTTATGGCTTCTAATAGTCCTTATTAGCCTCCTCCAAACACTCCCAAAGGCCTCCTAAAACTGTGGCCATGCTTCCACAAGAGACCTGAACTTATTGATCCCCAAAACAGGGCTTTTAGCCTTCTTGAATCTTCCCTATTCAAGCTCGGCCCACCTGCAATTGCTTCAGACTCCCTATGACCCTCAAACCAAGACTAGATGTGCCACAAAAACAATACAAAACGACCCAGATTTAGTCCTCTCCTACTCGACCCACTACTAGACCTAACAACACCCAAGATAGTCATGAAAAGGCACAAGAACTCATCCTCTCCTCCTTCGCCTCAGCTGCTCCTGATCTGTGGCCAAGTTCATATGTGCTTCCTTATGCTTTGATGCACTTGGATGTGTTCGAATGTCCTCCACTTCAATTTTTTTTAGATGCTACCTTGTGGCTCCAACGAATTGTCTTGAGGTGCACTAATACACCAAGTCGACTTGACTTTTGTGCCACAAAACCCACCAACAACATAAAAAAAATTATGTCTCCATTTCTTGGCCTCACGTTTGGGTGCTTGAAGTTATCCATTGCTCCTATAGGGGTCCTCTATCACCTTCAAGTATCAAATCACTCAAACACCTTGTGGTTTCACACCCACACCTTGGTTTCTAAGCCCGCAAACCACTTTTGTGGTGCTCCTTCCTCCAAACCCCGAACCTTAGGGCTTGGAGTACCTCCCAAGCTACAAATCTCAACACCATGGTCACATTCTTTGCACATATCCCTAGGATGCACTCTTGGGGAGTTGGTTTGGAATGTCTATTGAGGAGATTTGACCACTTCAACATGCATATTGAGGTTGCATGATTGGGAGGAGTTATTTGATGGATATGCATGCACATAGATCTAGATGTTGGTACACTTATGGAGCAAGCCTAACCGCCTTGCGCACCTTCCTAGGATATGTCATTTATGGTTTTAGTTGGAGGAGTTTTAGAGGTTATGGACCTAAATTCCTTGGCACATTATTCAAGGTCGATCCGCTTCTTTGACAAGGTTATATTATTTATGTGGACTATTATTACACATGAGGTTCCTATTTATGGCATGTTAGTTGAACCATGGAGATAACAACCTAATAAATTAACACTATTTTCGGCATGTTTTAGCTCTTGTAGATGGTTAACTCTTCAAACTAGTGGAGTGTTCCCCTATTATTATCATTATGGTACGTTTATTGAGCCATCAATTATTAAATGACATATTTTCACACCAAAAAAGAAGTTGCCAACTTAATGAGAACTTTACCACCTTCTCATTTTTTTGGAGGCCACATCAAATCATGATTTTCATGCTAATTTTTGAAAAGTGGTGATGCAACATCACCCTTCTTTTATTTGAGGGTTAAAATTCCAACATTTTTTAACCATGGCAACGAATATCATGATTACATATTACATGAAAAACCACGTTGAAAAGCAAAAATGGTGATGCAACATCACCTCTTTTTTTCTAGGGTTAAAATTCAAACATTTTTGAATCATAGCATTAAAGACCGAATATCATGACTATGAAAGATATGAAAAAACCACGTTGAAATGCAAAAGTGGTGATGCAACATCACCTCCTTTTTTTAAGGTTAAAATTTAGACATTTTTCAACCATGACAATAAACACCAAAAATCATGATGAAGAAGAACCCTAAAACTTAGCACTTAAAGTCTGTCTACCTTTCTATTTTTTCTTTTTTCTTAAATGCTTGTTTTGTAAGTGTTTTTCAAACTTCCCTAACTTTGATTTTATTTTATTAAAATTAAAAATTAAAAAATGAATAAATAAATTTTACCTTTCAAAATTCCATTAAAAAAAACATGAACATTCAAAATAAAAAATAAAAAATAAAAACTAATAAAATAAAACATTTTAAAAAATAAAATAAATAATTAAAGACTATATATATATATATATATATATATATGTTTGAGAATGCAACAAGATGATGGAGCTTAGTGGAAAGGAGTCACCTTCACTAAGTGGGCCCGCAAACTAATTTTGGCGCAAAGTCTATTTTTAGACATAAGGATCATGGTCTATGAGTTGTAGGATGCTATTTGTGGATGATTGGTCATGTTGGTAAAAATAGATGGAATTCTATTTTTAGACATATGGGTGGAGTCTATTTTTAGACTACCAGTCTAAAAATAGAACAGTCGAATATTATTAGCTCATAATAATATTTGGACTATAAACATTATCTTATCCTCTTGGAGCACTTCAGTTCGAGCTACGGATGTGGCACATGCAGCTGTCAGAAGGAAATACGCTTTTCTTATGGGTCAGTTGAGCTATTGCATGGTGGAATTCAGTTAGTACTCAAGTGATTGAGTTTGGTGGAGTTGATTGAGGAGTTGATGGAGTTGTGTTCAGTTTGACTTGGTTGAACTAGTTGTATTTTGTTTAACTACAAATACACTAGTGATGAGTGATGTGAATTAATTGTTAATTAATTCACTAATTATTAACTCATAAAGCAACTAAAGAATACATCAGTTAACTCAGGGCATGGACAATTCAGTGGAGACAGGTGTTAGAGGTTGAGACTGCTATCAGTTGTGACTATAGTTGTGCATGAGATTTGCACATGCATTGATGGAGATTGCCAATGAGGATTGCGCAGTACAAGCCAAGGAAAACGAGCTTGGAAAGGGATCATTCTCACTATGGATTGTGCAGTAGAGGCAGGCAGACAGCAGAGGAGATTTGAACCTGTGACTTGATTCAGATCGGAGCTAGTTTGTGTGTAACAGGTGGAGATAGTATTGAGTACTTGAGAGGAGTATTGTATTATGTATTGTTACATGTTCTCTATCATTATAATATACAGATAGTGTGGGGTTTTTAGCTATATGCTTTCCCCGGGTTACATACTGTGTTAATGTGCGCATGCGATTGATGTTTCATTGTTTTTAATTCTGCAAAATTGATGATCAACATAGAGGAGGTTATGTATTATGCATGCATTCCACAATAGTGTATAATCAGGATAATATCTGTGAATAAGTGTCATATTATTCAAAACTTCTACATGGTATCGGAGCAGAGTTGATCATCAGATCTATTATTTAGAAAGTGTTTACATTTTATTTCTTCAGGCAGAGTCTGTAATCGGGCCAGGTAGCCTCTAGATTCATCCTTCCTTTGGAAGGTGAGATATCTGGTAAAAGCCCATACAGTCAACCTCTGTACGAGAAATACTTTGTTCTCACGAATTTTAGATCAGAGCGGTTGAGTTTTGAGCTGGTGGAATTCGATTTTGCAGCAGTTTTTTCTTGGTGTCAAAGTTGAAATGTCTTTCAACGGATTGCGATTGGAGTATGCTCTTGAGGGCAGCTCGAATTATATTGCATGGAAAGATAGGATGGAGGTGGTGTTAGATGACAATGGGCTGAAGGAGTTCATAGAGGCTAAGGTCCCAAAGCCTACTGATGCTGCTCACATTGAGGTTTGGCAAAAGACGACAGCAAAGTGTCGAAGGATTCTATTGGAGGGCGTGAACGATCACATTGTGTCCAACCTGCATGGAAATGCTTCTCCATACTTGATGTGGAAAGCGTTGATAGATCTATTCCAAAGCAAGAGCGACCAGAGGAAGTTGGCACTCAAGGATAAACTCAGAAACATTAAGTGTGAGAAAGGAGACAGTATGCCCAAGTATCTCACGAAGTTCACTCAATGCCGGGATGAGCTGGGAAGTGTGGGGGTGACTGTCGATGATGAAGAGTTGGTGAGCTTGGCTCTTCTTGGTCTTCCAAAGAGTTGGCATTCCGATCAGGACTCTGTCAATGGTCGGGAGAAATTGCCAGGATGGGAGAGACTTTGGTCAGATCTTGTGTAAGAGGAGATCAGGAGGAATACCAGGGACAGATCTTCATCAAAGGCAACTGATGAAGAAAATTGCGCTTTGGCTTCCAAAGAAAATAAGGGTAAGAGCAAGAAAGCTTCTCATTTCGGTGCGAAAGGAAAGAAGCAAGACATGTCCAAGGTGAAGTGCTTTCATTGTCACAAGCAAGAACATTATGCCACAAATTGTCCGCAGAAGAAGAAAAATAAGCAAGCTGCTGGATTTGCAGCAGGAGAGGCCTTAGCCTCGCAGTTTGAGCTGGATTTTTCATTGATCGCATGCTTGGTATCAAGTGTGATGGGATCGGTTTGGTTCTTGGACAGTGGTGCGTCTTTTCACATGACAGGAGATTGAGATTTGTTTTCTAATCTGGAGGAGAAAGAACTTGGAGTGCACATCAAGATGGGCGATGATGGTAGATACAGTGCGACCGGTATCGGTACCATTTCCTTTGAGAGGGAGTCTGGTAAACCCTTCGTATTGAAGGAAGTGATGCATGTTCTAGGATTGAAGAAGAATCTTATCTCTGTGGCGATGTTAGAAGACAAGGGATATGATGTTGTTTTCAGTGAGGGAAAGGCTTTCCTGCGCAGTAAGACAACTGGAGAAACCCGGAAGATAGGGGTTCAAGTTAGGAACCTTTATCAGATGCATGTAGATGGCTACGAAGCAATGGCATGCAAGGTGGAAGGATTGGTGAGTTGGGATGATGGCGAGCTGTGGCACAGGAGATTGGGCCACCTTCACCATGGAGCCTTGAAGATACTGCAACAGCTTACTACTGGGCTTCCTAAAGGCACTCTTGCTCAGTCAGATCAGTGCAAGGGGTGTACTTTGGAAAAATTTGTGAAGGCCACCTTTCACGAGAAGGATAGTTGCGCCACGATGATCCTTGAGAGAATTCACACAGACATGTGTGGACCTTTCTCAGTAGCTTTGACAGCAAAGCACAAGTACTATGTGATCTTTTTTGATGATTTCTCTCGAAAGTGCTGGATCTTCTTCATGCAGAAGAAGAGCGAGACATACTCAAAGTTCTGTGAGTTCAAAGCACTGGTTGAGAAGGATTCAGGGAAGAAGGTGAAGGCTCTTAGGAGCGAAAATGGTGGTGAATTCATCTCTGGCGAGTTCAAGGACTTCTGTAGCGCAGAATGGATTCGAAGAGAGCTCATAGCTCCCCATAACCCACAATAGAACGGGGTTGCTGAGCGGAAGAACAGAACGATCGTGGGTGCTGCACGGGCGATGTTGCATGATCAGGGCCTACCCCTTCACTTGTGGGCGGAAGCATGCAATACTGTAGTATATGTGCAGAACCGTTGTCCTCACAGGATACTTGGCATGAGTACACCCGAGGAGGCTTATTCTGGTAAGAGGCCTGATATTTCTCATTTGAGGATTTTTGGTTCTAACATTTACATGCATGTGACGAAGGATGCCAGGAAGAAGCTGGAGCTGACCACAGAGGTTGGGATATTTGTGGGGTACACTGATACGCCCCACAACTATCATGTGTATTTTCCAGACAGTTGCAAGACTATTGTGCGACGGGATATCAAATTTTAGGAGGAGAAATCCATGAAATGTTCGCTTGAGAGGGAGCCACACTTGCATGCAGATGAGGAGCTATTAGTTCCTAAGGATGAGCTTCAGGACGTGGATCAGCCAAAAGATGAAGTTCATGGAGTGGAAGAGACCACTCATGCAGTTCCAACCATCAGAGGGCAAAAGAGCATTACAGAAGCTGAGCGACTGGCTCAAGATGCAGAGAAGGTTGTAGGACCACCTACAGGCCAACGCAGACATAGACAGTCACCTGATCGGTACACTGGATACATGGCTCTTGTGAGCAAATGTGTTGTGACTAAGCCATCCTCTTTCGAGGAAGTTGTGGAGGATCCCACATGGGTAAATGCCATGGTGGAAGAGTATGATTCGATTTTCAGGAACAGGGCATGGGAGATTGTCCCAAGATCGGAGGGGAAATTAGTGGTGGGTTCGAGATGGATCTACAAAGTGAAGCAGGCAGCTTACGGGAGTGTGGAGAAGTACAAGGCAAGATTTGTTGCCCGAGGCTTTTCACAGATAGAGGGGATCGATTATGAGGAGACCTTTGCACCTGTCGCAAGTTATTCTTCCATACGGACGATTCTTGCTCTCTCAGCGCAGATGGGGTGGCACATTCATCAGATGGATGTGAAGACTGTGTTCCTCAATGGAGTCATTGAGGAGGAGGTGTACATAGATCAGCTCGAAGGTTTCGAGATCTTCAGCAGCGAGTCGCATGTGTGCAGGCTCAAGAGAGCGCTATATGGGTTGAAACAAGCACCACGTGCTTGGTACACACGGATAGACAATTATTTCACCGGACTTGGATTCTCCAAGAGTGAGGCGGATCCTAACCTATACCAGATTGTGGTGGAGGGTAAGTTGCTTATCATTGTACTTTATGTAGATGATTTGATTTGACAGGTGATGAGCTGTTGATACTTTCATGCAAGGAGGATCTTTCTAAGGAGTTTGAGATGAAGGACTTGGGCCTCCTTCATTATTTCCTAGGATTGGAAATTTGGCAGCGCAGTGATGGACTATTTGTTTCTCAGGGTAAGTATGCTCGGGAGATACTGGAGAAGTTCAACATGCATGGCTACAAGCCTGTTGATACTCCTCTTCCTGGAGGTTGGAGGAAGGAGGATGCTACTTCAACGGAGGTAGTGGATGCCACTGTTTATCGACAGTTGATGGGGTCGCTTATGTATCTGGTCAATACACGACCCGATATATGCTATGCTGTTAACGAGCTTTCACAAGCTATGGTTAAGCCAATCAAGCTCTTCTGGAAGGCAGGCAAGCATGTATTGCATTATCTCAGAGGCACATTGGGATATGGATTGTGGTACAGACAAGAGGATGAGGTGAAGCTATGTGGCTTCACGGATGCAGATTGGGCAGGGAGCCCAATGGACAGAAAGAGCACATCAGGAGGGATATTCAATATCGGGTCGACAACAGTGTCTTGGTACAGCAGGAAGCAGAGATCGGTGCCACTCAGTTCAGCAGAGGTCGAGTATATGGCAGTAAGTTTGGTTGCATGCGAGGCTATATGGATGAGAAGATCCTGGTCGGGTTGTTCGGTTCATGCTTGGAGCCTACAGTGATTTATTGTGATAACTAGAGTTGCATTAAACTCTCATCTAATCCAGTATTTCATGATAGATCCAAGCACATTGACATCAGGTACCATCATATCAGAGCTTGTGGGAGCGGAGAATCATGTTACTTTCATACATTCCAACGGAGGATCAGGATGCTGATATCTTGACGAAGGCGCTCACCAGGAGCAAATTCGAATACTACCGAGGCAGGATAGGGGTTGCAGATAATCCATATCTTGTTGAGAGGGAGTGTTGAGAATGCAACAAGATGATGGAGCTTAGTGGAAAGGAGTCGCCTTCACTAAGTGGGCCCGCAGGCTATTTTTGGCACAAAGTCTATTTTCAGACATATGGATCATGGTCTATGAGTTGTAGGATGCTATTTGTGGATGATTGGTCATGTTGGTAAAAATAGATGGACTTCTATTTTTAGACATATGGGCAGAGTCTATTTTTAGACTACCAATCTAAAAATAGAACAGTCGAATATTATTAGCTCATAATAATATTTGGACTATAAACATTATCTTATCCTCTTGGAGCACTTCAGTTCGAGCTACGGATGTGGCACATGCAACTGTTAGAAGGAAATACACTTTTCTTATGGGTCAGTTGAGCTATTGCATGGTGGACTTCAGTTAAAACTCAAGTGATTGAGTTTGGTGGAGTTGATTGAGGAGTGTTGTGTTCAATTTGACTTGGTTGAACTAGTTGTATTTAGTTTAACTGCAAATACACTAGTGATGAGTGATGTGAATTAATTGTTAATTAATTCACTAATTATTAACTCATAAAGCAACTAAAGAATACATCAGTTAACTCAGTGCATGGACAGTTCAGTGGAGACAGGTGTTAGAGGTTGAGACTGCTATCAGTTGTGACTATAGTTGTGCATGAGATTTGCACATGCATTGATGGAGATTGCCAATGAGGATTGCGCAGTACAAGCCAAGGAAAACGAGCTTGGAAAGGGATCATTCTCACTTTGGATTGCGTAGTAGAGGCAGGCAGACAACAGAGGAGATTTGAACCTGTGACTTAATTCAGATCGGAGCTAGTTTGTGTGTAACAGGTGGAGATAGTACTGAGTACTTGAGAGGAGTATTGTACTATGTATTGTTACGTGTTCTCTATCATTATAATATACAGATAGTGTGGGGTTTTCAGTTGTATGCTTTCCCCGGGTTACATACTGTGTTAATGTGCGCATGCGATTGATGTTTCATTGTTTTTAATTTCACAAAATTGATGATCAACATAGAGGAGGTTATGTATTATGCATGCATTCCGCAATAGTGTATAATCAGGATAATCTCTGTGAATAAGTGTCATATTATTCAAAATTTCTACACACACACATATATATATATATATATATATATATATATATATATAGTTATTAATGTGTTAATAAAAAGTTTAAATCAAAAATAAAATAAAATAAATTTTTAACTTTCACAAATTATTAAATAAAAACTAAAATACAAAATACATAATAAATTAAAATTTAAAATTTCAACCCACAGGAACTGAACTCAATTGGTGATTGTAGTGTTAAGTAGTATTGTGTAAACCATAATATTTAATGTTCAAATCCATTGTGGGTCAAGCTAATAAAAAATAAAATAAAATTTAAAAAATAAAATAAAAATTTAAAAAATAAAATTGTAATTTAATTTTTTTAAAATTATAAATAAATAAACCACGGGCTATAGAAAAAACAATAAAAATGTGTTCTATTAAGACACTATGTGGTGAAAAGGTCACCAGTTCGAATCCCAGTCGGGAAAAACTTAGCCATGCCAAGGGTTGGTGTGGCCTAGACTGGGTGCACTCCCAAAGTGATTTTGACGATTTAGATGTCTCTGGGTCATGGCAACTCAAGCCTCATGTTAGGGTTGTCAGTCATCTCATGACTCATATTACCTAATAAACAAAAAAATATAAATAAATAAATAATTTAATTAAAATATAATTAAAAAAACTAGAAACAAAAAAACATTAATATATATATATATATATATATATATATATATATATATATATATATATATATATATATATATAGTGGAGGGGTGATCTTCAATGTCACCCCTCCACCCCTATTTTTTATTTTTATTTTTAATGTGAGTCCATTAGGCTAGGTTGAATAGTGGATGTCTTGCACCAGAAGGCATTTTCCAACCAATCTAGGGGCCCCGCCCAGGTTCGAAACTCGATTTTTCCGTCTAGTGTGGCTTGTGGGTAGTTGCACTAGTCTTAGGAGTATAGTGGTAGTCCCACTAACTCAATCCCAAGTCTCCTTGGTGATAAGCGATAGGTCTATTGATTCTCTTGACTGGAAGAAATGTGTATCCTTTCTTTTTATTTATTAAAGTTTTGTTTTGTCCTTTTTCAATTTTTTTTTAATTAAATAAGTTTAAGTTTTTTTTTAATGAAATGAGTAGTGACTTGTATTATTGGAAAAAATATGGTCACAAGGCCAGAACCTTTACATATTTCATTCTTCCTTGGAGGTTTGAAATTAAGCACAGAGGCTCAATCCAAACCCTCAAGTAATTGCCCCATGACACAAAAATTTCAGTCACTTTCCAACTAATTTTTTTTTCAAAAAACCCCCAATATCCAAACACATTTACATTCCATTATTCACTACTTTTGTTTTGATTTGGTCTGACTTCTTGTTTTCTTTGGCAAAATACATTTTCCTTTCTTCTCAACTTGAGTCCATCCCATCTTTTCTTCTATTTCTGGCATATCATTCTTCAAAAAGTGATTTTTGAATTCTTCCTCATCTGTCTGATCTGCCGAACAAGATGCTTTTCTAGTCAAAAAATCCTTGTGGATTCAGGAGGGGATCCATTTTCCACTTTCTTTGAGTCCAGAGGATCCTCCCTGGCATGCATTTTTTCCTACTTGGTTTCTTTTGTAGATGATGCCTTTTCTTTGGCTGTATATTCTTCCTTCTTATCTTCTAGTTCTTTCTTATCCTGGAGCTCTTCCTCTTTTTATATCGTATAGTGATTGCCCTAAGCTCCTTCCCACCATTTGGCCTTTGCCATTTTTTTTTAATAATATATAATATGGTCTTTGTTGTTATGTAAACACTTGGGGTAGTTTTTTATTACATGCCCCATTTCATATCATGCTCTACATCGGAATGAAACATTTTCATAATTAAGCTTTGGACCCAAACATAGTTTGGAGCCGTCAGATTAATCGTAGTGGGAAAACCCTTGTTGAAGTCTATCTCCATACATATTCAGGCATAAGTAGTCTTATAATTTTTTTTGAGTTTCATGGCTACATAAATATAACGTTCCTAACACATTCCTAATAGAGAATAACAATGGAGATTCCAAAAATGCAAGGGAAGGTTCGAAATCCTTACAAAAATAGGAGATATGGAGATTGATGTTGTTACCAAATCAAAAATTGGATTCCATAGCTTCATGAAGAGACCGAAACTGCTCAAAAACCATCACTTGGCTTCACAAATGGTCTTCATGTCCTCAATATTAGTAAAAACCACATGAAAAAAATGGTAAGCCATAAGGTAAATATTTAGGTCATCCATCAAAGGAGGCTTCCATGTCTTAGATATCCATTTGTGCAGATTAGTCACTCGGGACCGATACCCATTAAACCTATAAACCAAACCTTGCTCGAACAGATATTTTTCACAACTGAGAGCTTCCTCATCCACAAGAACATTGAGAGAAAGAACTTTGTGTACCACCATAAGACTAGAACCAAATTTCAATATGGAACTATATGAAACCAAAGAAGAGCTTGCTTGATCGACAACTATGCCTACAAAAGAAACTATCTTTTTCACCAGATCACTGATATTTTCCATTTGAATGAACAACAAAAATTATTTGCAAAAGATTCACACAAACTAAGCATAGATTGGACAGTTAGAGAAAAACCTTAGCCGCCGCAACGGTTTTTAGAACTCCATTCATCCTTCGAATATTAAACCGACAATTTTTTTATAACATGATAAATGAAATGCATTTCTACTCATGTTAAAATCATTCGTAAAAATACAATGGGGTGAAATTTCAAATCAAACCAATCATAAATGCCATTCATGAGAGTGAGACAGTCCACCAAATATAGTTTCTTCTTTAGATTTTGATCAATTCCGTGGGCCTTCATTATCACTGAGCGAAGGAAAGTATTGTCTACTAAATAAGTTTAATTATTACTTTATCTTTTTATTATAAATTATTATAGTATGTGTTTAATTTTTTATTTATTTGGTTATATATATATATTTTTAATTTTATTTAATTATTTAATTTTTACTTTAATTTTTTTTTTTTTTTTTTGAATATATATATAATTTTTATTTTTATTTCTTTAAATATAGGTATATTTTTAAACTTTATTTGTTTAATTATTATTAGTTTTTTTCTTTCTTTCTTTTTTTTTAAATAAATTTTTAAATTTTCTTGCATTTTATTTTATTTTTTAATTGACTTTAGTTTTTTTTTTTCCAAAATTTGCGATGCTTACATTAGGGAGGATGGGGTTTCTACAATTTTGTTACATAGTCCTGATATTTATTTGGTTGGAGTCGTCTTTTGGGTTGGAGGGCCGGTTTATAGGGCCCAATTGAGGTCCATGAATCACTTGGGGCAATATTATATCCTTGTTCACCACGCTGGGGATATAGATGAGATATCATGACACCCTTTTTTAGATGGTTTTACGATTTTCCAGTTTGTGGTATGTTTGCCTCGCAATTCAATGTACATGGTCCTAGTTGGAGATATTGTTTGTTTATTGGGATCCCCTCTCTTAAAAGGTTCAATTTTATCTCAGTTTGAGGTTTGTCCTTCTACTAACTTAATTTTTACAGGGTCTAGCCAATCCTTGGTCATTTGGTTAGCACCTCCAAAAGATTCCACCCAGAATCATGATTGGGGCATAGGATCACAATCAACCTCTGGTGGTTGGACATCAAACCAGAGCTCCAAGAATATAAAGAATTATCTCATAGGGACAAACATGACATGTCTAGGTCTGAGGTGTTGTTATAATACCAATCCCAGCCAAGGTCGAGGCCAAGGAAGTTAGGTGACCAACGAAGGTTGGGGTGACGGTCAGTGCCGATATGGAAGAGGGAGGGGACATAGGGGCGGGTCCCACATAGAGATGGAGGAAGCCACCTTATATAGGGCTTCATCCTTGAACCATGCACGATCCAGGTTGGAAGAATGGGAGGAAATGATGAACTTTGAGCATGAGCCAAACATGGCAGAGTTAGTGAGAGACTTGAGTAATATTGTAGCATACTCGAGAAACACTAGAGGGAGAACGAGTCTATACACTCAAAGATTGATTCTATATTGAAGAATGAAGACATTGATGACCGAATTTATGGTAGCGACATTAGGGGAACCCTTATAGACACACGGAGAGCTAGCCTTGCTCCGACAAGATATACAACAGGTGAAGTTTGGTATGAAATAGTGAATGGGAAACTTGCAAGAATTGAAACTCACACTCCATGCATTCCCCCATCATGCCAACATGGGTCCACCACAAAGGATCCAACTCCTATTCAGTTGTCTGATGATTAGTGTTATGGCATGATAGTGATAGATGTTAGCATGATATCTCACAGTTTTTAGTTTTTCAAGACTTGATCAAGACATTCAAATTTTGGTCAGGGTATGTCTCCACCAGATGGTCAACAGACTTGGTTTCGGTGGGTTGAGACCATTTGGTTGTTTTTTGAACTTGCATGTACAATCTTCCTTTTTGAAAGAAATAGAAGGACCCAAGCTAGCTTACATAAAAGAAATGTTTTCAAAATTACTTTAAATTCTTGGTTTTAATAATTTTTTATTAGGGAAAATTTTAGGGGCGAAATTTCACAAATTTACTATTTTTAAAACATTTTTCTATTTATTTTTTTGCCAATTTGGTAAAAAATTCGCCTGTTTTTTTACATACATATGACTAAATTGATGAAATTTGCCAAATATTTACCAATTTTAATAGTAAATTACATGTTAGTATTGAATATTCACCTAGATTCTGTATGTATGATTTTTCAAATCAGAATAATTGCCTATAATACAATAAATAGGCATAATATATAAATCATTAAAAATACCCTATTTTTTATTGATCTTTTTTTTTTGGAAAATGCGCGCACACACACAAACACATATTTCAATTTGTTTAAATATTTTTTTTTGAAATTTAGTATTACTAAATGAAAAGTTTAACTTCTTCTTCTTTTTTGTTTTTCGTTTTTGTTTGTTTGTTTGTTTGTTTGTGTTACATCATTTTTTAAGTGTGTTTTTCATGATTTCATTTACACTAATAATGATCTTACAATCCATAGTTAAAAAATATTGCAATTTTAGTGCCCCATTGAAAATGGATCAAGTCATCTTAGGCTAACATCTCAAAAGACCTATAATTTTAGCCTTTAAAAAATTGTTCTTTAAGGTATTTTTAGTCATAATATTTGGCTTATAATGCCATGGTTAAAAAAGCTAAAATTTTAATTTTTTTGTACTTATGATATTTGGTTTTAATTCCATGGTTAGAAAATATTTGAATTTTAAGGATTTTCAAAGTCATGTTATTTGATCTTTAATGCCATGGTTGAAAATTGTTGGAAATTTAAGGTTTTCCATGATCATGATTTTGGCTTTTAGTGCCATGGCTTAAAAATTCTGCAATTTTAACCTATAAAAAAAGGTGATGCAATATTACCACCTCTCGATTTCAAGGTGTTTTTCATGCTTTTTGTGAAAAATAGGGTTTTTTTTTTTTTTTGCTAGAGTTATTGTTTTGAGGTTACGATTCTCATTAACTTGGTAACATTGTCCAAACCCAATTCATTTTCTCTTGGTATTGATGATTAACCTTTGCTAGTGGAGAACTCCTTGAAGAATGATTGGACACAATTTTGGTGGTTACTTGGAGGGTGCGCCCTTTGAGGGTATTGTTTATCATTTTATGGAATTTTTTACACGGTAAAATGCCCATGTTCAAGGAGTTAGTTTTGCATGAGAGATGGACAAGTGACATCCCACTATCTAGTCCATTTTATTTAGTTATTTTATTGTTTTAGGGTTTTTGACTTGTCAAATTATTGTTGGAGGATATTATTTATTTACTTCACACAAGGAGATCCAAGATCTACCTTCAAATATTATTATTTTATTGGAAGAGGTTTTAAGATATATATATATATATATATATATATATATATAGATAAGATGAGCTCCTCCTGTTGTAATGGTTTTTGTTGGTTTAAGGTGACAAATTTGTATTGGTTTCATGTGTATTGATGATCTAGAGAAAGGTTATGTCATTGTTAACAAATATTTTATCTATATATGGCTATTCACCCTTGTCATATCGTTTGTTTTTATGTGTCAAAATATCATGATAAGATAAGTTGCAATGAAGATATCATACTAAGGTGGAAATGCCATTGAGAAAGGAGAATTATTGAGGTGTAGCCTACTTTCTTTATCATTTTCATATTCAACCTAAAAGTATTTATATTATGTTATTCCATGAGAAGATTGCATGATAGCTATTAGTTTGAAATGAAATCACACTTCACTACATGCAAATCCATACATATAACACCTAATTCAAGGCATATACTTTATGTTAATATCCAATTATCAAAGTTTGAATTTTATTACAACAAAATGTTGTACCCCCACATGATGTAGAAGTCCCAAGTATCGAGAGGGTAGTCTTGTGAAACTACGAAAGGTTACCTACTATCATCTCAATAGCTCTTTATCTCTCTTTTTTTGGCTCTTCTTCAATTTGGGGGAGGGGGTGAATTTAAATGCTTCCCTAAAAATAGGATTTCTAAGGCTACATACTGGAGGCTCAAAGTGATTTGGTGAAGAGCTAGGCTAAGCAAGACAAATGATATAGCAAAAGTGGAATAAATGAGTGGTGTGAAAAAATATTATGAAGGTAAAAACCTCAAGACCAACTACCTAATGACTCTGTGCACTACAACAAATTCCTGTGATTAACTTCCTCTTTAGCTCCATTTCTTGCTTCCACTGACTATTTTAGTGTATTTTTCTCTACCTTTTTGAAAAAATCGGTTCCGTTTACCGGGATGGTGCAAATTTTATCCTTTTTTGTGCTGATCACAAAAAGTTAGCGTTATTTTTCTCCAACGCGCCCAATTTAGCCTCTCCTTTAGCTCCTGATGTAGCTTCATGTATAGCTTCCTATGTAATGTCCTATTTTTCTCCTGGTTATGGAATTATTTTTAGCGTCCATTTTAGCTTCCTTTGTAGCTTCCTTTGTAGCTTCCTTTTTAGATTCCTTTGTAGCTTCCTTTTTAGATTCCTTTATAGCTTCCTTTTTAGTTTCCTTTGTAGATTCCTCTGTAACATTCTATTTTGTTCCTCATTATTGCATTGGATATGACTTTTTTTGTTACACATGCCAAGGACAACTTTTGTAGTTAATTGGATATGGCTTGATGAACAATCGATTCACTTTACCATAATAATGTATAATTAGACCTTGCAACTATCATTACTTTTACCATTATGGTAATCACCATCATTTTTAGTATCATTACCCTTACCATCATTACTTTTACATTATTACCTTTATTGTCATTTTTGGAAATTGATGCGATTGTGCGAAGTCTTTTCTCATGAGAACTAAAAGACCCAATTTGGTAAAAATGGAGTAATTGTTGTGTCTCAACATTATCTCCCTATCAAGCGTCTGTGTGTGCCAAGGAAATTCTGTAACAGAACTTTAGTAGTGCTAAGAAGTTACAGTTCTAGGCAACCATGGGAGGAGCGACAATAAGACATGAACCCAATTTTGTTGACATGTTATTACAGTACCTGGAAGCTCTGGAAAATTTTCGAAATGCAGGGTGGATGAGTTATTTTGATAAATTGCAGGGTTTTAGTGAGTTGGTTTCTCTGGATTTTGTAGAGACCCTAACTGAACAATGGATTTAGAATTGCTATTACAGAGGAGGCAATTGCAAGAGTAACAAAGTTTCCACAGAGGGGTTTGGTGGTTTTCAAAAGGTGGTGATTCGGTCAACTAAGGTTGAGTTTATGTGAGAATTAGAAGAATTGACAACTAAGGGTAGGGATTTTGACAAAACATCCCTTCCCCACCCTTGGGAGGATGTGGTTCTCTTCATTCAGAAATTTATCACCTGTGAGGGTCGCTTTGGGATTGTATTCAACTATTACTTTTAGTTCTTGGCACACCTTAGGATAAGAAAGTTGATAAATATCCCTTACTATTTTTTGAATTCACTATAGCACATGGCAGAGGCAGTGCAAGGGGAAAAAAATGAAAACTTGTTTGACCCATCATGCACTTATCAAATTCATCATAATTCACTCACTACAGGAGCAGGAGAGTTCATGGGTTGATTTGTTAGCAAGACCACGTGTGAATGTAGAGAATGATTAAAGTGAGGAGCACGAGGAGAGCGTTAAAACAACACCTGTAAGTAAAGAAACCACACCTCCTATAATTAGGGTTATTACACCCCTAGGAGAAAAACAACCGCAACCCCTAGGCAAAGTAAGGAGGATGTATTTTCTAGACTTGTTCGTTGAAACTCTAAGAGATGGGGCTCTATAAAGACTTTTTTTGGTACATATTCAAAAGGAAAAGGGGAACAAATAGAGGAGCCTATTGAGGTGTCCGATGGATCATTGGAAAATAACTATCATGGGTATCCTATAGAAGAAGAACTAGAAGAAGCAACTGTTGGGACAACAATACCTAAGCCAATGACTGGAGAAAGAAAGGTTTCTAAGAAAACCAAGGATGCCTCAGGATAGGTGAAGGTAAAGAAGAGAAGACTGGAGAAGCCAATTGGTGGAAGGAACCCTAAGAAAAGGGTGTGAGTGGCTATTACACAAGAGACTAATTCAACACCTGAAAAATGTACTGTTACAGTGGAACCATGGGAGCCTGAAAAACATCAAGATAAGATAAAACATGAAGAGCCTATAGAGGAAGGTTCCTCCATCTTTGAAACCTCTGTTGCTACACCAAAATTTAAGGAAGAATCTGATGAACAACATAAGGAAGGAGAACCAGTAGCAAAAAAATATATGAAAGAACAAGAGGTTGCCCCTCTATCAGGTAAGACTGAGATCGACCCCCTTGTCCATCAAATTGAAAAATTGAAAAAAGAAAATGAATATTTAAGAAAACAACTTGTCATGGTTAAGGAACAATTACAATTTAAGAAGAAAAATGGGTTAGACATGTTATTAGAAGCAATAGGAATAACATCATCCACTGAAACAACCATGAAAGTATGTGAGGGGTGTCAACAATTTTTTAAGGAAGCTGGAGTTGCAGAATCAATTACTGTCTCAGTAGGATTTGAAGTGGGAGGAAAAAATGAATAACTTCAACTTGCTACTCCACAAGAACCTGCTGATGACATTGTTGTTACACAAGAACCAGTAGTCAAAGTAGCACAGGGAGAACAAAATCAGTCTACTGCTCCACAAGAACCTATTTATGATGTTGTTGTTACATAATAACTAGCAGTTGAAATAGAGCAGACTAAAATTAATCTGACTACTGCTCCACAAGAACCTATCAATGACGATGTTGTTACACAAGAACCAACAACTGAGATAACGTAGTAGGATGAGAAATGTGATAAAGAAGAGATTGTTGAGTCTGAGGCTGTAACAACATCATAAACAACCTAGCTAAAATCTGAAGAAATATTGAGAACAACATCTTTGCTTAAGGAAGTAGAAAATTGGAAGAAGTTAGCAGTCTTCCCTAAAGACGAAGTTATTTTTCTGAAACAACATGAGGAGATGGTCAACAATATTAAGAAGGAATGGGCTGAAAATTTAAGAATTCAAGATTTTGTGAGGGTTCAAAGAGAGAGGAAGCAGGCAATAATACAAGTGAAGGAATTGCAAGAAGAGGTGCAATTGCTACAACAAGAGAAGGAATTTATGTATGAGCTTATTGATGGTTTACTAAGTTGCAGACTTCCTTCTCCATCTTATCCTTTATATCTGCAGGAAAAATGTTTTCTCTTTCAATTGAAAACCCTTAAGGAGAAACAACCATATAATACAAGGAAAGTTCAAGATTTCTTGGAAACTTTTCAGAGTGTTAATTTCTCAGAACAACATTTGCTGTGTGAATTGTATTTGCATTACCTTGCTTTTTTTGGAGACAGATATTTTAATTTCACACCTTATGTGGGGGATGTTCAATTAAGGGATTTTGTATCTTTTGCTGAGAACCAGGTAAGCTCAAAATCCATATATGGCACTATAACAACTAACGAGGGACGAGTAAATATATGCATCAGAAACGAGCCTGGCTCTACTTATGTTATTTCTAGGGAACACAATAAAAAATCGAAATTTCCAACCATCGAAGCATTGGTAATGGAATATCGGGGTTCAATTTTATAGAGATGCCTTAGGAATATTCAGGGGATAAGAGCTAATGCATTAGAAGGGAGTAAGCTAAGGTGAAATATTTGTTGACAAGAGTTTAGGGAAGAAGATCCCTATTGTCATCAAGATATTATAAAAGTGCTTTATAAAGTTCCTTAGTATGTGGATTGCATTATGAGGAGTGGCCTAGGATGGATTGGACTCAGATTTAAGTTTCCTCTTGTTTGGCTTCCAACCTATCAATATCAACACCCATATCACTTTATTGATAAATTATGGGAAATGGAGCTGGTCCTTTCTTGAGGTTACATGGGTAGAGCTGAGGACATTGTAGAGTCCCATGATTTATCAGAACTACACTCTCAACATGTTAGGAACCAATCACAAGGCTCTGCATAAGGACATGCACATGCTTAATCTTGGGGGAGATGTTAGGCCATGGAATTGTTACCTTTTTTCATTCACTTTATTATTCCTTTTTCTTGCTTGTTGACAAACAAGACCACATTTTATCATTGTAACAACCATTATTTATCTAAGTGTGTCCTTTTCTGAATGTCACCTTCTTAGTCTAATTCTTCTTATAATTTGGCATTAGAACAATTATCTTAGGTGATTTTTATTGTAAAAATTGATAATATGAGTTGTTTCACGTTTAAGTGGTCTCTTGAAGTTGTTGTTACAAGATTACACTTTTCACTTTTCTTTATTAATTTGGATAAAGGCTCCGAGAAATGTTGTTGATACACGAAAAATTTTCGTTGTTCATACTATCTTTTTCTCAAATGGACCAAATCAAGAGTGCATCAAGTCAAAGTCAATTTAACTACTCGGAGATATTCATGAAGCATATAGATCATTTAGTTAATATTTTCTAGAGATCTTTTTGCTCGCAAGTGTAGCGAAGGAACTCAGATAGATAGGATTGGAAGGAAGGGGAACACACCAAGGTCTGTACTCCTGATGTTTTATTAATGAAAATATTAACCTTGTGGCATCATATCTTTCTCTGAGTAGTTTGCGCGCTTTTTAGTGCACCAAACTTGTTGAGGAGGAAGGGCCCTCTTTATTAGTAGAGATCTCTAGTTAAATATAATACAATAATGATTTGTATTAATATTTTTTAATGGTGTGACAACATAAGTCTAGGACCGGTCCTTCTTAGTGTAGCAGCGAGTTATGTACCTTCTTGTTATAGATTGGATTGCACTTTCTTTGAATGTTTGTTCAACATTTGATTAAGTGATCAAGGGTTGTAGGAGTGTTGTTTATGTATGAGAGTGGTTTTGTAACAAAGTGATTTATTATGTGACTGTGTGACTCTTTTTTTATTATGTTGAAGAGTGTAACAACTTGAATGCTTGTTGAGAGTGAGTTTTGAAATGACCTTGGTTTGAGATTCATTATGCTAGTTATCATTTCCCTTGCATAGACTTTGTGTGATAGCCTTTAAAGTTAAGCTACTCAGATTGGTAATTAATGCGGGAGTGTACTTGTTGCTCCGATTTAAAGGAACAATTGTTTCACCTAATAGTTAGTGTGAAAGTTATTTAATTCCTATTACAACTTGATGGCGTGTTCATTTCATTTTAATGTGTGTTTCAACATTTGTTGAGAGAATGGTTTCCAAGAGTGCTCCTCTTTTCTAAATAAGACTGAAAATGTGACTGTGTGGTTTCATTTTGCAGTGTGTGTTTATTTCTTGAGAGTGTAACAATCAAATTATTGAGTTGTTGAGAGTGTGATTACAATGATTAAGTTTGACATTCATTAACACTAGTCATGATTTACCCTTGCATATATTTTGTGTAATAACTTTGCAATAACAAAACCTACCTTGATTGACAATTAATGTGAAGAGTTGGAACTATTGCTCTAAATTAAAATGACCATTTTTTTGCCCAACAACATGTTGAAGCAAAACCTATACACAACTTTGACATAATGCAAGTTGAAGCAAAACTTGGAATGTTGTATGAAATCTGAAGAAAAATTATTCAAGGGTCAAAGCAAGCATATAATAATTCAAAAGTGTGTAAAATAATTAAATAAACAATTTACAATTTGAATAAATCAGATTGGCCAATAAATGAAGCCAAGGAATGCATTTTAGTGAAGCAAGGGAATTTTAACCCGCCTCACAAAAATGCATGCCCAACCTTCATTTCATGGTCAAATTGAATGATTCAAATTGGAAAGTATTTTTTTACTCATAGGTAACATTAATACAATTAAATATTTTTAATTTTTTACCGTTCCTTTGATATGGTGGGACATATTCCACCGTTTATCCTAACGATATCATTTATCCTATCATGTTCCAACTATCTTCCAACAAATTTTACAATTAGAATGTACAACATTTTTCATTGGCTAAATATGGGAAAAAAAGGTATGTTGCCTCTACTCTATTTTGCAAGAAATGCAAATTAACATGTAAACAAAACAATTTCCAACTAACTTATAGAAAGTCAACTATTGATATCTCATCCTCCATCTAGATAACAAAGTCGATCCACTTTTTGTTTTGTAACATGTCCTTTTTGAAGTTTAAATGTTGACAAGTGAAATTAAATAATTCATTTAAACCAAGTATTTAGTGAGGTGGAAAATAGTAGAATACACCATTCGAAACTAAAATCACCTAGAAAGAAGGAAGAATGAGGGTGAGGCGAGAATTCTTTTGAGCTGTTTGGAATTGGTTTAAAAACTAAGAAATTGTCATATTTGTCAAATCAATTTCAAGAAACTAACACATAATATGAGGAATGTGAAAGAGGTTTTTTTCACAAATGCATATTGTTATAGGCTATTTTTTCACATCCGACCAATAGGCTTCCTAATGGGATCAATCCACATCCTATTACCCTTTACATCATCATTTCACAAAGCCCTATGCATGACTCTCTCATTCCCCAAAGTTTATGCCCTAAACTGCACCTTCTGAGCCAGTTTTAGGACCAATGCACCTTGGCCTCTTGCTGGACAACTTTCACCTACAGGTTGCTCCATTGTGGTTTGCATTGATCACCTACAGGTTGCTCCCCTTTGCACCTGCGTTGGTTCTATAAATTCGGTAAAAAGAGAGAGAATCCCGAAGCCTCCATTTCCAAAATCTTCTAGGATATGTTGTAACCATTTACCTCAAATAAAACTTTCGGATCCTATCCTATCCTACCTTGGAGTTTCCATCCCTTATCCTTAGATCTCATCCTCCCATCAAGAGTGTATCTCAATCCCAAGATTGGTAAAACGGTAATAACTCCCAACTTACCCCACTCCTATATATATTTACATCCTTCCATATGTAAGATGTTGACTTTTGGAGAGTGATTCTACCCTTATGATGTCGTTGTGAAAGTGATTTTCTCATGCATTTAGGGTGATTGGAGGTACACTTTGTGACAAAGGAAGGACAAATCAACAACTTGGAGGAGCTCTTTTACAAGATCGACACCTATTTATGGTTGCAACTCACTTTATTTATATTAATACAAATACTTCTTTTTTCCCTATATGTGATGTCATTATTTCGTATATTTAAATACCATGTTGATATGCTGAATAAAGTAGATAAATGATGCTACATAGATCTCATAGTTTCTTGGCTTGTGCTGTCTGGTTGTGCAGGTTATAATTTTGGCAGATAGAACTAGGATTGGAGCATTCAAGCCAAGGAAGGAGTGAAATGTGCGATAGATTCCAAGTAGGTTTCATCCCTTCATATACTTACTTTAAGGAAAACATTAGGTCTTTGTCTTTCTATTGTTCTAGGTTAGCCACCAAACCTAGGAGAGATACTTTTGTCTGCAATTGTAAATCCTGCATAACAAATTGGTGACCATATTTGGGATCAATGTATTCCCTTGGTGTTTCCTTTGTCCTTTGTCTTTGATTACCTCTTTGATAGACATTTGTTGCTTTACCAATCCAAGAAAAGACCTAGGAAGTGATTTCATTGAGTATCATTTGCGAATTTTGTGTTAGAATCCTCTATCCATGGACCAACGCTCCCCCAGTGCCTCTGACAAAGCGTTTCACCTCACTTGGGCCCTCTCTATGCCTGCATTGCAAAGCACTGGTGCCTCTTCTGCACTAGTGTTGGCCCCTGTTTTTGCACAAAACTTGACCTTGTTTTGAGTGTCTCTTCGATCAACCTGCTTTCAACTGACCTTCCCTAAGTTTTGAGTGCCTTGTGGTATTTCTAAAGCCTCCATTTGGTTTTCATTTGTGTTTTATTTCCTTCGGTAAGAATTGGTTTTGATTTTTCTTTGTTCTTATCATTTGGTCGCTTGCAAACTGATTTTTTTTATCATTGACCGCTTGGATACATTGTTGTTCTAGTCCTCATTCTAAAAAGTGCATTTGAATCAATGACTAAAGTTTTGCATCTTAGTTTTCTTCATTTTGAAAATTAAGAAAATAAAAATTTACATTTGCATCTAGGGTTTTGTGTGTGAAACTGGAATTCCCTAGTGTGATATTGCATGTTTTTGGTTTCATTTTTGCAACAACAAAAAAATGCCCCTCAATAGCCGAGGGGGGGGGGATGAATTGTCTATGAGTGTTAATCGCCTTTGAGTGTCATCTCTTTTGATTTTTGAAAATTTCACCCAATTTCAATTTGAGTCCTCTGTTCATGAAATATCATATTACATTTGATTTCACTGGAATCCTCTTGTGTTTGTTTTGAAGAATTCTTTTGCATAGATCACATTTTCATAGTTGGAAAGAAAATTGTGCATAGATTAAATTTGCATAGTTTTCATGGGATTCATGCATAGTTTACATTCCATGGTTTGACATATTTTAATCCTTTGAATTGAATTGGAATAGTGAAATTGAAAGATCTAGTTAGGAAGCTCTTGTTGGCTGCATATTTGATTGTTGCATCATTGTTTGCACATATTCCTATACTAGATAGCTTTCGTTGAAAATGAAAAGAGTTCTTTTCGTCATATTAGTTGCATCATAGCTGTGTTCAGGTGACATCGAATTTTGAGCCTTGAAATCGATATCTAATTCAAGATAAACTCTAAAATTCACCTTAATTAACCTAAGGAGAATTTGTAACATTAACTCAATAATTTAGAGGTCTAAGATAGAGACGTCTTCCGACATCATTAAACGTAGGAGCTATCGTTGTTTGCCAGCGTTGAATCTCAAGGGTGACTTCGAATTTTGATCCTTGAAATTGATATCTAATTCAAGATAAACTCTAAAATTCACCTTAATTAACCTAAGGAGAATTTGTAAAATTAACACAATAATTTATAGGTCTAGGCTAGAGATGTCTTCCGATATCATTAAATGTAGGAGCTGTTAGCGCTTGAAATTTCACCTCAGGCTGAGAAAGGTAAACCTCAAGGCTACATCAAACCATTCAGCCTCGCAGCTAGCCCTACGGGGCAGGAGAAGGCTCTCTCCGGTCAATCTCGGTAGATCTTCAATGGGATGAGATGACCAACAAGGTAACACTGATATTAGGCTAGTAAACTGATTAGAAAGGTTGATTTGGGGGTTTTTTGGGTTTTTGGTGGCAATTTGAGGAATTGCAATTTTGGGTGCGGGGATTGGACACAGTTTCTGCAGGGGGTTCCTTGGGGCGAGGTAGGAAACAATATTGATGCCTTAACTTGAGATGGATGATCAGGAATGAAAGATGAGGAGCTAAAGAGAGCAAACAATGACTTTGAATTCCCTTTAGACAGTAGAAAACATGGAAATTAAACAAATTTAAAAGCAGAGCATGGCTAGCATGAATTCCTACTTTAACACTTCATTTGTTTAATGTGCAGCAATAAAGAAAGGAAATGAATCACATAACAAAGCTTACAAGAACATTGAGAAACACACCATCAACACATGAGTCCACAAGAATCCCAAAGATGACTGCAAAACCCTGGTCTTCCTTAGCCAAAAATTGCAGAGATACAGTGAAAATATACAATGATTGCTTCTCCCTCAAGAGTCCAACCATGAAAATGAGCAAGAAAGTACATAATATAGATGATCTAACCTCTTTCCCTGCCTCCATGGGTCGAGCTCACTATCCTAGGAGCTGTTTCAACCACCTCTAAACTAAGCACTACAAAATAGGCAGTCAAAACAACTTGCCTCTATAAACTTGGAAACCAGTTCATACATTCAATTTTTACCCTTTACATGAATAAATCTTCTAGAAGAGTTACAAAAGGGTAAAAGTGTCTAAAAAGTGTCACAATTACATCAAAGAAGACCATCATTAACCTCAAAAAGTCAAACCAAGTCAAACTGTGCTTTTCTGAGCTGTTACAGTGAAATCTGGCAAAGTTTGCCTGACGGGTCGCGCACATCTGCCTGACGGGTCGCGCACATTGGGAGCTCTGTTTGAGGCACTTGTAGGTGTCAGAATTGGGTGCAGGATAGCTCGTTGGAAAGTTCTGTGAGTCTACTTTCCAACCCAACTGGAATTTTTGAATTTGGAGGTCATTTGCCCTGTCAAAACTTAATTCTCCCAAGACTGGTTTCTGCAACTCAAAAAAGGGGCAGAAAGTCAAATTTTGCATGTATTTTGACCTTCTGGAGGCTCAAAACTCCATAAAAACTCAAGTCCATCCATAGGCATATGTAACTTTGCATAAAAAATCTAGAAATGCTGAGTTTTTGCAAAAAGGAGCTGCCATGACAAAGGGTCTCACCGGGGGTGAGACCCGTTGAGGAGCCAAAACCTGTAAATTTCCAAAAAATGCCAAAATTACCCAAAATTCTCAAAATTTTTTGGGATTTGAGCTGTGGCTAGGCTAATGAGTGCCATGATCCTTGAGAGAAGCCTCAGCCAAGATACAGAGGGGATTTGGCTTCTTTCTCTGTTTTTGAGCCTCGGTCAACCTCCTTTGAAAAACTTTCATTTTGGCTTTGCATACATGCATCCTTGCCCAATAATGATTCTTCATATTCCTCAGCAGCTTTTTCTCTTGGTTGGCCTTAGCCAACAACCTCTCTAAGTATGCATTCACCTGGATGAGCATTGACTCTCGGTCAGCAGGCAATGGATCACCGGGTCTTCTTCGGTTCAAGACTCGGTCACTACGAATCCTCCATAACTCATCCAGTGATTTCTCCTCCTCCAACTATTTGTTCCGCTACTCCAGGTAAGTGATAGTCCATTGGGCACCCTCAAGTCTCTTCTGCAAAACATCATTTTCAGCTCTCAGATGCTGAATGATCTCCTTTGCCTCTCGGCTAGGAGAACTGGCCTCAAGATCAATGACCTTGGTGTTGGGGACTCCTGATGGACCCTCATGAATCATGGGCTGTTTGCCCCTCTGTGGTACCTGTGCTGGTGAAGAAAGCGAGGCCCCTTCCACCTGATGTGGAGATAACACTCGCTGTGCTGATGATGAAGGCGAGACCCCTTCCACCTGCTGTGGAGATAGTACTCGCCTGGCTGCTGCAAATAAGGCCCTTGGGCCTTTCTGATAGGTGACCAAAGGTGTAGAGCTGGCATGTCGAGTGCCCGGAATATCAGGCTGCTGAGATGGTCCTCCCTCCTCATGAATGACCTCATGATGTGGCTGGGGTGGCACTGTGAAAAACTCACGAGAGATAAACTCCTCCCATGAGATACCCTGCTGTGTCAACTGATGCAAGACTATGAGCTGAATCAAACCATAATGACATAAGCTACTATACTGCTGGGCCGGGGTCTTCCTTTGCAACATGCGCACCATCTTCTGAATGTTCTGAAAGAAGAAAACCGGGATGTTCATCATCCTCACTCGGGTGAAGTGCATCAAGAGGCGAATGTGATATGAGTACACCTGTGAAAATCTGCCCTCACAGGTAAAATAGTGCATAATAAGCCTCATGATGGGAGCATACTCGCTCCGGAGAAATCTGAATGGAAAAACACCCGCTAAATGTCTCAAGAATGATGGCCGAACATAAGGCTCAAAGTGAACAATATCTAGCAACTTGCGCTTAGGCCACACCTCACCAACATTCGGTATCCCTGTAGCATGTGAGATCACCTCGGGTGTCAATGTAAAATCTACCCCTGCTAGATTGACATGTCCATCATGCAAATGTAAAACAAAGAGGCGAGCCAACTCTCTGTGATGTTGAATCCGGGAGATCCTCTCACAAAACTGATAACAAGACATGTACTGAAAACAAGTCACTGCCATGGGACAAGCCTGTAATTCTGTCAAAGAGGTGGGCTCCTCTCGCTTATGATGTCCACCCTTACCTCCCCTACGAGGCCTCCTCTGTACCTCAACCTCTGTAGATGATGAATGGTCATCACTTTGCTCATAAGTTTCGGTTTCTGACATGGTTTAGGAGCAAAGTGGACAAACTGAATTGCTGTCTCTGCCTGCAAAAAGTGCTGAACTCTATGCTGTTTCAAGGGGAAAAAGACATGAGGGAAATGTCAGGGGAGGGATCTTTTAACAAGGAATGGGAATATATAAATATAACAGGGAATTTTTAAGGGAAATGTTGCAAATCATTATGCATATAGGAATACATATTTATAATTGGGAAATCATTTGCAAAGATCATTGCATATGGGAAAAAACATATATGAAAGTGAACATGGGAATATGCATACATGTATTAATAGGGTAATAGGGAAACCATGAACAAAACATGCTGACATATTTACCAACATTTTTGTTTTATTTACACATGCATATGGTGGAGGAGAACTAGGGTTTGAATTTTGTTTTTTGATGCTTTGGGAGAGGGGTAGGGTTATCATTTTTAGTGATTAGGGATGGGGAAAGAATTGCATTTTATTTGTAAAATACTATGGGAAAAAAGATGAACATATAAGTGTGAGTGAAAGGGAAAGGAGGGAAACAAACCAAAGGGAACAATAGCTTGAAACAACACAAACCCTAGCACAATTTGCTCATTAACATTGCAGCCATATAAAGGAGTTGCACTTGCAAAATTTTAATCATTTTAACATGTTCATGACACCCACCATTCATAACCAGCAACCAATCCATGTTTAGAGCACCTACCTCGAACAATTTGATAGCTTGGAGGGTGTTTGAGGGAATTCGTTTGAAGTTTGCAGCAAAACAGTCCAACGGGTCGCGCACCACGCCCAACGGGTCGCGCCCATTGTTTTTCTGAACGGTGGGAGACCCTCTGACGGGTCGCGCGCACCCAACAGGTCGCGCACCTGGCTCAACGGGTCGCGCACCTCTCTGCTGCCCGAAACTGCTCTGCCTTTGCTCCTTTCTCACAATCGCTCTCTCAAACCTCTCTTGCAAGCGTTAGGATGCACAATGAGAGTGAAAGGAGGGAATTTAGGCTTTTATAAGTTTCATTTGAAAAAATTTCATTCATAAACCCACTTTCTAATGTTTTCCTTTTGACACTTTATAACACTGATTTTTGGTTTCTTTTATCCTGAATTTGACTCATTGAGTGCTTTGACTTGATTCTTTTTGTAGGTAGATCATCTGATGGACCTTGGCAAAGGGACCAGGGTTGCATTTTGTCCGCTGAAGACTTTTGAAATTTCATCACTTATTTACAAAAACTGAGAAAATGACCTTGGCTTTAAAAACAAAGTTTTTAAATCCAAGGTGAAAGTTCATTGTACAAGATAAAATTATCGAAGAAACATGTTTACAAACCTCCCTCTGGCTTGCTGAGTACTCATGGATTTTCTTAGACATGACCTTGCAGAGATAAATGACCAAAACCCTAGACCTAGGACTTTGACCTCAAGACAAATCAAGACAAGCTTGAAAAACTTAATGACTGATATGACCTGATCCAGCAAAGCCAAGAGGGGTAAAAATAGACCAGCTCCTCCATCAGGGTTATGGCATGCCTAACGGGATGCAAAATTTGACACTGATGAGACACCTACTAATGCAAATGCAAAGAGCTTTGATCACTGATGGAGGGCTTTCAAGACCGACACTAACATTGGCTCCAATGGGGATGGTAGCTCCTTGGAGGTACCAAGAACCTTAGACCTCTGGGAGAGCAGACCAGTGCTTTATTCATTGGGCAATGGAGTCAACTTATTCACATATGACCAAATTTAAAACAACTTTATTTGACTTGGACAATTGACTGAAATTCTAGACTAACTTGGACACTAACTCACTTACTCTATGCAGAAAATGAACTGACATGAAACAACTTGTAAAATTCACACCAACTAATCACCATTTTCAGAATTATAGCCTTCTCCGCGGGCCCCAAACTGAAGATGAGAGATCAGTTTCACACTTGCTGCAGAATGACAATGAAATGGTATTTACAATGAGAATGATTTGAGCAGTAAATGCTCAAGCATGATACCTTTTGAGCAGCCGGCCATTCACCGACCCACCGAGACATTCATCACCGTTCATTTCTTTGAGAAGAAAAGCATTTGGACCACGATATGCTGCAATTTTGTAAGGACCCTTCCATAAGTTGTCGAATTTTCCATGCTTCCCTTTATCTTCATTGCGGGCATCCCACCGCAACACAACATCATCAATCTGAAACTCATCTGCTTTGGCCTTTTTGTCATAGATCTTCTTTATGCGCTCCTGCAACTTAAGGGAATTCTGGTGAACCTCTTCTCGTGTCTGCTGTAAATGAATCATTTGACTGATCCGTCGTTGCATAGGATCCTCCTCACCACTAGCTTCTTGAAACAACTTGGCTACTGGAACACTAAGTGAAGTAGGAAACATTGCATCAACTCCATAAACCAGTTCAAAAGGTGACATACCAATTGACTTCTTTTGACTTACCCGATCAGCCCATAATGCATTTATTAACTTCTTGTGCCAGCTCTTCTTATTTATTTCCAGCAATTTCTTTATGATGTTCACTAGAGATTTGTTCGAAGATTCGGCCAGCCCATTACCTTGCGGATGGTAGGCGGTTGAATGCCCCAAGCTGATGTTATACTTATAGCAAAAATCAACCAACTTCTTCGATTTGAATGCTGCTGCGTTATCTGTAATCAACTTATGTGGACAACCGAAACGTGACAAGATATTATTTTCAAGAAAAGAAATAATTACCGAATCCGTGGCTTGCCGGGTAGGAATGGCTTCTATCCACTTTGTGAAGTAATCTGTGGCGGTCAAGATCCATCGATGCTGCCCGGAAGATGCTGGGTGGATTTCGCCAATAAAATCCAAACCCCACTGCTGAAATGGTGCGCTGATTTCCACCGGCTTGAGAGGCAATGGCTGTAATTTCTGTTTTCCTTGAAAAATTTGACATTCATGGCAGTTCTTTACCGCTTTATACACATCAGAAAATAAAGAAGGCCAATAGAAACCAGCTCTCAAAATTTTATTAGCCGTGGTCTTCCAAAATAAGTGACCCCCACAGTCACCTTTATGGAAATCATCTACTGTTGTCTTAGCTTCCTCTTCGACCAAACAGTTCAGCAAGATGCCACCGGGATCTTTCCAATAAAGTGCAGATTTGATAATGCAAAATTTGGCAGCCTTTAGCTTCAATGTTCTAGCTTTGTTTCTAGGCATTCCAGGAGGTGAAGATAAATTTTGAAGCACATAAACTATATCAGCATACCAAGGAGAAGACACAAAGATATCGGACACCTGTAGAACTGAATTTTCTTCATCTTCATCGGACAAGGCAACAATCAAATTGATATCAAGGACGTGAAGATTTGCTTCAGCCATCAACTTAGCAAGACCTTGACCTCTAACCAACTTGGTAGGCTTAATTTCTACATCATATTCTAATAGTGCAGCGATCCACTTACCCCTTCTTCCTTCCGGTTCCGTTTGTACTAAAACATCCTTCACAGCTGCATTAGGAACATATGCTAAAATATGAGAATTCAATATGTAAACCCGGAAATCTTTCAAAGCTTTGATCAGCGCCAATGCTTGCTTCTCAATGATATTATAATTCAGCGCTCCGTCTCTTATGATGCGGCTGAAAAAAGCTATGGGCCTCTCAACTCCATCTCTCTTTTGCATTAACACGGCTGCCAATGTATGCTCAGAGGCAAATGAAAACAAAATGAAATCCTGTGTATAATCTGGGCTGATCAAAGTTGGGGCTGAAGATAAGATTACCTTTATCAAATTAAAAGATTTCACCGCCTCTTCGGTCCATTTGAGCTCGCTGTCCTTCTTTAGCATATTTGTTATCTCTCTAAGATGTTCAGCAAGATTGGGGATGAAACGACGCAGAAAATTCAATTTACCATTGAAGGACTAAATTTCCTTCTTGCTACGGGGCTGCTCCACTTGCTGAATTGCTTCCACTCGTGCGGGATCTATACGAATGCCGTCTTTAGAAATGATATGGCCCAGCAGCTTGCCTTCGCTCATAGCAAAAAGACTCTTTTTTGGATTCAATGAGATGCCATATTTTCTGCACTTTTGAAACACCTTAGTCAAATGAAACAAATGCTCTTCATCTGATTTAGAAAACACGGTCAGATCATCAAGATAAACAACTAAAAAGACATCTTTCTCATTTGCAAAGGCCATGTCCATTGCCCGCTGAAATGTGGCACCCGCGTTCTTCAATCCAAACGACATCTTGGCATAATGAAATGTACCCCATGGAGTAGTAAATGCTGTCTTGTCACGGTCATCTTCGTGCACCAAAATCTGATTATATCCGGAGTAACCATCAAGCAATGACATCCTTGATGCCCCCACAACCCGCTGCAATATGTGGTCCATCTTGGGCAGCGGATAATTGTCCTTTAATGACACTTTGTTCAGATTTCTGAAGTCTATACACAAGCGAATCTCACCGGTCTTCTTTCTCATGGGCACCAAGTTTGAGATCCAATCAGAAAACCGGATTGGCACTATGATTCCAGACTTATACAACCTGTCGACTTCCTTCTCAATCAATGGCAGCAATTTAGGATTAATTCTTCTCAACTTTTGCCGGAAAGGTTTTTGATTTGGCTTTATGGGAATGGTATGCTGAATGATACTTGTATCATAAGTTTTCAAATCTGAATAGTCCCATGCAAAAACATTAGAATACAGAGACAATAATCTGATATACTCTTGCTTTACCTTAGGCGGCAATGCTTTTGAAAGCTTCACCAACTTTGGATTTGCAGCTGTCCCAAGATTTACATCTTCAACTCCTTCATCCGTAGGCCTCAAAGTTGGCTTGCGAGCCACATCATCTTGATCGAACAATTCTTCCAAAGGAATCAATCCTTTAGGAATATGATTGTCCTTGAGCTGCAACACATCCAACTGGTTTATTCCTTCAGCTTCCGTATCTATTGAAATGTCTTCGAATTTACCCTCAATTTGCAGAAAATCTTTGATCTCCTCATCATCTTGGAAAACTTGCCAACACCTTTGATTATCTGGAACTGTAGGACGATGCTTCACATATATTTCAAACTTATTGCTGGAATTCATGGGAATTTTCAGATTACTCGCTGCCTTAGCCAATGCATCCGCAACACCATTTTGAATCCGGGGCACACAGGTCAAAGTATGTTCAGAAAACCTCTTTAAAATGTCCAGGACAGCATTCCGATATGCTCGCATACGAGGATGTTTGGCCTGAAATTCACCTTTCACTTGCTTGATAACTAATTCGGAGTCGCCATATACCGCTATCTTCTTTGCCTTCAACTTCCGAAGGATTTTCAGACCAGCAATAAGAGCTTCATATTCCGCCTCATTATTTGAACAATCAAATGCCAATTTATAAGAACATACCCGTACCTTGCTTGGAACTTGATTTTGGGCTGAAAATGGACTTCGAATCCATACACCTATACCAGCACCATCGCTGCCCACTGCACCGTCAAAATCCATGGTCCAAAGACCATCCTCATCATCTTCTAAGTGCTGAAAATCTGATTTTGATTCCCGTTCTGCTTGCTGCCCATTTGTTTCAGCAATTGGCCTTAGGACAGCAGACCTTTCTTCACTTTCCTTTCTCAAAACTTCCCTGAAATTTTCTGAAATGTCTGGTATGTCTTCTACTTGAACTAACTGACTATCTACCTCATTGAAATTTTCCGCAAACAAAACAAAAGATTCTAAATCTGTTTGTACATAATTTACAGGATGATTTACGGGCTTTTCCTTACTAGTGATCATGTATTTCATCTTTTGTTCCCGATATAACTTCCTCATTTGACCGAAAACCGGAATTGTAGCATATGAAAAATCAAGCTGAATTGTACCTTTGAGTTTGGCTCCCCATGATCTCAACAGCAACATGCCAAACCGCGGAGGAATGTCCGCCACCACTACATCCATCAAAACATTCTTTGCTGGAATTTGATCTAGACTTACCACTAAGTCTTTGATCAAGCCAATGCATCTTACCCGGCTGGAATCAAACGAATACAAATCATGATACTTCCTTGTGATGTCAAGTCCCAGCTTCTCCATGATTGTTTTCGGCATCAAATTATGTGAAGCTCCCGAGTCAAACATGGCATTGTGCAACACAAACTCATGCAAACGCAAACTGATATAAAATGGAGGAATATCACTTTCGGGAGACTCACCATTTAAAGCTGGCCCAAAGATTAACTCCGGCTGATCATCTTGTACATTCACCATGTCTAACATTGGATCAAAATTCAGCAATTTGGAAACTTGGCCTCGGTAAGTGGTGTTCTTCATGACCTCCGTCAAAGGAATAGATATCTTCAACTTTGCAATCTCATTCTCCAAACTGAAAACTGGAAGCTTCTCACCTTCTTTTGCCGGATTATCTCTTTTTTCAGCTTTATCCTTTGGTGCATTTGATGGCTGATCTATCTTTGCTGCTGGTGATGTTTGAGTTGTTGATGGACCGACTATGTCTTTACCTTTTGAGGAAACCGAGTCATTCTTTGCTGCAATGTCTTTCCTTTTTTGCACGGGATTTATAGGAATAGCTCGGCTTCTCAATTGCCTTTGCTGTCCTTGCTGAGCTGATAAAGCATTCAAGTACCCTCTTTGATATTCTTCAGATTCTTCTTCAAGTATTGCATCGTTTGACAAAATATAATGCTCATCTTGGGGAAAGACGGAATTACTCACCAACTCATCTTCTTCCGTAATATATGTGGGCATATCATCAGGAGTGAAGAAATGATTTTCCTCGCCAACATTATCACCTTCATCTTCAGATTCTTGGCTAACAAAATTCTGCTGAAAAGGAGGTTTCATTTGCTGCTGAACTGCTGGCTCTTGTGCCTTTGTTTCGCGCTGCTTGATCCTATATTGTTGCTGCTGTTGACCTCTGAAATTGGGATTACGAATCTGAGGCTCCGGCTTGTCAATAGTAACCTTTTCAAATGTCCTTCTAAGCTGCTCAAGCTGCTGGAGAACAACCTGATTTGATGTGGATGTTTCCTCCTTGATTGTGACTCGCTTTTCTGCCTTCATCCTTGCTCTTTTGTCATTCAAATTTGCCTCAACGCTGACAGCAATTTTCTGCATTTCCTCCAAGGTAGGTGGATCTCTGTCTCTCAATGAATAAGCCATCTCCGGATCAAAACCATCCGGGAACTTAAGAAGTGCTGATTTTCTAGATGGCCTCAGATCATCGGGAATAGCATTATAAACTGTATTGAATCTGATTATGTAATCTTGAACAGACTCACCCGGATTACGCTTGAGGTTGTTGTATTCGGCATTAATTTGAAGCGGATCCTTTCTGATTTCCCACCGATCTAAAAACTGATTCTGAAGTGCTTCCAAAGTAGTAATGCTGTTAGCTGTCAATCCTCTGAACCATTTTCTAACTTCTCCTGCAAATGTCTGCACGAACAGCCGCATGGTGACATCTTCTTCATCTAACTCATATAGATCAAAAAATGTGGTCATCTTGTCGATATGTTGCTGAGCTGTAATACTTTGTGGAGTGCCATCAAACATGGGGATTTTACTTTGGTAATCAGCTGGCATATCATGAAGATTTGCAGGTAAAACCAATGGGGCAAACCGGGCAGCCATTGCTCTAGGTGGGGGAGTAGGATGAGTATGAGGTGGAGGAGCTGTGATAGCAGGGATTATAACAAGAGGAGGTGTAGTTTGTGGAGTTGGGGGAGTCGGAGGTGTAGGAGAAGAAGGAGGAGAACCAACTGTTGATTCGGGATAGGTAATTATAGGTGAAACTGAAACATAAGGAGGGTAAGATTCTTCGTGAGCCGTGATAGTTGATCCAATGTGATCAGAAATATTCTCAACAAAATCAGCAAGGGTAGTAGCTTGAATACGTGACTGAAGATGTCTTAGGATGAAATTTTCAACCAATTTATTATGTCTCTCAAACTCAATAGCAGCTGCAAAATCAGGGTCAAGAACTAGAGAATCGAGCGCACTTTCAGACTTAGCTTTAAACAGAGACAACTCAAAGCTTTCGTCAAAATCTAAATCTTCAAGATAATCAAAAATAGCTGGGCATGAATGAGATCTGAAAATGGGTTTAGGATCTGTAGCCAGCTTGTTTTCTCAAAATGACTAGGAAAGAAAAAGCATTCAGCCTTTGAAAACTCTCAACCTATCATCCACGGTTCAGAGTTAACAATTACACTGGGATAGGATGTCAATGAAGCGCTATGTTCACAAGCTCACGGAGATTGACTGAAGCAGCGTTTATCTACTTGCGCTGATGTAAAACAAGAGCGTTTTCGAAGGCTACCTGGCGTAACTTCAGGCTCCATTTAAGACCTATGAAATAACACGTCAATGAGCAAAGGATTAGATGTTCTCCCCAGTATGGTCGCCAGTATGTTAGCGCTTGAAATTTCACCTCAGGCTGAGAAAGGTAAACCTCAAGGCTACATCAAACCATTCAGCCTCGTAGCTAGCCCTACGAGGCAGGAGAAGGCTCTCTCCGGTCAATCTCGGTAGATCTTCAATGGGATGAGATGACCAACAAGGTAACACTGTTATTAGGCTAGTAAACTGATTAGAAAGGTTGATTTGGGGGTTTTTTGGGTTTTTGGTGGCAATTTGAGGAATTGCAATTTTGGGTGCGGGGATTGGACACAGTTTCTGCAGGGGGTTCCTTGGGGCGAGGTAGGAAACAATATTGATGCCTTAACTTGAGATGGATGATCAGGAATGAAAGATGAGGAGCTAAAGAGAGCAAACAATGACTTTGAATTCCCTTTAGACAGTAGAAAACATGGAAATTAAACAAATTTAAAAGCAGAGCATGGCTAGCATGAATTCCTACTTTAACACTTCATTTGTTTAATGTGCACCAGTAAAGAAAGGAAATGAATCACATAACAAAGCTTACAAGAACATTGAGAAACACACCATCAACACATGAGTCCACAAGAATCCCAAAGATGACTGCAAAACCCTGGTCTTCCTTAGCCAAAAATTGCAGAGATACAGTGAAAATATACAATGATTGCTTCTCCCTCAAGAGTCCAACCATGAAAATGAGAAAGAAAGTACATAATATAGATGATCTAACCTCTTTCCCTGCCTCCATGGGTCGAGCTCACTATCCTAGGAGCTGTTTCAACCACCTCTAAACTAAGCACTACAAAATAGGCAGTCAAAACAACTTGCCTCTATAAACTTGGAAACCAGTTCATACATTCAATTTTTACCCTTTACATGAATAAATCTTCTAGAAGAGTTACAAAATGGTAAAAGTGTCACAATTACATCAAAGAAGACCATCATTAACCTCAAAAAGTCAAACCAAGTCAAACTGTGTTTTTCCGAGCTGTTACAGTGAAATCTGGCAAAGTTTGCCTGACGGGTCGCGCACATCTGCCTGACGGGTCGCGCACATTGGGAGCTCTGTTTGAGGCACTTGCACGTGTCAGAATTGGGTGCAAGATAGTTCATTGGAAAGGTCTGTGAGTCTACTTTCCAACCCAATTGGAATTTTTGAATTTGGAGGTCATTTTCCCTGTCAAAACTTAATTCTCCCAACACTGGTTTCTGCAACTCAAAAAAGGGGCAGAAAGTCAAATTTTGCATGTATTTTGACCTTCTAGAGGCTCAAAACTCCATAAAAACTCAAGTCCATCCATAGGCATATGTAACTTTGCATAAAAAATCTAGAAATGCTGAGTTTTTGCAATAAGGAGCTGCCATGACAAAGGGTCTCACCAGGGGTGAGACCCGTTGAGGAGCCAAAACCTGTAAATTTCCAAAAAATGCCAAAATTACCCAAAATTCTCAATTTTTTTTGGGATTTGAGCTGTGGCTAGGCTAATGAGTGCCATGATCCTTGAGAGAAGCCTCAGCCAAGATACGGAGGGGATTTGGCTTCTTTCTTTGTTTTTGAGCCTCGGTCAACCTCCTTTGAAAAACTTTCATTTTGGCTTTGCATACATGCATCCTTGCCCAATAATGATTCTTCATATTCCTCAGTAGCTTTTTCTCTTGGTTGGCCTTAGCCAACAGCCTCTCTAAGTATGCATTCACCTGGATGAGCATTGACTCTCGGTCAGCAGGCAATGGATCACCGGGTCTTCTTCGGTTCAAGACTCGGTCACTACGAATCCTCCATAACTCATCCAGTGCTTTCTCCTCCTCCAACTGTTTGTTCCGCTGCTCCAGGTAAGTGATAGTCCATTGGGCACCCTCAAGTCTCTTCTGCAAAACATCATTTTCAGCTCTCAGATGCTGAATGATCTCCTTTGCCTCTCGGCTAGGAGAACTGGCCTCAAGATCAATGACCTCGGTGTCGGGGACTCCTGATGGACCCTCATGAATCATGGGCTGTTTGCCCCTCTGTGGTACCTGTGCTGGTGAAGAAAGCGAGGCCCCTTCCACCTGATGTGGAGATAACACTCGCTGTGCTGATGATGAAGGCGAGACCCCTTCCACCTGCTGTGGAGATAGTACTCGCCTAGCTGCTGCAAATAAGGCCCTTGGGCCTTTCTGATAGGTGACCAAAGGTGTAGAGATGGCATGTCGGGTGCCCGGAATATCAGGCTGCTGAGATGGTCCTCCCTCCTCATGAATGACCTCATGATGTGGCTGGGGTGGCACTGTGAAAAACTCACGAGAGATAAACTCCTCCCATGAGATACCCTGCTGTGTCAACTGATGCAAGACTATGAGCTGAATCAAACCATAATGACATAAGCTCCTATACTGCTGGGCCGGGGTCTTCCTCTGCAACATGGGCACCATCTTCTGAATGTTCTAAAAGAAGAAAAATGGGATGTTCATCATCCTCACTCGGGTGAAGTGCATCAAGAGGCGAATGTGATATGAGTACACCTGTGAAAATCTGCCCTCACAGGTAAAATAGTGCATAATAAGCCTCATGATGGGAGCATACTCGCTCCGGAGAAATCTGAATGGAAAAACACCCGCTAAATGTCTCAAGAATGATGGCCGAACATAAGGCTCAAAGTGAACAATATCTAGCAACTTGCGCTTAGGCCACACCTCACCAACATTCGGTATCCCTGTAGCATGTGAGATCACCTCGGGTGTCAATGTAAAATCTACCCCTGCTAGATTGACATGTCCATCATGCAAATGTAAAACAAAGAGGCGGGCCAACTCTCTGTGATGTTGAATCCGGGAGATCCTCTCACAAAACTGATAACAAGACATGTACTGAAAACAAGTCACTGCCATGGGACAAGCCTGTAATTCTGCCAAAGAGGTGGGCTCCTCTTGCTTATGATGTCCACCCTTACCTCCCCTATGAGGCCTCCTCTGTACCTCAACCTCTGTAGATGATGAATGGTCATCACTTTGCTCATAAGTTTCGGTTTCTGACATGGTTTAGGAGCAAAGTGGACAAACTGAACTGCTGTCTCTGCCTGCAAAAAGTGCTGAACTCTATGCTGTTTCAAGGGGAAAAAGACATGAGGGAAATGTCAGGGGAGGGATCTTTTAACAAGGAATGGGAATATATAAATATAACAGGGAATTTTTAAGGGAAATGTTGCAAATCATTATGCATATAGGAATACATATTTATAATTGGGAAATCATTTGCAAAGATCATTGCATATGGGAAAAAACATATATGAAAGTGAACATGGGAATATGCATACATGTATTAATAGGGGAAATAGGGAAACCATGAACAAAACATGCTGACATATTTACCAACATTTTTGCTTTATTTACACATGCATATGGTGGAGGAGAACTAGGGTTTGAATTTTGTTTTTTGATGCTTTGGGAGAGGGGTAGGGTTTTCATTTTTAGTGATTAGGGATGGGGAAAGAATTGCATTTTATTTGTAAAATACTATGGGAAAAGAGATGAACATATAAGCGTGAGTGAAAGGGAAAGGAGGGAAACAAACCAAAGGGAACAATAGCTTGAAACAACACAAACCCTAGCACAATTTGCTCATTAACATTGCAGCCATATAAAGGAGTTCCACTTGCAAAATTTTAATCATTTTAACATGTTCATGACACCCACCATTCATAACCAGCAACCAATCCATGTTTAGAGCACCTACCTCGAACAATTTGATAGCTTGGAGGGCGTTTGAGGGAATTCGTTTGAAGTTTGCAGCAAAACAGTCCAACGGGTCGCGCACCACGCCCAACGGGTCGCGCCCCTCTGACGGGTCGCGCCCGTTGTTTTTCTGAACGGTGGGAGACCCTCTGACGGGTCGCGCGCACCCAACAGGTCGCGCACCTGGCTCAACGGGTCGCGCACCTCTCTGCTGCCCGAAACTGCTCTGCCTTTGCTCCTTTCTCACAATCGCTCTCTCAAACCTCTCTTGCAAGCGTTAGGATGCACAATGAGAGTGAAAGGAGGGAATTTAGGCTTTTATAAGTTTCATTTGAAAAAATTTCATTCATAAACCCACTTTCTAATGTTTTCCTTTTGACACTTTATAACACTGATTTTTGGTTTCTTTTATCCTGAATTTGACTCATTGAGTGCTTTGACTTGATTCTTTTTGCAGGTAGATCATCTGAGGGACCTTGGCAAAGGGACCAGGGTTGCATTTTGTCCGCTGAAGACTTTTGAAATTTCATCACTTATTTACAAAAACTGAGAAAATGACCTTGGCTTTAAAAACAGAGTTTTTAAATCCAAGGTGAAAGTTCACTGTACAAGATAAAAATATCGAAGAAACATGTTTACAAACCTCCCTCTGGCTTGCTGAGTACTCATGGATTTTCTTAGACATGACCTTGCAGAGATAAATGACCAAAACCCTAGACCTAGGACTTTGACCTCAAGACAAATCAAGACAAGCTTGAAAAACTTAATGACTGATATGACCTGATCCAGCAAAGCCAAGAGGGGTAAAAATAGACCAGCTCCTCCATCAGGGTTATGGCATGCCTAACGGGATGCAAAATTTGACACTAATGAGACACCTACTAATGCAAATGCAAAGAGCTTTGATCACTGATGGAGGGCTTTCAAGACCGACACTAACAGGAGCTATCATTGTTTGCCAGTGTTGAATCTCGGGGGTGAAATGTCGTTCCACGTACGCGAGTGTATAGGATCGTTCTCCATGTACCTTTGGGTATATTGGACGACGCTCCACGCACATAAAGTATATGGGAACGCTCTCATCGAACGATTACGTATTAGACAACACTACTATAGAATGCACTCCCACGTACCGTCGATTATATTTTGGGAGTCCCCTATAGGTTTCTATCCATCCATAGGTAACCGATTCGACTGCCTTTTATACCGTGATACACCGAGCACAACATTCAAGGTGATATCCTACACGTACATTAAGTCCTTGGTTTGCCAAAGTGTATATTACAGTTCACGGTTGCTTGGTAAACCTTTATGCATAGTTACCCCTTTGTTTTGTTTGTTTCTTTAATTTCCAAAATCAATTAATTGACCGCGAAATCAACCCCTATGGTTCTGAATGTCCAAACTGCTTCTCAACCGAGTTCTCCTCCACCTGAACAACATCAACCACGTTGATCTTAAAGTTGATCCTTTTCCTTCTTCACCTATTTTTTGTTCATCCCTTTCTTCCACTTCACCTGGTGAAGGTCTTGATTCTAGTAACCAGGAAGCTAAGAAGAAGAAGAAAAGGATGAAGAAGAAGAAGCAAAATAAGCAACAGGGCAACCAAGGAACCATTGCTACGGATGTAACTAGTATGGACAAATCTTGCAATCAACCCCATAAAGTTAAATTCCCTTGCATGTTATGTAAGGGTGACCACCTTCTTAGAGATTGCGCGGATATTCCCAAGGTATTATAAGTTTGGTCCATAGGCTCACATCGGCCTTTATCGTCAGCTTCTGAAAAAGCATGCTAGTGACATATCTTCAACTAGCGATCTAAGTAAGGTCCATGGGAAAAAGGTTAAAGTCAAATTTCCCTGTAATATATGTGAAGGGAATCATACTATTCACCTTTGTCCTCATATGGATGAAGCCTCAAAAGTGTTGGAAAACCTTACAGCTTCTCAGCCTCGTCTTCCAGTTGGTTGCCGAAAGCTTTCTCCCAATCCTCCACTAGTTGATGAAGTAATTGATTAGAATATGAATCTAATCAATCTCACTCTCTCTGAATGTGAATCCCATGAGTCTATTCCTGACCAACTATTGGTTGAGAAAATGGTTGAATCGATTCCACCTTCAGTTGATCATACCTTCCCCATAGAGGGTGAACTTCATACCGCTCAAGTTCTTCTTGTTTCTTTAGGTTCCAATGAACTAGGGGATAGTTCTCTCGTTCCCATGACACACGAGAGAAATCCTCCTATTCCCATAGCGCAAGGGGGCATTTCTTCCATTCCCACGACACCCCCTCAAAGTAGCATGGTCACTTCCTTTGATTGGATTTGATTGACAGGATATCGTCTTCCTTCTTACGTGCCCTTCCATGTCACGGTACATGCTTATAATGTCGTTTTACATAACACAAGAATAGATGATGGAACATCTATTAACATTCTATCCTTAACTACTTGGCAAGCTTTCGGTTCTCCACAACTTGTTCCCGTTACCTAGAATTTATTGGCTTTTAACAGAGGAACCAATCGACCATTAGGGATCCTTCCTAAGTTGCCTATTACTTTTGGAGGAAAGACTGTCTATATCGATGTGATGGTAGTCCAAGGCCCTTTGGATTTTAATTTACTCCTTGGGCGTGACTATGTTTATGTCATGGGAGCTCTTGTCTCTTCACTCTTTCATGTGATGTGTTTCCTGCATGAAGGAAGAATCGTGACTATTGACTAGCTTTTGTTCATTGGTCCTAATTTGACTCCCAATCAACTAGCTTCCCTAAATAGTCCTTATATACAAGCGATATCTCCCCTGCCATAGGTTAATTATGTGGCAATCTTTTCCATTCCCGAGTCTACTGATGATCTAGTGGGTGATGTAGTGCATCATGTATTGGGGGCATTGGAGCCTAATCTTTCCATTAGATCCCTTGATATATATCCCATCTAGAGGTTTTTTCTCCAATCCTATGAGAACCTCTTGGAAGCCATGGTCTCTCAGAGGCCATGATCAGGATTGGAGCAGTGTTCCTTTTCTTGTGTCAAGCTCGTTAAAAAAATGAAACAAGGTCCTTGGACAAGAGTTCGTTTTCTTGTGTCAAGCTCGTTAAAAAATGAAACAAGCTATTATGGGGATAATTCTTTTACTATGTCAACCTTTTTAAAAAATGAAATAGGTTCCTATGAGCATAGTTATTTTCCTATGTCGAGCTTGTTAAAAAATGAAACAAATCCCCTTTTAATTAGATTCCTTGATTAGATCTCGTAAATTCCTAGTTGGGTCTTTCACTTGATCTCAGAAATGAACCTTCATTACATCCACCTGTTAGTAACCAGTAGCCTACTTAGGTGCATGAAATGAAGTTTGGGGGGCATGTACCTCGAATTGAGTCATTATGCTGGGGGCATGAAAAATTATTTCAAGCATAGTTTTTCTCATTTTCAAGCTTGTGTAAAAATGAAACCACTTTCAAGCATAGTTTCCCATGTTTCAATATTCTGTAAAAATGAAACCATTCCCATTTTATCCCTCGCGATTGCCATTTTTATCAGCCTGTTTTTATTTTTATTTTTGTTTTTGTTTTTTTATTTTTTTTTCTTTTGCCAAATGAGCCTTGGTTTTCTCATTCCATCATCACCATTTGCTTAGCAAATCATACAATTTTAGTTGGTTGTTTTACCCTTTCCTAAGGAATAGCTACGATGAGTGGTATTATTAGCCAACCTCTTGACCTTTACATGTTTTGAGAAGTTACATCATGATTGGAACCAGTTTCTACCCTTTATACCACTCATTCCTCCAGGAAGATTCCTCTTTCAGCTCTTTACAGACTCCCAAAATATGAAAATATCGACGCGCACTTGTCTTTTCAAACTTGTTAAAGTAAATGAAAATATGTCTACTCAGTATAAGTTTAACCCTTTTCCAAACTAAGATAGACTATTTACAAAAAAAGAATACCTTAGTCGAACATGGCTAAGAGGTTCTCTTAAGTATTGTTTTCTACCTCTAGGAACTTGAGAGACCATCTACGAAAAGGGGAATCTGGAGTTTTATTTTTCGCCTCTTTTTCAAATTCTCTAAACATGAAAAATAAGTCGAGTTTTACCTTTGCTGGACTCATTAAAACATAAAACAACGATGGTCTTGTCGAACATGACAAGACTGGACCACTCCTTATTAGGGTTCGTTAAATATGCTCGGAGGGATTCATTCGAAGGATGGACTTATAGATCAATCATATGTTATCCTCCTCAAGCTTGTTAAAAAATTAAGATGTACTAACCAATATGGTTGGGGAAATTAGGAAAACAGGGTACTCCATTTGTTAATGGCAGTGAGTTGCTCTTGAACATGACACTCTTCCACTTCATCTTCGTGGTTATTGGGTTGGGTAATTTTCTTGTCTTTCGATTCATCATACCTTCAAAAGAACCTTCGTTTTGGTTTTGGGTCAATGCTGCCAACTCCATTTAGTGTCACCGGTGTGGTCAAGAGAAGTCATTCAATTGATATCCATTACAATATACTTAAGCCTTCATTCCATGTTTTCCTTTCCTGATCCAGTTCCATATCAACATCATTATGTCTCAATCATGATACTCGTTTCATGTTGTTGATGGGAGATACATCAAGTCCCTCCTGCGATGGGTCACTTCTTGTCGACATTAGCACATTATCCAGTAAGTTGACTTAGAAACACCCATCAGTACCTTGGGGCTTGCACACATCAATGGAAAGTTTCCTCGCTCTCGGTGATAGGTTTACATTAATGTCCTTCGACCGGAAGATTATGTGTGGTGTTTGACATCAAATCATTTTTCTCACCATATGGATTGTACTTGAGTACCTTGAGAGCCATTAATATCATCGATGGTTTCTCTCGCGTCTGTTAATGACTTACATCATTGGTCGGTAATTAGATGGTGTCTATCATGTTCAACCTCATCACATTGATTCACATGGTTAGACTCATACATTGGTTGGTTGTGTGAATGAGATAGAAGACCCCAGATTTAGTTTCCGCCATCCAGGCTTCAATTTCAGGATTATACAAGATCACTATGTATGATGGCCATGGTCAAACTGAAAGTCATCCAGACATGGGTCCACCATCAGTCATCAATGGACATGTCTTTTTATCATTGTACATGTTATGTTAGCTTATGTGTTGAGTATGGGCATGCCTCCCTCAGTAAAAGGATATCATGATGTAAATGTATTGTAACAGGAGATAGTCTCGCCAATTTTTCTTGATCTCGATTTGTCACAAGGGAAAGTACTTCAGTCATCAGTCATCATCTCTAACTTTTCACTTTAGGGGGTACTCTGTTACAGGCTATTTTTTCACATCCAACCAATAGGCCTCCTAATGGGATCAATCAACATCCTATTCCCCTTTACATCATCATTGCATAAATCCCTATGTATCACTCTCTCATTCCCAAAGTTTCTTCCCTAAACTGCATCATCTGAGCTAGTTTTAGGACCAATGCACCCTAGTCTCTTGCTGGATAGTGTTCACCTAGAGGTTGCTTTAGTAGGGCCTGAGTTGATCACCTATAAGTTTCTCCCCTTTGCACCTTTGCTGGTTCTATAAATTCGGGAAAAATATTGAGAATCCAGAAGCCTCCATTTCCAGAAGCTTCCAGGATCTGTTGTAACCATTTACCTCAGATAAAAATTTTGGATCCTATCCTATCCTACCTTGGAGTTTCCATCCCTTATCCTTAGATCTCATCCTCCCATCAAGAGTGGATCTCAATCCCAATATTGGTAAAAGGATAAGAACTCCCAACTTACCCCACTCCTTTATATATTTACAACCTTCCATATGCAAGAGGTTAGATTTTGGAGAGTGGTTCTACCCTTATGTTGCTGTTGTGAAAGTGATTTTCTCATGAATTTAGGGTGATTGGAGGTGCACTTTGTGACAAAGGAAGAACAAGTCAACAACTTGGAGGATCTCTTCTACAAGATCGACACCTATTTATGGTTGTAACTCACTCCATTTATATCAATACAAAGAGTTCTTTGTTTTCCTATATGTGATGTTGTTATTTCATATATTTTAATACCATGTTGATATGTTGAATAAAGTAGATAGATGATGCTACATAGATCTCATAGTTTCTTGGCTTATGTTATCTGGTTGTGCAAGTTCTAATTTTGGCAGCTGGAGCTAGGATTGGAGCATTCAAGCCAAACAAGGAGTGAAACGTGCAACAAATTCCAAGTAGGTTTCATCCCTTCATCTACTTACTTTAAGGAAAACATTGGGTCCTTTGTCTTTCTATTGTTCTAGGTTAGCCACCAAACCTAGGCAAGATACTTTTGTATGCAATCGTAAATCCCACATAACACATCTAGCTTTAGCCCCATGGTTTCCAATTAATGACATCTGTACAGTCTTTGACAAACATTTTTATAAGCCTAGTTTTGTACATTTGCACTATGTTATTGACATAACAATTCAAGAACTTAAGTCGCTAGTTTTGAATTTTGACCAAGAAAATTAGAAATTGTGCACAAGTGTAAATAAATCATTCATTCAAATATGATTGTACAATCTTTGTGTGAATTTTTATGTTTATGGCTAGTATTTTAAACCAAATTGCCATCATAGTAAAAAATGTTTAAAAGTGCACTTTTCGTACATCCGCTATGAGTAGATGAGGAAAGGTTGTAAAAATCTAACAGAGGAATGTTATTTCCCAATAAGTGTACCCATTCCATTCCCAAATCCATTTACTATAATAATTTCATAATAGGGGTTGGCTTGCACTTTTATTAAACTAAGGGGACATCTCATGAACACATGACAACCCTTCAGCAAGCTCCTTTTTAGCCCATAGTTAAAAATTAGGTGTATAGTGAGGTGGAAAATAGTAGAATACACCATTTTCAACTGAAATCACTCAAAAAGAAGGAAGAATGAGGGTATGGCAGACATTTTTCTGAGTTGGGTAAAAATGGGTTAAAATAAAAAATAAAAAATAAAAAATAAATAAATTCATTTTGTTGAATCAATCGCAAGAACAAACACAAAAACTAAGGAATGTGAAAGAGTTTTTTGTCACAAATACATCTATATTCAGCCCCATAGGATTATTTTCAATTAGTGATGTACAATATTTGGAAGGCATTTTTCTAAGCCAAGTTTTGTACATTTGCACTATGTTCTTGACAAAACAATTCAAGAACTTAAGTCATTAGTTTACTATTTTGACTAAGAGACTTACAAATTGTGCACAAGTGTAAATAAATAATTCATTCAAATATGATCATGGAATCTTTGCATTCATTTGTATGTTTATGGCTTACATTTTACACTAAATGTCCCACATAGTAAAAATTGTTAAAAGTGCACTCTTCATAGATTGAATGTTGATTATAAAGTTTTTTACATAAAAGTTAAAACATAAAGTTTATTATATATAAGGTTTATACTATAAAGTTTATTATTCAAATAAATGCCTAAAAACCTAGCTTGCTAGAATCCTCGACGTGCATCTTGAACTTCCATCCTCCACGTTTATCCCATGCGTGCATCCTCAACTTCCATACTCAGTGTACATTCTCATCTTCCATTCTCAGCATGCATTCAACTTTGATTCAAAGACATTGTCGAGCATGGAAACACAGGCTTGCTCTCCCAGACCATCAATTGACAAACAAGGTTTCCAACTTGAGAGTTTCTCAGTGAAAAAGTTCCAAGAGAGTGCTGATGAATGAAATTAAAGAAGCAAGTGGCATAAATGGATGTTCCATATACTCTTACGAGTAGAAGTGCATCAATTTGTTTTTGGAGAATTTAATTTTAGAACTAAATAAATTGATGTAACTATTTTTTATTATGATCATGAGTTGAAGGAATTGGTAATTTTTGGGCATAAGGTTTATCTCGACCCTGATTTGGTTGCTAGAGAAACTAATATACCAAGCAGGGGAGGAGTAACATTGGATCACTTGAAAACACCCAAGGTAGAAAACACTGATATGACCAAAAAAATCTGCGGAAAAGAATATTTGTTCCTATAAATGGTTTAAACATTGAAGATGTTACCCCATGAATATATAGAACTTTGATTCATACTATCTTCTTGACCATTCTGAATCACCAAAAGAAAGATATTTTCGGTGAATTCTTGAAGTTGGTCATACTTTAGGTTGAAGACTTGGACATAGATGTACCTTTTCTATTGGCTAAAAAATTGCACCACAAATTGCAGGAAAGTAAAGTTAAAAGAGTTAAGTTCAACTATCTAGGAACACTTCAATTTTTTTTTGACCTGTATCAACCCAATGCAGTGTGATTAAGTAGTCCTAAACAAATATACAATAGGATATTGAAAGTTCACGAAGATAGTGACAAAATACCTCAACATTTTCTAGAGAAGAATGTGGATGGGGTCGCTCCTTCTACTAGTTCACAATTACATGAAGATTTTTTGGAGGAAAATATGGAAAATGTGGGAAGTGACATCAATTGGGAGAACCTTGATGGAATTGTTGTTGTTGCAGCTTTTGCGGGTTTAAATACATGCCAATATGAAAATATGGTGTAGGGACTTGTCAACACTGATGAAGAAGCTATTGATGATTGTATTCCTGCTTATTCAGAGGGTCAATATGATTCTTGTATAAAGAGTTGTGAACTATGCATGACTAAGGATAAGCAGATTATTGAACTCACGCAACAAGTTTAAGATTTAGATAAATCCAAAGAGTCATTATCTTCTCCACAGGTTCACCATGATTTCTCAAAAAAGAGCCCTGAAATATGCATAAATAAGGATCAACAAGTCCGTCATATGAACTAGGAAGTCACAAGCTTGTTGAAATGTCTAGTGGATAGTGAACAAAGGGCAAAGATATCTAGAGACAAGTACAATTAAAATATAAAAAAATGTAAAACTATAAATGATGGAATTAAGGAACTTTAATGATTTAAAAGAAAAGTATGGGGTTGAAACCAATAAATATGCAGCCAAGATATTAGAGCTTAAAAGTGAGCTTAAAAACAAGCCCGAGGTTCTTAACATACCGCCTTTATAGACCTACATTTCACCTGCAATAAAACTTATGCAAGAAGTGAAGGATAAAGAAAAATATATTCATACTTTAAAGGTTGAGTTTCAAAAGGAATTTAGTAAACTGGTTGCTAAACATAGGGAGCAGATCGAAAATTATGAAGAAAGGGTTATACTGAGGAAGAGCGAGATTGAAAAGAAAGATGAAGCGTCGAAAGTTGGTAAGAAATTGAAGGCCGTGTTAGAGTTTGAGCACTCATCAATAGAACGAGAGAATAGCTTGAATCAATCTATTCAAGCAAAGGATACTAAAAAAAGAAACACAAAGTTACCTTGCTTAAGTATGATTGGGACTTGTGAGAGTGAGAGATCTTGTTGTTTAAATTTGTTGCAATAATGGATGTTGGATGTGAGGTGTTTGTCACATCAACAATGAAGGAATCACTCAAGAACAAGTTAACTGTGAAGGAAGAGCATATTAAGGAGCTTAAAATAAAATTATTGGACAAGAAAGCAACAAAACATTTGGGATGCCAAAGTGAGATACAAGATTTGAAATCCCAAATTCACGCTTTGCAAAATAAGCCCATAACTCTTGCACTTCCAATTTTGCAGATTTTAGATCAATGAGATTTGAAGGCTGAATTGCGTCAAGTTAAAGGTGAGATGAGACACATGAAGGATACTATTCAAGAAAAATAAAAAGAATACTCTGAAAATTACATGAAGAATGTGGAGTTTTTGAAGAAGCACACTGGTGAAAAAAATAAATTGCAAAGCTGATTGATACAGTATAAAAACAGAGTGGAGGAGTTGGAAGATAAATTACAAGCAGGTGTTGGAATTTCCAAAGAACCATAGGCTTCTAAACAAGGCAAGAGAGATTTTATTGCATTAGATTATTATGAAGGTGAGGGCTTACAAAAACCTCCCAAGCAACCTAGAGTTCCATAAAAACAATCTCTGTATATGTTGTTACTGTAAATACATTTCAATGTTTAATATAATTTTTGTTTTTAATAATGTTTTTGCTTACACAAACGATGTATTTTTTATGTTATTTCTTTATTGTATTTCATCAAGAAACATATGGTTCTTTGATATTCATAGAATAAAAAGGACTTACAAAGTCAAGTCAAAGAGAAATCTTGTTTGAATTATCCATTCACGTGTTCTAGTAATTATTCACCATATGGTAGAGTTGTATTGTCTGCAAATGATTCTAGGGTTTTATTTGATGTGTCTGAGGAGTCAATTTCTAAAATGTTGGGTCTATTTGGGTCTCTAGTGAATTATTCCTATCCTACAATTGACATAGTTGAGGAAGAATAAGTTCGTTTCCAAATTCAAATATTGTCTATCTCTGCAATATCAATAAAGGAGTGTTATTTCCTAATATGTGTACCAATCTCGTTCCAATTTTTTTTACTATAATCATTTTCATAGTAGCGGTTGGCTTGCATTTTTATTACACTAAGGGGACATCTCATGAATAGAAGACAACCCTTAGGTATTTTTGCTCAATAAGCACCTTTTTAGCCCAAATTGGAAAAAAAGTGTATAGTGAGGTGGAAAATAGTAGGAAACACCATCTATATAGTCTTCGACAAACATTTTTCTAAGCCCGATTTTGTATGTTTACACTTGGTTTTTGACAAAATAATTCAAGAAATTAAGTGATTAGTTTTGAATTTTGACCAAAAGAATCACAAATTGTGCACAAGTGTAAACAAATCATTCATTTAAATCAGGTGTATAGTGAGGTGGAAGATAGTAGAAGAAACCATTTGCAACTAAAATCACTTAGAAAGGAGAAATAATGAGGGTATGACGAACATTTTTTAAGTTGGGTAAAACTGTTTTAAAAACTGAGAAATTGTTAGTTTGTCAAATCAATTGTAAGAAACTAACACAACATTTGAGGAATGTCAAAGAGTTTTTTGTCACAAATGGATATATCTTTAGCCCCATAGGCTTATTTCCAATTAATGACATTTGTACAATCTTGGGCGAGCATTTTTCTAATTCCATTTTGTACATTTGCATTATGTTCTTGACAATACAATTCAAAAACTTAAGTCATTAGTTTTGAATTTTGACCAAGAGACTTACAATTGTGCACAAGTTTAAATAAATCATTCATTCAAACCAGGTGTATAGTGAGGTGGAAAATAGTAGAGCACACCATTTGCAATTGAAATCACTCAGAAAGAAGGAAGAATGAGGGTATGGCAGGCATTTTTCTGAGATGGGTAAAACTAGTTTAAAAACTGAGAAATTGTCATTTTTTCAAATCAATTACAAGAAACTGACACAAAATTTGAGGAATGTGAAAGAGGTTTTTTTCAGAAATACATATGTATTCAGCCCCATAGGATTATTTCCAATTAATGACATATGTACAATCTTGGGTGAGCATTTTTCTAAGCCCAATTTTGTACATTTGCACTTTATTCTTGACAGAACAATTCAATAACTTAAGTCATTAGTTTTGAATTTTGACCAAGAGACATACAATTGTGCACAAGTGTAAATAAATCATTCATTCAAACCAGGTGTATAGTGAGGTGGAAAATAGTAGAACACACCATTTTCAACTAAAATCACTCAGAAAGAGGGAAGAATGAGGGTATGATAGGCATTTTTCTTAGTTGGATAAAATTGGTTTAAAAACTGAGAAATTGTCATTTTGTCAAATAAATTGTAAGAAATTGACATAGGATTTGAGGAATTTGAAAAAGGTATTTGTCACAAATGCATATGTCTTCAGCCCCATAGGCTTATTTCCAATTAATGACATATGTACAGTCACCGACAAAAAATTTTCTGACCCCATTTTTGTACATTTTCACTTTGTTCTTGACAGAACAACTCAAGAACTTGTGTCATTAGTTTTGAATTTTGACCAAGAGACTTAAAAATTGTGCACAAGTGTAAATAAATCATTCATTCAAACCAGGTGTATAGTGAGGTGGAATATAGTAAAAGAATCCATTTGCAACTAAAATCTCCTCTCCTTTATCCAAGTCTACCAATGTTGCAATTCATCATATATGTCGATGTTCAAGTTGGAACAAATATGCACTCCCAGGCCAAACCAATTACATCTTGGTAATTAAATATGAAATGGGGCATGATTGGACAATACCTAGCCTTAAGATATAACATTTCATCATGTCTGACAAATATCCTACATAACTATGCTTCCCACTTATCATACACCTTTCACATAAGACAATTCGAAGCAAAACTTAGAATGTTGTAGGAAATCTAAAGTAGAAATATTTAAGCTCAAAGTATATATATAACAATAAAAAAGTGTGTAAAATAGTAAAATAAACAATATACAATTTGAATCAATCACATTGGCCAATAAATGAAGTTGGGACGTGCATTTTAGTGAAGCAAGGCAATTTTGGCTTGCTTCACAACAATGCACCCCCAACCCTCATTTCAAGGCCAATTTGGACGATTCAAATTGGACAATATTTTTTTACTCATAAGTAACATTAAAAAAATTAAATATTTGTAATGTTTCAGACATAAATTTATGTTGTTCAAGAATACTTCAAATTCCATGGATTTCATATGGTAAAAGGCAGGGTTTGTGTGCCTCAAATAGATGCAAACTAGGACCTGTAATCAATTTCCAGTGATGTAATGATCATTCCATCCTATGGGTCTACGAAATTGTACCCCAGCCTTGTGGTGTAACATCACCCTAATGGGCCTTAGTCTTATGGTGTAACAACACCCTAATGGGTGTCAATTCTTGGGGCATGACAACAACCTCTTTGGGCCTTCTTATCTATGATATGATACCATATTATGATAGAGATATGAAGGAGATATGTTGAGCCCTAAGACAAAGATATCATGATAGACCTATCACTATTCTGTTGCATTATTATTGCTAATGTCCCATCTACATAATTTCTTATGATGATATGGGGTGGATGTAATGTGAAAATGTTGAAAATGTTTTAAACTGCAATTATCTACAAAAAAGACTTCTAGCCCTAAGAAATTTAGCATTGTTTCTACTCTACTAGTTAGTAAAGATGTAGCAATGTAAATTAGTAACATAAACAATCTACAATTTGAATAAATCAAACTAAAATGTAAACAATAAGTGTAGGGATAGAATTATTGCTAGATTATATTATCAATAATGTATAATTAGTCCTTACAACATAAATATTCATTGAGATTAACATTTTTCCCCATGTAACACACTTTACCACTAGTGTGTATATCAATTTTGTTTCATTCCTCATTTATAACTTAGTTTATGCAATAATTTTAGAGCTAATTAAATTACTCTATAGTGAATGTAGTGGATTATTGAGATTATAGTTATTCTTCTAAACGTATTCTATTAATCTTTGATTTTATTTGTTTTTGTGACTTGGGAAGCTGAATGCTAGGGTTTGAAGAATACCTGATCAAGTTGTAATCACAGTACCAAATCTGGAGGAGGAAAGTGCCAGAGCTGCAGAGCTTCACAAAAGAGGGCAGGTTCTGACCCAACAAATGAAAAATGCGGGGTCCAACGGGACCCCATCTTATAAACAGGCAATGATGCACAAGGATAAAACGACACTAGACGGGGTGCAAATCTCAAGATCTGAGAAGACAGGAAAGGAGGATCTGACCAATAAAGGAAAGCTAAACGTCGAGGCCAAAGACACCCAGAAACGAAAAGAAATCAATGGTAGCAACAATATAGCAGGTAGAGACAGGAAAAACCCTTTTCGATAGCAGATATCACAAGAGAAGGAGATTGAGGATGAGAAAACAGGGAAAGAGGAAGATCTGAACCAATGTAAAGCAGAACAGGAAGGAACAGCTATGGGTACTGTTGTGCTCTACAACAACCCCCCATTTCATATCAAGTTTGTTCTCAAAACTATAATATGAAATGGGCCCCTTCGTATTTTAATTGGTATCAACTTAGTATTATTCAAAAAGATCCGAAAACAAAATGAAAACATTACAAAACCTTTTTGATAAAACCAATTAATTGGTCTTATAATATATAAATGAGTAATCTTTTATCATTGCGATAAAGCGATCGCAAGATCGCATGTCGTAATGACAAAGGAGGCATAACTTAAAGACCCATTGGTTTTCTCTGACGCGACAACACGCAATAGGCTATCGGATATCGACAATAACGAGTTATCATGACAAAATTCTCGTTCGCTCTGATGCGATGCGATATCGCTATCGGCGATCGGAGATGTACCATGCATGCTTTTCAAAGTTCTCAGTTAATACTCCCGATGCGATGCGATATTGCTATCGGCAATCGGGGATTCCAAAAGGAACCAATATAACGATTTAAGTTTTCCCCGATGGCTGTTTGCGATAAAGCTAAAAGCGCGAATTTCAAAGAATTGATAAAGCAGGGATATTACGATTAATTCGTATTAAAGGCCTTATCTTCCCAACAACGATTCACGTGCGCTCAATAGCCAAAACTTCCAAGGCACGCTTAAACGAATCATTCAGCCAATAAATGATATGATGGGCATTTAAAGGATTGACAGGTTTTAACGGCCATTTAATGAAATAGTAAGTCTAAAAAATCTTTTCACAGATTGTATCCGTGGCCACTTTAAGTTAATCCTTCATCATGCATTGATTAATATATCTCGCTCATTTTTGGTTTGCGCTACCAATTCTCTGTATTACGTTCATTTTCACTCCTGTGCAGAACTCTTTCGAAGCAGTAGATTTAAGCAGAATGGGGAAGAAGTCTAAGAAGACTGCAATGGCCTCCGCTTCGCCAGCCACAGGACAACTCATCGCTGATCCAGGAACTAAAAGAAAAGGATTGATATCCGACACTACATGTCTAGGACTCGACAAAACTACTTGGCAAAGTACCTATAAATTGATTGAGGCCGAAGAACCCGAGGTGACAGCAGTACAAGCCACAGTAGATACGACTCGAAAATATGATGCTACTCTAAAGGATTTAGCCAACTCTTTCCTTCATCGGATAGCAGCTCGGGAACAAATTCTCCCATATACAGATGTAGTGAGGTGGGCAATTGAGGAAATCCCAATCACAGACAGAACCTTTTGCACCAGAGATGGGAGAATCTTCGGTTCATTTCAACCTAATGATTTGAGGCAAATGTATCATTTTCCTGTACCAGAGAAGAAGTACAACAAGGCATTCCTGGAGAAATTTAGAGAAGAGAACGAAATTGAATCCGAACCCATTCGGGATTGGAGGCAAAATCCGGCAAAACACAAGCATGAGTCTTCGGGTAAGTACTCTGTTGATTCTCTACGTTCTCCTTATTGCTATGCTGGGATAATGATGTGTAGATTGTGGGGGTTACACGATTCCACAAATTTCACTATAGAAATGGTTCCTTTGATGGAGGCGGCATGTAATAGTGAAATAATGGATTGGGCAACTGTACTGTTAGATAAGCTAGCAACCGCAGTTCTCGATTTTAGAAGCAAAACCCGCATCACTGAAAGGTTTATTCCCCCATTCTACTACAGTGCTTATATCTTGGACACCCTGTGTTTTAATTCTGAATTTCCCGTGCTTGGATGGAGGTGGACTCCACAAGACCCCATGCCCATTCACATATACCATCAGAAGTTGTGGAAAACTTACTATAAGCACCATTTATACCAAGTCTGCAATGGCTTTATGTTACCCATTCACTATTCTATTTTTGATAAACCTGCTCCTAAGATTTCCTACCAAGCAGGGGTTGATTTGACATCCATAGGAAGATGGTTCGGAGAGGAAAAATTTACTTATATAAGAATTTTCGGCAGCCAAGCTAAACCTCATGTCCTCTCTTTGTACATACCTGATAAATTGTTGGCTAGGGAGATAGCCTATCAGATTATGTCCGAAGGAGTTACACAAACTCTAAAGAAAAATAAGAAGCAGGTTTGGCCCTCTTTTCCCCTGAGATGCGGTGTCTACGCTTTGCATGACTTTAAACATGCAGAGAAAGAAGATGAAAAAATGAAGGCATTAAGTCTAGCAACTCTTCCTAATAGGCAATTTGATCCAAACAAAGTCGCCTATAATGCACTTGAACAGGCAAAATTGACAAAGTTTGATCATAAAGAAGATAAGTTCGATGACCTGTTCTCCTCAGCCGAGTCAATGTCCCAAGTTAAATCGCTGGCTAGAATGGAATATAAAGATGACGGGTTAGTTGAATTCAATAGTCTTAGAGAACAGAAGTTGCAAACTCTGCCTCTAGATCTGTTAGCAACAATCCCAACGACAGAATCAAGCGAGCCTGAGCAGCGACTCACTAAGGAACCTCCTGTTACTTCAAAAGAACAGGAGGAAGTGCTTATGAAAAAACAAGAGGAAACCCAGACGAAAGAGCAGGAACAGAGCATCATAGAGGTGAATGTAGATGCTCAGATTGACCTGAAATTGCTCCAGGAATGGCAGCAATTCGACTCAATCATCAGCAATCTTGAGTGCTCTAAGGAAGCCGATACATCAAAAGCGGCTGACACACAGGAGACAACTTCAAAACAGGTTCCAAGTGGAACCAACGGCCTACCCAGTTCTAAAGAAGTAGAGATAATCCCTAAAGATCCCTTCGATCAGATTATTTTGCAAGTAGAAGAAATTCCTCCCTTAGATGTCTTCTATAGCCCAAGACACAAGGCTATGGTAAAACGACAGCGGAAAAGGAGAAGGACTGATCAACCTTCCCTATTCCCTGAACAAACAGTGACAGGAAACATGGTTTGGAAAGAGGAATTTGACCCCTCTGATGACCTAACAAAACTATCCCAATATGCTGGAGCCTATTCGGCAGCGACAATAGACAAGGCATCAGAGGTGAGTAATTTATTAAAAGCAAAAGACCAGGAGATATTTTCACTACAAGCACAACTATCGGAGGCACAGCAGAAGGCGGAGCAAGCAGAACGGCAATTGTTTACACAACAGCAAATAAATAATCAATTGACTAAACAATTGCAGGAAGAGAAACAGAGGATTGATTACAGTGCAGTTCAAAAGCAGAAAGAGTTGTCTGAGGCATTGGCACAACTAAAAGCAGCAAATGAACAAATGCTGAAGTCGAAAGATGAGCAAATTGCTCAACTATCAGCCCAGCTAGAGAAAACAAAGAATCTTCCACAGCTAGCTGAATTCAGAGCAGAGGCATTACAGATAAACAAGGCATTGATAACACAGATAAAGCTTTTATGTCAACAAATCGCCCAGGCGGAACCTTTATGCGATTTGACGACATCAATAAGTGAAAAATCGGAAAAAGCTAGAACAAACTTGGATCAAGCCGATGAAACACTAACTAATTTTCTTGAGTGGAAAGACACCGATCAGGGACAGGCGGCTAATTTACTAAAAATCCTGGAATCACATAAGGAGATATTATTTACGGAATGGCAGTCCCAGTTAATGAAAGCAGAGAGAGCAATTTCAAGATGCAAATTAACCACAAGTAATTTGGTTGAATTGGTTAATAATACTCTCTACTTGTCTAACATGATTTCTCAATGTACTCCAGGTAAATTGACAGCGGCTAAAACATTGGAGCAGTCATGTTATTCGGAACTAGATAAAAATGGAAGATTAATCGCAGGAATTAACAGTTTGACATGGGACACCTATTGGTTCTTCTTAGTCAAACCATACAGCCAGAGAGCCGCCCTCAAATGCCTCACAGATGAAATCGGGTATATCATTCTCGATATACAGGATGCCACCTATGCTGCCCAACTCAATTATCGTCTCAACAGACCACCAGAAGTGGAGCCAATGCTTGTGATATGCCAGCTCAGGTTTAAAGGCAAACAACATAAATGATGATTCATGCCGCCGACTGCCAGATTGCCATGAAGGAGATATTCAGAATCAAATGATACCAATTAACTAGGATTTTAGTTTCATAGGTAGTTAGCTTAATTAAGTATTTATAGACCCTTTCATGTATTTAGAAAGGGTCGTAAGTTTTGTATATGACTTAAAACCTGAAGTTGCACTACTGTACTTCAGGCATATTCTTTTATAAAACTGGGCCAATCATTCTGATTTTGACAAAGAAGCTTTTACGCGGATGTGCACTACTATCTTTGTTTGAAAGTATTTATGAGTCGGAAGAAGAATTTCAAATAGCGATTGATATTGGGAGTGATTAGCAGCTCATATGGTACTATTATCTATGTCTGAGTTCATTCTTTTTATATGAATTTTCATTTGATCGCTTTTGCTATTATCGGATATATGCATGTGTTCTTAACAACATTCTTTATTCCTTCCACTATTGGATGTTTACAGTATGCTTTTCTTTTGATCATATATGTATCGATAATATAAATGATAAGTGCAGCAATATTGTGTTAATCACTTTGTTTAACTATTTAAACAAAGTAATCATTGAATGAATAAATGTCTATGTTTATTAGATAGAGTCATCTATATGCCTGTCAATAGACAAAGATCATCAAGCGCTACATTTCAAAGAATAATAGTTCCCGGGATTAGTAGTAGTTCTTTTATTTTTGCTGATACATTAAGTTATTCACCTATCAATAGATTAGATAATCAATCGTTCATACAACCCTTTTATTCATTATTGGGAAACTGGTCCCATTATATCCAGTCGGAGCCACCATTCCAAATGGAAAAGGAGCTGTATTAAGGTCCAAACCGGGTGGTTATCCCCAATGTTGATACAACGATTTTTGGGGCATCAACAGGTACCAAAAAGAAAGAGAACCAGGGACATTGCAAGCCTAAAGCCACTGAAAACCTACGGGTAATAATCTCTGACCCAGAACTACAGGCTTACCGAGAACACATGGCAGAACATGCAGTGATCTGCAAGTTTATGGGTTTCTGGCCAATAGAACGAGCCCTGTGCTTGTGGATCAAGCAACAATGGAAACCCAAAGGGGATGTAAGACTCCACCTAGGGGCCAAAGGATTCTTCATGGTGGTTTTCACCAATCTGGATGACAAGGATCACATCTTCGATGGAGGCCCGTATTTCTTCGCCTCAGCAGGTCTATACATGAGACCTTGGAAGCCCAACTTCGCACCAGAATAGGAAACCTTCAAACAGGTACCTGTCTAGATTCGCTTGTTTTCTCTACAGATTGACTATTGGAGATATGCAGCGCTAGAAAAAATAGGCAATAAGTTAGGCACCTTCATCAAAGCTTCAAAGGCAACATTACAGAAGAGATACACCTCCTGTGCTAGAATCTGTGTCGAGATGGATGTTTCAGGGGCTCTGCATGAGGGTCTGTGGTTGGAATACAAAGATGAAGTATATTTTCAAGCTATAGACTATGAGCAAATCCCATTTCGCTGCAGGAAATGTCATGAACATGGACATCTAATCAAAGAATGCCCAATGAACAGAACGACGAAGAAACCCAAGGAAAATATAGGGGGTAAGAATAAGGAGGCTTTTATTCGACCTCATGCTAGACAACAAGCAAACAAAAGACAACAAAATAAAGCAAGTACATCCATCAGAAGCACAGACAATGCATTTGAGTTGTTGGAATCAGAGATGGAACCAGAGGAAACCAATCAAGAGCAAGATCCACTGCGAGACAGCCAGACCACAATGACACCAAGGACACAAGACCCCAATTCCAATCCATCAAGCAACATCCCACTTGCTCCTAGACCAACAAAGGGACTGAAAGAAGATTCAGAAATGATAACTAGCGAAATGGGGCTAGAGGATATGGAGCTAAGCGACATTCTAGAACAGGAAGGTATGGATCTACCAAACATGGTAGAACAATGGAAAAAGAAAGGCATAGAACACATATCTGAAGAGGAGGTGAACATAATCAACACGTTATTCATAGCAAGACAACAAGCAGAAATGGACATGCAGAAAAGAAGCTTGGGAACAACAAAGGGTCTAGGGGTGAGAGCTCAAGGACTGCATCAAACCACAACCAACCCAAAGCACCGGAAAAAACGAGGAAGAAGAACAAACAATGAAGCATTACAAGAGCTCGGTCAAATGCTCCTCAACTCAGGTAAGATGAAAGCCCTTGAGGCCTTCACACTTACTTCCTAAAAATTTGTTAATTATGAAAGTACTTTCATGGAATGCTAGAGGGCTAAATAGCCTAAAGAAACAGCGGTTATTAAAGAAAAAAGTCAAAAAGGAACAACCAGATATGATTTTTTTGCAAGAAACTAAATGTTCCAGCAAAATAATGAAAATCATCAGTAAAAAATTGGGAAAAAGAATGGATTGCCTAGAGATAGAAAGCAGTGGAATGGAAGGGGGCTTAGCCACTCTTTGGAATCCTCAGGTACTCCAGCTTATATCTTCTGAAGCTGCTAGATCTCACATCTCAATAGAATTCCAAATGGTAGGGAATCCAGACACCTATCTCTGCACAAATGTCTATGGCCCTCAGAAACTAGAGGCAAAATTGCTAATGCTTAGAAGTCTATCCAACTTGCAGCATAGATATCCCCTAGCAAAAACAATTTTCGGAGGAGATTTTAATATGATCACTTCACTCACGGAAAAAAAGGAGGCATCAAAACGCTCAATCGGGATGCTGAAGCTTTCAAGGACTTTATCAAATCAGAAAAGATTGTAGGCATCTTCCCCAAGAGCGGTGCTTTCACATGGAACAATAAAAGGGGAGGTGATAGGCAAATTGCCTCTAGACTGGACAGGTTCTTAGTTACAGAAACCATCCTTTTAGAAGGGATTACTGTGGATTCGGACATTCTACCAAGTGGAGGATCAGACCACTGGCCCATAATAATGAATGCGGCCATCCTTGGCACCCCAAGGAACAAACCCTTCAGATTTGAAAAGTTTTGGCTTAGTCATCCAGAGTTCACATCAAAAATAAAACAGTGGTGGAGTGAACCAATTGGTATAAGGGGAACCAAGATGTACAATCTCCAAGCTAAACTTAAACATATCAAAACCAAGTTAAAATCCTGGAATCAAGAGGTCTTCGGCAACATATTTAAAGAAAAGAAGGTGTTGGAGGATCAATTAGAATAGATTCACAAGGAATGGATCCAGGGGAATATCAATCAAGAAACAATGAACACAGAACATATACTTATGCAGAATTGGCAGGCCAGATGCCAATAGGAGGAAACTCTGTGGAAGCAAAAATCTAGAATTCAGTGGCTTAAAGAAGGTGAAAAGAATACAAAATTCTTTCATCGCTCGGCCATTGATCACAGGAGTGCTAATAAAATATTAAGAATAAAGAATGAACAAGGGACCTCTTTTCAAACCCATCATGAAATATCAACCCTCCTCATAAACCATTTTAGCCAAATTGCTTTGGAACCTAGCATTAACAGAGAGGATGCTATCAGGGATTTAATGACTTCTATTCCCAAGCTTATCACAGAGGATCAAAACAAGTCTCTGAATCGAGCGATCACCATGGAAGAAGTGGAAGAAGCAGTGAGGGATATGCCCAATGGTAAGGCGCCAGGATCAGATGGTTTCACCATTGACTTTTACAAATCCTGTTGGGAAATAATCAAAACATAGGTTTGGGAGGTGGTGGAAGACTCCTAGTGCTCCTCATCCATCCTAAAATCCCTTAACTCTACCTTCATAACCTTGATACAAAAGGAGGATGAAGCAAACACACCGTTGAAGTTTCGGCCAATTGCATTATGCAATGTTCTGTACAAGATCATATCTAAAGTCATAGCTAACAAATTAAAGCCCATTCTTCCAAGGATCATTTCGGAAGAAAAATCAGGCTATGTAGAAGGTAGACAGATTATGGATAACATATTACTAGCTCAAGAGATGATTCATACTCTCTAAACTCAGAAAAAAAATTGGCATGCTAATGCAGCTGGACCTTTCAAAGGCTTATGATAAAGTCAGCTGGAACTACTTGGAGGCTATTCTAGATGCCTTTGGCTTTGCAAAGAGATGGATAAAATGGATCCTAGCCCTGATTAAGTCTACCAGATTGTCCATCCTGGTCAACGGAGCTCCTACAACCCAGTTTTCACCTACTAGAGGTATACGGCAAGGGGATCCCCTGCCCCCTTTTTGTTTGTAATACTAATGGAAGGTCTAAGCCAGCTTATCAGAAAGGCTAAAGAGGATAGCTTAATTCAGGGACTCCAACCCTTGCCCTCATGCCTTGTAACCACTCATCAATAGTTTGTCAATGATACTATGCTGCATGGCACGCCTTCAGTCAAAGAAGCTCTTTGTTTCAAAAGAATTCTCAATTGTTTCAGCCTTGCTTCAGGTATGGAACTCAATCTCTCTAAATCTTCCATATTCTTTTTTAACACGCACCTAGTTGTCCAGAAAAATCTATCTAATATCCTCAGGTTCAAGAGGTGTAACCTCCCTTCCAGATACCTAGGTATTCCGCTGACAGACAAACCTTGGCAAAAAATTCATTGGGAGAAAATGCTCGCCAATCTAGAGAAGCGTTGTCAGCATTGGACCCATAGAACCCTTAACTTTGCAGGCCGCCTAGTCCTCACCAAATCCGTCCTCCAGGCCATTCCTCAATTCATGCTTTCTATTCTCCCCACACCAAAATGTGTGCTTCAAAGAATCCGACTCATCCAGAAAGCTTTTCCGTGGTCAGGAAACTCAGTTAAACAGAAGTGGTCCTTAATGGCTTAGGAGAAAATATGCAAACCCAAGCACCTGGGTGGATTAAGCCTTCAGGACCCTTACACCATCAACTGAGCTTGTGGAGCTAAGTTATGGTGGAGATGGGTTAAAGAACCAAACATTCCCTGGGCCAAACATTGGAAAGCAAAGTATGCGGATCATTATAGCCCTCAGAATCTGATCAGGATGCAGGAACCTCCAGAAGGGTCTCTAATCTGGAACCTAGCAAGAGCTAATCGAGGCATAATTTAGGAACAAAGTTTTTGGGAAGTCTGTAATGGATAGACTGCTCTATTCTGGGAGGATGCTTGGCAACAATTACCTAAACTTGAAAGCCCAGATTTCCTCACCATTTAGAGAAGATACTAGGAACAAGGAAAGATAACTGTGAATCATTACTGGAAGCCTGACACAACTAATCAACCGTGGAAACAATGGATCTTCAACGACACATTGCAACTAGAAGAGAGGGACAACAATATGATGGCTCTGCAAACAAAGCTTGCTAAAAGGAAAATTAGAAATGCTCAAGATGCAGATCAACTGCGTTGGGGCAAGCTCGAGGGGGGTACCTTTACCCTCAAAGAAGCAAGAGCTTGTATAGAAGAAAGAGACCAAGGGGAAAAATTCAATTGGTATAACAGGGTATGGGATGCTGAACTATGGCCGAAGATTAAAACCTTTCTATGGCTCTTGATGCACCGTAGAACCCTTACCTGGGAAAACCTACGGAAAAGAGGGTTCATAGGCCCCTCACGCTGCCCCCTATGTGAAAATGAGGAGGAATCAATGAATCACCTCCTCAATGAATGTAACTGGATAGAAAGCCTATGGAACTGGATGGAAACCATCTTCAAGAGCATGGATAGGAACAAAAACTCAATACAGGAAAGCATAGAAAATTGGCGAAGTAATTTTTCCAAATCTCAAACAGTTAATACTTTATGGAAATTAACCCCTGGTTTCATAGTGTGGTTAGTATGGAAAGAACGAAATAGAAGAGTGTTTCAAAATGAAGCTAAAACCATAGAGTTTATCAGAGCCACCATACTGCAAAACATGAGGGAAACGACTCTTACCAGATGGAAAGCAGAACAAAACAAGGATCTATCGGTGACTGACTTACAAATTCTGCAGACGTTTGGAATTGAGGCAGGTACCGACTCCATTTTGTCTGAACCGCGACAACAACAAGGCCCCTCCATGAATGCTTGGCTACCACCACCAATAGGCTTTCACAAACTGAACTTTGACAGGGCCTCTCGAGGCAATCCTGGACCGGCAGGTATAGGAGGTGTCCTACGTAATTACAAAGGTGACATTCAACATATTTTCAGTCAATCTATGGGAGAGGCCACCAACAATGAGACGGAATTCGCGGCTTTAGAGCAAGGGCTCCGAATACTAATTCGCCTGGGAACAGGAGCTACAGTGGTAGAAGGGGATTCTCTTTTGGCAATCAATGCCGCAAGGAAACTGCAGATGGGTTCGAAACCAGGTAAGGTAACGAAGCACTGGAGGTTGGCCAAGGTTACAGAGCTCATAGCAAAGCACCTCTCAAGCCTCAACGGAATCATTCTGCAAGCGGTAAGAAGAACGACAAATGCGGTGGCTAATTGTCTGGCCAACTACGGGATCAATCACCATATTACTTACCCGGACACCTGTTGGCATGATGTCACATGCACAAAACTTCGGGACAAGTGTTTACATCTATCGAGAAAAGACATTCGTTACAGGGAGGAGGGGTGCAGTAGTACGACAGGAACACGCCTTAATAACGAATGAAGATAGCCATTAAGGCTCACCTCCTGGATCATTATACCCCGAATTGGATTTGGGAGGACAAGTACCATCACCCGTAGCAGAAGATGAAGGAAATCCTGCAGAAGAATGATTGTTAGAGAACTCTAGGCCCAATGGATGACACGTGGCCCATGACAAGAAACTTCAAGCATGACGAATCCATTGCTTCAGATCGCAGGCAGGGGAAGGCACTCCGGAAAAGAAAGAGGAGTAATTCTGTCAAAATCCAGAGATCCACGCAAACCTCGCTCAACCTATACGCTCATCCCTCCACTATAACTACAATGACTTACCAAAGAGCTCTCTCATCTTATGCTCCTCGCCCGACTCTTCGTCCTGAGTGCTCTGTATTGTTCTTTGTCTGGTTCTCCAAAGTGTTTCCATCACCCACTGTCACCTACAACAGCACTATGTCAGCTGGGGGTAGTCGCAATGAGTCAGCAAACAGAGAGCTGAAGAAAGCTAGGGAGGCATATGAAACTTTAGTCTCTGCCAAAGGGAAGAAGAAAATTGATGAGATTGAAGCCGAAGTAAATGAGGAATAGGAGAGGCTAGACATGCAATCAATTGAGGAAGAAATAGAGTGGATTTTAGATCCAGGGACCCCGGCCACTAGAGCCACGTAGTTTGTTCGGACACAGAGTGAGGCTTGGCGAATGAAAACCATGCTGGCCAAAGCTCTCGTCAAGCAGGGGGAAGCCATGAAAGAGGCATACTATGCCACAACGCTTGCATCGGCTAAAAACTCTGCAAGACTAGACGCTCTGGAAATTTGCCTGAAGTTGCTTACAGAGGAAATCAAAATGTTGTCGAAAGATCTGGGGGCCTTCACCAGGCTCTTTAAACTCTCTATCCAACAAGGTATGAACATTGTTGTTGATGTTCCAGTGGAAGATACCAACGTTCCTGTGGTGAAATGCTAGAATACCCAGAAAGCTCCAAAACCGGAACATGTTAATGCAGCAGTTGGCCCTAGTGCCACCTTCAAAGATTATGTGGAACTCGAGCTGTAGAGATGTATGCGCACTCTGCTCTGTGCCCGCCAGCCTATGAGGACTTCATGTTTGAATTTTGATCCTGTTCTGAGTCTCAGGTCATCCTAGTCACACTTTAGTTTTGTCTTTTGGTTCAGGCAGCCCTGCGTGGTTAGCCCCTTCAAGATTTTCGTACTATATGGAAAGTTTAGTTAGTGTTGTTTTGTCTGTGTCTTGGTCAGGCCTGTCTTCTTAGTTTGCAGGTCGGTTCTCTTATAGTGTTCAGTACAGACTTTTGATCGACCAAGCGAAAAGCAGAATGTTCCGTCTGGTTATATAGACCTTTGTATTTTATGTAACTTTGTGAAATAATATACTTTTACTGACTTACAAAAAAGATATTTGATTTTATTTGAGAATAATGTTATATTTGTAATATTTCTATGTTTAATTTTTGATGGAAAAAATACTTGATGGTGCCAGACTAGGCAGAATTTACGCTAACTATTACGCCTCAACATGATCACATTATTTGACTTGAGTCGACGCTAAATTTGGTGATGGACGAATTAAAATTTTCGGCGATGGGCGAGTCAAAATTTTAAAATTCCCGTGGGCAAAAACTTTGAAATTAAATACCCACCAACTATTGAACTAAAAAAAATCAGACTCTTTGTCCTCTAAGATTTTTATTTTATTTTATTTTTATTATTATTATTTTTTTTTTCAGTGTTAATAGGCGCGGACTTGGAGAGAAAATAATAGACACCTCTACCCCCAACTGATCCGAAGTCCACCCATTACGTCCATTTTAAAGGATCTTAAGGTTTCAAATGAAGCTTACACGTGATTTTTATTTTCTCCCTTTTTGGTCCATAAATTGGAGCTGCAAAGTCATTGTGTGTTCCGTGAGAAAAGTGCGGATTTAGGGTTATATTTAGGGATATTTATTCATGTATTGGCGCATAATAGTTTGATTATCATAAAGGTTTGTTGAAAATTTAGGCAGATTGTGTGTGTATGATGGCTCGATGTGTATTTTATATATCTAGGGACAAGAGACTGACTAAGAGAAAGAGGCCTTGGCTTCGATATTAGGGATGGAGGAAACTAACAAAATTGATGGTGTGGACTTGAAAATAATTGCTATATACAAATAAAAACAATCAACTAAAACCACTGAAACATTGCAAGCACATCAACTGGCTAAAAGGGAATCAACTGATTCCCCAACCACTCCTAGATGAAGAAAAAGATCAAGAGGACATCATTAAGAATAAACATTAATAATTTGGAATAGGGAATATATACTTCCAATACCCAATCCACTCCTGGGACACAAATCTCTTCTTCCACCACGCCATATTATGAATATTGCAATGGTAACTATTATACAAGGATAAAATATGACGTGGTTTCAGGCAAAATCCGTAGATCATATGTTGGGAAAGTTTTTGTGAATAGGTTGAAGGAATCATGCCTTCAATGGTTCAAACACCATCTCCATTTGTCATTCTCAAAGATACCATCGCACCTACAAAATTGTTGGAATAAGGAATTATCGAGAGGAGGAAGGGTGAATAAGTAATTGTGAGATTCTTTTATTTTTCTATTGTGCTTACAATCCCTTTTTAGATTCTATTACTTGTGAGAGAATTCATTCATAAAGGGAGTGAAAAACAAGTTCAAACATACATGTTCATACAACAATCACATGAGCAACACACACATTTGATACAATGTTGTTGTTGTTTTTGTTGTTGTTTTGTTTTTTTTTGTTTTGTTTTGTTTTGTTTTGTTTTGTTTTTTTTTTTTTTTTCACGTGGAAACCCAGAGGGAAAAAAACCACCAAATTTGTTGTTTGTTTATGATGTAAATTAAGCACCTACTTAATTACATCTACTTGTTTGTGAGCACCCACTCACAGGAGGCACTAACCCCCTTTGGTTAGCAGGCACCAACTTTCCAAGAGGAACAAACCTCTTCTAAGTGTAGGTATGAACCTACTCTTGCCACTGTTCTACTATTTCATAATTTTTTCAAACTGAAAACAAAGGCATACATATTAAAAGTAAAATACAAAAATGGTTGGTTGCAGATTCAACTTATTCTCTCTGTCTTCTACGTTCTCATGTAGTTGTTCTTTAATTTCTACTCACAGCAACATATCCTCAACACTCTGCCTCCTTTCTCATAGGCTTTTCTGCTGCAACACCTCTGTTCACTTCAACAGTTCCCTCGTTATTCTCCTCACAACACAACCGCTGCGCTTACAGCACAATCACTTAGTGTGTTCTCGGTGCTTAGACCTCTCTGTCTCTACACACACCTCTCACTTCTCAACACTTCGATAATATGCTCAACTCCCCCAGTTGCTCAATTCTCCTACCAAGGGCCAATCCTCATTTGTTAATTGCTCTGTGCCCTTGGCTCTCTCAACTCTCACGACCAAGTGCCGACACAAAATTGAAAGCCCCTTCCATTGTAACTTTTCCAAAAACCATTTGCATAGGAGTTACGAGGTCTTCATCCTCCGATATGCCAATCTTCAAGATGACGTCATGATGTTGTCATTACTTCACGTGGAAATTCCTTAGTGGTGACACGTGTCACCTGGATTTGGCCCATTAGGCCACCCAATAATGTTGAATTTTCATGCCACGTGTCTTGTCATACTGCCACGTCATGCTCACGTCAGTTTCTACTGCAACTTCTCAAATCAATTCTCATGCTGCCATGTGTCCTACTAGATGAGCGAGAAAGAGTCTTGATTAACCTTTGGTTTTGCAACACAATCCTTTGTTAACATTGCTAATCATCCCTCATATTTTTAGCAATATCGACAGCACTGGATATCATAACTTCTTAAAATACATACATTAAGAAGTTTCAATATTTCGATAGGCTCCGACCTTCGATATTCCGATGAACTCCGATGTTCCGATGTGCTTGGAGCTCCGTTATAGCCCGCTCCGAGGTTCCGATGTGCTGATCTGATTCGATATCTCGATATCTGATTTGTTGATTTGCTCTGATATCCTGATATCTAATATGTTGCTTGCTCCGATATTTGATCCTTCTTAAGGCTTAAAAAGTCCATGGATTTTGCCAAACCATATCATTTGATCCAGGAGTCCATTTTTGGAATTCCACATATCATTGGAAAGCTCTTCTAGAGCACCTTTCAATGGATAGGATATGATGTAAGCTTTGAGCCCATTTTCCACCTCCGGGATGGCTGTAAACTCTCTGCAACTCATTACTCCTTGACCCTTCTTCTTGTGAATGGAAAGTTGAACTCCCAGTCACCATAGTCATCATTCTATGGCTTCTCCAGTAAGATTGCTACTATGATGATTCTCTACATAAAACCTATAGCTACCATGGGGATTCCATCCGAACCATCATAGTAGTCATCAGTTTATGGCTTTTCCATTAAGCCTGCTACTATGAAGATTCTCTACATAAAGCCTGTAGCTACCATAGGAGTCCTCCTGATCCATTACCACATGCATATGTTATGATAAGCATTCATGTCAGTCTGGTTTACATCAATGCCAATACTAAAACAACCACCACTAATTGTCCAACAATCTCCTGCTTTGGCATTGATGGCAATGCCATAAGCTCCCCCTCAGGATAAACATGGTCTTCTCCGTTGTCCTAGTAATCTTCTCTCCCTTTGACATCAATGCCAAGGAATATTTCTTGAATGCCCCCCATAAACCATTGCGGACTACTCTTTAATGGCTCCCATATGATGGGTAGCTGCCACCACCTACCAAAATGAAGTCAATTGGAAGGAGGAGATACAACTCCTATCTGTTATCTGAGATATTCAAATGTTTCTTTTTCCAGTGGTTTAGTAAAGATATATTCCAGCTGCTCTTTAGTGGCCACATATTCAAGTCTGACAATATTGGCTGCAACATGTTCCCTCAAAAAGTGGAACTTGATAGGAATATGCTTAGTCTTTGAGCACATGACTGTATTTTTTTCGATGCTGATGGCACTTGTGTTGTCACACATTATTGGAATGGGATCATTCAACTATACCTAAATATCTTTCAGAGTTTTTTTCATCTATAGAATCTGCCTATAGCGAGTAGCAACAACAATATACTCTACTTCAACAATTGATAAAGAAATGGAGGCTTGTTTCTTTCTGACCCACGACACCAAGCATTTTCCCAGGAAGAAAGTTGCACCAGAGGTGATTTTCCTATCATCAAGACTGCCAACCCAATCAACATCAGTGTAGGCCTTCAACTTGAATTCTTTGCCCTTAGCATACCATAGTCCATATTTTGTTGTTCCTTGAAGATATTTAAAAATTCTTTTGACAACAACAACATGGCTTTCACGTGGGAAAGCCTGAAATCTGGCCACAAGACCCATTGCTTGCATGATGTCTGGCCTTGAAGCTGTAAGATACAACAAGCTTTCTATCATTGATCTGCATGCAGTCTTATTTACCAATGGTGTCCGATCTTCTTTCACAACTTGTAGCCTGTAGCCATAGGTGTGATTACTGGCTTGCAATCTTCCAGCCCAAATTTCTTCAAAGTTTCCTTGAGATACTTGGATTGGGATATAAGCACTCCTTGTGGAGACTGGGAAATTTTTGGACCTAGGAAGGACATCTCTCCAATCATGGACATTTCGAATTATGTTTGCATACATTTTGCAAATTGATGCCCCAATTGTTCCATGTCACTGCCAAATATTATATCATCCACATACACAACTACTATTAGTAGATGGTCGCCTTCAAACTTTACATATAAGTTACTGTCAATTGTGCCTTTTTTAAAGCCTTGTTGCTGAAGGTATTTATCTAGCCTTTTGTACCAAGCTCTGGGAGTCTGTTTTAGTCCATACAGAGCCTTCTTTAATTTGCATACAAAACCTTCATCTATGGTGAGTATAAATCCTTCTGGATGCTCAATGTAAAATTCTTCTTCTAAATCTCCATTGAGAAATGAAGACTTCACATCCATGTGATATACCTTGATGTTTTTTATGGATGAAAAGAGTAAGAAAGATCCCGATAGCTTCCAATCGTGTTAATAGTGCAAATATTTCTTTGAAATCTACCCCTTCTATTTGGGCACACTCTTTGAAGACCAATCGAGCTTTGCTCTTAATTACTTGACCCTGCTCATTCAGTTTGTTTTTGAAAAGAATTTGGTTCCAATAACATTTTTCTCTCTAGTCCTTAGAACAAGATCCCAAGTGTCATTATTTTCAACCTGAACAAGTTCTTCATTCATAGGTTTCACCCAGAACTTGTCTTCACTTGCTTGATAGAGATTCTTGGGTTCTATCTGTGATAACAGAGCCATATCCACATGAATTGTATTGCCAACAAGTTTTCTCCATGTTTGGACACCATGCATTTGATCTCCAAGTATTTGAATGTCATGATGTTCTTTCTGTACGTACCTGGAAGGTGTTTTTGGCCTTGGAGCTATGCCTACTTCCTCACCTTCACTATTTGAATATGTTTCTTCCAGATCCGCGGACCTCATATTTGAACTTTCTTCATCATCTGAGTTCATATTTCGTTTAGAGGACTCAAGTTGTGAACCTATTTCATATATTAGCACATCCATGCAATCCTTAATCTTCTTTGTTCGCTTGTTGTAACACTTATATCCTTTACTTCTAGTAGAGTATCCAAGCAATATTCCTTCATCAGCGCGAGAGTCAAACTGTCCAAGATTATTATCATTCCTTTTGATGAAGAATTTGCTTCCAAACACCCTAATATGTTTAACTAATGCAGTTATCTCGTTCCACAACTCATAGGGAGTTTTATTACTATTAGTTCTGAGTTGAGTTCTGTTTGACAGATATACTACTGCTTGTGTTGCTTCTCCACATAATATGTGAGACACACCTGCTTCATCCAACATTACTCTGGCCATTTCTTGGATTGTTCTGTTCTTCCTCTCCACTACTCCATTGTGCTATGGAGTTCTAGCCACTGAGTACTACCTCATGATGTCATGCTCTTCGTAGAATTCCTCAAACTCTCTTGAGGTCTACTCTCCTCCTCTGTCTAATCTTAGGTATTTTATCTTCAAGTATTTCTCATTTTCTACTTCAACTTTAAATTTCTTGATGTGCTTGAATGCCTCCGAATTTTCTTTTAAGAGAACAATCCAAGTGGCCCTAGTAAAGTCATCAATTAGCAGCATAAAATACTCTTATTTTAGTTTAGGGTTTTTGGATGAGGAGAACTCTTTTGTCTTGAAATGAGTCCCAGTATGCTTTCCAAACTAACATGACTTTCAGATTGAGTTATTGAGCCTTGACAGTCTTGGTAATCCTATCGCAACTCCAATCTTTCTAAATTTTATCGAATTGTCAAAATTCATATGCCCAAGCCGCTTGTGTCACAACCATGCTTCACTTTTTTTTCTCAAATAATAGTTAACCCTAGAATCGTCAAACACATATACATTATTGTGGGTTCTAATTTCTTTTCCCACCAGTTTTCCATTCTTCATGTTGCAGATCTCACAGTATTTATATCGAAAGGTCACATTGTAGCCGTTATCATACATTTGGCTAACACTAAGAAAATTGTTCTTGAGACCTTCTACATACAATACGTTTTGTGCTTCTGTTTTTTTTTTATTATCAAGGTTGCCTATGCCTTTACCCTTGATTCTTGCTGGAGCATTGTTTCTAAAGGTGACATTATTTACCCTGTCCTTTTATTTTAGAGACATGAATTTTCTTTTGCCACGAGTCATATGTTTGGAACAACCACTATCCACATACCATTTATTTTCTTGATTGTGAGCCGATAAAGCAAGTCCACACTGCATGCTCCTTTTAGTCTTTCATTTCCAACTCTCCTTATCCTGTTGGATAGTTGACTGTCTAACATTTTGGAACTTAGACTGGTATTCAAACCTGCTTCTACACTCACTTGCCTTGTGCCCAAAATTATTACATTTGAAGCATTCTACTTCGCTTAACAAAGGAGAGAAGACATTTCGATCTCTGAGACAAGAGTTTTGAGATCTATAACTTTGATATTTTTTATATCTAGGATTTTCATTTCTTTCAACTTTGATCCTTCTACAATCAACAACTTTATGACCAAAGATATGACATTTATAACAATGACCATAAAATAAATAGGCATGCCTATTATTGGAAGTCTTATGGGATTGTGTATGAAAGTACCTTGGTTGTCTGGCTAATTGATTCATCTTCCATTGATGGTCTCCTCTTTTCCCTGCTGCTCTTTTATCTTCATTGATTCTTCCTTGAAGATTCTTCTCATAGCTCTGTGGTTCTTCGAATCCTGCAGACCTGAAGTTGGTATTTTTCATAGAGGATTCCTGTGTCTGTGAGTATCCCAGACCTGTTTTGATTCTTGAGGGCCTTTGGCTATTTAGAATCTGATCTAGTTTCCTTGTGCCTTTTGCAAATTTTTCATTTAAACCCTTCTCGGTCTTTATTCCCTCAAGATAAGTTCTTAGAGAAACAATCTCTACTTCAAGACTCTGATAGTTCTCTTCCCATTACTGGATCAAATATTGAAGAACCTCTTCCTTCCATTTAACTTCTTCCAGTTTATCTTTCAAAGACAAGATATCATCTTTGCATGTCTGTGAGATCATTTCCCTTTTTAACTTGAGCAGCTCCCCTTTTAAATGTTTTTTCTCCTCTTATAGTCTCTCATAGGTTTCTTGTTTTTCTTCTAGTACAAGGACTAAAATATATTTGCTCTTGACAAATTCCTCAAGCTTTTCTTTTCGATAGGAAAAAATCCTCATTGTCAGAGTTATACATACCTTCCTCTCCACGCTATAATTGTTCCTTCATCTGCTTGTTCTTCTTTCTCGCTTTCTTTAGCTTATCGTGGTTACTGATGATTTCCCCTTCAAGGTCCACTATTCCTTCTTCTTCTTCCTCTTCAAAGTCCATAATACCTTGTTTCTTGGAGTTTGTTTCAAAAGCCATAAGTAGATACCTATCTATGTCATTCTCCGACGAGTTTTCACTATTTGATTCTGATGCTGAGTTATCCTCTTTGGAGCAGAACCCCTTTTTCTTATAGGACTTTTTCTTTTGGTGTTTTTGATATTTGTTTCCAAATTTCTTATCGCCTTCCTTTCCAGCATTTTATTTATAAGGGAATTTGGACGAGAAATGTCCTACCCTTCCACAGTCAAAACACTTAAAGGGAAACTTCCCTTTATGTTTTCCTGACCCACGCTTTAGTTTTCTGGCTCGTTGAGCCAACTCCTGATCATATTCACAACTAGAGAAGTGTTGATGATCTTTATGCTCCTTGGCATTTTTGGATACTTTGGATGCTTCTTCTTTAGGCTCATACTCTTCTATTCCTACTCTCATCTCATAGGTTGTGAGAGTACCATGCAACTGGTACATCTTGAGATCCTTTAAATTATCCATTTCTTCAATAGTTGAGACTTTGGCATAATCCCATGGGCGAAGATCTTAATATTTTCTGAATGATCATCTCCTCCTTGACCTTCTCACCAAGTCCTCTAATCATATTAGTTACTTCATCAACTCCAAGGAAGTATTCTGCTATGCTTTCATTTTCACTCATTCTCAAGCTCTCAAACCTCATTCTAAAAGTCTAAAGTTTCGCCTGCTTGACTTTGTCATCTCCTTCATGACTCTAATTAAGCTTTACCCACACTTCCTTAGTATACTTACAATGCATAAATTTTACAAGTTATGATTGACTAAGGCCAAAGAGAATGGAATTCTTGGCTTTAGCATTGTTCCCATATAATTTTTTACCATCTACATCAATGGGAGGAATATCAGGGACATTGTAGTCTACTAGTACTGAAGTCCAAACATCTACTCCCAGGGACATAAGATACACTTCCATTCTTACTTTCCAAAAGGCATAGTTTGTCCCATCAAAGACTGGTATTCTACTTGAGTAAGCTTCTTAACTCTCTTGCCTAGACATAATTCCTTATAGATCTACCTTCTAGTGATTAGACTGTTCTTGAAGGAACCTGGCTCTAATACCAATTGTTGGAATAAGGAATTGCTAGGGGGGGGGGGTGTTGGGGTGAATCAATAATTGTTATTTTTCTATTGTGCTTACAATCCCTTTTTATATTCTATTACTTGTGAGAGAATTCATTCATAAAGGGAGTGAACAACAAGTTCAAACATACATGTTCATACAACAATCACATGAGCAACACACACATTTGACACAATGTTTTTTTCACATGGAAACCCAGAGGGAAAAAACCACCAAATTTGTTGTTTGTTTATGATGTAAATTAAGCACCTAATTAATTACATTTGTTTGTTTGTGAGCACCCACTCACAGGAGGCACCAACCCCCTTTGGTTAGCAAGAACCAACTTGCCAAGAGGCACCAACCTGCTCTTGCCAATGTTGTACTATTTCATACAATTTTCCAACTAAAAACATAGGCATACATATTACAAGTAAAATGCTAAAATGGTTGGTTTCATATTCAACTTTTGTTGTCCGACTTCTATGTTCTCATGAAGTTGTTCTTTACTTGTTGCTCACAACAACATCTCCTCAGTACTCTACCTCCTTTCGATAGGTTCAAGCCCATTTTCAAAACTACTAAGGGCACACCTCAGAATAGGTGGTTTCTAGTTTCCCATGACTATAGTGTACTACTGACACATGTTACTGCATCCCTCTGCATGCTACTGCTTCCAGTCACCCACGTGGATTCCAATCTCAGCATCCAATCTATGGCTATCACGACTAGGTATCCATTAAGCCTATCTTATAAGGTTATCCAAATAAACTATAAGACTAATTCTCTACCCAACCTTTCCACAGCGCACTTTGTGCAAGACTTCGCCCTTCTAGCATGGATTCATCCATGGCTTGGTTGTGGTGGATTAGCAAACACCTGGACCTATATTAACATTCCATCATTACCATAAAGGATTTCTAAAGCATGCACTAGTGCTATCCTCATGATTTTATTGCAAAGTCTCTCAAATGAGTTCCCGGCCTTCATATATTCCCCATATAGGGATAGGGAATTCTAGGCATGCCCGCGTTAGTGATCTTTTAGCAACCCTTGGCTAAGGACTTGTAGTGAACTCCTGAAAGGCCCCCATATCTCCTACCACACATTAGGAGCTCCTTGCTCTAAATAAATCTTGTAAGAATCTCCATGGCACCACTTAGGGGTTTCAGGGGAATTTGGTGATTAGCGGGGATGCGCTGCCATCGACCCTAGTGCCCCTAGGGTAAGAGCACATGCTACTAAAAATGCAATGTTGGGAAGCCTTTTTGGAAATATAACAGGTTATATAGTTAAGAGAGGAAATCATCCCTGACATCGAAATAATGCCACATAACAGTAATATGGCTTGTAACCAACATATGTTCATCGACTCTGTCAAAATAGGCTATCTCCAATGTAACAATTACACATTAATTTAAAGAGTTCTTATATTAAATACTATTAGAGTTTAGTTTTGATCTTTACAAATCTTTTCAATGCCTTCAAGGCTTGCAGTGTATGTTATTCATTCGTCATATTAGAACACATTCACATATTTCATAACCACATCATTTGAACCTAGAAACATGACACGTTATTTACTTTCATAAATGCCATTTAAATACATAAATATGTTACATGTTCATTACACATATACACACCATTTCAATCAAGAAATGCAAACACATGTTTATTACACATATACACACCATTTCAATCTAGAAATGCAACACACGTTTAGTGGTTGTCCAAATAGTTCATATTTTCTACATAAGGAAACCTTACATATCCCCACCTCCTTAGCTCTGGAATCCATGTACCTTTTGACTAAACCCTTTCTTATATATTTTGTAAAATATTTACATTGCATTTTCATGAGGAAACTTGGGTTAGGGTTGTCACACAAGAACTGAGGCCCATTACATAGTTGTTACACCACAATACTTAGGCCCATTAGGGCGTTGTTACACCACAAGACTGAGGCTCATTAGGGCACGGTTGTTACACCAAAATATTGAGGCCCATTAGGGCGTTGTTACACCACAATACTGAGGTATAATTTCACAGACCCATAGGATGGAATGATCATTATATCACTGCCAATTAGTCACATGTCCTGGTGTGCATTTATTTGAGGCACAAAAACCATGCCTTTTAGCCTATGGAATCCATTCCATTTGGAGTATTCTTGAACAAAAAAATACATATGTGAAAAGTTAAAGATATTTAATTGTATCAATGTTAATTATGAGTAAAAAAATACTCTCTAAGTAGAATCATTCAATTTGTCCTTGAATTAACAATGCAATGGAACAATCATATGTATTTCATGATATCTCTTTCATAGGTCTATCATGATGCATCTGTCATAGGGCTCAACATAACTCCATATCTTTGTCATAATATTTTCTCACATCACAGATAAGAAGGACCAAAGAGGTCGGTGTAATACCCAAGAACTGAGGCCCATTAGGGCATTGTTAGACCACAAGGTCGGAGCCTATTAGGAAGTTGTTACACCACAAGACTGAGGTACACTTTCGTAGACCCATTGGATGGAATGATCATTATATCATTGCTAATTAATTATAGATCTTGGTGTGCATTTATTTGAGGCACATAAACCTTTTCTTTGACCTTATGAAATCCATGCAATTTGTAGTACTCTTGAACAACGAAAATATATATGTGAAAAATTAAAAGTATTTAATTGTATTAATGTTACTTATGAGTTGTTAAGTCCCACTAGCACAACTGGTTGAGCATGGGCCTTGTTAGCAATGTAGAAATTTTGAATAATTTAACACATATTCAACAGAGATTATCCTGATCATGTACTATTGCAGAATACATACACAATACATAAGCTCCTCTACGTTGATCATCAATTTATAGAAGTAGAAACATTCACCGGCGCACATAGAAGCATCAATCAAACTCATTAACACGGTATTTTCCCGGGGAAAGCATCTCGCTAAAAACCCCAACTATCTGTATATTATATTGATTGAATCATGTAACGTTACAAAGTACAATGCTTATCACAAGCAATCTAGTACCAGCTCCACCTGTTACACACAATACAGCTCAGATCTGATCTCCAAATCTCCCCTACTGCTTGCCTGCCTCCACAGCTCAATACCTGCTCAAGAATTGAATGAGAATGGTTTACCAAACTCGTATTTCACCTACAAAGAATCACTCACACTGTGTTGGACGTGAGCATAGGCTACAATTCTTGGTATTGGCCAATTCATTGGCATACTCAATCCCTCTGATTGTGCAAATCATCATGCACAACTATAGTCACAACTGATAGCAATCTGATCCTCTAACACCTGTCCCTGCTGAACTGAACATGCACTGACATGCAACTAAGTTAACTGATGTATTCTATAGTTGCATTATGAGTTAATAACTTGTGAATTAATTAATAACTAATTCACCCAACTCATCTCCAGTCTATTTTCCAGTTAGACTAAATACAACCAGTTTAACAAAGCTAAACTGAACACAACTCCATCAATTGCACCTCCAGTCCACTAAACTCAACTCGCTTGAGTTCTAACTGAAGTCCTGCATGCAGATATTAGTCATCCCATAGGTAACCACGTATTTCCTTCTGGGATCTGCATGTACCACATCCGTAGCTCATCCTGAAGTGCTCCAAGAGAATAAGACAAAGTTTATAGTCCAAATATTATTATGAGACAATAATATTTGACTTTTCTATTTTTGACAGCCAGTCTAAAAATAGACTTTGATCACTCATACTGTGATCTCTCATACTGTGGTCACCCATACTGTGGTCACCCATACTGTGATCACCCATACTGTGATCATCCCTGCTGTGATCATCCCTGTTGTGGTCACTCCTGTTGTGATCATCCCTGCTGGGATCCAAAAAATAGAACTTGCGCCATAATTTGCCTGCGGGCACACTTAGTGAAGGCGACTCTTTTCACTAAGCTCCATCATTTTGTTGCATTCTCAACAATCATTTCTTGTTGCACACTTTTCAACAAGCAAGGCAACCTAGGATCAAACCTCATGGGGGTGATTGTGCCCCATGCTAGGGGGAGGAGACTTGCTTCAAAATCTAGTTAGCTTAGGGCTGGTGTGGCCTAGGCTTGGTGTGATTCCTAGGTGACTTTGACGAATTAGATGCCCCTGGGTCACAACTCCTCAAGCCATAGGTAAAGTTTAGAGGATCATAGACAACTTGAAAAACAAACAAAAATGTTACTTATGAGTTAAAAAATACTCTCTAAGTTGAATCATTCAATTTGGCCTTGAAATGAAGGTTGGGCATGCATTTTTGTGAAGCAGGCCAAAATTGTCTTCCTTCACTAAAATGCATTCCTAGGCTTCATTTCTTGCCAAATCTGATTGATTCAAATTGTAGATTGTATATTTTTCTATTTTACACACTTTTACATTGTTATATCTTTTCTAACTAGTATAGTAGTAACGATGTTAGTTTTCTTAGGGATAGAAATATATGTTGTAGATAATTGCATTTTAAAACAATTGCAACATTTTCACATTGCATTCACCCAATATCATCATAAGAAATTATGTAGAGAGAACATTAGCAATAAAAATGCAGCAGAACAATCATAGGTTTGTCATGATATCTTTGTCATAGGGCTCAACATATCTCCTTTGTATCTTTGTCATAATATTTTTTTCATAACATAGATATGAAGGCCCAAAGAGGTCGTCGTCAGACCCAAGAACCGATGCCCGTTAGGGCACTGTTACACCACAATACTGAGGCCCACTAGGGAGCTCTTTTTTTTGTTGGTAAAGATTCACATTAAATTAAGATGGAAATATATATGCAATACATGCAAAAAATCTTGGGGGATCTTCACCCATCACCCATTGAGTTTTCTACCCTTGGAGAGGGAAACCAAAGAACCTTTCTAGAATTTGCAAATCAAGTCTTGTGAAATGGAGCATCAGAACAATGTTTAAGCTAAAAATTACAAAATTCAGAACCCTCATTCTGTTACTAAGTCACTGAGAGACAGAATTGTTGTAACGACTACAACCACCCTCCAAAAATTTGCCTGCTCTTCGTTTTGGAGCCTCCCTACTAAATCCCAATAGCTTACCTTACACTGCCCAGGTACTTGTGTTTTCATTTGAGTTTATCTTTCACTTTTTAGCTTGTGTTTTCTTACTTGCTTTGTTGTCTAACCACAAGCTGACCTCGTGACTTGGTTGCATCCGGTTCTAGCACTGCGCATCTTAGAGGGAAACTAACCTTGCTCTTAGGAAATGCACAATTCAACCCAACAATGAGCTTTGGATCCAGAATTGCGCAGACCCATTTGGTAGCTTGTCTTCAAGTGGTAAATTGTGCAAAGCATGAGAGGTAGCCAGAGCCACTCAACCTAGGAATTGTGCAGAAGCATTCCCTCAGTTGTTGTTTGATGCATGTGCGGGTGAGATGCCTGGTTCTCCCCAGAGCTGCGCAATTTTTCCATGCATGCATGGAAACCTTTTCCGAAAAAGCAAAAATAAAAAAGTGAAAAAACATCCCTAAAAAACAGGGATCTATTTTTTGAAGTTGGAGTTACACTTGAGTTAATTTTAGAAACTGCCGCCATGCATCACTTTTTCGTAGATTTTTGGCCTTCGCGTCATAAACCCTAAATCGATCAAATCTATTTAATGGATGATGCTAGAGCTCATTTGCACATTCGATCTTGGAGCTCTAGCATTCTCGAGGCATTTAGGAACCTTCGGCACAGTCGGAGCAACTTTTCCGAGTAATTTTTTATTTTCTTGTCTTTTGCTTCTTTTTTCTGTCTCTTTTGTTTCCTTGGCTTGTGAGAGTGTTATTTTATCCATTTTTTAAAGTTACAACTTGCGTTTTGATTTTTTTTAGCTCATAGAAGTGTTGTTTTAGTTTTACATTTCCTTTCCTAAGCGTCGCATGCATATCCCAGTTTTTGTACTAACAGTCGTTGTGGCGGCGATTCTCCCCATAAGCTTCATTGTTCTTATGTTTGACTGATTCCTGCATTTGTTTTGATTGCATGCATCACCATTCACTCAAGTCTACACCCACCATCACTCACAGATTCTGTTATACTCGTTTTCATGTTGCCCCTAGGAAGATCTAGGCTTCCTTGGCCCAGATCTAGCTCTTCCCAGCATGCACTATGCATTTCTAGATCTCAAGGCTCTGCCTTGGCTCTAGGAATTGTGTATAGGTTGCCGTGACTGGCTCCAACTACGCACTATGTAGTTCTAGGAGCCAATCCCAGAGTCTTGTCCACTGGGATTACACAATACATAGTCTGAGCCATCACAAAGCCAGGCTGAACTGCGTAGTTCTAGTCATCAGCAAGCCACACTGGACTGCACATTGCACAATTCCAGTCATCATCACCTCTCACTGGTAGCTGGGACTGTGCAATGCCAAGATCTAGCTAACAGTCCCTCACCTCTGAAACACAAAATTGTGCAATCTTGCCCAACAGTTGCCCAGTTTTTTGCATGATCGGTTCTTGAAGTGCTTTTGATTTCAATCTAACATTTTCATGCCATGAGTGTCCTCTATATCTTTAGGTACAATAGTTGTTGAGTAGATTCTCAGTAGTACTGGTAACATGGCTTCCTTGACAGCTGGATCAAAGAATGCCATCAAGAGCAGTACTGGAGATGTAGTTGAACAAGTGTCAGTAAACTTTCTAGTCTATGTAGACACACAACTGTTAATAGAGAAGGACATGAAGATAACATGGTAGGAAATTAAGGACATATTTGCAGGCAACCTCAAGGAAGATTTGGAATATCTATAGGTCTATGTCAACATCCACAAGTCAAGCTTGTATAAGGTTGCATGCAGGTACCCCACCTTCCCATGTGTGGAAATCATTCACTGGATTATCTCACATACCGAACCCAAGATGATGAAATTGAGAAGTGCCAGTGGAACATAGCTTGCTACCTTCAGGATGGAAGACTATCATCAAATACATCACTTACCATAGCCGATGAACCGCATGGATGTGCTCTTCTATACCCCAAAGAACAATGTGAACACTAGAGACATCATGAAGCATTGGGTAAAAGAGCCATCGAATTTTAGGAAGACACCCAATCAGGTTTACAAGACTAAGTCACTCAGAAAGGAATACCAACTCTTGATCATCTTTGCATGCTGCTTGTATGATCAAGAGAGCACAAAGACCTTTCCACAGAATTGGGTGGTTGTGTTGGACCAGTTGGAAAATGAAGGAAGGCCATTCAACTAGTTGGATATGTTGGCTCTTCAGCTGAAAGTGCATGTGACTAATTCCCAGAATCTACCTAAGGATGAGCAAGAGAGATTCTATATGTCCACTTACCTAAATGATGCAATTTGTGCCTGTGGTGAAGTAAAATTATAAGTGCGGACACAAACGAATTCCTCTATCCCGATAATGGGTCTAGCCATAATAGATACATTCTATGGAATATGTCCTTAGGTTAGAATCAATCAAGAATGCGTACCTCTTGGTCGCTTATCCTGCTTGATGATGTCCTCCCTTGCTCGCTCAAGAAATCTCTCGCTTCCTTCTTCAAGCTCCTGTAACAAGTAAACAACAACAACCAACAAACATGATAATAGACAAATTGCAATTCAACCTACTTAACAAGTCAAGAAACATTAAGACATGGATATGTAATATTAAAAAACATGTAGGAAATCAATCGATAGTTGCATATATTAATATCAAAGAGAGATTACAACCATTCGTCTTGATGTTGCAGTCTTCCTCTGACAAGACCAGGTTCCCACACGCCTCTGCTAGCATTCCACGATGACTTCAAACAACAATAGTTTAAAAGCTCTTCCATTTAGGCTTCACTCCAAACCAAAACAAACTTCTCCCTCACACAACTAGATGGCTACAACTAGTAATAGCTTGCTTGTCTACTCCAAAATAGCATCAACACTTTGCAACTATAACACTCACACTCAGCCAAAACTATCAACTATGACTGCAACTAGTTTGTGCTTGGGAAGAAGGGAGGTTTATATAGGAAATATGGATGGGAGATGGATCCTCTTCTCATGGGAGAAGGACTTATCCCTTGAGGTAGTTCCATCATTGTAGGGGAAAGGAGCCCAAACTGTCATCCTCGACCCCATCCGGCCAAACCATTTACGAGACTTTCGTTATGGAGCTTCTAGAGATGGAAGCTTCGGCTCTAATTTAAAAACTTTCCATAACAAGACCGACACGACTGAGTCATAGCCCAGTCACTCCGGTCGGAGCGAGGAGTAGTGCTAATGTCTACACATCAACGCAGGGGAGACAAAGGCCATTAGTGCCGATCTTGTAAACTGGGAAAAACAAAAGTTTCAGGGGAAATGGTGCAAAAGGGAAATTATCTGCTCATGAAGAGGGACACAATGGGAGTTTCTTCATGAAGGAAAAGCATGCGGGGTTCAGTGTAGAGGTCCTCTAGGATCAAGGAACAAGGAGTACAGGGACAATGACAAAATGTTGTGTAATAGATGCCTCCTAAAGCGTGAAGGCCGAGCTGGAGTGAGGGATGAAATGTTTTATAAATTAGTGCGGGGAACCAGTCTGCCATCGAAAAACCTGCAAGCAAGTACATATACATATACATAAACCGAGATCTTTGTCAAATGATACATGAATCATGGCATGGACGCAACCATCCAGAGACTGATCATGTAAATGGATCCAGGTATGGGCACAGCCATCCGTCAAGGGGGATCACAATGAAGCCAAGGTATGGTCGCATCCATCCAATAATGAGAATGATCACATATGATAACTCATGGTCTGGTTGTAGCCAACCATCTGAAAGAGACATGCATATCAACATAACCATGTCACATCACTTCGCAACTTGGACTTTTTGTGATCTGAGTCCAGGGTCTTGTGCTCCAACACGACCCGATCAAAGTACAAATCCTAGCATTTGAATGGATGTGTTGACATTGAACATGCTAGAAAGTCGCTTGATTACTAGTGAGTGATGTAAACTATTAACAAGCGCGAGAGAAACCACCAATAATGACAATGGTCCTCAAGGTACTATCAACACAATTCACAGAATTTGAATATAGGAATTGAAGTCAAACACCTGTGAAATCACTCGATCGAAAGCCAATGATGCGAACTTGTTGTCGAGTGCGAAGAACTTGCCATTAGGGTATGCAAGCTCTAAGGTACTGGAAGGGAATATCTCTGTCAACTTTCCGGATAATGAGTTGAAGTCGACAGAAAGCGACTGTGTCGAAGGAGGTCCATAATGAATCCCACATCATCAATGCAAGACGAGAGAACGCAAAATGATTTTGGATGATACAGAGAATCAGAGGTAAGTGTAACTACAGAAGGACAACTCTTGAACATATCGGCAACACAACTGGAAGTTTGGCAACTTTTGGATCCATGGGATCAGTGGTCATGATGATGTGGTAGAGATCAAATGGAAGGTAAAAATGAATGGCCCAAACCTAGGAAGTTCAATGATACATAGGAGGATGCCCCAACCCGACACGAAGCAAAGAGTTTCATGTTCAAGAGTGAGTTGCCGACACGACTGATAGATTTCCAAATTTTCCCCCCACCATTTCTGGCGAGTACCCCAATTATTTTTTAATCGCAAGCTTGAAGGGGATAACATATGATTTCACTCTAAGTTCATCCTTAGGACGAATTCGACCTAGTAAGTTTAACGAGCCCTACGAAGGAGAAGCTCATGTTCATCATGATGATGAATCCGATGTCATTTAATAGTTTAACGAGTCCGACAAAGGTGTAACTCAGTATCTTTTTCATGTTTAGAGAGTTTGAAAAAGATACATAAAAGAGAACTCCACATGGTCCCTTTCCGTACGTTTTGTGTCTCTCGAGCTCGAAAAGGTAGAAAACAATACTTGAGAGAACTGCTTGACCATTTCAGTCAAGGAGTACCTTTTTCGTAAATAGTGCCTCCCAGCCCGAAAAAGGGGTAAACTTATACTGGGCACATGACATTTTGCATCCATTAATGAGTTTGAAACAACAAGGGCTCGGCCATATTTTCACTTTTAAAGGGTCGGAAAAGAGTTGAAAGCAGACCCCCCGTTTTTATTCTCTTTAACGAGTCAAAAAGGGAAAAAATACTCGGAAATTTTTTCATTTGAGTTTAATGAGTCGAGAAAAGAGTTGAAACGTGACTCATCGTCATCGTCAAACATCCATCACCTGTCACTGCACAAGTAAGGCAAAGTGTATTATCGAGTCCTTGAGGAAAAATAGGTCAAAAATATTTACAAAACTTGATATTTTCATGAAAAAATGAATAAAAAGGGAAAAGTAAATATATTATTACCATTTACCATTTTACCTTTGCTGTGAAGACTTTTTACCCACTTTTTCCCTAATTGTTCCGGAGCAGATTGTGGGAGATCTGGGAGGTCAATCGACGATCCATCAGTCCCAGGTAACAACCGAAGCCTTGAGCTCCATTTTCATGCTATTTATTTATGTTTTCAGCCATTTTTTTAGATTTTTAGGGAGGTTTTTGAAAATATTTTTCGCCCTCAGTTGGTGCAATTTCCGGGCACGGAATCATGCTGGCTGAGGGTGATTTGTAAATCCATTCGCGTCGATTGGTGCAACTATTTTTAAAACAGGCGCGCTAGCGCCGTGGATAGGGAAAAACCTTATGTTCTCAAAAACTGACCGTTTAATCTTGAATTTTATGTGCCAAGGATGATTATTGACTCAAATTAATGGCTTTCTCAAATTAATGGCTTTTGCAGGAGAGAATCACCGAAAATGGTGGATTGGAAGGAAAGGGAACATGAAGATGTTGACACCTAGGCAATGAATGATCCAAATTGCTTGGAGGTTTTGAGGGTTCCTCAAATTCTTCCTTACACCAGGGATGCGGGCCCAACCCGAGTTGCTTCGATACTTGATAAGCCTTTGGGACATTAATCAGGAGATTTTTGTCATTGGGGACCAGGAGCTGGAGTTGAAAACTTCAGATATCTACTTCATCACTGGACTATCTCATAGAGGTGAGCCAGTGAACTTGTATGGGTCACGTCCGATCAGGGAAAGCATATCTTCCCTGCTTGCCGAACACTACCCTGAGGCCCTGAAATCCAAGAGTGGGAAGATAGAGATTTCCAATGTATGTGATTTGACACTGAGGGTGCTTTTGTTGACTATCAACAGAGTGGCGGGGTCCCAGGTGGAACATGAGACTAACAAGTCGAAGTTCCTTTATGCTATTGACTGCACAACTCCTACGATCTTCAATTGGGAAAAGGCCATGAAGATGAACATCAAGTGCCAGTTGTCCAAGGCCAAGGCGGGGAATCTGAAGCAATTTGGCTTCAAATCTGTACTTGTGACCTTCTTCCTGGAATGAGTGCCACTATTCTAGTATCAGTTGACTGAGGTAGATCCTCCTGCGCCGCACCTTCCGTGGATGGCCCGCTGGAGTCGTTTGATGCCCAAGATCACTGGGGGTCAGCACATGTCATACCAACCTGCATTCTTCTCATGGATATGACAAGAAAAGATCGTCGTGGAGAATTGGCCATAAAGCGACACTGATTTCCGTGGAGATCCAGATATGCCCTTACCAGATGGAGAGGACTTTAATGACAAAAATAAAAAAATCAAATTTTTAAATTTGAGATTTTTTAATTATTTTTGGTATATGCATGCTTATAACATTTCTATTGTTTATGCAAATCTTGGACTAGAGCGGCCAGCCGGGATGTCCCCGATATCCAGGCACGTCCCCCGCCCTATTGATGTTGTTGGCCCTTATCAGGAAGAGAGTGACAAGAGGAGGAGATTGTGAGGAACCTTGAGGGTGTAACTCATGGTATCCCGGAGTATGCTCGGATAGGAGACATGCCCCGTCGGTACCAGAGGCACACGGTGGGAGTCTCAGATCGGATCCGCCAACTGCTGAGTCTCGTTGCACGAGCTGTCTCATGCTACCATGACTACCATGCTGATTAGTTGCTAGGTCCAGCACTTACATATTTTTTGAGGTTTGCGTGCCACGGATGTATGAGGCCCGCGAGCCACTGATGTTATTGTAGACACACATATTATTTTTTGGGGTTTTGATGTATCAAACATTCTCACCATATATATATATATATATATATATATCTGTTGTATTTTCCTGTCTATTATGGTACATATGGTTTGTCTTATCTGTTACATGTTTTGTAAATGTCTATCCAACACGTAATTAGCCAATGCATCTGTCAATGTATTCATGCGTCTAGGAATATGATGATATGTAATATAATCAAAATGTCTTTCCATTAGATGGATATAGAGATACATTCGTAATATTTAAGGGTTCCTGATGGAATATTTCCCGTTGAGTTGAAGGATGACAAGCTGCGAATCCAGGTTGACAACCAATTCTCTGATGCCCAGAGCGATGGCTTTTGAAAACAGTTCGATGATCGTATTGTATTCAACAATGTTGTTGTTTGTATGACCTAGGAAGATACCTTGAAGGTCAATAAAATCACCATTAGAGTCATAGATAGCCCATGCCGTGGATGATAGGTTCCGGGTACTATGACAAGCACCATCGACGAAACCAACGTGAGGAGTCGCAGACATCTGTAAAGCAAGAAAAGCATAGTAAACAGGAAAGTTGTTTGAAAACTATCACACAAAACCACACTGTACAAAAATGAATCTCACACTAATGTACATAATTAGCCATGCAAGATGACCTAAGCATAGTACTTTTTGAGGGAGTCCATGCTGGGACTTGGGTAATCAATCATCATGGATGAACACTGAAGTTTTACCATTGTCATGACAAGTAAGCATCAACTCAGCCAAATAATAGAGTATAAATCATATAAGGCTTTGCCCCCATGCCCCCTGGGCGAAGGAGGATTACAAGTCAAAGGACAATTGGGGAAAACTCGGGGAGGGTGAAAAATCTTGAATCCATAAAGGGATAAAGGTTCCCTCAGTTGAAAGATCTTGATCATGTTAGGATAAAGTGACACATCGATAAACAACAGAGAAGAAAAATCTTTGAAAACGGTAGACATGACCGCCGGGCGAGGTAGGAACGAGGAGCGATGATGAGTATCAATCCATGGTGGTTCCTTGAGAGACATGATTTCCATGATACCTTCATTAGCGAGGAAGGTCTCGGCTAAGGGATCAAATGATTCCAAAGTGCCAAGCCAGGGGGATTGAGAGTACTTATCAAGGGAGGTCTTCAACATATGAGAATTAGAGGATGCACAGTTTGAAGCTGAAACAATTTCCACGTAATTGACTTCGGCGGGACTAAGTGGCATAACCTCACCCCAATTATCAACAAGATCTAGTGCAGGTATGACCTAGGGATCAGATTTGACCGAGATCATGTTGACAGAGGCAACATGATGAGGTGGGAGTGGAAAAATTCCCATTAAGGTAGAATCTTTGAAGAGACCTGCCCCCACACTCTCATAGGGAGCACCAAAGTGCTTAACATACGGAACATTGCCATCTGAGGAGGAAGAGGTAAAGAAAGATAGCTGATCAATAGTGACAATTTTCCATTGATGGGGAAAACGGATCACGGGGAACAAGGAGCAGGCCACGGCATGCATGGCATGAGTCCAACTTCAGCTGAGTAGAAGATTATAATTGATATTGGAGTTAACAATTTCTACTTCGACTTGCACTGTCTTGCCTTCCAGGGTGATGGCAAGGTTAGGTAAGACACCGAAGGGTCGCAAATTGCACCCATCGAAAGCTTCCAAAGTGTTCAGAGACTGGTTCAGTGCAGGGGAACCAATAGCCTTCCAACATGCAGTTGACATGATGCAGGTGGAAGCACCTTCATCGATGACAGTGCGGTGGATGGTCTTCTCATTAATGACTACCTGAATAAGAAAGGCAATCTGATGAGGGAGCCGTGGAACATGGTTCTCCAGATCAAAACATATCAAATTAGAATCGGTGGGATCGATGCCCCTGATAGTTGACAACAAAGATTTCCGCTGTGATGGGCAACTTTGGAGTACCTCGAGAGCCGACATGGCTGACGGCGCCTGAGCCAAGTCCTCAACAATATTGTAGTGCTGAGTGGCTCGGGCATTGGGATTATATGAGGATTTCCGCAGCACACCTCGAGAGGGTGGCTGCGTAGTGGAATCAGGGTTAGGGTGCTCAATTTGCAGAGGGCCAGAACTCGGGGTAGAAGAAGAAGGTGCAACTTCTTTTTCTTTCCCAGCTGCCAAAGCTGGAGTTTGATAATATTTCGATCGGGTAGCCACATTAATAGGCGTGCTCATCATGAACACTTGAGATCTGGAGGAAGCAGATCGAGGTTGGTCTACCATTTGGGTCTACTGAGATGGAAATGGCTCTTTAAGGACAGCAGGGGTCCCTTTGAGTAGGCGACTAACTTTGGATCGTCGAGGAAAATCCTTGGTGTAGTGATCCTCCTCGCAAATGAGGCAGGGATACTTAGGTTTCCGTTGCGAATATTCGTCAACAGATGATTTGGGAGGACCCTATTTCGAGGCATCAGCTTTAGCTTTGCCTTTGCCTTTATTTTTTCCTTTCGAGGATTTGTCTGCTGCAGTAGACTAGACAGTGTGGACCTCTGAGGTTTTACCAGGGCCAGGTGGATTCTGAGATGAACTGGTAGGAGCAGCATTCGAGATCGACTTCTGTTTGGAAGAAGTTTTAGTAGGGGTTTGGGATACTGAACCAATAACTCGATCAACATGGGGAACAACTGGTGACTTTGATGCTGTGGGATCAAATGATGGTCGTGGAGCATTGGGTAACAACTCGTATAAAGTGCCAAACTAGGACTAAACCAGATCCAAGTACTGGGCATGAGTGATGGATTTCTCTTCAGTGACGCATCCACCCATAGCTATATCGCGAGCAATTGGGGTTACGAATGATTTGGTAAACCATTCAGTGATCAATTGATTAGCTATCTCGAATTTGATCACGCGACGTCTATGTCTCCATTCATGGATGTGATCAGAGATATGTGTCACAGTATTTTGCTTAAGCGATGTGGGAAAATAGGTGCCAGTTTCATAGCGAATTGGCAACTGAAAATGCGTGAGGAAAGCCATGGCTAACGAATTAAAGTCATAGTAAGTACTTCGAGGTAACTCGATGTACCATTTCGCTGCAGCACCCGTGAGGGTTCGTTGGAAAAGATGAAGACGAATGGAATCATCCATGTACAAGTTCGACGAGCACCAGAGGTGATATGTCATCACATGGGCTTGAGGATCTTCTTTAGCTTTTCCATTGAATTTTAGGCAATCACTTGGTATCTTGGACAACACCAAAGGCCAGTATGACAAATGAAGAATCAGATCATTCGTAAGGCGCGATACATCCGACAACTCGAGCATAGCCAAGAAAGGTAATTAAGTGTTAAAAGGAATGGGAGGCCGATAAGCGAGCCCAAAGGGAGGATCCCATCCCTGCTGGTAAGGATTTTGGCCCCACAGTGGGGGATTTTGGCCATATGGCATCTGAGGCTGCCCCCATTGCAGATTACCTTGACCATAGGGAGGATTTTGACCTTGAATACCTTGAAACTGTCTAGGCATAGGTTGTTGATAGGCAACGTATGGGTTAAAAGGTTGTTGAGCCTGTTGACCTTGGACATATGGATATGGGACCTGTTGTCCTGGAACATAGGGCTGATGAACCTGTTGTCCCTGAACAAGAGGATTCTGGACCTGCAGTCCTTGGGCATAAGGTTGATACAATTGTTGCCCTTGGATGTATGTTTTTTGTACTTGGTGCCCTTGGCCAGCAGGATTCTGAACCTATTGACCTAGGAAAAGAGGGTTTGGGGCTTGATACTGCAGGACTTTACCTTGACCCTGCCCCTGCAAGAATTGACCTTGTTGGTATGTATACAAGGGTTGCTGTTGCCCTAGTTGGTTTTGCTGTTGCAAGGGTTGACCTTGGGGTTGCAAAAATTTTCCCTGGGGTTGCAGAGGTTGGCCCTACGAGGGTATGGGTTAAGAGGTGTGCGGAGCATATTGCATCTGCTGCTGCACATCTTGTTGCAACTGTTGTAAGGATTGACCTTGCGGTTGTTGTAGGTGACCTTGCTGCGTGATAATTTTCCCTTGCTATTGCGCGGAGAGCCCTTGCTACAACAAAGGTTGTCCTAGTTGTTGCAAAGGCTATCCTTGCTATTGCAAGCGTACTTGAATAGTGCCCGAGAAATTTCTGAACTGAATCTGGTTGTAGCCAGGCTGGATGTATTGCCCAAATTGGAGGGTGTAAGGTTGATTAACCAATCCTTGAGAACCATATGGAACGTAAGGATTTTTGTATTGGACCTGAGCCCCATAGGGCTGCTGATACTAAACATTACTCGATCCAGATGGACCAATGGGATCCTAAACCTGTTGGTACTAGTAATTGCTTGATCCAGTGATATCAACAGGGTTATAAATAATACGATAAGAGGTTTGGCTTATACCAAGCATGTGAGCATGTGAGCCTCTCACATTAGTGGCCCCTGACACCATAGAAACATTCAGGTTCTGCCCCCCAGGCGGTGGCACAATCTGGCCACTAACTAATGGGACAGAGGAACTGACAGAGACAATATTTGAAATTGTCGGTTGTGACTGACGTGTAACTGGGATCGATGATACAAGAATATTCGAAATGGTGGGTTTCACCGGGACTGAAGTAACAACTTGTTGGGAAGTCGTGTTCATGACAAACGGACCTGACGTAGGCCTGACGCCTGACGCCCATATAGGATTATGGTAAAGTGATGAGGCACTAGGTGTGTCTGAAACTAAGTGCCCCAAAGACACATATTTGGGTGGCAAGCTGGCGGGAATACCTTCCGAAAAAGGGAAACCCTCGGGAGGGAACTGCAATTGCAATTCTTCCCCCTCAACAGTGTGTGGAGTAGAAACTTCGGACTCATCTGGAGATGTGACTGGGGCATCACCTTCGGGTTCCATGTTTGAAAACAAACGACGACGAATGGCCGAACGTGTACTGGGGGATAGTTATAAAGGAACACCCGACTAGTCGTATGGACTGTAAGGGCGTTACGGTGATATCTCAACAACGTCAAACAAAGGGTTCGAAGGATAGATAACCAGTCCAAGCTGACCGTGAGTGGTCGGAAAGTTCTCTGGAGTTTGAATGGGATTGTCTGAAGATTCCGGGCCAAGATCAACAATGAACCTGTATCGAAAGTAGGTGGAGGACGAGATGAAAATGGTTGAACACTCAAAACAATTGCAAGTTCAACATTTTGGTCGTCGAGTGACTCTGATAACTCAGGAAACGACTCCTCAGACAATCTTTCAGACGGAGGAGAGGAAGAGGAATTGGGTGAACTAGATGGTTTTGCCACGATGACCTTGTCTTAGTCAAAAGAACAAATAACTTCAAGGCTTTAAAATGTCCTTTTAAGGGAACTCACGATTTGGTAAAAAAGACTAATAGGATGTTTTGGATCTTGGGAAATCAATTATTATGATGCATAAAACACTGATGCTCTTTCATTTTTAAAGAGTCAAGAAAGAAACAAAGATGACTCTATCATTGTCGATTGGAAATGAGCTCGAAAGGACAAGTGCTCGAATGATCTCTTAAATTTAATGAGTCAAAAAGATCAAATGACTGCTCTGGATGATCTAGGTAAACATGATTACCAAGCGACCGTGAACTGCAGAATACCTCCTGGCGAACCAAGAAGTACGAGCAGGCAATCTCCCCGAATGTTATGTTCGATGTATCACGTTTGCAAGGCAGTCGACTCAGATTCCTAAGGATAAAAGGATTGCAGCCTAGTGGGGTCTCCCGCTATATACTCGATGGTACGGGGAGCACAAATCTGTGCTAGCGTTGTCTAATGCCGAAGCTAACGACAACTATTAGGTTTAAAGATGCCGGAACACATCTCTAGCCTAGACCTTCTAGATATGATCGTTAATGTCAAATGCACTTTAGGTTAATTGAATTCATTTTAGAGTTGATCTTGAGTTAAGTTTCAATTTTTAGGTCTTAGCGATGCTACTTGAAAAACCTAAAATGCAACTAAATTAGACAAGACCCTTTCAATTCGATGAAATGCCTACACTAGAGAGGGTAGAAACTACTCAATCAAATGCAAACAATCAAGCAATTGAAAACGAAATGATCTTTCACTACCTTACTTTTTCCAAAAAATAAACTAATGAAAAATGCATTCCAATTCCTAATTTCCTGACAAGCACTTATCTATTAGTCCTTTCAAAATGAAAAATTCTCTTCCTTTTTCAAATGCTGATGCAATTCTAGTCTTTAAAAAGATGCAAATTATTGTAACATAATGATGCAACAAGCTAGAATTTCATACTTTCTCATGAAATAATGAAACAAACTTTTCGCATACAATCTTTCAATGAAAAAGTTTTCGAGACAATGAGCTCTTCAAGCAGATGAAAACATGAAAAGAGAAGTTCATTCAGATCAATGAAACACTGACTTTACCAAACACAAGGCCAACAATGTAATCTATGCTGGAAAGAGACGTTCAAGCTAGTAAACGAAACTTTTTCAAACTTGTGCAAAAAGAGGTCAAAGTCGTAAAAGGACCAAAAACAAATGCAAGGAGTAAACACACCTACAACCTGACTTAGTGAGTTCACAAACTGCTGAATGGGCGACCAACTAGATGCCCTAGTGTCGCTAGCCACTCAATGACTCAATCAATCAAATATAAAGATGACAAGCCAACAAGCAAGCAAAACCAAATGAAAATTAGCTTTCTAATCACGGAGAAAACAATCCAAAAAGCTCACGGGGTGAAAAACACAAGAGCAAAACACACTGGCCAAGATTGGGGTCAAGCCCTAATCTTCACTTACAGGCACCGACACGACTGCCTAACTGACAACAAGTGCCAGAGGCTAGTCGATGCGACTGTTCCTCGGCAATCACGCTGGTCAGCGCAACTATCAGCTGATTAAGTGCACTAGCCGAGGTAACTAAGGAAAAATAAAAATAAAAATTCAAAATAGGGACTAGATCTACTACTATGAATTTTAGACTTAGGCCAGTAAGCAGGAGAAAAGAAACAGAACCAAAGGGAAAATGTGAAACTAGAAAAGTTCTCACGAAATCATGAAATCCAAAACAAACAAAAGGATTGGGATCCCCAACAGAGTCGCCAATTTGTGGTGAAGTAAAATTATAAGTGCGGACACGAATGAATTCCTCTAGCCTGATAATGGGTCTAGCCACAATAGATACATTATATGGAAGATTTCCTTAGGTTAGAATCAATCAAGAGGGCCTACCTCTTGGTCGCTTATCCTGCTTGATGATGTCCTCGCTTGCTCGCTCCAACAATCTCTCGCTTCCTTCTTCAAGCTCCTGTAACAAGTAAACAACAACAACCAACAAACATGATAATAGACAAATTGCAATTCAACCTACTTAACAAGTCAAGAAACATTAAGACATGGATATGTAATATTACAAAACATGTAGGAAATCAATCGATAGTTGCATATATTAATATCAAAGAGAGATTACAGCCATTCGTCTTAACATTGCAGTCTTCCTCTGACAAGACCAGGTTCCCACACGCTTCTGCTAGCATTCCACGATGACTTCAAACAACATTAGTTTAAAATCTCTTCCCTTTAGGCTTCACTCCAAACCAAAACACACTTCTCCCTCACACAACTAGATGGCTACAACTAGTAATAGCTTGCTTGTCTACTCCAAAATAGCATCAACACTTTGCAACTATAACACCCACACTCAGCCAAAATTATCAACTATGACTGCAACTAGTTTGTGCTTGGGAAGAAAGGAGATTTATATAGGAAATATGGATGGGAGATGGATCCTCTTCTCATGGGAGAAGGAATTATCCCTTGAGGTAGTTCCATCATTATATGGGAAAGGAGGCCAAACTGTCATCCTCGACCCCATCAGTCAAACCATTTACCAAACTTCCGTTACGGAGCTTCTAGCGCTGGAAGATTCAGATCTAATTAAAAAACTTTCCATAATAGGACTGGTGCAACTGAATCACAGCCCAGTCACTCCAGTCGACGCAAGGAGTAGTGCTAATCTCTGCACATCGGTGCGAGGGAGACAAATTCCATTAGCGCTGGTCTTGTAAACTAGCCAAAACAGAAGTTTGAGGGGAAATGGTGCAAAAGGGAAATGATTTTCTCATGAAGAGGGACACAATGGGAGTTTCTTCATGAAGGCAAAGCATGTGGGGTTCACTATAGAGGTCCTTTGTAATAAGTGGTTGGGGTAGTTGGAGGGTCCAGCGGGGTCATGGCCGCCGACCCTTTAATATTATATTGTTTTTGTTTGTTATATGGGTTGGGGCCGGTGGGGATCACAACCTGTCGGCCCATTTTAATTTGATTTGTTATATGTTTTTTGGGTTCGATGGAGGTGGCGGGGGGTCATGGCTCACCACCTAATTTAATATATATATATATATATATATATATATATATATATATATATATATATATATATATATATATATATATATATATATACATTTTCGATATTGTCTAATATAAGGGATATTAGACAAACTAAGTATCCAACAAATTTGCTTGCTCCTTGGGAGCCAGATTCCATGTCTGGGACTCGTTCAATTTGTAGGACCATTAAACCTAGCCCACGTGGCAACTTTGAAGAAAACTTTGACTGGCTCTATCTCTCTCATACATGATCGGATTTGAGTGTCGTTCACACCGTTGGAATCAGATCGACGAGCAATTTGATCTGGTGCTAGTTTGGAAGCAATCTGACCACCTTGAATTTGGACCCCTTTCTAAGTCCTCTGGGACTTCTGCATGTGTCTGGAGCCACCTGGATCAGTCCTCCCCACTATGGATATTTTGGTCCTCCAAAAGCATGAAAAATAATCTTCAACTTCTCTGTACCTTGTCTGCACTTACAAATGTATGATAAGTCACCCTTCCTTCTCCTTCACCTTTGTCCTTCAGAGCCATAAGTGATGAGCCGACACCTGCACCCTCTACAAACCTGTAGTACAATTCTGCAAATTACATGCTTGATTTACATGACCAACTAATGACCCAAGCATCCCATACATTCCATGAGTTTATAACACATACTCGGTGGTCAAGTTTACATAAAAATGGAACAATACCCCAGCTATGAAAACAAGGCCAAAATATCATAGTTGCTTCAAGAAGTGATGGAAAACACATCATCACTGCAACATATGATTTACAAAAATAAGGCCAAACACTATTGTTGCTTCAACAAGTGATTGAAACACAACAACACTTCCACAGTTTAACATGCAACACAAAATAAGACCAGAAATCATTGTTGCTTAACAAGTGATGGAAAACACATCATCACTTTTACATTTTAAAATGCAACAAATGATTTACAAAAGCACGACCATGATAAGCTAACATATCTAGAAACCATTTTTCACTTATTTATGTGAATGGGTCATCCCCCTGTGGTGGTTTTGCTTGTCAAATGACTTTTCCAATTGGTTCCTGCACTGACGCTTTGTCTTTAAAGCATTGCTCTGGATGGAGCCTCCAACACGTGGCTCTTTGATGACTACTTCTGTTGCAATTACTGCAATAAGTATTCTTCCTCCAGATATGCTTTACCTTCTTCTTTTCCTGCTGTTGAGAGGGTCTTTCACGCCTCATCCTTTTCGTGCTGCCATTCTCTTCCAGCACTCAACAAATGTATGGTTATGTAATCCACAAAAGGTACATGTTTTTCAATGCCATGCTTTAAGTCCATCATTAACAACATTATTGTAATCGAAATGAACATTCGAGTATTGAGACTTGTTATACCTTTCCTTGTTGTCTCTGGTGTAATTATGGCGATGAGAGTTTGTCTCAACTCTTTCCCTGCAATGGGCACTGCTATGGGATGATGGTGATGTGCTCCCATCATTCTCTTTCCTTGACGATTTCGACGATGTCTCAAAATAATTTGACACCTTCGAGCATTCTCCTTCGGTGTATCCCAAGCCTACAAATCGAGGTCTCTCCACTGTCGATTTGGAAAGAACTGATGAGGGCTTCTCATCATCTATTGTTGGTGGTTCGTTGTCTGTCTTGAAGCATTCCCCAACTTCCTTCCTGACATAGCCAAGTCCTGCATGATGGGGTAATTCATCTGCTTTGATGGGGTTGACAATGCCTTAGCCATTAATGCCCAATCCTTTCCCTTCATACCCCATTTTCATCAACAATTTGGAGCCAATTCCTATGGTATGATTTTCAAAAACAACAAAATCATCATTAGGAAACATACATGAATTTAGAGAATTACTTTTTACCTCAAATGGGTCATGCTGCAACTTTTTCAAGGCCTCATCCTTAGCTTGCAGCTATCCTAGCAAACTATGTTTCTCATCTTTCTCTTCTTGTAGACGCATCTTCAATTCAACGTTTTCTGCTTGAAGACTCTGGTTACTTTGCTTCAATTCTTCCAGGGTCTCTTCTGTGGCTCATAACTGACGATGCAATCGTTGCTTTTCCTCTCTCTCTTTTTCTAGAGCTTCATACATTATTTCCACATTTTTGGAAACTATGAGCATGGTCTCGTACATCACTTTATCATCCTCCATTGTTGCACGTTCCATTGTTCACGCTCGCAATTCACATCCATGCAAAGACCACTCTGATACCAAACTTGATCCGAGTTGACTCAACTCCCGAATTTAACCAAGATCTTTTGCTTCTGTGATGTGATTAGAATTGCATTTAAAAGAGCATAAACGAACATATATGCATGTTGTAAGAAGAAGGAAAATGACAAGAATTAGCAACATAAAACACAAGACGTTGATAACGGAGTTCGTCCAGGAGGGACTATGTCTCCAGGCCCCAGTGTCAAGATGGTGTAGGCCGCTGCATTAAGTGTTGGAAAGAGTGATGATGTACATGAATGTGCTTTATCTATCATGCAAGAAATATGCCCTCACACAAGAGTGGTTGCACGAGATGTTCCACTGCAAGAACTCTCATTCACAAAAGGACTCCTATCAGCATGACATAATATCCCGTATGATAATAATGAGCATCCCGCCAACATGGAATCAAAGGGATCTCAATTCAAACATACATGACGATACATGAGTATTCCGTCAACATGGAGACTAAGGGATCTCAATGAAAAAATGACAATAAGTACATCTCACATCAAGAACAAAAAAATATCCCACATCAAACATCAAACACGGATCTATACAACACAATGCATCTCAAGCAAAGAGACAAAGAAGTACATGATCACACTGCATATACCTCACATCAAGGAGTGATGAAGAAGAGGATGATAAATTGCTAGATCTGGTTGCACCATCAATCTCGTGGCGTCGAATCTCATGGAAATGACTGCTTGCACATTGAATACTGACACATGCACTCCACTTTGAAAAGTGGATGGAAAATGAAATGATCAAATGGAAAATCTAATTACACCATCAGGTTCATGGCGTCGTATAGTGTAAAATCGACTGTCTAATTTTTGAATTCTGACAAAGTGAAAATTCGGGGCTACAAGAATATTTTAGATTCTCCCTAGTTTCCTCAAATATTCCCTCCTCCGGGTCATCTAAAGATATGTTACTCAGATCAGAAAACTAATCTCACCATTGAGATCCTAGCGAAATTCTAAGAAAAATGAGTATAAAGTTGGTTGCATTCTGAATCTGGGAAAATTCAGCCTCCAAGGAATTTGGAAGATTGCCTCAAGATTCTTGGAGATTCTCCTCCACTAGTAATATCCATATTTGGTGCTCAAAAGGTGAATCCCAAACTCGCCATTACGTTCCTTGCGAAAATCTGAGAAAAATGACTGTAAACTTGATTACATCGCCATCATCGTTCCGTTTTACGGAACTCCGTTCATGGTACCTTCGTCCCATTGGGTCTCTCCCCATTCCATTCTGCCTCCTTCTTCCTTGGGCAAATGAATGAAACGGTTTATATAGACATCGCTGGGCAAAGCCACCAAGGTCAAGACTCGTGGCTCAACGGTGGCGGAGCTTGCTAGGCTGGCGGAGAGGAAGGTTCGAATCCCCTTAATAGCATAAATGGTGCATAATTGTTGTGATTTTTTATTTAAATAGAGGTGCGTTATAACAAAACGTTTATGGTTTGATATGGCTTTCGGGGGTGCGTTTTTTTTACGTGCATTGTATCCGTTGTAGTATTAATGGGTGCTGTCATAAGTGGTTGGGGTAGTTGGAGGGTCCGGTGGGGTCATGGCCACCGACCCTTTAATATTATATTGTTTTTGTTTGTTTTATGGGTTGGGGACAGTGGGGGTCATGGCCTGTCGGCCCATTTTAATTTGATTTCTTATATGTTGTTTGGGTTCGATTGAGGTGGCGGGGTCATGGCTCACCACCTAGTTTATTTATTATTATTATTTATTTATTTATTTATTTATTTATTTATTTTAATAATAAATTACATGCTTGATTTACATGACCAACTAATGACCCAAGCATCACATACATGCCATGAGTTTATAACACATATTTGGTGTTCAAGTTTACATCAAAATGGAACAATACCCTAGCGATGAAAACAAGGCCAAAATATCATTGTTGCTTCAACAAGTGATGTGAAACACATCATCACTGCAACACATGATTTACAAAAATAAGGCCAAACACTATTGTTTCTTTAACAAGTGATGGAAACACAACATGACCTCCACAGTTTAACATGCAACACAAAATAAGACCAGACATCATTGTTGCTTAACAAGTGATGGAAAACACATCATCACTTTTACATTTTAAAATGCAACAAATTATTTACAAAAGCACGACCATGACAAGCTAACATATCAAGAAACCATTTTTCACTTATCGATGTGAATGGTTCATCCCCCTGTGGTGGTTTTGCTTGGCAAATGACTTTTCCAACTGTTTCCTGCACCAACGCTTTGTCTTTAAAGTGTTGCTCTAGATGGAGCCTCCAACATGTGACTCTTTGATGACCACTTATGTTGCAATGACTGCAATAAGTATTCTTCCTCCAGACCTGCTTTACCTTATTCTTTGCCTGTTGTTGAGAGGGTCTTTCACACCTCATCCTTTTTCGTGCTGCCATTCTCTTCCATCACTCAACAAATGTATGGTTATGTAATCCACAAAAGGTACATGTTTTTCAATGCCATGATTTAAGTCCATCATTAACAACATGATTGTAATCGAAATGAACATTCGAGTATTGAGACTTGTTATACCTTTCCTTGTTGTCTCTAGTGTAAATATGGTGATGAGAGATTGACTTAGATCTTTCCCTGCAATGGGCACTGCCATGGGATGATGGTGATGTGCTCCCATCATTCTCTTTTCTCGACGATTTCGACGATGTCTCGAAAGAATCTGACACCTTCGAGCATTCTCCTTCAATGTATCCCAAGCCTGCAAATCGAGGTCTCTCCACTGGCGATTTGGAAAGAACTGATGAGGGCTTCTCATCATCTGTTGTTGGTGGTTTGTTGTCTATCTTGGCGCATTCCCCAACTTCCTTCTCAACATACCCAAGTCCTGCATGATGGGGTAATTCCTCTGCTTTGATGGGGTTGACAATGCCTTGGCCATTAATGCCCAAGCCTTTCCCTTCATACTGCATTTTCTTCAATAGTTTGGAGCCAATTCCTGTGGTATGATTTTCAAAAACAACAAAATCATCATTAGGAAACATACATGAATTCGGAGAATTACTTTTTACCTCAAATTCGTCATGCTGCAGCTTTTCGAAGGCCTCGTCCTTAGCTCACAGTTGTCGTAGCAAACTATGTTTCTCCTCTTTCTCTTCTTGTAGATGCATCTTCAATTCAATGTTTTCTAATTGAAGACTCTCGCTACTTTGCTTCAGTTCTTCTAGGGTCTCTTCCGTGGCTTGCAACTGAAGTTGCAATCACTGCTTTTCCTCTCTCTTTTTGTAGAGCTTCATACATAATTTCCACCTTTTGGAAAATTCTGAGCATGGTCTCATACATTGCTTTGTCCTCCTCCATCGTTGCATGTTCCATTGTTCACGCTTGCAATTCACATCCACGCAAAGACCGCTCTGGTACCAAACTTGATCCGAGTTGACTAACCTCCCGGATTTAACAAAGATCTTTTGCTTCCGCGATGTGATTAGAATTGCATTTAAAAGAGCATAAAGGAACATATATGGATGTTGTAAAGAAGAAGGAACATGAAAAGAATCAGCAACATAAAACACAAAACGTTGATAACAGAGTTCGTCCAGGGGGGACTACATCTCCGAGCCCCGATGTCAAGATGGTGTAGGCCGCTGCATTAAGTGTTGGAAAGAGTGATGATGTACATGAATGTGTTTTATATATCATGCAAGGAATATGCCCTGACATAGGGGTGGCTCCACAAGATGTTCCACTACAGGAAATATCATTCAACATGACATAATTTCACGTATGATAATAAAGAGCATCTCGCCAACATGGCATCAAAGGGATCTCAATTCAAACATACATCACAACACATGAGTATCCCGTCAACATGGTGAAAATCAAAACATGACAATAAGTACATCTCACATCAAGAACAAAACAAGATCCCACATCAAACATCAAACAAGGATCTATACATCACAATGCATCTCAAGCAAAGAGACAAAGAAGTACATGATCACACTGCATATACCTCACATCAAGGAGTTATCTGAAGAAGAGGATGATAAATTGCTAGATCTGGTTGCACCATCAATCTCGTGGCGTCGAATCTCATGGAAATGACTGCTCGCACATTGAATGCTGACACCTGCACTCCACTTTGAAAAGTGGTTGAAAAATGGAAAATCTGATTACACCATCAGATTCGTGGCGTCGAATAGTGCAAAATTGACTGTCAAATTTATGAATTCTGACAAAGTGAAAATCTGGGGCTACATGAATCTATTAGATTCCCCCTAGATTAATCAAAGATTCCATCCTTCGGGATATCTGAAGATCTGCTGCTCAGATCAGAAAACTGATCTCACCATTGAGATCTTGACAAAATTTTGAGAAGAATGAGTATAAAGTTGGTTGCATTCTGAATTTGGGAAAATTGAGCCTCCAAGGAATCTGGAAAATTCCCTCAAGATTCCTGAAGATTCTCCTCCATTGGGAATCTGCAAATATGGTGCTCAAAAGGCGAATCCAACCTCACCATTGTTCTCCCTGCGAAAATCTAAGAAAAATGACAGTAAACGCGATTACATTATGATAAAAATAATTTTTACCTCCCCGGAGAATCTTCGGGCATCAGAGAATATTCTGCCTTGAAATACGTTCAAATCATGGTTTTTCTTCAGCACTACAAATCATCGTTCCATCGTACGAAACTCCATTGTTCACAGCACCTCTGTCCCGTTGGCTCTCTGTTTGTTCCGTTCTTCCTCCTTTTTCCTTGGGCGAATGAATGAAAGGGTTTATGTAGACATCGCTGGGCAGAGCCACCAAGGTCAAGACTCGTGGCTCAATGGTGGTGGAGCTTGCTAAGTTGGTGGAGATGAAGGTTCAAATCCCCTTAATAACATAAATGGCGCATAACTGTTGTGAATTTTTATTTAAATAGAGGACGTTATAACAAAACGTTTATGGTTTGATATGGCTTTCGAGGGCGCGTTTTTTTTACGTGCATTGTATTTATTGTAGTATTAATGGGTGTTGTAATAAGTGGTTGGGGTAGTTGGAGGGTTCGACGGGGTCATGGCTGCCAACCATTTAATATTATATTTTTTTTGTTTGTTATATGGGTTGGGGCCAGTGGGGGTCACGGCCTATTGGCCCATTTTAATTTGATTTGTTATATGTTGTTTGGGTCTGATGGAGGTGGCGGGGGTCTTGGATCGCCACCTAATTTAATATATATATATTTTTATTTTGTTTATAATAATAAAAATTTCTGATTTTGTCTAATATAAGGGATATTAGACAAAGTAAGTAAATTCACCTGCTCCTCCGGAGCCAGATTCCATGTCCGGGACTCGGTCAATTTGTAGGACCATTAAACCTGGCTCATGTAGACTCTTTGACCAAAAATTTCACTGGCTCTATATCTCTCATACAGGCTCGGATTTGAGTTATGTTCACACTGTTGGAATCAGAGCGACGAGCACTTCGACCTGGTGCTGGTTTGGGAGCAATCTGACCACTTTGAATTTTGACCCCTTTTTGAGTCCTCTGGGACTTCTGCATGTGTCTAGAGCCACCTGGATCAATCCTCCCCATTGAGAAACTTTTGGTCCTCCAAAATCATGAAAAATAATCTTCAACTTCTTTGTACCTTGTTTGCACTTACAAATGTCTAATAAGTCACATTTCCTTCTCCTTCACCTTTGTCCTTCAGAGCCATAAGTGATAAGCTGACACCTGCACCCTTTGCAAACCTGTAGTACAATTATGAAAATTACATGCTTGATTTACATGACCAACTAATGACCCAAGCATCCCATACATTCCATGAGTTTATAACACATACTCGGTGGTCAAGTTTACATAAAAATCGAACAATACCCCAGCTATGAAAACAAGGCCAAAATATCATTGTTGCTTCAACAAGTGATGGAAAACACATCATCATTGCAACACATGATTTACAAAAATAAGGCCAAACACTATTGTTGCTTTAACAAGTGATTGAAACACAACATCACTTCCACAGTTTAACATACAACACAAAATAAGACCAGACATCATTGTTGCTTAATAAGTGATGGAAAAAACATCATCACTTTTACATTTTAAAATGAAACAAATGATTTACAAAAGCACGACTATGATAAGCTAACATATCTAGAAACCATTTTTCACTTATCGATGTGAATGGGTCATCCCCCTTGTGGTGGTTTTGCTTGTCGAATGAATTTTCCAACTGGTTCTTGCACCAACGCTTTGTCTTTAAAGCGCTACTCTGGATGGAGCCTCCAACACGTGGCTCTTTGATGACCACTTTTGTTGCAATGACTGCAATAAGTATTCTTCCTCCAGATATGCTTTACCTTCTTCTTTGCCTGTTGTTGAGAGGGTCTTTCACGCCTCATCCTTTTTCGTGCTGCCATTCTCTTCCAGCACTCAAAAAATGTATGGTTATGTAATCCACAAAAGGTACATGTTTTTCGATGCCATGATTTAAGTCCATCATTAACAACATGATTGTAATCGAAATGAACATTCGAGTATTGAGACTTGTTATACCTTTCCTTGTTGTTTAGGTTGTAATTATGGCGATGAGAGCTTGCCTTAGCTCTTTCCCTGCAATGGGAACTACCATGGGATGATGGTGATGTTCTCCCATCATTCTCTTTCCTCGACGATTTCGACGATGTCTCGAAAGAATCTAACACCTTCGAGCATTCTCCTTCGGTGTATCCCAAGCCTGCAAATTGAGGTCTCTCCACTATCGATTTGGAAAGAACTGATGAGGGCTTCTCATCATCTGTTGTTGTTCATTTGCTGTCTGTCTTAGCGGATTCCCCAACTTACTTCCCGACATACCCAAGTCCTGCATGATGGGGTAATTCCTCTTCTTTGATGGGGTTGACAATGCCTTGGCCATTAATGCCCAAGCCTTTCCCTTCATACCCCATTTTCTTCAACAATTTGGAGCCAATTCCTCTGGTATGATTTTCAAAAATAACGAAACCATCATTAGGAAATGTACATGAATTCAGAGAATTACTTTTTACCTCAAATGGGTCACGCTGCAACTTTTCCAAGGCCTAGTCCTTAGCTTGCAGCTGTCATAGCAAACTATGTTTCTCCTCTTTCTCTTCTTGTAGACACATCTTCAATTCAATGTTTTCTTCTTGAAGATTATGGTTACTTTCCTTCAATTTTTCGAGGGTCTCTTCCGTGGCTCGCAACTGAAGCTGCAATTGCTGCTTTTCCTCTGTCTCTTTTTGTAGAGCTTCATACATTATTTCCACCTTTTGGGAAATTCTGAGCATGGTCTCGTACATCGCTTTGTCATCCTCCATCGTTGCACGTTCCATTGTTCACGCTCGCAATTCACATCCACGCAAAGACCACTCTGATACCAAACTTGATCTGAGTTGACTCAACTCCCGGATTTAACCAAGATCTTTTGCTTCCGTGATGTGATTAGAATTGCATTTAAAAGAGCATAAAGGAACATATATGCATGTTGTAAAGAAGAAGGAACATGACAAGAATCAGCAACATAAAACACAAGACATTGATAACAGAGTTCGTCCAGGAGGGACTACGTCTTCGGGCCCCGATGTCAAGATGGTGTAGGTCACTGCATTAAGTGCTGGAAAGAGTGATGATGTACATGAATTTGTTTTATCTATCATGCAAGGAATATGCCCTCACGCATGAGTGGCTCCACGAGATGTTCCGCTGCAGGAACTCTCATTCACAAAAGGACTCCTATCAGCATGACATAATTTCATGTATGATAATAATGAGCATCCCACCAACATGGCATCAAAGGGATCTCAATCAAACATACGTGACGACACATGAGTATGACGTCAACATGGCGACAAAGGGATCTCAATCAAAACATGACAATAAGTACATCTCACATCAAGAACAAAACAAGAACCCACATCAAATATCAAACAGTATCTATACAACACAATGTATCTCAAGAAAAGAGACAAAGAAGTATATGATCACACTGCATATACCTCACATCAAGGAGTTATCTGAAGAAGAGGATGATAAACTGTTGGATCTGGCTACACCATCAATCTCGTGGCGTCGAATCTCATGGACATTAAATGCTGACATTTGTGCTCCACTTTGAAATGTGGCAGAAAAATGGAATGATAAAATTGAAAATCTGATTACACCATCAGATTTGAGGCGTCGAATAGTGTAAAATCCACTGTCAAATTTCTGAATTCTGACAAAGTGAAAATCTGGGGCTATAGGAATCTATTAGATTCCCCTTAGATTAATCAAAGATTCCCTCCTCTGGGTCATCTGAAGATATGCTACTCAGATCAAAAAACTAATCTCACCATTAAGATCCTGGCGAAATTCTGAAAAGAATGACTATAAAGTTGGTTGCATTCTGAATCTCGAAAAATTCAACTTACAAGGAATCTGGAAGATTCCCTCAAGATTCTTGAAGATTCTCTTACGCTGGGAATATGCAAATCCATTGCTCAAAAGGCGAATCCAACCTCGCCATTGTGTTCCCTGTGAAAATATGAGAAAAATGACTATAAACTTGATTACATTCTGATAAAAATAATTTTTACCTCCCTGGAGAATCTTCGGGCATTAGAGAATATTTTGCCTCGAAATACGTGCAAATCATGGTTCCGCCTCAGCAATGAAAATCATGGTTTCGTCGAAAGGAACTCCTTTCGCGACACCTCTATCCTGTTGGCTCTCTCCTCATTCCGTTCTGCCTCCTTTTCTCTTGGGCGAATGAATGAAAGGGTTTATATAAATGTTGCTAGGCGGAGCCACCAAGGTCAAGACTCGTGGCTCAACGGTGGCAAAGCTTGCTAAGCTGGCGGAGATGTGTTTTTTGTTTTTGTTTATTATAATAGTAAACATTTTTTATTTTGTCTAATAGAAGGATATTAGACAAATTAAGTATCCAACAAATTTGCTTGCTCCTCGGGAGCCAGATTCCATGTCCGGAACTCAGTCAATTTGTAGGACCATTAAACCTGGCCCACGTGGCAACTTTGACAAACTGGCTCTATCTCTCTCATATGGGCTCGGATTTGAGTGTCGTTCACACCATTAGAATCAAAGCGACGAGCACTTCGATCTGGTGTTGGTTTGGGAGCAATATGAAAACTTTGAATTTGAACCCCTTTCTGAGTCCTCTGGGACTTCTGCGTGTGTCTGGAGCCACCTGGATCAATCCTCCACACTGAGGATCTTTTGGTCCTCCAAAAGCATGAAAAATAATCTTCAACTTCCCTATACCTTGTCTGCACTTACAAATGTTTGATAAGTCACCCTTCCTTCTCCTTCACCTTTGTCCTTCGGAGCCATAAGCGATGAGCCAACACTTGCACCCTCTGCAAACCTGTAGTACAATTCTGCAAATTACATGCTTGATTTACATGACCAACTCATGACCCAAGCATCCCATACTTGCCACAAGTTTATAACACATACTCGGTGGTCAAGTTTACGTCAAAATGGAACAATACCCCAACTAACAACGTAAACTTTGAAACGGGAACTGATATTGTTACTCGTTTCATAGAGATAGCAAAAAATTGACCCGATTTTGAAGAGGGGCGATGCAGAACACGCATATTTTTTTTAGAGCATAGTTTTTAGCACTTTAAATAACCGATACGATTACCTGTTTCGTAGGGGTAGTAAAAACATGACCTGATTTTGAAAAATGGTGATGCAAAATACACATTTTTTTGGGAGCATATTTTTGACACTTTAAATTTTCTTATGTATCAAATATAAACATTTGTTTTTAAATGTTAGTGATTTTCATGCTAATTTTGAAACGTGTTGATGCAGCATACCTTTTTCTTAGAGGACTTATTTTTCACACTTTAAAATTTATTATGTCCAATTTATGTTTTGTTATTTTTTTTTTTAACTTTTTTTTTTTGTTGTTTTCATTGTTTTAATTTTTTATTTTATTTTATGTTTTCATTATTTTTTTGAAATTTTAATGTTTTTCAGGGTCATGATAAAATATTTTACGCCATTATTTCGAAATATTGAAATTTTACCCTTGAAAAAAAGTGTTATCCCAGCGTCAACATTTTTCGTTTTGAGGGTGTTTTTTGCACAAAATTTACCATTGAAAAAAAAGTGTTATTCGAACATCAACACTTCGTTTTGAGGGTGTTTTTTGGACAATTTTTGCACAAAAAATTCATTTTCACCGCCATTTTTAAAACATGTTGAAAATTTACCCTAGAAAAAAAAGGTGTTATTCCAACATCAACACTTTTCATTTTTAGCATTGTTTTTGATGTTTTTACGGGGTTTTTTTACCACGGTTCCCATTTCAAAGTTTACATTGTTAACTATGAAAACAAGGCCAAAATATCATTGTTGCTTCAACAATTGTTGGAAAGCACATCATCATTGTAACACATGATTTACAAAAATAAGGCCAAACACTATTGTTGCATTAACAAGTGATGGAAACACAACATCACTTCCACTGTTTAACATGCAACACAAAATAAGACTAGACATCATTGTTGCTTAACAAGTGATGGAAAACACATCATCACTTTTACATTTTAAAATGCAACAAATGATTTACAAAAGCACGACCATGACAAGCTAACATATCCATAAACCATTTTTCACTTATCGATTTGAATGGGTCATCCCCTTGTGGTGGTTTTTCTTGTCGAATGACTTGTCCAACTGGTTCCTGTACCAATGCTCTGTCTTTAAAGCGTTGCTCTGGATGGAGCCTCCAACACGTGGCTCTTTGATGACCACTTCTGTTGCAATGACTGCAATAAGTATTCTTTCTCCAGATCTACTTTACCTTCTTCTTTGCCTACTGTTGAGAGGGTCTTTCACGCCTCATCCTTTTTCGTGCTGTCATTCTCTTCCAGCAATCAACAAATGTATGGTTATGTAATCCACAAAAGGTACATGTTTTTCTATGCCATGATTTAAGTCCATCATTAACAACATGATTATAATCAAAATGAACATTCAAGTATTGAGACTTTTTATACCTTTCCTTGTTGTCTCTAGTGTAATTATGGCGATGAGAGCTTGCCTCAGCTCTTTCCCTGCAATGGTAACTGCCATGGGATGATGGTGATGTGATCCCATCATTCTCTTTCCTTGACGATTTTGATGATATCTCGAAAGAATCTAACACCTTCAAGCATTCTCCTTCGGTGTATCCCAAGCCTGCAAATCGAGGTTTCTCCACTGTCGATTTGGAAAGAATTGATGAGGGCTTCTCATCATCTGTTGTTGGTGGTTCGCTGCCTATCTTGGCGCATTCCCCAACTTCCTTCCCGACATACTCAAGTCCTGCATGATGGGGTAATTCCTCTGCTTTGATGGGGTTGACAATGCCTTGGCCATTAATGCCCAAGCCTTTCCCTTCATACCCCATTTTCTTCAACAGTTTGGAGCCAATTCCTGTGGTATGATTTTCAAAAACAGTGAAATCATCATTAGGAAACATATATGAATTCAGAGAATTACTTTTTACCTCAAATGGGTCACGCTGCAGCTTTTCCAAGGCCTCAACCGTAGCTTGCAGCTGTCATAGCAAACTATGTTTCTCCTCTTTCTCTTCTTTTAGACGCATCTTCAATTCAACATTTTTTGCTTGAAGACTTTGGTTACTTTGCTCTAGTTCTTCCAGGGTCTCTTCCGTGGCTTGCAACTGAAGCTGCAATCGTTGATTTTCCTCTCTCTCTTTTTGTAAAGCTTCATACATTATTTCCACTTTTTGGGAAATTTTGAGCATCGTCTTGTACATCACTTTGTCATCCTCCATTGTTGCACATTCCATTGTTCACACTCACAATTCACATCCACGCAACGACCGCTCTGATACCAAACTTGATCCGAGTTGACTCAACTCCTGTATTTAACCAAGATCTTTTGCTTCCACGATGTGATTAGAATTGAATTTAAAAGAGCATAAAGGAACATATATGCATGCTGTAAAGAAGAAGGAACATGACAAGAATTAACAACATAAAACACAAGACGTTGATAACGGAGTTCGTCCAAGAGGGACTACGTCTCCGAGCCCCGGTGTCAAGATGGTGTAGGTTGCTGCATTAAGTGTTGGAAAGAGCGACGATGTACATGAATTTGTTTTATCTATCATGCAAGGAATATGTCCTCACACAGGAGTGGCTCCATGAGATGTTCTGTTGTAGCAACTCTCATTCACAAAAGGACTCCTATCAACATGACATAATTTCACGTTGATAATAATGAGCATCCCGCTAACATGGCATCAAAGGGATCTCAATTCAACAATACATGATGACACATGAGTATCCCGTCAACATGGCGACAAAGGGATCTCAATCAAAACATGACAATAAGTACATATCACATCAAGAACAAAACAAGATCCCACATCAAACATCAAACATGGATCTATACAACACAATGCATCTCAAGCAAAGAGACAAAGAAGTACATGATCACACTGCATATACCTCACATCAAGGAGTTATTTGAAGAAGAGAATGATAAACTGTTGGATCTGGCTACACCATTAATCTTGTGGTGTCGAATCTCATGGAAATGACTGCTCGCACATTGAACGCTGACACCTGCACTCCACTTTGAAAAGTGGCCGAAAGATGGAATGATCAAATGGAAAATCTGATTACACCATCAGATTCATGGCGTTGAATAGTGTGAAATCGACGGTCAAATTTTTGAAATCTGACAAAATGAAAATCTGAGGCTACAGGAATCTTTTTTATTCCCCCTAGATTCCTCAAAGATTCCCTCCTCCGAGTCATCTGAAGATGTGTTGTTCAGAGCAGAAAATTGATCTCACCATTGAGATCCTGGAAAAAATCTGAGAAGAATGAGTATAAAGTTGGTTGCATTCTAAATTTGGGAAAATTGAGCCTCCAAGGAATCTAGAAGATTCCCTCAAGATTTTTGAAGATTCTCCTCTGTTGGGAATCTTCAAATCTACTCCTCAAAAGGTGAATCCAACTTCTCCATTGTGTTCCCTGCGAAAATCTGAGAAAAATGACTGTAAAATTGATTACATTCTGATAAAAAGAATTTTTACCTCCCCGGAGAATCTTTAGGCATCAGAGAATATTCTGCCTCGAAATACATGCAAATCATGGTTCTGCCTTAGTACTACAAATCATGGTTCCTTTGTATGGAACTCCGTTCTCAGCACCTCCGTCATGTTGGCTCTCTCCCTATTCCATTCTGCCTCCTTTTTCCTTGGGCGAATCAATGAAAGGGTTTATATAGACGTTGTTGGCCAAAGCCACCAAGGTCAAGACTCGTGGCTCAACGGTGGCGGAGCTTGCTAAGTTGGCGGAGATGAAGGTTCGAATCCCCTTAATAGCATAAATGGCGCATAACTGTTGTGATTTTTTATTTAAAAAGAGGTGCATTATAACAAAACGTTTATGGTTTGATATGGCTTTCAGGGGCGCGGTTTTTTTACGTGCATTGTATATGTTGTAGTATTAATGGGTACTGTAATAAGTGTTTGGGGTAGTTGGAGAGTTTGGTGGGGTCATGGCCACCGACCCTTTAATATTATATTGTTCTTGTTTGTTATATGGGTTGGGGCCGGCGGGGGTCACGGCTTGTCGGCCCATTTTGATTTGATTTGTTATATGTTGTTTGGGTATGATGGAGGTGGCGGGGGTCATGGCTTGCCACCTAATTTTATATATATATATATATATATAATTATAAAATTTTCGATTTTGTCTAATATAAGGAATATTTTACAAATTAAATATCCAACAAATTCGCCTGCTCCTCGGGAGCCAGATTCCATGTCCAAGACTGGGTCAATTTGTAGGACCATTAAACCTGGCCCATGTGGCAACTTTGACGAAAAATTTGACTGGTTCTATCTCTCTCATACATGCTTGGATTGAGTGTCGTTTGCACCATTGGAATCCAAGTGACGAGCACTTTGATTTGGTGCCAGCTTGAGAGCAATTTGACCACTTTGAATTTGTACCCCTTTCTGAGTCCTCTGGGACTTCTGCATGTGTCTGGAGCCACCTGGATCAATCCTCCCCATTAAGGAGCTTTTGGTCCTCCAAAAGCATGAAAAATAATCTTCAACTTCTTTGTACTTTGTCTGCACTTTCAAATGTCTGATAAGTCACCCTTCCTTCTCCTTCACCTTTGTCCTTTGAAGCCATAGGCGATGAGCCGACACCTGCACCCTCTGCAAACCTGTAGTACAATTATGCAAATTACATGCTTGATTTACATGAAAAACTAATGACCCAAGCATCCCATACTTGCCATGAGTTTATAACACATACTCTGTGGTCAAGTTTACATCAAAATGGAACAATACCCTGGCTATGAAAACAAGGCCAAAATATCATTGTTGCTTCAACAAGTGATGGAAAACACATCGTCATTGCAACATATGATTTAAAAAAATAAGGCCAAACACTATTGTTCCTTTAACAAGTGATGGAAACACAACATCACTTCCATAGTTTAACATGCAACACAAAATAAGACCAGACATCATTGTTGCTTAACAAGTGATGGAAAACACATCATCACTTTTACATTTTAAAATGCAACAAATGATTTACAAAAGCACGGCCATGACAAGCTAACATATCTAGAAACCATTTTTCACTTATCGATGTGAATGGGTCATCCCCCTGTGGTGGTTTCACTTGTCGAATGAATTTTCCAACTGGTTCCTGCACCGACACTTTGTCTTTCCAACACGTGGATCTTTGATGACCACTTCTGTCGCAATGACTGCAATAAGTATTCTTCCTCCAGATCTACTTTACCTTCTTCTTTGCCTACTGTTGAGAGGGTCTTTCATGCCTCATCCTTTTTCGTGCTGCCATTCTCTTCTAGCACTCAACAAATGTATGGTTATGTAATCCACAAAAGGTACATGTTTTTCGATGCCATGATTTAATTCCATCATTAACAACATGATTGTAATCGAAATGAACATTCGAGTATTTATACTTGTTATACCTTTCCTTGTTGTCTCTGGTGTAATTATGGCGATGAAAGCTTGCCTCAGCTCTTTACCTGCAATGGGCACTGCCATGGGATGATGGTGATGTGCTCCCATCATTCTCTTTCCTTGACAATTCGACGATGTCTCGAAAGAATCTGACACCTTCGAGCATTCTCCTTCGGTGTATCCCAAGCCTGCAAATCGCGGTCTCTCCACTGTCGATGTGGAAAGAACTAATGAGGGATTCTCATCATCTATTGCTGGTGGTTTGTTATCTGCCTTGGCGCAATCACCAACTTCCTTCCAAACATACCCAAGTCTTGCATGATGGGGTAATTCCTCTGCTTTGATGGGGTTGACAATGCCTTGGCCATTAATGCCCAAGCCTTTCCCTTCATACCCCATTTTCTTCAATAGTTTGGAGCCAATTCCTGCAGTATGATTTTAAAAAATAGTGAAATCATCATCAGGAAACATACATGAATTCAGAGAATTACTTTTTACCTCAAATGGGTCATGCTACAGCTTTTCCAAGGCCTCGTCCTTAGCTTGCAGCTCTCATAGCAAACTATGTTTCTCCTCTTTCTCTTCTTGTAGACACATCTTCAATTCAACATTTTCTGATTGAAGACTCTGGTTACTATGCTTCAGTTCTTCCAGGGACTCTTCCGTGGCTCGCAACTGAAGCTGTAATCGCTGCTTTTCCTGTCTCTTTTTGTAGAGCTTCATACATTATTTCCACCTTATGGGAAATTCTGAGCATGGTCTCATACATCGCTTTGTCATCCTCCATCGTTGCACGTTCCATTGTTCACGCTCGCAATTCACATCCACGCAAAGGCTGCTCTGATACCAAACTTGATCCGAGTTGATTCAACTCCTGGATTTAACCAAGATCTTTTGCTTCCGCAATGTGATTAGAATTGCATTTAAAAGAGCATAAAGGAACATATATGCATGTTGTAAAGAAGAAGGAACATGACAAGAATCGACAACATAAAACACAAGACGTTGATAACAGAGTTCGTCTGGGAGGGACTACGTCTGTCAAGATGGTGTAGGCCGCTGCATTAAGTGCTAGAAAGAGTGATGATGTACATGAATGTGTTTTATCCATCATGCAAGGAATATGCCCTCACACAGGAGTGGCTCTATGAGGTGTTCCACTGCAGGAACTCTCATTCACAAAAGGACTCCTATCAGCGTGACATAATTTCACATATGATAATAATGAGCATCCCTCCAACGTGACATCAAAGGGATCTCAATTCAAACATACATGACGACACATGAGTATCCCGTCAACATGGCGATAAAGGGATCTCAATCAAAACATGACAATAAGTACATCTCACATCAAGAACAAAATAAGATCCAACATCAAACATCAAACATGGATCTATACATCACAATGCATCTCAAGCAAAGAGACAAAGAAATACATGATCGCACTGCATATACCTCACATCAAGGAGTTATTTGAAGAAGAGGATGATAAACAGCTGGATCTGGCTGCACCATCAATCTCGTGGCATTGAATCTCATGGAAATGACTGCTCACACATTGAATGTTGACACCTGCACTCCACTTTGAAAAGTGGCCAAAAAATGGAATGATAAAATGGAAAATCTAATTACACCATCAGATTCGTGGTGTCGAATAGTGTAAAATCAACTATCAAATTTCTGAATTCTAACAAAGTGAAAATCTGGGGCTATAGGGATCTTTTAGATTCCCCCTAGATTCCTCAAAGATTCCCTCCTCCGGGTCATTTGAAGGTTTGCTGCTCAGATCAGAAAAATGATCTCACCATTGAGATCATGGTGAAATTCTGAGAAGAATGAGTATAAAGTTCGCTGCATTCTGACTCTAGGAAAATTGAGCCTCCAAGGAATCTGGAAGATTCTTGAAGATTCTCCTCCGCTGGGAATCTGCAAATCTGCTGCTAAAAAGGCGAATCCAACCTCGCCATTGCTTTCCCTGTGAAAATCTTAGAAAAATGACTTTAAACTTGATTACATTCTGATAAAAAGAATTTTTACCTCCCTAGAGAATCTTCGGGCACCAGAGAATATTTTGCCTCGAAATACGTGCAAATCATGGTTCCGCCTTAGCACTACAAATCATGGTTTTGTCATACAGAACTCTGTTCACAACACCTTCGTCCCGTTGGCTCTCTCCTCGTTCCGTCCTGCCTCCTTTTTCCTTGGGTGAATGAATGAAAGGGTTTATATAGACGTTGTTGGGCGAAGCCACCAAGGTCAAGACTCGTGGCTCAACAGTGGCAGAGCTTGCTAATCTAGTGTAGATGAAGGTTCGAATCCACTTAATAGCATAAATGGCGCATAACCATTGTGATTTTTTATTTAAATAGAGGTTTTTTCTAACAAAACGTTTATGGTTTGATATGGCTTTCGTGGGCGCGTTTTTTTTATGTGCATTGTATCTGTTGTAGTATTAATGGGTGCTATAATAAGTGGTTGGGGTAGTTGGAGGGTCCGGCAGGGTCATGGCTGCCAACCCTTTAATATTATATTGTTTTTGTTTGTTATATGGGTTGGGGCTAGCGGGGATCACTGTTGTGGGGAAAAGTATCCGATGCGGATGACACTAACCCTTTCTAAAGGTGACAGACTTTAGCAACAACTGAATGACAAAGTTTTCATGTTCATCTTTATGAAAGCACAGAGAGAATAGAAAGAGGATCAACCAACCTGGTGTCTTGCGCTTAGTCGATCCTTGTCCTTCTCGCTTTGTATCCCGTTCCCAGCTCTTTACTCTCCAAGCCGATCCAGCTACACACAGAATCTGCACAACAAAAGGGAGCAAACTACGAGATACAAGCAATCATAATTGAAGCATGGATTAGGTTGCATCAAATATACATGTAAACACAAAAGCATCTATGTAAAACAAGTATATAGAAGAACATGCAAACTTTATTGATAGAAAGTAACAGGGTTCCAGAGGAAGTTACAACCAATGATGTTGGCCCCAATCCAGCAGCACCTCCTCGGCAGCAAGAACTCTCTTCTTCACCTCTAGTAAAACAATCACCCAATAATCCTGGCAGTATACCAACAGCACCTCCTTGCTTATACAAAATTCCAGCCTCCTTAGACCTCATAGAAGAGCTCTATATATAGGAGAGAAGAAGAGAGGATGAGTCAGCTTGAGGCTGGCATAGAGCTGACTAGTGTCCTCTCCCTCTTCAGTTAATCTTCAGTTCTTGAGTCCACTTGGAGATCCTTGGTTACACATGGTGATCAAGTACCTCTTACTCATCACAAGGCGAATCTGATGAACCAAGTGTCAGTTTGGAAACTTCCTGGGCAATTGACACCTTGCAGGAGGACTGTGCCACTTGGCCAATCTCGCCCAGCGCAGGTAGCCTTCATTGTTTTTGACTTCCAGCGCAGGTACAGAGTGGGACAGTTGCAATACAGTGCAGAAGCTCAGTTAAGCAGCTGACATGATCCAAAATAAGCCTGTTCTGAAGTGTTTTCAGGTGGAGAACTGATTGGAAGTGCTGTTGATTGATGACCTTGTTCTTTTAGGGGTAAGAACAACATGTTTAGGGACTGAGGATCCCTGTAATTATCGACATTTCCTGCTCCTTGACGCGAGGCACAAAAATGTCTATAACAGTTGCCCCCTAAAGTATGAGGCCGTTAATCGGGTGAAATGCTTTAGCTAGAGGGTCCGAAGTTCGTTTCAGTGCTGAGGAGAGTGCCCTGTAATACAATACATTATCTTTCATTCATCATTATTCTCATGATCTAGCTGAGGCGGGTATTCCCATGCTCAGCTTTCTATAAATACATTTTGGTACATATGACAGACGATCGTCTGAAGACAGACTGATAATCTCCCGCTAAAATTATCATCCTTTGAGGAGGATGATCATCTGCTGCAATGATGTACATGGCAAATGCTTTTATATTTCCTGAATATATATCGCAGCCCGGATGGATGAAACTAGATCCGGGGTCTTCAAACTCGTTCGATCTTCACTCTAAGTACAAGTCGATCCATGTGAGAATTACGCTGAAGTCGAACATGGAAAGACATCGCTTGATTACCGGTCAATAATGAAAACCGTTAACAAGCGCGAGAGGAATCACCAATAATGACGATGACCCTCAAGGTACGGCAGTACAATTCACGTGGCGTGAATAAAGGACTTGGCGTCGAACGCCACGCAAAATCTTCTGGTCGAAGGTCATTGATGTATACCTGTTGCCGGAAGTGAGAAACTTGCCATTGAGGCATGCAAGCTTCAAAGTACTGATGGGGGTGTTCCTAGATCGACTTCTTGGATAATGAGCTGAAGTCGACAAGAAGTGATCCGTCAAAGGAGGGCCTTGATGAATCCCACATCAATGACACGGAACGGAGCTAATGATTTAGTGGAGGTGAAACAAACTGTGACATATGATTCAGGGTGGCGATCATGAAATGGATGAAGGCAAATGTATGGTAGTGGATGGGACACGGTTGACACTTTCTGAATGACCCCTCTTGAACATATAACGACACTGATGTGATGGATCGGTGGCATTACCCCGAATGGATGGTGTGGCGAGGACCATGGTGATGAAACCGGTGAATGAGACAACCCAACCCGATATGATACGGAAAAAGTGTCATGTTCAAGAGTGACTTGCTACCTCTAAACTTTGATGTTCTCCCAATTTTTCCCCAGTCATTTCTGACCAGTACCTCTTTATTTTTGTCAAGCTTGAGGAGGATAACATATGCTTGTTCTATAACCTGCCCTTCGGGCAAGCCCATCGCTATGATTTAACGAGCCTAGCGATAGGGAAACTCGTTCTCGTCTAAAGACAAGTTTGTCGCTATTTAATTATTTTAACGAGTCTAACGACAAGGAAAACTCGGTCCTTTTCATTTTTAGAGAGTCTAAAAAGGTACAGAAAGTCAACTCCATAATTCCTTTTTCGTCAGCTAATCCCTTAAGTCCGAAAAAGTATAAAACAATACAGAAGGGATGGCTGTTCGGTATTTTTAACGAGCTGAACCAGGCAAGCGCTCGATCCTTTTGTGCAATAATCCCTCAAGTCCAAAAAGATTAAAATTTAGAGGAGGGATAGCGTTCCGGTCATTTTAACGAGCTGGAAGGCCAAAACTCGGCAAACTTTTCATTTTTTACGAGTCAGTGAAAAGAGCTGAAAGAAGACTCGTCTTTTGAGGAACGAGTGATAAACAGGGATAGCTACAGATTCCAGGTACAGGTTGGAATTTCCAATCACGGCAGTGTCACAAGGATGGCTAGGTGAAATCACTCTTCGCAGCTGTTTCTCAAAAGAGGTAAACACACCAATGGAAGTGAATGATCGGCCAAATGAACGGTGGAGGTGGTGGATGAAAACACGATCAAGGTTCTTATGGCTAATGAATTTACGATCTCAAAAGGTTATTTACCGGTTCATTTTTTCCATGAGCTTGAACTCTGGGGGAAACATTTGCTCACACTTTTCTATTTTTTAAAGAGCATAAATTCAGGCCTAAAACTGCTTGAATTTCGCGTTTATTTTTTAACGAGCATGAACTATATGCTAAAACTGCTCGATATACCAGTCATAAGAATGCCTCCTATAAGGACCAATTTTTATAGAGCTTATGCCTTACTACAGCTATGCTCTTATTTTGGCAAATTTTACTTCTGCCCCACAGGCTTTCTTTCATGCAAGTTTGGAAACGGCTAATCTTAAAACCAGATAAATAACCGCCCCTAGCTTGCACTCCAGAAAGTTTGCATGCCCCAGGTATAGGATAGAATTTCGAGGTTGCCCCTCCTCTCTCCTACTTCTGCTTTTCTTTGGGTGTTCACAGTTATTTGTCATCTTGCTAATCTAATGCTAACGATACTTGTCTTCTCGTTATTTTAAGGGGTCTTACGCAGTACTCAGACTTCCTGTCGGCCCACTTTTAACAAACAGCTATTGTGACAATAGAAGAACACTACTCAAAGATAAAACATTGGTATTATCGAGGGAGGCTTGCCTCTTTCTTATTATCCGAAGAGTGGTTCTATTCGCTGCCGCAAATCAATCTCTTTCTTCGGCGGTGTCTATCATTGGGTTGTCCAAAGATGGTTACCCTCTGTCACAACAATACGGTCTCCTTCTTAGTTTACTGCCCCTGCTTATCCTTCAAAACATATGTTTCGATGGGCGAGGCTTGAATTTAAAGATGGTGACTACTTGTTACAATAAGGGAATTCCTACTTGGGCATTGCCCACTTTTTTAGACAAAGGTGAATGATTCCCAAACACATAACTTTAACAAAAGATCATTATTCCAGAACAACCCCACTTCCTTCGGACGGGGTACGGACTAGTCATGTTCTCCTGCGGAAATTCTTCCTTATACCCGGAGTTTCTTCTGCCCGAAGCAGACCAGGGTGCATGCCCCCTGGGTCCTAGTCTTTCTTTCCGAATTACTCGCGCTCATCGGGAAGGAGGACTGGGGGCGGAGGCGAATCTTGAGTGAACAGACCATTTAGGATTGGTATTTGACTATTTGCGATGCGAGATCCCGGAAATGAAAGCTGGTCTACGAGCTTGACCACCCTTCCTTCGTGTGGAAAACACATTACTCTAAAGAGTGAGGAGACTATCGCTCCCATGCAATAAATATAGTCGCGTCCAAGGAGTAGGTTATAATCCAAGGGTCCTTGAACTACCAACACATTCATCCTGACGGTCTTCCCCTTCAATGTAACAGGTACATCGGGGAGGATTCCTAATGGTCGACTGGTTCCTTTATCAAAACCTGAGAGATTTCTCAACTCAGGTAAAAGCGCTGGGGAACCCAGTGCTTTCCAAGCAATAGAGGAAAGGATACTCACAGACGCCCCTTCATCAATGATAGTACCAGCCATAACCATTCTATAGATCTGGACAATGATTCTAAATGGTGTACTGGCTGGTAACCGGGGTCTGCCTAGTTGATTCCAATCAAAGGATACAACCAGGTTGCTTGGTGGTGGGACCGAATATACGGCCGGATACGACTCAGATGATGTTCCTTCCTGCGATAAAGGAATGGGCGCATTGCCCGGATGCTCGTCGGAGTCGGTGCTGATAAAGAGAACCTGGATGGTGTCATCCTTGTTCTCATCAGTGAGGGTGTCACATGAAGATGACACTTCGGTGACGGTGTCATTTGAAGACGGGTCTTCAATGACGGAGTCATTGGACGATAGAACCTTTGAAGGAAGAACCGGGTCAACTGCTGTTTCGACCTTTAGACTTTCGTCTGGTCTAGATTCGGTAGGTTCATTCTCAATGACTGACACATCAGCTGACCACTTGAGTGGTTCAACTGGATTTTCAACTATCGAGGGATTAGGCGCGAGTTTTCGGTATCCAGGCGGAAGTTACACCGGTGACACCGGGCGATCTTCCAAAACTCTCTTTGCCTCATCTAAGAATGGACATTTGTGGATGGCATGGTGACCTTCACACAATAGACAGGGTGATCTTGGTCCCCTTCTTCGTCCTTCACTCTCGCTAGTTGAGGGAATGCAATCAACTTGACAACCAGAGGTTGATGCTACCGGATTGTGCAACCTCGGGGACCAGTCCCTTAGTATCCAGGGAATACAAGGACAATCATGATGGAAATGGATCCCTTTGCAAATGACACATGGCGATTTAGGCCCGGTCGGTGCAGTGTGTGGGTTTTTGTCAGTTTTCTTCTGCTTGCCCCCAGTCGCCTTCGCCAGAGGCTCCTTCTGCTTCTTCCCTTTCTTCTTCTTTTCCTTCTTCTCCTTGGGAGGCTGACTTTTGCCGGCTCTACCCTGCGAAGATGAAGGATCAGAGGAAGTATCACAAGAGGTAGAAGGCTGGTGGGTAGTTCTAGATTGTTCTGACAGTTGATTCGACTGCTCAGGATTAGTGGCGATTTGGACAACATTAGTTGAAAAGAGCCAAACAGGAAGGCCAATTGTCAATCCTGGAAGTGACAATGTAGCCATATGAGGCGCACCAACATCTCCCCAAGAGGAGAAGGGATTTGGACTTCCGCCAAGGTTACTTCCTTGGTTGGTGGGCTCCATACTTTTCAACTGAAAGATCAACGTGGGAATAACAGGTGATTATGTTCCGCTTTAAAATAAGTTTTATTTACGACGCTTTTAGACACAAACTTGCTTTTTCATGTTTTAAGAGTCGAGAAAAAGCTAAAGATGACTCTAGTCGCCTTCGATGTATTAACGAGCCCGAAGTGACAAATGCTCGGTTGGACCTTTTCAGTTATAGAGTTTGAAAAAGGCCAAAAGAAACTGCTCTGGAGATCTAGGCAGAGGGTGTGCCAAACCTTTCGCGAAACCACAGAATACGTTTTACGGTACGGGTGGTCGATCTTCGTGAATGCTGTGTTCACTGCATCGCGATCAGTAGGGCGGCCGACACGGTTTCCTAAGGATAAAGGATAAAAGCCTATAGGGGTCTCCCAATATACGCGACGGTACGCGGGAGCTCAAATCCGTGTTAGTGCCACCGACTCTCAGGAGGAATCACCCACCTTCGTAGAGATCGACAGTCACTATGTTTAACGACGCCGGAACACGTCTCTACCTAGACCTCTAGATGTTTGCGTTAAATTCCAAAGCGTTGTTATGTAAATTGAGTTTATTTTAATGTTGATCTTCCTTAACAGTTTGCCTTTCAGGTTCGCCACGAGATGTATATATACAACTTCCTATATGCAATCTAAGAATGAGAAGCAAAATCTTTTCAATCTTTCAACTTTGAAAACCTTAATCTACTTGAGGAAAGAGCAAGACACAACTTTTTCCACAGATCAAAGAACACACACTAAAATGCACATTTTCCTAAATCGTCAAGCATACAGTCAAATGCAAAATGCACAATGCATGTATTTCTTTTCGTTATCCTTAATGTTGATGCTTAACAAAAGGAAACTGTTGTATGATTTTTGAATCAACTTTCAAGTAGAAATAAACAAGCTTGTCCACAATCAAAAGAACACCCTATGAAAGACTTGTTTTAAATACAGGAAAAGTATAGATTCAAACCATAAAGTGAGAAGCAAACCAATCCAAAACAGCTATGAACAGCAATAACACTAACTCATAAGATCGCAATCTAAGAGGCCACAGCTACTAGGTTCGCTTTTCACAATGGGAAATTGTAACTGAAACAAGAAATACTGAAAGAACGTTTACAATTTCATCACACAACTGAGGCGGAATAATGTCAAGGAGAAGTGGTCTACAGCAAATACAATAACCAGCAAGCAATCAGCCAAAAACAAGTGCAAACAGGGCCAAGACACAAAGGAAGAGCTGAGCTAGACTAAGGCCAACTGGACCAGCGCAGGCACTGGTCTGCCAGTTTCACTCTCAGCGCAGTTCCCGAAGGGAGCACCTGCGCTGTAATGCAGACTGCCTGTGGACAGCCTGCACTGACTTACGAGAGTTACGTCTGCTAAGAATTCCGGGTCATAAAAAGCTCAAAAATGTACTGTTTTGACTGAAATAAAATGCTATGGGTTAAGTACAGGCTAAGGGATGATCAAGAGGATAAAGATCTATCACAAAGAGTAAGGATTCATCTGTAGATTAGCTCTTTAAATCTTGAATTTGCTCAGCAAAGGAGCAAGAGTAGCAAAACCCTCTACTTCGCTTTTGATAGAGTCAAAAGCTTTTCGATTCGGTACTCCTTTCTTCAAGAAATGAATAGCAAAATTCTACAACAACAAGATACTAGGATCTACCCAGCGGAGTCGCCAGTTTGTTGTGGGGAAAAGTATCCGATGCGGATGACACTAACCCTTTCTAAAGGTGACAGACTTTAGCAACAACTGAATGACAAAGTTTTCATGTTCATCTTTATGAAAGCACAGAGAGAATAGAAAGAGGATCAACCAACCTGGTGTCTTGCGCTTAGTCGATCCTTGTCCTTCTCGCTTTGTATCCCGTTCCCAGCTCTTTACTCTCCAAGCCGATCCAGCTACACACAGAATCTGCACAACAAAAGGGAGCAAACTACGAGATACAAGCAATCATAATTGAAGCATGGATTAGGTTGCATCAAATATACATGTAAACACAAAAGCATCTATGTAAAACAAGTATATAGAAGAACATGCAAACTTTATTGATAGAAAGTAACAGGGTTCCAGAGGAAGTTACAACCAATGATGTTGGCCCCAATCCAGCAGCACCTCCTCGGCAGCAAGAACTCTCTTCTTCACCTCTAGTAAAACAATCACCCAATAATCCTGGCAGTATACCAACAGCACCTCCTTGCTTATACAAAATTCCAGCCTCCTTAGACCTCATAGAAGAGCTCTATATATAGGAGAGAAGAAGAGAGGATGAGTCAGCTTGAGGCTGGCATAGAGCTGACTAGTGTCCTCTCCCTCTTCAGTTAATCTTCAGTTCTTGAGTCCACTTGGAGATCCTTGGTTACACATGGTGATCAAGTACCTCTTACTCATCACAAGGCGAATCTGATGAACCAAGTGTCAGTTTGGAAACTTCCTGGGCAATTGACACCTTGCAGGAGGACTGTGCCACTTGGCCAATCTCGCCCAACGCAGGTAGCCTTCATTGTTTTTGACTTCCAGCGCAGGTACAGAGTGGGACAGTTGCAATACAGCGCAGAAGCTCAGTTAAGCAGCTGACATGATCCAAAATAAGCCTGTTCTGAAGTGTTTTCAGGTGGAGAACTGATTGGAAGTGCTGTTGATTGATGACCTTGTTCTTTTAGGGGTAAGAACAACATGTTTAGGGACTGAGGATCCCTGTAATTATCGACATTTCCTGCTCCTTGACGCGAGGCACAAAAATGTCTATAACAATCACGGCCTGTCAGCCCATTTTAATTTGATTTGTTATATGTTGTTTGGGTCTGATGGAGGTGGCAAGGGTCATGGATCACCACCTAATTTAGTATTTTTTTATTATTATTTTGTTTATAATAATAAATATTTTTTTATTTTTTATAATATAAGAGATATTAGACAAATTAAGTATCCAAAAAATTCGCCTGCTCCTCGGAAGCCAGATTCCATGTCTAGGACTCGATCAATTTGTAGGACCATTAAACCTGGCCCACGTGGCAACTTTGACCAAAAATTTGAATGGCTCTATCTCTCTCATACAAGCTCGGATTTGGGTGTCATTTGCACCATTGGAATCAGAGTGACAAGCACTTCGATCTGGTGCTGGTTTGAGAGCAATCTGACCACTTTGAATTTGGACCCCTTTCTGAGTCTTTTGGGACTTCTGCATGTGTCTAGAGCCACCTGGATCACTAAGGGACACACTTCCTTTTCCCCTCTGTGTTAGAACCCCCATACATATCACTTGACTTGTTGCAAGGTTAGACACTTTCTTCCGACAAAGTTATCATACTTACCTCTGCGTGCTATCGTGGTCAAGGAACTACTTTACTACCCACTGCTGGGAATCCTACTCCAAATGGTCTGAGGTCTAGTTGGGACTTCTTATTGGGGAGATCACTTGACATGCTGGCGGGTCCAGCACCATCAACATTTTTGGTGCTATAAGGAGGTCTATATGACAATTTGAGCCCTCAAAGTCTATTTTGAATCTCTACACATCATTCATGACTTACATTACAATCTCAACTCCGACATGTTTTCTCATGCACATGATTTTGAAGCACCGGAGGATGTCATCGATGACTTGTCACAACTCACATACAATGGTGAAGGAAAAATAGCCTTGTTAAGACACAAAGTTTCCTTCTTAGGTTTCTATGAAAGGAATGAAGTCCCCTTAGACGACATTGCCTGTGGGCTATTTGCTCACATGGTCGGATGGCGCGTTCAACAATGGTGTCTCACATTGCCCACAACATCTATTCACTCTTTTAATCACATGATTAAAGAGCTAGGTAATTCTTTATTTCATTATGACTGTAAAGCACTTAATAAGAAAAATTTGGAATTACAGAATGCACTTGATGAATCTGTCGTGCAATTTTGGTATCGCTTTCGTAATCTTGCTTTTCAAATCTCGGAAGATGAAGTCGATTGGAATTTTCTCACAAGAATATTTTAGTATCTTCTTCACGTATCTGAAAATCCACATGAATTAGAATCATTTGAACCCCTCCCAACATACCTTGGTGTTAGATATTCCAAATATAAGATAGACAAGGTTGCTGTCACAAGTGACCCTCCATCCTCTTCTCATCAAATAACTCTAGCTCCGCCAGACGAGGTGGGAGAAGTTGTGAACCAAGATGTTGAACTGTTACCTCCTCCCATCCCACCTCCTCTGGATATCTACAAAAATTTGGGCTGCAACCCTGATGGTTGTCACGTGATTTTTTTTTCTCAACCTCTGTCCTCTGGTTCCTATTATCCTCCAGATTTTACTGTGTTGTGTTCATCCATCCCCGAATCCACATCTGTTGTTCACGAGGATCAAGTCATGGAGGAAGTTAGTGTTTAGCAACTATCCTGCACTTTCATTTTTGATGAGTATGTGTTGGAATCTGAAGAAGAACATGCGTGAAGGATGACCCCTTCTGTCCACACCTCATATGCTTTATCTTGACATCTTCTGTGATCCTGCCATTTCTGATTTTTCTCGTGAAAATTCATACCCGAATGTTTCTACTTCCAATCATTCATAGGACACAGAGGATGTCAGTCTATCATTTGATTAGGCGAGGAAAAATATTTTTTTCAAAATCCACCCAATCTGTCATCTTTCATTTATGAAAATTCAGAGGGTGTTTTTTTTCTTATCAACCCCATTGTATGATTCATCAAAGCATGAGGATGTCGATGCACATCTCGAGTTTTCTGATCATGGTTTTCGTGATCCTTTTACTCATTCATTTGATCACAATTTTGATTCACTTACTGTTGATCTTTCTAAGCCACGGGTCTTTGATGATACATCTTCTAATGAAGAGGACACACCTCAAGTTGTCGAGGCACTTCAGCCTAAGTTGATAGTTATGTTAGGTTCTCGCAGTCTTGAGGTTAGTTCCACTTCTAATCAGGAATTTATTGAATCACCCCAAGCTCCTCATCACTCTCTCGTGCAAATTGAAAATCAACATGATCTACAGATTCCATATCCTCCACCAGAATCACACGATCCTATCGCTCATGCATTGGAGGAATCATACGTAGCAAGTCATGTTGCAAAATGAAATTTTTCTTCTTTCTGCATATTTTCTCGTTTCTCAAGATCGAAAGAGTGTACATGCTTTTCATCTGTGCACAATGTGATGCAACACTATGGTACATCTACAGAGTTCCTGTCATGTGATTTTACTCTTTTCTTTTATGTGGATGCATTCAAACTTTGAGCATGTTGGTTTTCATTGTTTTCTCTCTCTTGCTTGCTTGTTTGCCTGAATATCTTTCTTGTTAACCATGCCTTCACTTACATGGGCAAACCAATGCGTTGATGGCTGCATTGGAAATATTACTTCATGTGATTAGGCCCATGCACTGTTTAGCTTAGGAGTAGGAGTAGTGTTTTCTTTTTGGTTTGCGTTTGATTTCTTGTTTGGCTTTTGCTTACTTGTTTTTGCTTTCATTTTACTGCTTTCCTTTTCTTGTTTGTTTGTTTATGCACCTGTAGGATTAGCTTTCCATGAAACTGTGTTTGGCTTTTTGAGACAAGCAAGGTGAAATACAAGAGGACTTGTACAAATACCAACATTTGTTTGTATGTTTATCCTTCTCCTTACGAAGATATTTTGTTTCTTTTAGTCGATGATACCCTGATGGAAAATATGTTTTTTTCAAAGTGAGTCTTGTTGAAAACACAACGCTTGCACTTTTAACTAGTACCACCTACTCTAATTGGCTCTCTATTTTTAGTTAACCCTTGTCAACTCAGTCAAGTAGAGTAAGGTGAGGAGGAAAACCTTAACAGGTACGTCAGAGGTATATATAATATCCTTCTCTGAAGGGACAACCTCTTCTTCTCTCAATAATTCGAGATCCCTCTTCCACCTCATGAAATAAATAAGTGCTTATGCACATTTCTTTGAAAAATGAAAAATGAAAAAATAAAATAAAGGTGAAAGAAGAGAAAGGCTTCCTGCGTAGGGAGGTGAAGCAAGTAACTCTATCGGGGTACTGTCCAGGCTCATTGGTAGCAGAGCAATTCTTGTGTTCCTGAATTGACTCCGCTGGGGCACTGTCGATGCATGCTGGCAACAGAGCAACACCAGGGATGAAACTAAAACTCTGACAGCCTATATTACTTGTGCATCAATATACCCCTCATCCCCAATCGAAACAACTCAGTTGATTTGGCTTGGTATTTGTGCTGACTGATCAAGAGGATGGTAGGGACTACATCTTTAACTAAAGCTAGTGAAGAAACCATCGTAATCAACTAATCGAACGATACTTGTGGAGGAGTTAGACTCACTTTACACGAGACAAGGTCCATACAGATAGATGGAGTTCTACCAGTGTGTCACCAATGTCGTAGCAGCTACAACCACCCTCCAAAATTTTACTTGCGCTTCGTTTTAGAGCCTCCCTACTAAATCCCAGCAGCTTATATTACACTACCCAGGTACTTGTTGTTTTATTTGAGTTTTATATTTCACTTTACAACTTGTGTTTTCTTACTTGCTTTGCTGTCTAACCACAAGCTGACCCAGTGACTTGGTTACATCCGGTTCTAGCACTGCCTTGGTGCACTGCGCAATCCTAGAGGGAAACCAACCTTGCTCTTAGGAAATGTGCAGTTCAACCCAGCAGTGAGCTTCGGCTCCAGAATTGCGTAGACCCATCTGGTAGCTTGTCTTTAGTTGGGAAATTGTGCAGAGCATGAGAGGCATCCAGAGCCACTCAGCCCAGTAATTGCGCAGAAGCATTCCCTTAGTTTTTGTTCGAAGCATGTGTCGATGAGTTGCCTGGTTATCCCCAGAACTGTGCAATTCCTCCATGCATGCATGGCATCCTTTCCTGAAAAATAAAAAAGAAAAAAGTGAAAAATCATCCGTAAAAAATAGAGATCTATTTTTAGCAGTTGCAGTTACAATTGAGTTAATTTTAGAAACTGTCGCCATGTATCGTTTTTTGTAGATTTTTTGCCTTCGGGTCATAAACCCTAAATTGATCAAATCTATTTAATGGATGCTGCCATAGCTCATTTTCACATTCGATCTTGGAGCTTTGACATTCCCGGTGCATCTAGGAACCTACATCACAGTCGACATAACTTTTCCGGGTAAGTTTTGCTTTTCTTGTCTTTTGCTAATTTTTTCTGTTGCTTTTATTTCCTTGGCTTGTGAGAGTGTTGTTTTACCCATTTCATTGAACGACCACTAGTGGTTTGATTTGTTTTATCTTGTAGAAATGTTGCTTTAAGTTTTGCATTACCTTTCCTAAGCATCACATGCATAACCCAATTTTTTCACTAACGATCGTCGTTGTGGTGACTCTCCCCACAAGCTTCATTGTTCTTCTGTTTGACTGATTCCTTCATTTTTTTTAATTTCATTCATCACCATTCACTCTGGTCTGCACCCACCATTGCTTACACATTCAGGTATTCTCGTTTTCAGGTTTCCCTTGGGTAGATCTGGGCTTCGTTGGCCTAGATCTAGCTCTTCCTAGCATGCACTACGCATTTCTAGATCTCAAGGCTCTGCCTTAGCTCCAGGAATTGCACAGAGGTTGCCAGTGACTGGCCCCAATTGCACACTGCGCAGTTCTAGGTGCCAATCCCGAAGTCTTGCCCACTGGGATTGCGCAATGCGTAGTCCTAGCCAGTATCAAAGCCAGATTGTACTTCACATTGCGTAGTTATAGTCATCAACAAGCCACACTGGAATACACATTGCACAGTCCCAGTCATCATCACCTCTCACTGGCAACTGGGACTGTGCAAGACGCAGATCCAGTTGACAGTCCCTCACCTTTGAAACACATAATTACGCAATCTTGCCCAACAGTTGCCCAGTTTGTTGCATGATTGGTCCTTGAAGTGCTTTTGATTTCAAGCTAACATTTGCATGCCATGAGTGTCCTCTCTGTCTCCAAGTACAACAGTTGTTGAGTAGCTTCTCAACAGTACAAGTAACATGGCTTCCAAGAGAGATGGATCAAAGGATACCATCGAGAGAAATACTGGAGATGTAGTTGAATAGGTGTTAATGAAATTGCCAGTCTATGTAGACACACAAATGTTCATAGAGAAGGACATGAAGATAACATGGCAGGAAATTAAGGACATATTTGCAGGCAGCTTCAAGGAAGATCTGGAAGATCGACAGGTCTATGTCAACATCCACAAGTCAGGCTTGTATAAGGTTGCATGCACGTACCCCGCCTTCCCATGTGAGGATATCATTCACTGGATTGTCCACATACCCACCTTGAGACGATGACATTGAGCAGTGCCAATAGAACACAACTTACTACCTTCAGTATGGAAGACTATCATCAAATGTATCACTTAGCACAACCAGTGAACCGCATGGATGCACTCTTCTATACCCCCAACAACAATGTGAACACTAGAGACATCATGAATCATTGCGTAAAAGAGCTATCGAAGTTCAGAATGACACCCAATTAGGTTTACAAGACTAAGTCACTAAGAAAGGCTGATCAACCCTTGATCATCTTTGCATGATGCTTGTATGATCAAGAGAGCACGAAGACCTTTCCGCAGAATTGGGTGGTTGTGTTGGATTAGTTGGAAAATGAATGAAGGCCATTCAACTAGTCAGATATGTTGGCTCTTCAGTGGAAAGTGCATGTGACTAATTCCCGGAATTCGCCTAAGGATGAGCAAGCAAGATTCTATATGTCTTCTGTAACAACCCTTGTGAAAATTCCATGTAAAAATATATAAATACCACGGATGATGGGACACATATTCCAAGCTGAATGGTGAGCAAGACATCCTAGGGGGGTGTTCATTTGGTTGTTTATGGCTAAGGAAATTGGCAAAGGAAATGGATAAAGGATTAAAGAGGAAAAAATGTATTTTGGCACATTTATTTATGAAAATAGTGGAAATTAGGAGAAAAGGAAGGTGAAAGGTCACATTTTGCATGTGAGGAGGAAATTGAAGGAAAATAATGGAAAATGAAGAAAATAGAGGCCTCATTAATAAAAAGGCTTATGAGGATCAATGGGCAAGACTTGGTCAATTCAGTTTTGGAGCTCTCTCATTATTCTCTCTCTCTCTCTCATACTCTTGGTTACTTAGAATTTTCTTGGAGCACTCTTGGAGGGTGTGGCATACTTGGATTCTTGGAGCAAGAAGGCAAAGGAAGAGCAGGAAAGTGCAAGAAGGCATCGACATCAACAACTACATCATATTTTCTTGCAGGTATCAAGTTGCATGTATGATTTATTCACTAGTTTTGGCATGCATGGCACATGCATGTGGTTTCTTGGTTGTGATCTATCATTGGCATGGAGGATTGCCTGGATCGATAGTGGATTGCCTAGCCTTGCCATTTCCTAGATAGCCATGGTGATTGTGGGTTTAATTTCATTGCTTTGTTTTTGTTGGTTCTCATGTTTCCTTAGCTTGGGTTGAGTTATTAGTCCTGGAAGCCCTGGTTGAACAAACGCTCTGGAAGCCCTGTAACAGCTTAGGTTGAGTTACTAGTCCTGGAAGCCCTGGTTGAACAAACGCTCTGGAAGCCCTATAACAGCTTGGGTTGAGTTACTAGTCCTAGAAGCCCTGGTTGGACAAATTCTCTGGAAGCCCTTGGTGGGTTGAGTTACTAGTCCTGGAAGCCTTGGTTGGACAAACACTCTAGAAGCCCTGTATAAGTTGTGGGTTGAGTTACTAGTTCTGGAAGCCTTGGTTGGAAAAATGCTCTGGAAGCCCTGCATAAGCTGTGGGTTGAGTTACTAGTTCTGGAAGACTTGGTTGGACAAATGCTCTGGAAGCCCTGGAAGGCTTGGATGGAGACCAATCTGATGATGGTTTTTGGTGATGTCTGACCATGAGGTGGAATCACTGTTTGATGGGTTGAGGTGGGTGGCCTCTGGAAGCCCTGGATGAGTTTTGATTGATGTGTTCTATGAGATGCCACATTCATGCTTGGAATATGGCACGGGGGTGATTGGATGAAGAGAGACTTGAATCAACCAATCTATGGTCAGGTGGAACGTGGTAGTCCCATCTTCAGTTGGTTCATTGCATTTATTAATGAAAAAAATTCATTCCCTTTATTTTCATGTGCAAATGTACTGATGTATATATGGATTTTGATGGATGATATGTTTATTGTATTTCTGTTCCTATTATTTTTTTATATGCACATTTACCCCGGAGGTTATTACAGAGTGGTATCAGAGCATGGTTCAAACACTTGGACTAGATGGGCTCTATCATAGGTAAAATGAAGAACAAAAGTTAAATTTTAGACCTTTCTGCCATATATGTTATAACTTTTCTTCTCTGGAATATTAAAAGTCAAAAATTTGTCCATACTGAAGGTAAATCCCACAGATAAGGTGGTAAAAATTTCAAATATTGGTTCACAATACTTTAGGAATTATGATGTAAGGAAGATGACCTTCCTGAATGCACCTTTAAACAAGTCATGTTGGCATTTCTGCAATAACTTTTCTTCTGTAGGCTTTCAGAAGCTGAAAAATCATCCACATTGAGGGGAAATACCAATGATTATGTGGTAGAAATTTAAGATATTAGGCCGCAATATTTTAGGAGATATGAGTAGAGGGAGTCGAGCCTTTTGAATGCTCCTAAAATCTGGTCTCAAACAGGTCACGCTGACATTTTTGTTATAAATTTTATTCTGGGCACTCTCAGGAGCTGAAATTTTTTCCACAATTAGAGGAAATCCCGCTTATATTGTGGTAAAAATTTCAGACATTTATTCGCTATATTTTAGGATATATGACCAGTGTAAATCGAGCTTTCTGGATACTCCTAAAATTGTGCACCAAATAGGATTATGTTGGTATTTTGTTATAACTTTTCATCCATGAAATATCAAAAGTTGAAACTTGAACCATAGTGAGGGATACTACCACTGATAATATGGTTCAGTTTCCATAAATTGTACTACTACAGTTTAGGATATATGTATTGAATCATTCACTATATTAGTTTGCATGCAAAGTGTTTGATGAAATGTTTAAATGGTTCAATGATTAATTGCATACAAACTGTTTGATAAAATGCCCCAATTAGTATGTTGTTTGTGGCTAGGGATAGTATTGATGTGTAATATTATTTTTGTATTTGATATATGCTTACTTGTATGCAAATAGTTTTCTATATTAGTTTGCATGTAATGTGTTTGAATAAATGCTTACATGCAAATGTAATAGTATAGTAGTTGTTTGTGGAAAATGTAAAAGTATGGTAATTGTTTGAAGAAAATGTTATTTTTTCTTGGATGGGATAGTATTGTAGTATGATAATATGGATGTAGCTGATCTATGCCTATTTGCGTGCAAATAATTTGAATATTTGCATGTAGGGAATTTGAAAGGTTGCATGCAAGGAATTTGAAAAATTGCATGTAAAGAAATGGAAAAGTGGCATGTTTTTAGTTATGATGTTACAAGTGGAATAAGTGCAATATTTTTGACTTAGTCTCATACAAATGTATGAGAAATAAAAATAAATTTCTTTTCAAGTGTGGTTAAATTTAGTAGAGCTTTGGAGATCCCATTTTCATAATTGGACATTGGAGATCGGGTCATTGTAGTAGCTTCCTCCTTCTACCTTAGCGTGGACCATGGATAGTAAGGGGGTATGCTTATAGGTTGTTAGTATTGGTGAATGCTGATTTCAAATTAATAGACCCGATGTCTTGATTTTTTGAACATGTGACTGACTGTTTATGAATTATATGTTGCTTACATGTTGATTTCATGATACCTACTTACATCCTTGTATGTTAGGTTACATTTTTGAATATTTTGAGTACATGTATCAGTCTTGTAGGTTGATTACAATAATTGATCACTTATGTTGGACTACATGCGTTTATGCGTAGGTGTAGTTGATTTGGCATTGCTTATGCATACTATTGGTTGCATGTGGCAATGAGTACAATGGAGTAATGGTTGTTGTCATGCATGAGGTCATGGTTTGTGTACTTGATATGGCCATGCATTGATGACTGGACTCTAGCTAGAATGATGCATATATGGTTTTGTACTCATTTTTTATGTGTAGTTTTTATGCATGTATAGTAGGTCAAACATGCCTTGTGAAGTCATTGTATGAAATTTAGGTCATCATGGTGCTATTGGATGTTATGATGCTAATGTGTTGGCTGAGATAGAGCAGGAGATGCAAATCATTATAATGAGGTTGAAACATTGGACTTTGGGGTAAGAGTAGATCATCATACATGTATTGTATGTTCGACATGCAGGTATGTAAGTTAAGGATTTTATATGCATTAGGTTTATATACATTAGGTTTATGTACATGTCTTTTGATGTTATGGTTACATTCATGATAGATGTTGGTTGATTAGTGTAGTTATATGCACATGTGTCAGATAGTCAAGAATGATAGTAACTTGTAGTTGTATGCATTTCTATTGTTGTTTTATATTAGATAACATGATGATTATGCTATATGTTGTTGATGAGTATGTTATAGGTTAACTTGTTGATTGTTATATGACAGTTAGCTTGATAATTCGGTTTTATGTTGTTGATGAGCATGATATATATCTTATTGTTGTTATATGCTATTAACTTGATGATTAGGGTCATTTCATTGAGGTATTGATGTTATAATTTGGATTGGTCATATGTGTGATGGTTATGTTCATTGCCTTGAAGATCTTGATGTTATATGTATTGTATTAACCTGGTTTGACCTATGCAAATGGTTATAGTTGCGATATTCAGGTATGAATCGACATATTTGTGAGATGGTGTCATACTAATCTATATTTAATTTTCATATGTGTGAATGATAATTGTGTATGAGTTTACAATGTGAACACGTTAGTTAGATATTGTTATGGATATCATGATCTTATGAGTGCTTGAGTTGGACATGTTGTAAAATTATATCTCGCTAACTAGATTGATAATGCAGAAAAGATAGCCTCCCCTAAGGTACACTAAGGTATGAGTTTGCTTATGTATTATACTTGGTGTTTCATAGTTGATTACGTCGTCTACTTGGTATTTGAGTGTTCGGTGCCTTTTATGTCGTCTAATTGATTTATTTAACATGGTATGTTTGCAAGTTGATATGAATGTTTGATGAATTGCATAATATGAGTATGTGTTCAAATGATCTTGTTTTAAGGTAATTGTACTAAAATATATGTGTTGAGACAGTTGATATGTACTTGAGGATAGTAGGTGATAGTTGTAGTAATGGCTGATGACTATGAGCTGACTATGGATTATGACCTGATTGTTAGTCTTGGTAACGATTGATTTCAAATTAATAGATATGATTGTCTTGATATTTGGAACATGTGGTTGACATGTGTGAGCAGTTGCAGGGTAACATGCTTGGTATTAGCATGACAAGGTAATAGTTGATGTGTCTATATAACTAACAGTTGGGTGGTGTGACAACATATAGTAAGCCTCAATTCTAACAAGGTAAAAAGGTAAAAGAAAGGAATTGGGAAAGAATTCCTTTGGTTATGTTTGGAAACCATAATTTCGAACGAATGAGTGCTTTGCACACAGGAAGTCTTCTTAACCTTTATTTTGTCTGACATTATGTGGATATGTGCTATATTCATGAACATGTACTTGATAGGTATATTAGCTAGTCTTTAGCTACAGGTGGATCTGTTAAAGGATTGGAGTCCCTTGAGAGATGTCGTGGATGTGTTCAGTTGCAAGTAGCGTGCTTGGCACAATTAGATGAGGTAATTGGTGTATTATTATGCTTAATTATACATTGACACTTATGTGTTTATAGAAGTATGATGCATGGAGTTACATGGAAAGAGTGATTACCATGAAATCTTGAAGATGGCTCAGGTTGAGCTTTCCTTGGGAACCATGGGGATTGATTCATGGTGTCAATATTGTGCTTTTGGTCTTTTGAGCTTCATTTGTGGTTTTGTTTATGTTTGGTGCAAGGCCTTGCCACTTTGTTGTGGTGTCATATCATTATGGGCTTTCGTGGTCTTCTTCTTGGTTTTTTCTTGTCTTCTCTTTTATGTTTTGAGTCTTGGGAATTGGTTGGGAAAGAGGAAAGTTGATGGAAATCAGGAGAGATGTGTGGTACCCAACCGATGATATAAGACCCAAATGAATCTTTGTGCATGAGTAAGCGCAGCGGAAGGTAAGACTATGACAGTTGGTTGGACTGGTTGGGTCCATTGTGGTAAATGGACAGTAGCAGTGCAAACACAAGAAATGTAACCAGAAAAGGTAAGGCAAATGGATCAGAGGTGTCATATGCTTTGGCTACGTTGGGAACTGTTTCTCTCAATGCTTGTGCATAAATAAGGTAGTTCTCTTAACCTAGACCTTATGTTATCTGGTAATTATTTTATGATCATGATTATGTTGAAGTTTATATATGTATATATGTATGTCGTTGTCTGACAGGATCATGATTGTTTTATGCTAACGTTTATATATGTATTTATGTATCCATGTATCCATGTTACTATCTAACAGGGTTGTCAGGGATCATTCTTATGGAGGAATGATTTCTTATGCAGGAGAGCAACATGAAGAGGTTCCTGGTCTTACGAGGAATCAATTGGGAAGAGTAGTCACAACAAATATATGAGGTCAATATCATGTGGATATGATTTGGTATTGTATACTTGTATTATGCCTATGTCTATGTTATAACAGGTAATGTTGAAGGATACATCAACAAAGTGAAAGTAGTGTGGTCTGCAGCATGCTAGGATAAGCATGGATGAGATACCAAAAGCAAGTTTTCTTGGTAAGGATAGTGTGGTTTTAGATGCGTGGTACTATTGTTGAGCATACATTGTATATGTTGTACATGTTGCATCTATGATATGTGCACTTGTGATGTTGTGTATACATAGCATGTGTACATGTTATTTATGCAATGTTATGTATAGGATGGTACAAATAGGGTTGTGCGAATATTGCATATGGGGTGTTGTATACATATTATACTATCTTCATGATGTGCATATGTGCATATGGTGTTTTGTGCACGTTGGATATGCAATGTTGTGTACAAATTATGCTATGTACATGTTGGATATGCAGTGCTATGTACATGTGGTGTTGCGTGCATGTGGTACATATGGTGCTATGTACATATGGTGTTGTGTGCATGATTGTACAAGTGGTGTTGTGAGCATGTGGTGTTGTGTACATGTTGTACATAGGGTGCTATGAGCATGTGGTGTTGTGTACATGTCGTGCATGTGATGCTATGTACATATGGTGTCACGTACACATTGTGCGTGTGGTACTATGTACGTGTGGTATTGTGTACACATTGTACAATGGTGTAGTGCACATGTGGTGTTGTGTACACGTTGTGAAAGTGGCGACGTATACATGTGATTTTGTGCACACAATGTGCAGGTGGTATTGTGTACATGTTGTACGTATGGTATTGGTGCACGTGTGGTATTGTGTGCATGTCATACATGTTGTGTTGAGGGAATGTGGTATTATGTATGTGCATCATGTAGTCATGGTATTGTGGCATGTATACTCGTTGTGTGGTACTCTATGTAGGTACATGTATTGGGTGGTACTTCACAACGGGTACAGATGGATGCATTGTATTGTATACACTGGGTGTAGTTGTATGTGTTGTATGTCAGGTGTAGATGCATGTATTGCATGGTGTGGTATGCCGTGTGGTTGTATGTGTGTGATGCACACTGTTTTCACTCAGGTTGTTCCCTAAAAGATCTGAGAAAAGGGAATACAGTCGAGGTAACCACTAACCAATCTTTTAGATGCAGATTCTAGCCAATCTGCAGCCAGATAGGGCTCTCTCTTTATGATTTAGCTTTGTTTTGCTATATGTTAGGCTAGTTATGAAGTGCAGATAATTGTTTGATGTTTGGATGGTGACATTCAATAGAACAGGGTTGCAAAGTATGAGAAGTTCAGACCATTGGGTTAATGGAGTCAATGAAGATAAACTTCTGGGTATGGTTTCCTTGGAAAAGGAGGAACTATAGAGCAAGATAATTAAACATGGAACAATTTTCAAGCTGGAATAAGATGAAATGGAGTCAGGGAATGAAAGGAAATTAAGAATCTTTCATTATGCTAACAGAGGGAAAGTGAGTAAATATTACTAAGGAGAAGCTAAAAATTCCTTAATTATACTCAGGGTGTAAGAACCAGGGAGACATGAGCAGTCAAGAATTCCCGCCTATGCTAGTCCTGTAGAAAACATAAAAATAACAGGAATTGAACACAGAGTACAACAAAGTAAATTATGGGCTATTCTTTTTTCCTGCAATTTAGAACATGATATATAGATGATATATAAAACACAAGAACAATAAAACAAGAGTTAAAAAGACTTATTGATCCATGAGGTAATACGAGAATTCTGTAACATATTCTTCTGCCATTAATTCCACCACCAGCAAGTTCATCAGCAAAGCATTCTAGCAATCTTTATTCAGAAGACTTCTCAAATTTACAGCGCAAGTCCAGAATGATATTCACCAACCAACCCCCAACACATCTCTAGGGGAGGTATTTATACAAAAAGAGTTTACAAAATATCTCATAGAGAAAATATCAAGCAATAACTTTATCCATCTACTTCTTCAAAGGAAGTAAATGACATTGAAAACAGAGCGCAATGAATGTAGGAGTAATTTCCGTTGTACTGGCTGCCTTAGGTGGTCAAATATATTTGACTTTTTTAACTCAACAAGTCGGCTGGTAGTTGTCTCTTTATTCCGCCTTCCTGTGTTGCTGTCCCGGCCCTTTCATCTGTGTCTGATTCCGCTTTAATGCGTTTTGGCGTGAATTCCTTCCTCTGTTGTTTTCATTTTTATGATAGGTGGCGCATGCATTGAATTTGATTCAATGCAGATGATCAAAAGGAGAACTAAAACTACATTGGTAAAATCTCTAACATGCTCTGCCACCATTGGTCTGTTGGCAACTGATGTCTTTGTAGTTTTATCAATATTTCATCAGCTTCAGTATACCTATAGAAATTCGGCTAGACTTCAAAAAGATGTGTTATTTCATGCTCAATATAGAACAAATTTTCCAACTTGTCATATAAGCTTTGTCCAGAGGGAGGTACTATGTCCTATGAAGTGCTTTATGATGCTGTGATCTGATTGATAACATATGTATTCACCTTGTGAGCATATTGTTCATGTGTCAACAGCCTCTGATTGCTGGTTAACAAACTGGGTAGGCCCTTTTGCTGCAAGACTGCAAACTTTTCTGTAAAAGCATTTATTTCTATCTGCATTTATTGACACTTTCTCTCCAGATTTTGTAAAAAATTCTTCATAGTCAGCACCCTTTTAACTGTCAAAATGGTACATGTTCTGTCCCTGATATCTAGAGCTGCTAATTGTTCTTTGGTATGAGTATTCAAAAAATGGATTAGTCTATTGGCCTGCACGGGCATGTTTCCCAATAATGCTCTAGCCTTTTGAATCTCTACTTGGGCCATTTCTATCAATTCAATTTGCTTATGGATAGTCTGTATTGATCTCCATTGATCAGTGATGGACTGGCCAATTTTAGTCCACAAAATTGTTTTGATTTCTGATAGAGTTTTATGAAGAGTAAGATCTTTCTCCAATGATTTTACCTTATTTTCCAAGGCCTTTACCTCTCTTGTTTTTTCAGCCACAGTTATTTTGGATTTATCATAGCTTACCTCTAACTTGGCCAGTTTTTCTTTTGCCTCCTTCAGTTCTGCCATTTGGATTTCTAATTCTTTTATTTCCTTCATCAACTTTTCCATGCTCATGCTGGTATCTGGTACTGTTGCTGTTGCTACCGCTGAAGTATCTGTGATTGATGTACCTATTGTCGATGCTTGGGCAGTGGGAGGTACAGCTGTTGTGGTTGTAGGAGGAGCTGTTGTGCTTATTGGAGCTGTTTCTGGTGGTTGGGAGGTCGACACTCCCTTCTTCTCTTTTATTGCTTTCTCCAATGCTTGCTCTGTTTATGCTAATCTCTCATTCATCCTCATTAGTAAACCCATCATGTCCTCCTCTTCTTTCTTCTATGCAACTTCTACGGTTTGTGGATGCATTGTGATCGGCAGCTTTAATTACTTTTTGAGGGCTGCAATGTCTTCCTCCTTCTTTCTTATCAATGCTTGGATGCCTTTGGGATCCTTGGGATCATGTTCCAGCTCTATGATAATTTCTTCTAAGGATTTAATTCGGTTATCCTTAGCCAAAGAAGAAGCCTTTTCCAATTCCAATTGGGCAGAAGTATTATGTAATGAATTTTGCAATTTGTGAGCTAGTAATGCTTTGTTTGCCAAGGTGGAGTACACCATTTCTCTGGTTTTTTTATGTAATTCAATCTGGTCCATTGGGTGGATGTCTTTAGAGAGAACTTCCAGATTGGTCCTAATATAATCAGCAGTTGAATGTGGCTGGTGCATTGTGGGCCTGAAGTGACTAAGGGTCATTTTCCCTTCTTGAATATCATAGGCTGCTATTAGCCTTTGTTGATTTGTGGGAGCCATTCTCAGCAATTGATTATAAAGTTGGATCCTTATTGGCTCATTTCTAGCCTTTATTTCAGTAAACGCTTTATTGATATCCGAGCCTTGCTTGCTTTGTTGTTTGCTTTGTGGCCTGGTGGATGTAACCTCCACACCATGCTGCCTCTCTAGCTCTTGTTGATATGAGCTAGCTGATGTTTCCAAAACTGGAGGAGTCTGTTGTTTAGTTCTTCCCTCACCTCTCAGGTCACCTGTTGTCTCTTCGAAAAGTTCCTCTTCAGAGTAAGGATTAAACCTTTGCCTCTTTTCCCCTTGCTATTCTGTTGGTCCACTTACAGCTATGTCTTCTTGTCTCTCTCTTTTCTTGCCTCTTTCCTCATTAAGAGGAGTTTGTAATACAGGGATTTCAGTCACCTTTGTCTGTGTTGAAGGACCTTGCCCTTGGCTTTGTTCCTTTGATGTATCCGGCTGGTCTGCCATTAGATCTTGTTGCTCGGAGTACAACACTTCTTTGCCTTTGGATGTCGCTGCAGGTGGAGTACTTTCTTGGGCAGTTTGTTGTGAAGTTGTAGCAGATGATGTGCCCGCTCCAATGTGTTGAGGCAATTTGAAAGGGACCTGTCCAAAAGAGTCCAGGTCAAGTGTTTTTCAAGCCCTTTCATTGCTTTTTCTAATTTCTCTTCTTCAGTAATCTCTTCAACTAATGTGCCTTCTACCCATTCTTTTTTATTAGCATATTGTTGAATTTCAGGGATTTTGTGGTGAACATATCCTGTAAGCTTGTTTTTTACTCTTCTATAACTTATGAAATGTTCAGGGTCATATGGTGCCCAATAAAAGCTTTGTTTCAGCATAAGTTGATCCCTTAAAATCTTATCGGCCTCTTCCCAGGCCTCCTTTTATTGAAGATAAAAGGGGTCAATTGATTTCTTATCTTGAGTTGTGCCCTTTTCCTAGCACCATAGAAATGAGTCAAATCTGAACTAATAAATTGCCTGAAGTATTCCAGGGAAAATAGTCTCATAGGGACATACTTTGACAGCTTGTAGGGGGATAGTTCACAGCCATAAATCCTTATCACTGTGTGATTTTGGTAAAAATACCAGTCACCAATACTGTAGTCCTTTGAGAGATGCAAAATTTTCTGCATTTCAGCAGAGAGCCTGACAGGAGGAGTTGTAACCAACAAAGAAGTGGTTGGATATATGAACAGGTCAATGAACTCACGATATGTATAAGGGGAGTTATGGACTTCATGGAATACTGAGGTCCAGAAAATTACAGACCTCCTTTCTCCTTTGAGGTCCAATTTTCTAAGAGAAATTTGAAAACTATCAGGTTGATAGTACAGCAGCAAATGATATATGTAGGATGTGTATTTGAACACTCTTTCTATGTCCAGGCTCATGAATTGCCCATGGATTTTATTAGCTATGAAGGTGGCATAATCATATTGGACAACAAGGGGTTGTTTTGGAGTGAATATGGACATCAACACTAAGACAGTCTCATCAATATGCTCACTGGTTTTGAAGCCCAAGATGTAGGAAATCATATCAATAATGAATATACCAGCTTCATTGAACCAGGCCTGATTGAATGGAGGTGGTTGCCTGGGCTGGCGATCTGGTCTCATGAATAATTGAGCTATTATGGTTATCTCTGAACTGGGCAGTTTGGCACCTTGGTCAAGCAAGAATCCCATGGTGAGGGGAGCCACAGGCCGAGTCGGCTTAAAGTTCAGCATCTCATTTATGGATTGAGGAGTAATATAGAAGAGGATAGTCCCAGATGAAGCCATAACTTCTCTTTGTGTGGGGTCATAATTTACACAGCATAAATGGATGAGATCAGGGAGCACATTTACTGAAGGGAGGTAGTAGATAGGGATGTTGGACTCCCAAATTCCCAAGACATCAGTGTTGCTTCTGTAGCTATTTCTAATTTCACAAAAGGCTTGCACGTGAGGCTTGTCACCCATCATATCCTTAATTTGGAAATCCCTGTCAGCAAGGGGAATCCATTCAAGTTCTTTATGTGGAGCATTGAGAGGGGCAATATTGAGGGCCACTGGAGCCTCCATGCTTCAACTATCAGTGTTTTTTATTGGAATTTGGGTATGTGCAGCAACAGAAAACAAAATACTGGCTCTAAGGTTTTTCTCAGGAAATTGCAGACTGAGTTTTAATTAGAAATCGCCTCACTGGGTAAAATTCATAGTAAAAAACAAAGTTTGCAGAGTTTAGTCGGAAAGCTGGATAAAAACAGTGGTAATGGTGCTCCTTTTGCAGGTGTTTTGACAAATTTAACTCAATATTTGGGCATTTTTTGGAGATTTTGCATAGGAAAGTTAAAAACAAGGGGCTTGGAAAGAAGACTTTGGTAAATTCCTGTTTTTATCAGCTCACTGTGTTTTTAGCTGCAGCAGTCGAGTTTTTTGCGGAAAAATGGACAAAAGAGGTATGGTTGGGGCGTATTTTTCAAGGGTTATGGACTGAATTTGTTGGATTATTGGTTCTTCGAGTGGAATGCAGAGAAAAAACCAAAAATACTCAGGGTTTGGGAGTAATGGAGAAATACATGTGTTTTAGCGACGCGCCTGAGAGTAATTGGCCCGTTGGAAGATGATTTGTAGAGCAGGATGTTGGATTATGGTGGTCAAGGTGACGGACTGGAGCTTTGGTGGCAAATTCGACGTAATTTGCATGCACAGGTTCTGCAAATCAACGAATAGAAATGGACAAAAACAATTACTTTCACGGGTCTTTAACAAAATTTGGGCTTTACGAGCTTTTTGGTGCTTTTTTGTGATGATGTCATCATGACATAAATTTTGTCGTGTAGCGGGGTATGGAAGGTGACGTGTCGGATGACATGGCAAACATAGCAGATGATACAGTGGTGAAGTGGCAGCTGACATGGGTGTCGAAGTGGCAGGAAAGGAAGGTGTTTTATGGTTTTATCGCACCGCTTATTGAACAGTGGCGGTTTTGGGCAGAGCGGATGCGATAAACTGTGGAGGCGACGCGTAGACTTTGTACGGCGACAAAACCACCAATTTCCCGGAGCCTAACTTTCGGTCGTCAGGGGGGTCGCGATATGCATACGAGTCATTGGATCGCGAAGGCGTGATCCAACGGTCAGCGGAGATCTGAGTTGGCGGAGACTTAAAACACGGGGCCCGCGCGATATATTTATCGTTTTGTAATGTTCTGCGGGGTTTTTAATGTATTCATGCTTTGGGTGTATTGTTTGGGTTTAGTTAGTTAATCAACCAAATGTTAATTAAATCCCAAGGTTCATTTCCGCGGAGGGGTTATTATAAGGTTCCAAATGAACCTATAATTCCCGAAACACTATGGTTTATGGCTATAATTGCCGAGTTGGGGAATATTTAAATAGTTGAGGTTTTTATGTTATTTTATAAAATAGGGGCGGGGAAACATTATATAGGAGCTATACAATACAGTAAATGTGTTAATATGGTTTTATGAATGGAGAAAGCTAAGTTTATAAGGTAAAAACTTAGGTTTTTAGGGAAATAAAAGGATTTTGTTACACAAGAAATGTGGCTTGTTTTGGCTAAGTAAACACAGAGTTCCACTTAGTATTCCTCATAAAATAAGTGAAGTAGGACCACTGGGCAGATCCCAATGTCCTTGAGGGGATGTTAGTGAATGATTTTTGGGGAGATTGAGAAGGGAAATTAGTCATGCTCCAAATGTTTTGCAACCACTTTGCCATGGTACCTGTGATAGCCATGAGATAGATCACAAAAAAGACAAAACTGTTCATGAACTTGCTTCTGCAACATCTAACTGCCTACCCAGCATAATACACCTAACATTTTTTCTTCTTTTCCCTTCGGTGCATTTGAACTAGAAAACCCTTACTCTCTTGTTTTCTTTTAGCTGCCACCCTATCTAAGTCTGCCCTTATTTCTTCCAAGGGCTCAGATTCAGCTGTTGAGACCCTTTGTTTCTCTACCTAACTATTTGTCTGCCAAGCTTGAACTGTTTGGATGGACTTTATTCTCTATCTCTAAAACAAGTAAATTCAAATATGGACTTGGCTCAGATTGAGCTGTTTGGCCATCCATCAGCTGTGGTAAGAGTCAACTGATTGTACACAATGGAATTCTTCAAAAATGATATAGTAGTGGCATTTTGGACTAGCACACTTTCCTGGTCTTTTCTTTGGGGTTCATTTTCTTTCTTTCTTGACCAATTCATTCTTCTTGCCCTTTGATTTTTCTTTTAGGGCATACCCTCTTTACATTTTTTAAATTTTTAATTTTTTGAAAATATGGAACCTTTGCAGCATGGAAAGGATGATCATATTTGGCATTTCCATAGTCAATCATGAAATATGACACCTATTGGTATAGGAACCTAATAGTGGCTCCACTTGGGGATGGATTTTCCAGATGAAAAGCCAAGAATAGCAGGTCAGATGGCCTTATATTCAACCCTTGCTGCAATCTGAAATTTCCTTTTGCTGTAAACAAACAAAATTGTATCTCTATAACATATATGCCTTTCCCATAAGCTGGTTTGAACAATTACAGCTTTGTCTCTGTCAGCTTGTCTGAATGTTTGCTATCATATTTTCAGCTTCCAAGTTTTCTTCTTTACTTCTTCTGATAAACTAAGAATGTAATACAAAAATGTGGCACAATTCCTTGCCTTTTCTCAAAATTTGCTGCATCTTATTCCCTATCTTATTGCTGTAATAAAGTGCAGAAAGTAAACACTATTATGTACAAAATACAGTCCTAACACCTTAACAAAGTGGATCAAAATAATGCTTGAGCATCCGACCATTGACTGGCCCATCCCCTGCTTCCGTACCATCCAGGCTTCTTAAAAAGTAGGTGTTGTTTCCTTGTACAGCCTAAATAACAAAAGGACCTTTCCATAGGAAATAAAATTTGCCATGTTTTCCTTTATCTTCCCTCCTAGAGTCCCACTTCAGCACTTTGTCTCCTATGAAGAAATCTTCTGCCTTTTTCCTTTTGTCAAAAATCTTCTTGAGTTTCTCTTGTAGAATCTGAGTTCTCTGGTACACTTCTTCTCTAGTCTGCTGTAAGTGAATTGTTTGATTGATCCTTCTCTAAATGTCATTGGGTTCTGCCTATATTTCTTGCAGCAATTTTATTACATGGATTCCCAAGGATGAAGGGAATACAGCCTCCATGCCATAAACCAACTCATAAGGGCTTGTTCCAATGGATATTTTTGTGGTTAACATGTCTGCCCACAGTGCATTCATAAGCTTTTTGTGCCAGTTATTCTTGTTTTCCTCCAATACTTTCTTTATGATATTGATCAAACTCTTATTGGATGATTCAGCTAAACCATTACCTTGAGGGTAATAAGCTGTGGAATGGCCTAAGGTAATGTGGTACTTGTGGCAAAAATTGATCATTCTCTTGGATTTAAAGGCAGCAACATTGTCAGTTATTATCTTTTCTGGACAGCCAAATCTAGATAGGATATTGGTTTCTAAGAATTGCATGATGATTGAGTCATTGGCTTGCCTACAAGGGATGGCTTCTATCCACTTGGTGAAGTAATCTGTGGCAGTTAGAATCCACTTATGTTGGCCAGAAGAGGAAGGGTGAATTTCTCCAATGAAATCTAAACCCCATTGTTGAAATGGTCTCTCCGTGGAAATGGGTTTTAGGGGTAAAGGTAAAAGCTTTCTCTTGCCTTCAAAGATTTGACATTTATGGCAAGAAACTACAAATTTTTTCACATCAGCAAACAGGGAGGGCCAATAAAAACTAGCTCTTAAGATTTTATCCGCTGTTGACTTCCAATACAAATGTCCACCACAGTGCCCTGCATGAAATTCTTTCAGCACTTTGTCAATTTCATCTTTTGTTAAGCAGCTTAGTAAAATGCCTTCATGATTTTTCCAAAATAAAACATTGTCTACAATACAAAACTTTGAAGCTTTCATTTTCAAGAATCTCTTTTTGGTTCTGGATAACCCTAGAGGAGCTTGCAGGTTTAACAATACATAGACTATATCAGCATACCAAGGTGATTCTAAAAAGGTTTGATTGATCTGTGGAGTCGCCATCTCTTGTTCGTTATCCAGTTCATTGATGTCAAGGGCTTGAAAATTGGTTTCAGACATCAATTTAGCTAATCCTTGTCCTTTTATCAGTTTTGTTGGCTTAATTTCAATGTCATATTCCAAAATGTTAGCTATCCATTTGCCTCTTTTACCTTCTAGTCCTTCTTGAGTAAGAATGTCTTTGACTACGACATTTGGGACATAAGCTATCACATGAGAGTATAAAATGTAAACTCTGAAATCCTTGATGGCTTTTACAAGGGCATAAGCTTGTTTTTCCATGATCTGATGTTTAAGTGGTGCATCTCTAAGTGCTTTGCTGAAAAAATCAATGGGCTTTTCACATCCTTGATCATCATTTTGTAATAGGACAGCAACAATAGTATGCTCAGATGCAAAGGAAAAGATTATAAAATCACTATCAAATTTCGGGCTTGTGAGGACTGGTGTTTTAATTAAAACTATTTTGATTTCTTCAAAGGCCTGCTTAGCTTCTATTGTCCACTTTACTTTGGAATCTTTCTTCAACATGTTGTTCAACAATCTTATTAGTTCAGCCAAGTTGGGTATGAATCTTGTTAGAAAATTGATTTTTCCTAGAAAAGCTTGTAGTTCTTTAATATTCCTTAGGTGAGGCACTTGGAGGATAGCTTTTATTCTATCCGGGTCAATTCTAATGCCATCTTTTGATATTATATGACCTAGGAGTTTGCCTTCTTCTAGGCAAAACAATGATTTCTTTGGGTTCAATGATATGCCATATTTTCTGCAAATTAGGAACACTTGTTTTAAATGCTCTAAGTGTTCTTGGTCTGATTTGGAAAAAGCAGTGAGATCATCAAGATATATGACTAGAAAATCATGGGTCTCTTTTGCAAAGGCTATGTCCATTTCTCGTTGAAATGTTGCCCCTGCATTTTTAAGTCCAAAAGGAATTTTTACATATTTGAAAGTTCCCCAAGGTGTTGTAAAGGCAGTTTTATCTTGATCATCAGGGTGAACTAGGATCTGATTGAAGCCTGAGAATCCATCTAAGAGTGACATCCTAGAAGCTCCCACTACCCTTTGTAAAATGTGATCCATCTTGGGTAAGGGGTAGTGGTCTTTGAGAGACACTTTATTCAGATTTCTTAAGTCTACACACAGTCTTATCTCTCCCGTTTTCTTCCTAGTGGGCACTAGATTTGAAATCCATTCTGAGAACCTGATGGGTGCAATTATTCCATCTTGGTACATTCTTTTGACTTCCTTTTCAATAAGGGGTAGGAGAATAGGATTCACCCTTCTAAGCTTTTGTTTAAAATGTTTTTGATTTTCTTTTAAGGGTATTGTATGCTGGATGACTGAAGTATCATATGACTTGAGGTCTTCATAGCTCCATGCAAAGACATCTTGAAATTCTTTAAACAACTCAATGTATTTCAGTTTTTGATCGGGAGGCAAGGCTTTGGACAATTTTATCATTTTAGGGTCTTCTGCAGTTCCTATATTACAGTCCTCGATTTCTGCGTTTAATGGCTGCATTTTTGGCTTTCTTGGAATATCATTTGAGTCAAAAATATCCTCCAAAGGAGTCAAGCCTGTGGGTAAAAAACTATCCTTCAAATCAATTACTTCAGCTTCTCCCTCAGCCATTTCATCAAGATCCATTTGCTTCAGATCTTGTAAATTTTTGCTGGTAAAGATTGTTGGGTGCAAAATCTGATTTGCTGTTTCAGCTGATATATTAGTTTCTATTTTGTCTATTTGTTGTTCTTCACAAATGGTACTTGTATCTAGGCTTGTGCTTGAAAATTCCTCTTTCAAAGTCAGGAAATTGCTGATTTGGGTGTCATTGTCAAACACCTGCCAATTTTTTACATTGTCTGGGACAGCAGGCCTATGTTTAATTTCAGCAGTAAAGTGGTGATTAGGCTCAAATGGCAGCTTACAAGTGCTGGCAAATGTTGCCAAACTGTGAACATGTAAATTGTGGTTTCTTGGAATTTTAGTAAGCTGTGACTCTAGAAGGTGTTGAGTATTTCAATTGTTGCCCCTCTATAAGCTCTTAGCCTGAGATCATTTGTAACAAAGTTTCCCTTCATCTGTTGAATAATCAAATCAGAGTCTCCTAAAATGGAAATCCTAGCTGCCCCTAGATTTTTAACCAATTTGAGGCCTAGCAGAAGGGCTTCATTCAGCCATATTGTTTGTACATCTGAAATTCAGTTTGTATGCATGACCTTCAGCATGATCATTTTGCATGTTGTGTATCCAAATCCCTGCCCCTGCTCCTAGTTTATTTACTGACCCATCAAACTCTAAATACCATAAGATTTGTTGATTATAATTATCATCAGGAGTCTTGGAAACTGTCTTAATGGCTTTGGATTTTGTAACTCATATGGTTTGCCTTGTGTATTTGTTTCATCAATTATTTCAACAATTTTTAGATCTTGAGCAGTGGATTCTTCATTAACGCTTCTTCCTTGTACTGATTCTAGAGCCTTGTCATCAGTTTTGGGACACATTTCAGCATTGTATAAGATAAACGAATCCATATCCGAATGCATGGAATAAATGGGAAATTTTTGGGGCTTTTCCTAACTGCTGACCACATAGTTCATCAATGTTTCCCGGTACAATATTTTTGGCTGGCCAAAGACTGAAATGGTGGCATAAGACATGTCTAACTGCAAAGATCCTTGAAGCTTTGCGCCCCAAGATCCAGACAAAAGCATTCCATAATTAGGTGGGATATCAGCTATCACCACATCCATTAGAATTGTCTTGGTAGGGTACTATACTAGAGACACACACAAATCTTTGATTAGGCCTAGACACCTGACCTAGCTAGAATCAAATGAAAACAAGTCTTTATATGGCCTTGTGATATCTAGGTCCAATCTTTCCATCACAGACTTAGGCATTAGATTGCGGGAAGCTCCCAAATCAAACATTACACTATGTAGCACTTTGTCATGAATGCTTAGGCTTACATAGAATGGAGAGACTCCTCCATCTATTGTTTTACCATTTACTTCGGGACCAAAAATTAGTTCTGGTTGGTCATCTAAAACATTCACTGCATCTTTATTCTCTGATATTTGAAGTGCCCTGCTGATTTGTTCTCTATAAACCTCATGTTTAGCCAATTCGGACAATGGAATGGCTATTTTTAACTTGCCTATTTCGGTTTATAGGTTGAAAGGTTTTTCCACTTGAATTTTTGCATTCCGGGCAGCAAAACTTTCTTTTTCAGTTGTGTATTCAGTGGTCTTTTCTCTATTAGGAGTACTGTTATGAACTAAATCTGCTTTAAAGTCAATTTCAGCAGATCTGTTTGCATTTTCTCTTGGAGGAAAGGAGGTGGATGGCTGATTATTTGATGGTTGTAAGTCTTATATGTCCTCAACTGTGGGCTCTTTGGGATTGAGGTCATTTTTAGCAGGGAGTTCTGTAGGGGAAATTTTATCCTTTGCCTTTTTGGGTTGCTTGGTATCTTTCAGCTTGCTGGCCTTAGGCACATCTATTGTTCTGCTTCTTAATTTGTATTGTTTGTGAACCTCATAGACAGCTGCATCATATCCTTCTCTGAAATCAAATGATTCTCCGGATTTGGTTTGAAATTGGTTGAAAGTGTGAGCCTCTTGGTCATCTTGGGTTAAAAAGATTTGTTGTTCACTGTTTAGACCCATTAGGTTGATATGAGTATCCTCTATTGGCTCACTAGAGGTTGAAGCTTCAGCATAGTTTTCTTGGAATGGAGGTCTGATGTTTTGGTCAGGACCAGCCTTTCCGGTATTAAGATTTTGATTTTTCCTGAAGTTTGGATTTTTTGCAGTGTTACTTGGTTGAGCTTCCTAAGAGGATTTTCTTTCAATGGTTTCAACTCTGTCACCTAATCTATCCATCCCTTTGATGATTGCATCCAGTTTTTGCTCAAATGCAGAAGGCTCTTCTTTAAAAGGAGTCCTTCTTTCAGCTTTAGCTCGTGCTCTTTTAGAGATCAGATTGGCCTCTACACTAACAGCTATGCTCTGCATGTCTTCTAAGCTTGGAGGAGCCATTTCCCTTAGCTGATATGCCATGTCAGAATCAAATCCATCAGGGAATTTGATCAAGGCTAAGTCAGGTGGAGGTCTGAGATTCTAAGGGATAGAATTGTACATATTGTTGAATCTGGTGCAGTAATCTTGAACACTTTCTTGTGGACCCCTTTTCAAGTTTTCATATTCTGTTAGGATGTGTAAAGGGTCTTTCTTCTTCTCCCATCTATTCCAAAAGGTTTGATAAAGGGCATCTGGATTGGCAATAGTATTTATAGGGAGTGCTCTAAACCAAGTTCTAACATCACTGGTTAAACTTTGGACAAAAATTTTCATTCTGACATCATTATCATCAATTTCATAGTTTTCAAAGTAATCCATTATTTTCTTGGTGTGTTGTTGTGCTGTGTAGGTGCCAGTACCATCAAAATAGGTGATTTTACTTTGATAATCTTGAGGCATAGCCCCTGGATTTGCAGGTAACAGCGGAGGAGCATATCGGTTTTCCATATTAACAGGTATAAATGGGACAGATGGAAGCACAGGGATAACAGCTGAGAAAAGTGTTGTGGATGGAGGAGTGGAAAAGATGTTTTGAAGTAATGGTGGTGAACTGGAAGATGTTGTACCAACAGTAGAAAGGACTGCTGGTTTTCCGGGAGTAAGCTCAGAATTGGTAAGGTTTTGCTGAAGTATATCAAGGTTTAAATCAACAGAATTTTCTAGACTTTCTTGTCTTCTAAGACTCTTAGAGATCAAGTTTGGATTTTCAAAGACAGCTAGGGGATTTGGATCAGGATTTGATCTAGTATAACGCACTTTCTTCTTTGGAGCCAGCTTCTAAATCTGTTTTTGGTATTTTCTGGAAGTATTTGAAGATTATAAATTTTGGCAATATTTTGAAGGAATCTTTTTTGAAATATAGGAGGCTTTGGGCTTTCCTTTAAATATGTTAAAACAAGGAAACTGATCAAATCTTAGGGACAGTTGTTTAAAGCCTAAAACTAGACTGGAGATTGACTGAAGCAGTGTTTATTTACTCCTGTAAATGCGCAACAAAAATAGTTTCAAAGGCTACCTGGCTAACTTCAGGGTCCATCTGTAGCTTTAGAAAATAGACAGCAGTAACAAACAGTCATTCAGGTCCCCAATGGAGTCGCCAATGATGTTATCACTCAGGTTGTTCCCCAAAAGATCTGAGAAAAGGGAATACGACCGAGGTAACCACTAACCAATCTTTTAGATGCATATTCTAGCCAATCTGCAGCCAGAGAGGGCTCTCTCTTTATGATTTAGCTTTGTTTTGCTATATGTTAGGCTAGTTATGAAGTGCAGATAATTGTTTGATGTTTGGATGGTGACATTCAATAGAATAGGGTTGCAAAGTATGAGAAGTTCAGACCATTGGGTTAATGGAGTCAATGAAGATAAACTTCTGGGTATGGTTTCCTTGGAAAAGGAGGAACTACAGAGCAAGATAATTAAACATGGAACAATTTTCAAGCTGGAATAAGATGAAATGGAGTCAGGGAATGAAATGCAATTAAGAATCTTTCATTATGCTAACAGAGGGAAAGTGTGTAAATATTACTAAGGAGCAGCTAAGAATTCCTTAATTATACTCAGGGTGTAAGAACCAGGGAGACAGGAGCAGTCAAGAATTCCTGCCTATGCTACTCCTGTAGAAAACATAAAAATAACAAGAATTGAACATAGAGTACAGCAAAGTAAATTCTGGGCTATTCTTTTTTCCTGCAATTTAGAACATGATATATAGATGATATATAAAACACAGGAACAGTAAAACAAGAGTTAAAAAGACTTATTGATCCATGAGGTAATACGAGAATTCTGTAACATATTCTTCTGCCATTAATTCCACCACCAGCAAGTTCATCAGCAAAGCATTCCAGCAATCTTTATTCAGAAGAGTTCTCAAATTTACAGCGCAGGTCCAGAATGATATTCACCAACCAACCCCCAATACATCTCTAGGGGAGGTATTTATACAAAAAGAGTTTACAAAATATCTCATAGAGAAAATATCAAGCAATAACTTTATCCATCTACTTCTTCAAAGGAAGTAAATGACATTGAAAACAGAGCGCAATGAATGTAGGAGTAATTTCCGCTGTACTGGCTGCCTTAGGTGGTCAAATATATTTGACTTTTTTAACTCAACAAGTCGACTGGTAGTTGTCTCTTTATTCCGCCTTCCTGCGTTGCTGTCCCGACCCTTTCATCTGTGTCTAATTCCGCTTTAATGTGTTTTGGCGTGAATTCCTTCCTCTGTTGTTTTCATTTTTATGATAGGTGGCGCATGCATTGAATTTGATTCAATGCAGATGATCAAAAGGAGAACTAAAACTACATTGGTAAAATCTCTAACATGCTCTGCCACCATTGGTCTGTTGGCAACTGATGTCTTTGTAGTTTTATCAATATTTCATCAGCTTCAGTATACCTGTAGAAATTGGGCTGGACTTCAAAAAGATGTGTTATTTCATGCTCAATATAGAACAGATTTTCCAACTTGTCATATAAGTTTTGTCCAGAGGGAGGTACTATGTCCTCTGAAGTGCTTGATGATGTTGTGATCTGATTAGTAACATATGTATTCACCCTGTGAGCATATTTTTTTTGTGTCAACAGCCTCTGATTCCTGGTTAACAAACTGGGTAGACCCTTTTGCTGCAAGACTACAAACTTTTCTGTAAAAGCATTTATTTCTATCTGCATTTCTTGACACTTTCTCTCCAGATTTTGTACAAAATTCTTCATAGTCAGCACCTTTTTAACTGTCAAAATGGTACCTGTTATGTCCCTGATATCTAGAGCTAATAATTGTTCTTTGGTATGAGTATTCAAAAAATGGATTAGTCTTTTGGCCTGCTCGGGCATGCTTCCCAATAATGCTCTGGGTTTTTGAATCTCTACTTGGGCCATTTCTATCAATTAAATTTGCTCTTGGATAGTCTGTATTGATCTCCATTGATCAGTGATGGACTGGCCAATTTTAGTCCACAAAATTGTTTTGATTTCTGATAGAGTTTTATGAAGAGTAAGATATTTCTCTGATGATTTTACCTTATTTTCCAAGGCCTTTACCTCTCTTGTTTTTTTAGCCACAATTATTTTGGATTTATCATAGCTTACCTTTAACTTTGCCAGTTTTTCTTTGGCCTCCTTCAGTTCTGCCATTTGGAGGTCTAATTCTTTTATTTCCTTCATCAGCTTTTCCATGCTCATGTTGGTATCTTGTATTGTTGTTGTTGCTACCGTTGAAGTATCTGTGAATGATGTACCTGTTGTTGATGCTGGGGTAGTGGGAGGTACAGCTGTTGTGGTTGTAGGAGGAGCTGTTGTGCTTATTGGAGCTGTTTCTAGTGGCTGGGAGGTCGACACTCCCTTCTTCTCTTTCATTGCTTTCTCCAATGCATGCTCTGTTTCTGCTAATCTCTCATTCATCCTCATTAGTAAACCCATCATGTCCTCCTTTTCTTTCTGTTGTGCAACTTCTGCGTTTGTGGATGCATTGTGATCATCAACTTTAATTGCTTTTTGAGGGTTGCAATGTCTTCCTCCTTCTTTCTTATCAATGCTTGGATGCCTTTGGGATCCTTGGGATCATGTCCCAGCTCTATGATAATTTCTTCTAAGGATTTAATTCTGTTATCCTTAGCCAAAGAAGAAGCCTTTTCCAATTCCAATTGGGCGGAAGTATTATGTAATGAATTTTGCAATTTGTGAGCTAGTAATGCTTTGTCTGCCAAGGTGGAGTACATCATTTCTCCGGTTTTTTTATGTAATTCAATCTGGTCCATTGGGTGGATGTCTTTAGAGAGAACTTCCAGATTGGTCCTAATATAATCAACAGTTGACTGTGGCTGCTACATTGTGGGCCTGAAGTGACTAAGGGTCATTTTCCCTTCTTGAATATCATAGGTTGCCATTAGCCTTTGTTGATTTGTGGGAGCCATTCTCAGCAATTGATTATAAAGTTGGATCCTTATTGGCTCATTTCTAGCCTTTATTTCAGTAAACGCTTTCTTGATATATGAGCCTTGCTTGCTCTGTTGTTTGCTTTGTGGCCTGGTGGATGTAACCTCCACACCATGCTGCCTCTCTAGCTCTTGCTGATATGAGCTAGCTGATGTTTCCAAAATTGGAGGAGTCTATTGTTCAGTTCTTCCCTCACCTCTCAGGTCACCTGTTGTCTCTTCGAAAAGTTCCTCTTCAGAGTAAGGATTTAACCTTTGCCTCTTTTCCCCTTGCTGTTCCGTTGGTCCACTTACAGGTGTGTCTTCTTGTCTCTCTCTTTTCTTGCCTCTTTCCTCATTAAGAGGAGTTTGTAATACAGGGATTTCAGGCACCTTTGTCTGTGTTGAAGGACCTTTCCCTTGGCTTTGTTCCTTTGATGTATTTGGCTGGTCTGCCATTAGATCTTGCTGCTCGGAATGCAGCACTTCTTTGCCTTTGGATGTCGCTTCAGGTGGAGTACTTTCTTGAGAAGTTTGTTGTGAACTTGTAGCAGATGATGTGCCCGCTCCAATGTGTTGAGGCAATTTGAAAGGGACCTGTCCAAAAGAGTCCAGGTCAAGTGTTTTTTCAAGCCCTTTCATTGCTTTTTCTAATTTCTCTTCTTCAGTAATCTCTTCAACTAATGTGCCTTCTACCCATTCTTTTTTATTAGCATATTGTTGAATTTCAGGGATTTTGTGGTGAACATATCCTGTAAGCTTGTTTTTGACTCTTCTATAACTTATGAAATTTTCAGGGTCATATGGTGCCCAATAAAAGCTTTGTTTCAGCATAAGTTGATCCCTTAAAATCTTATCGGCCTCTTCCCAGGCCTCCCTTTTATTGAAGATAAAAGGGCCCAATTGATTTCTTATCTTGAGCTGTGCCCTTTTCCTAGCACCATAAAAATGAGTCAAATCTGAACTAATAAATTGCCTGAAGTATTCCAGGGCAAATAGTCTCATAGGGACATACTTTGGCAGCTTGTAGGGGGATAGTTCACAGCCATAAATCTTGATCACTGTGTGATTTTGGTAAAAATACCAGTCACCAATACTGTAGTCCTCCGAGAGATGCAAAATTTTCTGCATTTCAACAGAGAACCTGACAGGAGGAGTTGTAACCAATAAAGAAGTGGCTGGATATATGAACAGGTCAATGAACTCACAATATGTATAAGGGGAGTTATGGACTTCATGGAATACTGAGGTCCAGAAAATTACAGACCTCCTTTCTCCTTTGAGGTCCAATTTTCTAAGATAAATTTGAAAACTATCAGGTTGATAGTACAGCAGCAAATGATATATGTAGGATGTGTATTTGAACACTCTTTCTCTGTCCAGGCTCATGAATTGCCCATGGATTTTATTAGCTATGAAGGTGGCATAATCATATTGGACAGCAAGGGGTTGTCTTGGAGTGAATATGGACATCAACACTAAGACAGTCTCATCAATATGCTAACTGGTTTTGAAGCCCAAGATGTAGGAAATCATATCAGTAATAAATATACCAGCTTCATTGAACCAGGCCTGATTGAAAGGAGGTGGCTTCCTGGGCTGGTGATCTGGTCTCATGAATAATTGAGCTATTTTGGTTATCTCTGAACTGGGCAGTTTGGCACCTTGGTCAAGCAAGAATCCCATGGTGAGGGGAGCCAGAGGCAGAGTCGGCTTAAAGTTCAGCATCTCATTTATGGATTGAGGAGTAATATAGAAGAGGACAGTCCTAGATAGAGCCATAACTGCTCTTTGTGTGGGGTCATAATTTGCACAGCATAAATGGATGAGATCAGGGAGAACATTTACTGAAGGGAGGTAGTAGATAGGGATGTTGGACTCCCAAATTCCCAAGACATCAGTGTTGCTTCTGTAGCTATTTCTAATTTCACAAAAGGCTTGCAGGTGAGGCTTGTCACCCATCATATCCTTAATTTGGAAATCCCTGTCAGCAAGGGGCATCCATTCAAGTTCTTTATGTGGAGCATTGAGAGGGGCAATATTGAGGGCCACTAGAGCCTCCATGCTTCAACTGTCGGTGTTTTTAATTGGAATTTGGGTCTGTGCAGCAGCAGAAAACAAAATACTGGCTCTGAGGTTTTTCTTAGGAAATTGCAGACTGAGTTTTAATTAGAAATTGCCTCACTGGGTAAAATTCATAGTAAAAAACAAAGTTTGCAGAGTTTAGTCGGAAAGCTGGATAAAAACAGTGGTAATGGTGCTCCTTTTGCAGGTGTTTTGACAAATTTAACTCAATATTTGGGCATTTTTTGGAGATTTTGCAGAGGAAAGTTAAAAACAGGGGGCTTGGAAAGAAGAATTTGGTAAATTCCTGTTTTTATCAGCTCACTATGTTTTTAGCTGCGACAGTCGAGTTTTTTGCAGAAAAATGGACAAAACAGGTATGGTTGGGGCGTATTTTTCAAGGGTTATGGACTGAATTTGTTGGATTATTGGTTCTTCGAGTGGAATGCAGAGAAAAAACCAGAAATACTCAGGGTTTGGCAGTAATGGAGAAATACCTGTGTTTTAGCGACGCACCCGAGAGTAATTGGCCCGTTGGAAGATGATTTGTAGAGCAGGATGTCGTATTATGGTGGTCAAGGTGACGGACTGGAGCTTTGGTGGCAAATTCGTTGTAATTTGCATGCACAGGTTCCGCAAATCAACGAATAGAAATGGACGAAAACAATCACTTTCACGGGTTTTTAACAAAATTTGGGCTTTACGATTTTTTTGGCGCTTTTTTGTGATGACGTCATCATGACGTAAATTTTGTCGTGTAGCGGGGTACAGAAGGTGACATGTCGGATGACATGGCGGATGACGTGGCAGACACGGCAGATGATACAGTGGTGAAGTGGCAGCTGACGTGGGTGTCGATGTGGGTGCTGACATGGGCAATGACGTCAGCGGTAGGAAAGGAAGGCAGTTTATGGTTTTATCGCACCGCTTATTGAACTGTGGCGGTTTTGGGCGGAGCAGACGCGATAAACTGTGGAGGTGACGCATGGACTTTGTACGGCGGAAAAACCGCCAATTTCCCGGAGCCTAACTTTCGATCGTCGGGGGGGTCGCGATATGCATACGAGTCGTTGGATCGCAAAAGTGTGATCCAACGGTCAGCGGAGATCTGAGTTGGCGGAGGCTTAAAACACGGGGCCCGCGCGATATATTTATCGTTTTGTAATGTTCTGCGGGGTTTTTAATGTATTCACGCTTTGGGTGTATTGTTTGGGTTTGGTTATTTAATCAACGAAATGTTAATTAAATCCTAAGGTTCATGTCCGCCGAGGGGTTATTATAAGGTTCCAAATGAACCTATAATTCCCGAAACACTATGGTTTATGGCTATAATTGCCGGGGCGGGGAATATTTAAATAGTTGGGGTTTTTATGTTATTTTATAAAATAGGGGTGGGGAAACATTATATAGGAGCTATACAATAAAGTAAATGTGTTAATATGGTTTTATGAATGGAGAACGCTAAGTTTATAAGGTAAAAACTTAGGTTTTTAGGGAAATGAAAGGATTTTGTTACACAAGAAATGTGGCTTGTTTTGGCTAAGTAAACACAGCGTTCCACTTAGTATTCCTCATAAAATAAGTGAAGTAGGACCACTGGGAAGATCCCAATGTCCTTGAGGGGATGTTAGTAAATGATTTTTGGGGAGATTGAGAAGGGAAATTAGTCATGCTCCAAATGTTTTGCAGCCACTTTGCCATGGTACCTGTGATAGCCATGAGATAGATCACAAAAAAGACACAATTGTTCATGAACTTGCTTCTGCAACATCCAACTGCCTACCCAACATAATACACCTAACATTTTTTCTTCTTTTCCCTTAGGTGCATTTGAACTAGCAAACCCTTACTCTCTTGTTTTCTTTTAGCTGCCACCCTATCTAAGTCTGCCCTTATTTCTTCCAAGGGCTCAAATTCAGCTGTTGAGACCCTTTGTTTCTCTACCTAACTATTTGTCTACCAAGCTTGAACTGTTTGGACAGACTTTATTCTCTATCTCTAAAACAAGTAAATTCAAATATGGACTTGGCCCAGATTGAGCTGTTTGGCCATCCATCAGTTGTGGTAAGAGTCAACTGATTGTACACAATGGAATTATTCAAAAATGAAATAGTAGTGGCATTTTGGACTAGCACACTTTCCTGGTCTTTTCTTTGGGGTTCATTTTCTTTCTTTCTTGACCAATTCATTCTTCTTTCCCTTTGATTTTTCTTTTAGGGAATACCTTGCAGCATGGAAAGGATGATCATATTTGGCATTTCCACAGTTAATCATGAAATATGACACCTATTGGTATAGGAACCTAACACACACTATGTGTCTATGCACATGGTTGATGAGAAGGTATTGGGAGATTGTCGGGTGTGGCAACCGATCCAGAGTGCGTATGGAACAAAGACAAAGGTAGAAGCTAAGGATTGAGGAAAGGATAAGTATCATCATTTTATTTCAATTTTATTATGCATGTGATTTATGACTATGGGAAATGATGATTATATGGGATCTATGATTTTGATTTATGATGGTTACATGTGATTTTGATCTATGATGGTTGTGTTTGAGCTAACCTGATGTGATATCTTTATATATCTTGATTTGGTCAAGTATGCTAGTTTGACTTGTTGTGACAGGAAGCAAACAAGATTGCAAATGTGCCTTATTGATGAGCTACCAATGAGGTATGATGTGAATTTATTTTAAAACTGATGGAAGCTATGTGCATGGTACATGAATCATGAACATGCCCAGTTGGGTAGCTGAAATCAACTACAAGAATTAGCAGCTTGATATGGTGGTTTGGTAGTTGCTTTATGATGGTTTAGTATTTGATTTATGTTGGTTTATTATATGCTTTATGGTGATTGATATATGCTTTATGATGGCTGATATATGCTTTATGATGATTTGATATGTGCTTTATATTGGTTGATACATGCTATATGATGTTTTGATATATTCTATATGATGATTAGTGTACGATTGATATATGTTTGGTATATGATATGGCATATGTTTTGGTATATATATTTTGATGATGTTGTTATATGTACACCCATGTATGGAGGTAAATACCATAATGATTTGTGTTATGAAGCTCCACTATGCGGTATGGGTGTTATGTTATTATGCTATCATGTGGTTATGTTATCATGATGTCATGATGTCATATGAGTTTTTAAGCAGGATGATCATTGTAAATACCGTAATGAGCTGTCTTTTTTTGTGTAAATCAGTTGATATATTAGATCACAAAAATTACATATGGTTACAAAAGGGGTCTGCCATTGCCAGAGAGAATAGAGAAAGGCAGGCTAGTCAAAACAAAAGACTGCTTACAAAGGCCTTATGGAGCAGTAAACATGTTGTGCTTAAACTGAACTACCATAACAGAACCTTGGTCAAACATGGATCGAACCAGATAACAGCCAACCACACAGGGCTGCCAGACATAACTAAAGCCAAAACTAATAGAGAAGGCCTCTGAATGGCTCACCGCATTGTATGAACAACAGACAACAAAAATGAAAAACTAAACAGCAGAGGGCAGACTATAACCTGCTGTAGAAAACTGCCTCCTTGAAGACCTACTGGTTGATTTTTGCGACTTCATGAGGAGCAGCAACACTTGGACCAGCTCCATCATCTTCCTTGGAAGCACTGCGAGACTTGTGGCATTTGATGGTGGTGGTTTTGGAGTCGTCCTCAGGGATATCAATAGCAACCTTAAGCCCCTGGCGAATAGAAAGCTTGAAGGGTTGAATGAAAGCCCCCAGGCTCTGAGCCAGCATACTTAGTTCCTCCATGAGGGAGTTCATGGTGATTTCCAGCTTAGCTAGCCTCACAAAATTCTTGGCCGATGCGATAGAATTCGCTTGGTAGGCATCCTTCAGAGCTGCCCCTTGCATGCTCATAGCTTTAGCTAACATTGTCTTCATTCACCAAGCCTCACTTTGTGTTCTGAGGAACTGGGTGGCCCTAGTTGCTGGGGTCCCCGGGTCCAAGAGCAAGTCAATCTCCTCACTGATAGTGTTAATGTCCATTCCTTCCTGGGCTTTGTTTACCTCGGCTTGGAGTTCTTCAATATACTGCTTGCCTTTCGTGGAGATAGAGGCCTCATAAATCTCCCGGGCTCTTTTCAACTCCCTGGTTGCTCTAGCGCTACGGCTATTGGGCTTTGCCATAACACTATTGTAGGTGTCGGCAATTGATAATTGGGATCCTAAACACCACAAAGTTTGCACAAGGCTGAGCTCTAAGAAATAACTAAGGCAGGTGAAATCAATCCTGGTGGTCTGTGTATTAATAGTTGTGGGCACAATGTGAGGGTTCGCGATCATTACCAAAGCCTTCATATTTTCCATGTACCTGACAGTCTGCATCCCCAGTAGGTGACTGATTGCCTTCTCATTATTACAGTCGATTACATTCGGACTACCGCGCTTGTTACTAATGAACCAAGGCCATGTGTACTCTGATTCGTGATATGTGAACTGACCTCTATCTCTATGGTGGATCTTCCACCTTTCCCGAAGTGAGCCATAGGACTCCCACCCGTGGTGCCATTTCCAGGAATGACGGATTAGGGAGTGATTATTTATAGCTTTCCACATAATTCAATGTTGAGCGGTCCCCTGTATGTGGTCCCTCTCTCTTGACACACCTGTGAGGTCTTGCCAGGAGATTTCTAAGCATTTGTCCCGAAGATTTTTACACGTGATGTTTTGCCAACAGGTGTCCATGCTATCATTTCAATGGTCGACCGCGTGGTTTTCTAGGCTATTCGCCAAAGAATTCACACTTCGCCTGATTGCCTGCAGAAACACCCCATCTAGAACAGAGAGATGTCTAGCTATTAGCTCGATGACCATGGCTAGTCGTCAGTGCTTTGTTACCTTCTTGGCCCGCGAACTAGTTTGTAATTTTCTCGCTGTATTGATGGCTAAGAGTGAGTCTCCTTCCACTATTGTTGCCCCTTTCCCCAAGAAGATTAGGATTTGTAAACCTTTCTCTAGAGCTACAAATTCGGCTTCATTGTTGGTGGCTTCCCCCAGAGAATTACTGAAGATGTGAAGAATTTCACCTCTGTTGTTGCATATTACACCTCCAAGGCCGGCAGGGACAGGGTTGCCCCGAGGGGCCCCATCAAAATTTAACTTGTGAAATCCTGGTAGAGGAGGTTTCTAGGATAGTAGAGAAGAACCGGGTTGAGGTCGCTGCACCGAAGAAATGGGGTCAGCTATAGCAATTATCCCGAAAATCTGCAGAATTCGCTTATCATTTGCGGATGGCCTGATCTCCTGTTCTTCTTTACACCTGGTAAGAGTGGTCTCACGCATATTTTGCATAATATTAGTTTTAATTGTATCTAGATTCCTGGAGTCCTTTTGAAAAATTCTTTTGTTTCTTTCTTTCCATGTGGACCAGACTATAAAACCAGGGCTTAGCTTCCATAGGATGTTTACAGAGCCATAGTTGGAATAATTGGTTCTCCAGTTGGCTATGCTATCATGTATAGATTCTCTGATTCTGTCTGTTTGATTAAAGATTTCCTCCACCCAAACCTAAAGTTTATTGGTCCATTCACAATTGTTGAGGGGATGATTCATTGATTCCTCTTCTTTTTCACAGAGGGGGCATCGGGATGGACCGATAAAGCCTTTTCTGCACAAGTTCTCCCAAGTGAGGATGTTATGATTCATTAAGAGCCATAAGAAGGTTTTTATCTTTAGCCAGATGGTGGTGTCCCATACATTTTTGTGACAATTCACTTTCTCTTCTTGATCCCTATTTTCTCAATAAAGTCTGGCTTCCTTTAGGTTGAAAGAGCCACCATCAAGTTTGCCCCATCTCAGTTGATCCTCATCCTGAGAGTAATATATTTTCCTTTTATCTAGACAAGAGGGCAAGGATAAGAGAAGGTTATCCATTCCATCTGCCTATGGGGTAGTGTTTGTGTCCCAATGTCTCTAGTGCTGGTCTGCAATATTGTCTCTCCAGTACTGGTTCACCATTAGTTTTCCTTGTACCTGGTACCTATGCTGCAAGGGAAGAAAGTTAGGACTTTCAAGCTTGGGAAGTTGTTGCCAAGCATCTTCCCAAAAGAGAGTTGTGTTACCATTATGTATTTCCCAGAAGCAGTGCTACTGTATGATGTTTCGATTGGCCTTAGCCATGTTCCAAATGGGGGATCCTGCTGGAGGGTCGGTCATTCGAATGAGATCCTGAGGGCTCCAATTTTCAGCATACCTGGCTTTCCATAGCCTGGCCCAGGGTGTCTGTGGTTCTTTAACCCACCTCCACCAGAGTTTTTCCCCACAGGCTTTGTTTACTGTGTCCGGGTCTTGAAGTCCCAAACCACCCAGGATCTTGGGTTTACAAAGTTTTTCCCACGCTACTAGAGCCCATTTCTGTTTATCAGAATTACCAGTCCATAGGAAGGTTCTTTGAATGTTTCTAATCTTCTAGAGAACTCCTTTGGGGGCCAGAAGGATGGAGAGCATATACTGAGGGATGGCTTGTAGGACAGCCTTAGTTAGGACAAGCTGGCCAGCAAAGTTAAGGACCCTATTAGTCCAGTGTTTACTTCGATCTTCGAGGTTAGAAAGCAGTTTCTCCCAGTGGATCTTTTTCCAGGGTTTATCATTCAGAGGGATTCCTAGATATTTAGAGGGAAGGTTTTGCCTTCTGAACCCAAGGATAGCAGTGAGATTTTTCTAGATCGCTAAGTGAGTATTGAAAAACAAAATGGAGTATTTGTCTAGATTAAGGTCCATGCTTGTAGCTTTACTGAAGAGATTAAGAATAGTTTTGAATCCTTGGGCTTATCGAATTGTTGGGGTTCCATGGAGCATGGTATCGTCCACAAATTATTGATGAGTAGTGGTTGGGCAGGTTGGCAGGGGTTGGAGGCCCTATACAAGGTTTTTCTCCTTTGCAGTTTTAATGATGCGATTCAGGCGTTCCATCAAAATGACAAAAAGAAATGAGGAAATGGGATCCCATTGATGAATACCTCTAGAGGGGGCAAAGGGGAAGGTGGGAGCTCCATTGACTAGGATAGAAAATCTGGGGGATTTGATTAGGGCTAGAATCCAGTTGATCCGGCGTTGAGAAAATCCGAAGGCTTCCAGAATGGCTTCCAGATTCCTCCAACTGATCTTATCATAGGCTTTTGAGAGGTCCAACTGGATGATCATACCTACCTCTTTCCGGGATTGAAGAGTGTGAACCATTTCCTGGGCTAGCAAGACATTATCCATGATCTGTCTACCCTCCACGTAGGCAGATTCCTCCTCTGATATTATCCCAGGAAGAATTGGCTTCAGTCTGTTGGCCATTACTTTGGAGATGATCTTATAAAGAACATTGCATAAAGCAATTGGCCGAAATTTTGAAGGGGTACTTGCAGCCTCCTCTTTGGGAATAAGGGCGATGAAGGTAGAGTTAAGGGATTTGAGGATGGATGAAGATTTTTGGGAGTCTTCCACCACCTCCCACACTTCCATACGCACAATTTCCCAGCATGCTTTATAAAAATCAATGGTGAAACCATCTGGCCCTGGTGCTTTTCCACTAGGCATCTCTTTCACTGCTTCTTCCACCTCCTCCATTGTAACAGGGCGGTCTAAAGATTTATTCTGATCTTCGGTTATTAACCTTGGAATGGAGGTCATGACTTCCCTTATAGCCTCTTCCCTATCTGTATTTGGTTCCGTTGCTATGTGGCTAAAGTGATTAGTGAGGAGGGAGGAGATATCTTGATGAGATTGGGGGGGTTGCCATGTTCATCCTTCAGCCGGGTAATTTTGTTGGCACACTTGTAATCTATAGTCAAACGATGGAAGAACATGGTGTTTTTTCCCCTTCTTTGAGCCATTAAATGCGAGACTTTTGTCTCCAGAGTATTTCCTCATGTTGGCATCTTTCATTCTGCTTCTGCATGAGGATTTTCTCTGTGTTAATGGCATCCTGGGTGATGTCCCCTTGGAGCCAATCTATCTAGATTTGTTCCAACTATTCCTCTAGGGCCTGTTTGTCTTTGAAGATATTTCTGAAGACCTCTTGGTTCCAGGATCTGAGTCATGCTTTGAGGTTCTTTAATTTAGCTTGGAGCCTGTACATTTTGGTGCCTCTGATGTCCATCAGCTCGTGCCACCAGTGTTTGATTTTGGAAGTGAATTCCAGGTGACTTAACCAAAATTTCTCAAACCTAAACGGTATGTTTTTCGGAGTGCCGAGGATGGCTGCGTCCATGGTGATGGGCCAGTGATCAGAGCCTCCACAGGGTATAATGTCTGATTCTACAGTTACCCCCTCAAGGAGGGTGGCTTTTGTTATGAGAAAGCAGTCAAGTCTGGAGGCAATCTGCCTATCTCATGCTCTTTTGTTATTCTAGGTATATAATCTGCTTTTGGGGAGGATATCCACAAGATTTTCTTTTCTGATGAAGCTGTTGAATGCCTTTGCATCTCGATTTAACATTCTTATTCCTCCTTTCTTTTCTGTCAATAGGTTATCATGTTAAAATCTCCTCCATAGATAGCTTTAGCCATGGGATATCTGTGCTGCAATTTGGAGAGGTGATCTAGCATTATCAGTTTGTCCTCTAGTCTTTGGGGGTTGTAAATATTAGTACACAAGTATGTATTGGAATTCCCGATGATTTGCACTTCCAGGGAGATGAATGATCTAGAAGCCTCTGCATTTATAAGATGGAGGACGTGGGAATTCCAAAGCGTGGCCAGGCCTCCCTCCATTCCATTCCCTTCCACTTCCATGTATTCCATTCTTTTTCCTAAATTTCTGCTTATCCCCTTCATTTTCTAGCTAGAGCATTTGGTTTCTTGTAAAAAAATCATGTCAAGATTTTCATTTTTGACTTTCTTTCTTAGAAGTCTTTGTTTCCTTTGGTTGTTTAGCCCTCTAGCATTCCATGAAAGAATCTTCATAATTAACAGGGTTTTTAAGAGGGAAGCGTGAAAGCCTCAAGGGCTTTCATCTTACCTGAGTTGAGGAGCATCTGACCTAGCTCTTGAAGTGCCTCATTGTTTGTTCGTCGGCCTCTCTTCTTCCTGTGTTTGGCATTGGTATTTGATTGATGTAATCCTAGGGCTTTAACTCCCAGACCCTTTGTTGCGCCAAAGCCTCTTTTCTGCACTATTAGTTCTGCATCTTGCCTTGCTAGGAATAGAGAATTCACTCTGGCTACTTCCTCCTCTGGGATATGTTCCATTCCTTTTTGTTTCCATTGCTCTACCATGGTGATGAGATCCATGCCCTCCCTTTCTAGAATATCACTGAGTTCCATATCCTCTATTCCTATTTCACTGACTAACATTTCCGCATCTCCTTCTAAGTCCTTTGTCAACTCCTGAAATAGTAGGGTTTCGATTGTCTGGTTTGGATTAGGATCTTGTGCTTCCTGTGCTAGATCTTCCTAGATTTCCTACGTTAGGTTTAGTGCCTGGGGGGCTTCGGCTACCTCAGTGTCGGACCCAAGAACTTCAAAGGCATTGACTGTGCTTTTGATGGAGGTGCTGGTTTTGGGTTGGTATTTCCTATTGGCCCGATGTCTTCCATTTGGATGGGTAAAACCTTCCTGATGCTTGCCTGTGTTTTCTTTGGCTTTCTCGTTTGGCTTGTTCAATGGGCATTCCCTAAACAAGTGACCATGTTCGTGGCACTTCCGGCACCGAAATGGGATTTGTTCATAATCTATGGCTTGAAAGAAGACTTCATCTCTAAATTCTAACCATAGACCTTCATGTAGGGCACCTGAAACATCCATTTCAACACATATTCTTGCACAAGATGTGTACCTTTTTTGCAGGGTAGCCTTCGAGGCTTTGATGAAGGTTCCTAGTTTGTTGCCTATTTGTTCCAGCGCTGCAGGTCTCCAGTAATCAATGGGGAGAGAGAATAGGTGAATCCAAACAGGTACATGCTTGAAAGTCTCCTGTTCTGGTGCAAAGTTGGGTTTCCATGGTCTCATATATAGACCTGCTGAGACATAAAAGTATGGTCCACCATCAAAAATGCAATCCCTGTCTTCCAGGTTCACAAAGACTACAGTAAAGAAACCTTTGGCGCCTAAGTGTAGCCTGACATCCCCTTTTGGCTTCCACTGTTGTTTGATCCATAAGCAGAGGGATTTCTCTGTAGGCTAGAAGCCCATGAACTTACAAATCACTGCATGTATTGACATATGGTATCTGTAAGCTTGCATTTTAGGGTCGGTGATAACAACCTGTAGACTCTCTGTTGTTTTGGGCTTGCAGTGCCCCAGGTTCTCCTATTTTCTAGTCGTAGTGGCCAATCCCTCCAGATCTGTGTCGTACTGGGGTAGGGCTTCAGTATCCACAGTTTTTTTGTTTCTTCCTTCTGCTTCTTGTGGTACCTGCTCGGGATTGGGATTCCCATTGTTTTTTCCTTCTAGAATCCTTATATCATTGGTTTGTTTTTGACTTTGGGTTTCCTTGGTTTGCCCACCCACCTTTTTCTTCTTGCTTAGCTCATCCTTTCCTGCATTCTCAGAGCCAGATATTTGCACTCCTTCCAGTGGGGCCTTTCCTTTATCCATCATTGCTTGCTTGTATGAAGGGGCCCCATTAGACCTCGCTCTCCTCATTTGTTGGGCTAAGGCAAGACCGCGCCTTTGGAGCTCTGCGAATAAGGCACTGCCCTCCACCAGAGTTCGTGGCAGTAGTCTGAATGCCAAGCTGAACCCTAGTTCAGGTTACTCAGAGCTCTTTTCTATCATCTGCCCAAATTCCCTAATGAGCTATGTTATAAAGCTCCACTATGCGATATGTTGTCATGTTTTCATGATGTTATGTCTTGAGTAGATCTTTCATTGTAAATACTGCATCGAGCTGGGTTATAAAGTTCCATGAACAGTATGTCTTCTGTCAGCAGGTTGCTGAGGTATATGTGTGATTGAACACCAAGGATGGTGTTCCCCCAAGGGGGAGGGTTCTGTAACAACCCTTGTGAAAATTCCATGTAAAAATATATAAATATCATGGATGATGTGACATGTATTCCAAGTTGAATGGTGGGCAAGACATCTTAGGGGGTGTTCATTTGGTTGTTTATGGCTAAGGAAATGGCTATGACATTAAAGAGGCAAAAAGGTATTTTGGCACATTTATTTATGAAAATAATGAAAATTAAGAGAAAAGGAAGGTGAAAGGTCACATTTTGCATGTGAGGAGGAAATTGAAGGAAAATAATGGAAAATGAAGAAAATAGAGGCATCATTAATAAAAAGGCTTATGAGCTTCAGTGGGCAAGACTTGGTCTGTTCAATTTTGGAGCTCTCTCATTATTCTCTGTCTCTCTCTCATACTCTTGGTTACTTAGAGTTTTCTTGGAGCACTCTTGGAGGGTGTGGCATACTTGGATTCTTGGAGCAAGAAGGCAAAGGAAGAGTAGGAAAGCGCAAGAAGGCATCAGCATCAACAACTACATCAGATTTTCTTGCAGGTATCGAGTTGCATGTATGATTTATTCACTATTTTTGGCATGCATGGCACATGCATGTGGTTTCTTGGTTGTGATCTATCATTGGCATGGAGGATTGCCTGGATCGATAGTGGATTTCCTAGCCTTGCCATTTCCTGGATAACCATGGTGATTGTGGATTTACTTTCATTGTTTTTTTCTTGTTGGTTCTCATGTTTCCTTAGCTTGGGTTGAGTTATTAGTCCTATAAGCCTTGGTTGAAAAAACGCTATGGAAGCCCTATAACAACTTGGGTTGAGTTACTAGTCCTAGAAGCCCTGGATGAACAAACGCTCTGGAAGCCCTGTAACAACTTGGGTTGAGTTACTAGTCCTGGAAGCTTTGGTTGGACAAACGATCTTGAAGCCCTTGGTGGGTTGAGTTACTAGTCCTGGAAGCCTTGGTTGGACAAACGCTTTGGAAGCCCAGTATAAGTTGTGGGTTGAGTTACTAGTTCTAGAAGCCTTGGTTGGATAAACGCTCTGGAAGCCCTGCATAAGCTGTGGGTTGAGTTACTAGTTCTGGAAGCCTTGGTTGGACAAACACTCTGGAAGCCTTGGAAAGCTTGGATGGAGACCAATCTGATGATGGTTTTTGGTGATGTCCGACCATGAGGTGGAATCATTGTTTGATGGGTTGAGGTGGGTGGCATTTGGAAGCCCTAGATGAGTTTTGATTGATGTGTTCTATGAGATCCCACATTCATGCTTGAAATATGGCATGGGGGTGATTGGTTGAAGAGAGACTTGGCTCAACCAATCTATGGTCGGGTGGAATGTGGTAGTCCCATCTTCGGTTGGTTCATTGCATTTATTAATGAAAAAAAATTCATTCCCTTGATTTTCATGTGCAAATGTAATGATGTATTTATGGATTTTGATGGCTGATATGTTTATTGTATTTCTATTCCTATTAGGTTGTTTATATGCACATTTACCCCAGAGGTTATTACATCTTCGTACCTACATGATGAAATTTGTTCCCAACATCAGTTTCCTGGCATGGGTTGGACATGGACACCATCAGAAAATGATGTGAACATTTATTACAAGTTGATTTCTGAGTGCATCTACCAAGGAGTCATGGCGAGGCTATCTGACCATTTCATCACCCTAGTTTACAAGATGATCTTCGAGCAGGATCCACCTTCCATGTCCTAAGAAGTGATGCAGGCATTGCTTAACATTGCAGATTTGTACGCCTCACCCGGTAGCACCTTCATTAGGATGTTTGGTGAAGAGAAGCCTCCACCCATGCTACCAAGGTTTGCCATGGATAATTTTTTCATGTAAGAGGTTGCATATCACATCTCCACAGGGTTATCAAAAAGACTGCACAGGACGAAGAAGGCACCATGGTATGCTCTTCCTTTGCGGATTGGATTGTATGAGATCTGGAGCTTGAAGGATGCAGATGTCCAGCTCAAGGACTTAGAGAATTTTGAGTTCGGCACCCGATATTTCAATTAGTATGATTCCCATTGCATATGCAAGAACCACTGCACGAAGGTGTATTATCCATGGATCCATGGGGCATGTCATTGGCCAGAGGAGGACCCTTGGAGGTATTGTTACAACTCCTTTAAGTTCAATGAACCGGACAGCATGGATACAGAATGGAAAGCAACTCTACAGGCAGTAGCACCATAGGAAGTAGCAACAACAATAGTAGTGAGTAGCCAACCGACGCATGACAAAGGCAAGAGGAAGATTGCCAAGAAATAGAGGCTGAGCAAATCTACAAGTTTAGAGAAGATCCTCTCGTTGAGAGAGTAGCTTTGGAAATAGAGGCGAAGAGGCAACAATGCGAAAGGAGAGTAGAATGGAGGAATAGAGAGAGAAGCAAAGGTTCGAGGATGCAGAGATGAATTTATAGGAAACAGAGAAGAAGTTGAAAGAAGAGCTAGAGATAAGAAGGGAAGAGAGGGAAGAGAAGTAGAAATAGGAACATGAAGAAAGGCAAGTTGTAATGATAGAGAAAAATCTGCCTATACATGTTGAGGAGTCAGAGCAGCTAGTAGATGAAGAAGAGTGTGAGAAGGTGCAGGTTCAGGAACTTTCTCAGCATACATGGAGTTGGAATAGGAGCTACAGGATGAAGATATTGACCTCATGTCGAGAACATCCGAGGTCGCAACTCATCCTTTGCCACCTATAGAATTAGAACCAGCCCCGAGTGAGCAAGGAGAGGTTGTTCTCCTGGATGATGATCCGGTGATGGATGTGTACGATCTGTCATTTGATGAGTCACAACAAAGGATTCTACAGGCACGAAGAACGTAGATCATGGATGATCACACATCACCTGCAAACATAGAGGAAAGGGTGATTGTGTCAGATGTTAAAAGACATCCAGCTACCATGGTTGATGCCTCTAAGGCTTATGCAGAAGCCACAAGTTCAACTGTCAAGTTCTTGTTAGTAGAGAATGATCGGATGGAAAGGGACTTGCAAGAGGCCAGGACAAGGACATAACAGTCCGCAGGATCTACTATGGCAGAGATGAGAAAATCAATACATGTTGAAGTATCGACCTTTGAGACCACCATGCTGAAACTTTATGACAAATTTGTCATTGTGCATAAGGCAATTGTCCATCTATATGGTTTTCAACAATAGTGCATGAAGATTTCCCAAACTCTCAAATACATCCATGTTTCTATTATGCATGTACAAGAATGGACAATGAGGTACAAGGGAGCCTTGCTTTACTTGCATAAGATGATGAAGCTGCGGGCAGAGCTAGACAAAGCACGGATTCAGATGTTGATTCGGAACTATGAGCAGCTCCCTCCACTCATCAATAACATTGAGGCTTCCTATGCATGATTGTTCAAGAGTTTAGATGTCTTAGTGAGGACACACATGATCCCTTCAATCAGATCACTGATGAGCACCAGTATTGTAGCAAGGATGCTGCAACTCCTGGGCTACCAGCGTTACTTATCAACCTGGGGTTCGTACAAACTTAGAGGTGACACTGCTGTATGCACAAGTAAAAGTGATGGTTCTACCTATTGTCACTGTTCAGCTGGCGAGAGACCACTGGGGTTCCAAGCCAGACTTCTATGGAGTCAGAAGAAGCTTGATTCTTTGATGGAAGAAAGGTAAATGTACTCTAAGAGAGTTACTCTACTGCAGTAATGGAGAAGGCCAACATGTAATGCTAAACCACACCATACCATAATTAACCATTTAAGAAGCTATGCTAAGCAGAAATGATAAATCGACATAGAAAAATGCTACTATCTAAGTTACAGAAGTAAGAAGCATCAAACAATAGTAATGTGCAAGTAAAGAAACTAAACCAAATATGTTTTCACTTTTTTTGGTCTTTTATGCAAAATCAAGTATGCAAACTAATTGTTCTTGTGGATGTGACAGGTGGATTAAGGGTGTTTGAGGATGGCTAGAAGGTTTATGAAGTGGTTGGATGGTGTGGAGGGTCCCTAGGAGGCTTTTTGTGACTTCCTAGAGGTTTTCCATCAATTCGGCCTCAAAACAGGTCGTTTCAGGAAAACCTACAGGATGTACTAGAAACCTACAGGATGATCCTGTAGGAATTACAGGAAACCTACAGGATATAGCCGAGAGCTAAATGTGAGGTGTTGGAGGTGATGGGAGGCTTAGGAAAGGTGTGTGATGGGTGGAATGGAGTGTTAGAAGGTCTAGGATCATTCAGGAGTCAATATCCAAGATGATAGATGACTAGATTCGCTTAATGTGTTTGGGAGAATTCCAATGAAAAATGATGACCAAGTAGTGAGGTTGATGGTGAAAACAAGGGATGGATAAGGTGGATGAATTGGAAGGTGGTTGCTGGATATGAAGTCTTAGTCTCCTCCTGAAGCACCCGCTCTGCATAAAACATGTGTGTCTTCCAAAAAGTTATGCAACAAGATACATTTTCATAAACTAGAAAAGCAGAATTAATGAGTCAAATGCCTATACTATGCATGAATAAAGTCGCTGAAAGGAATGAAAGCATGAGTGAGATTTACAGCAAAAATGGAGATGAAAGAGATGATAATGAAATCTACCTTGCAACATTAACCAAATACTAAATTAAAGACAACAAATTCCAAAGCTCATAAAAGAACTAGAAATCTGTGTTTTTGGGGCTGCTTAGGGGTCCCTTCCTCAAGTCATGGTCCCAGAGGGAGGAAGTGAGGACGAGACACCTGCTAACAACCTTGTGGTGATCCTTTTTCTCCTTTCTAACTTGATACTTGAAATAAGGCACAAATGGAAGCAAACTATCACACAACCAATCTAATATACACTACTTGTAATGGAAATGCATCTAATAAGAAAATTAACAATTAAGCTATGAATATACACTAAACATACATGTAAAATAAGAGGAGCCTTGGATGCTAGGGTTGGGTCCTAACCCAAGAGCTTTAGCCCTATGAGTTAATTCAGTGTTGGCTCAAAACAAAACTCATTCTTATTACCAAAACAACAAATTACATCAAAAGAATTGTCACAAGTTTTGCAGCTCGAAAATAGAGTAGAGTTTTACAATCAAAAATCTGAATCCTACTAAGGTCCTAGGCCTCTCTACTTACTTATACATCTGAAGCCCCTAATGACTTCCTTAAATTTAGGGAGGCTCGGCTCCCAAACTCGAGATAAATTGGTGCTTTGTCTCTCACTTGCTCGGCTGCCTTCTAGTCCTCATGATTTGGTTGTTTGCACTCTGAGCTGATGTGATGAATGGAGGAATATTCAAATGGAGGAGTAGTAAATGAGGAGGATTTACCTCCTATAATCCCTCTCCCTTGTCCCATTCGAGTTTTGACCTTGGTCTTTACCAAAATTCCTTGATTTTCTCCTTTAATCTTGCATTCAATGCATATTAGACCACAAAGCATAATATCCAACTCTAATTCACCTCATAAACAAAATATAATCAAAAACATGTAATAAGTTATGAGAAAAGTTTGTTTGACTAAGCTAGGAGGTGAATTAAGGCCCATATAATTACTTAATGATGAGGCTCATCAATCGCTCACTCAAGCCATGAAGAAGAACCAAGTCCCGCTGGAGGTCTACAGGTACATGGAGTAGTTGATACAAGATTCCACCAGTGATGACTTGCAGCTGAGCACAGAAAACATGTAGAAGAACATTGGTGGTCCAGCCACACTCAGGAAAATGTTGTGCATGCTCCAAGATGATTTGGACAGAGGTTCTAGAACCATATACCCGAAAGCCATGGAGGCAAGAGTCTGTTTCCAGAAAGACATCACCAAACAATACGAGGACACAATAGCGCAATACCAAGCTTGGTATTAGTTCGTCACCGAAGACCATCAAGAGGATGTTGCTAAGTTGGTCTTTCCCCAAGCTTCCAAGTGATGGTGTTTTTCTTGTTAGGTTGACTCAAGCCTATTTTGTCCCACATGGGCATATATGGAAATTGTATTATTGATTGTAAATATATTGTAAGTGAAATTCCAAGTGTCAATAGTGGAATATGAACAGTCACTATGTAATGTAAAGAGTTATTTGTAAAGGAGTTGAAGAGTCAAAGGGGAATGTCAAGTGTCATCCTAACCTTTGTTATATATAGAACCTCATAACTCATAGTAGAGGATTTTGGGAGCTAAGCTTTTGGCTAGGCATTGCTTAGAAAATGCTTGGAGAGTATTGTAACGAGCCTTGATTTCTCCACAACGTAGAGAGAGTACATCTCTTTGGAGGAGCAAGTGGTGTTGATTGTAATGTTCCACTATTGGGGATAGTGGTTGTCAATGGCGTATTTATGGATGGAACTTTCACTTAATAATATAGCCGAGCCAGCACATTTTCATGCATATGTTGTTATTGTAGTTTGACTATTTTGGTTGCTTTAGCAATGTATGTTATTTAACTTACGCATTTTTTTATGAACTATTTTGTATGCAATTGTATGAATCTTGTTGAAGACGTGTTTTTGTATTAACCCGTCACTTTGGTTTGTTGATTATTCATCTTTCCATCTTGTGATGTCATTCCACTCATGTGTTCCTTTCAGGCTACGTACTATTACATGCATCTAAGGGACACACTTCCTTTCCCCCTCTGCGTATTAGAACCCCCAGACATCTCACTTGACTCGTTGTAAGATTTTACACTTGCTTTCGACAAAGTTATCATACTTACCTCTGTGCGCTACCACGGTCAAGGCACTACTTTACTACCCACTGCTGGGACTCCTACTCCTAACGGCTTGAGGTTTAGTTGGGACTTCTTACCAAGGAGATCCCTTGACATGTTGGCAGGTCCAACACCATCAACAAGATCTTGAAGAGAATACAAAGCATACAAAAAAAATCATTTCATGATGATTCACATTATATTAACATGGAAATATACATAGAGTACATGTAAAAAATATTGGGGGGTATTTGTCCATCACCCATCCAGGTTCTCTACCCTTGGAGAGTGAAACTAAAGAACCTTTCCAAAATTTGCAAATCAAGTCTTTTGAAATGCATAATTAGAACAATGTTTAACTAAACATTACAAAATTCAGAACCCTTGTTTTGTGGTGGCATCGAGCCACTGAAAGGCAGACCTTGAAGAGAAGAAAAAACATAAAAACAAATAATTGTAGGAGAAATACTGAGAGTGGTTAGTTGGCTCTGTGATGGCCCAGGGATGCATTGACTTGCTGCGGCTTCTTGTGAACATCGTCGAGATGGATGTGTGTATCTTCTCTAGTAGGAGTCTCCTCGATAATGTAACTCCCATATGGGCTTGGACAAGGAGGAGAGAGCAATAGAGCCTTTTCCTGAGTTTTCTCTAGAGGCACCACATCTACTTGATGCCCACGAATTGGGGAGGGGTGACTGCAAGTGGCTAGATTGCTTGGGGTAGTTTCAACTTCGATGGACACAGAGATAGAAGTGGATGGTCCCTAGGAGGAGGGGACGTCAAGAGAGAATTCAATGTCAAGGTCATGGGATAGACACTACAAGAAGGTGGTGGAATTGGAATTGTTAGCATAAGTGTTAGCTATCTAAGAGGTGGCCCAAGATTTCTCCCTTTCCTGAGCTAGGAGACGACGAGGCATAATATTCTAGAGTGACTAGATAATGTTGCAACCTCGACAAGCTTCTTCAACCTCCAAATCAAAAACTTGATAGTAGATGTGAACAGGTATAATGTGGTCATACATTATCCACTCTTCCTCTGTGATAGGGGAGGTGGGTGAGTGACCTTTGCCTTTGCTGCATCTAGTACGATGACCCTTGCCCCTTTCTCTACTCATGGTATAACAACTAGAATGACCAAGATGAATGGAGGGTGCAAAGGTAACAATGGTAGCAGGAGAGGAGCAAGAGGTCCAAGGAGACCAGACTATGAGCTAGGTGATCATCAGGAGAAAGATAATGCCCAATAACATAAAATGGAGCCCACTACAGAATTTAAGCCACTGAGCCAATCATAGTTATGACAACAAAGCTAATCTAACAACAAAGTAATATAAGTTGACCATTGTATGGAACAATATCTAGGAAGCAATGTACGATGATCCTATAATATATCCTCTAGGGAATTTCTAGCCGAGGAAATATTTACTTGTTTTGAATGGATCCTAACATTCAGTTGCTCCAATGGAATATTTTATACACCATCCAATATTATCTTGCACATTCTATAATATTAACAACGCTCCAAACAATGGTAGGGTTCCCTAATACTGTCAGACTCAATCTAGGATAATATTCCACATATATGTCTTACTTATACACATTCTAGTATCCATAAATAGACCAAATTTAAATTCCTAGTTGATGACCAACCATAGAAATTTCATTAACCGCTTTCATGGTACCAACTTACTTCCCCTGCCAACAGTCCCCATTCCAAACCAATACACCATACCAATTGGGAGACCAAGGATTGAATTGAAATTCCCCTTTGATTAGAAGTAGCATAGCATAGATGTTACCTTGACAAGTGCATATGAGACATTCTCTACTTCTCTGTTCCAGAAATGTATAACTAATATCCTAAGAAAAATAACAGTATGGTAATACCAATCTTAGGTGTAATTGTTATCATACCCCACTTGTAGCGACCTTTAGTAGATCCTGAATAAAATCAGGCACAACTTGCATAGGACCAAGAATATCTACACTAACATAGATTGCAATCTAACCAAAAACAACCACAGTTCCATCCTATTTTACATCCATCATACTTTTTTTCCTCTTAGCCAAACCCTTCCAACATAATGCCTCCCCTTGCTCAATTAAGCACCTTATAAGTGAATTGTTCTTAATCTTGTCATGTATCTTCTACACTTCTATTACGATGTATCCATGGTAGTAGCTCACATATATTCTAATGACATCACCATTATATACTACACCATGTCCATTTACAACCATAGAACTATCCAAAATTCTCCAATAGCAGCTTAAGCTTCAAGGATTATGAGATTACTATTATGCTCGTTCCATGGCATGGGATTGCACATTAGAAATTGATATGAACGTCTTCTACAAATTTATTGTAAATATTAAATACAAAAAACTTGCAGAAAACTTTGTGTCACAAGCACTTTTCAATTGTTTCTCTTGACATTTCTTTATAATATGTAGTAACTTTGTCTTGAACACTATAAAATTGTGCACTCTGAATAAACTTAACACCAGTTCTTAGCTCTAATCATACACATATACAGACCTATACCTATAGGCTTCTTAGTCAACTCATACACCAACCTTCTCCCCTACTCTCACCTTCTGCATGAGCTATAGCTTACAAGAGTCCAACACCATGATACTAGCCTGATGTTTTAGCATCAAACTTACACCACGATACTTCCCTGAGGTTTTAACATCAAACTTACACCATAAACCACCATTTACAAGTAGTATTTCACACTATAAAACAACACTAGTGCCTATGCACTGGTCGTCGCAATACATAGTTCCTTCAAGTATAATGTGGCTGCTTAGTAATTTATCTTCTTTGCTGCTTTTCAAATGTCCACAACGATGAGGGAAATGAGTAGAAGTTCACTTGCTAACAACCCTAAAAACTGCAAGAGTTTAGTCACCAACAACATCTCAACATCCATACGTTCAAGATCATTCCTCTTTAAACTCTTATCATTTACCATAGGGGTTTCAACATCCATTCTTTGTTACACCCTGCCACATGGCCAAGTTTTTTTATTTTTCCATTTTCTCAATTTCTGGTATGCTTTCATGAATATAAGGTCCAAAAATAATTTCCACCCTTTTATTAGAAAATTTATATTGTCTCCATTCTACTTATCTATTTATCTTCAAACCCTATCTAGGCCACTTGACCTAATCTTAAACTCAAAACCCTAAAAACATGTACAATATAGAAAAACCCTAAAATAGACCTTGCAAACCCTAGGCATTATCTATTTATCTATCCCTTAACAACATTTAAACCTAATTAATCCTAAATAAGGTCATCCATCCTTTACTTATAATGTTTCAACCAAGAAACTACAAATTTCAACTATTAAAATTAAAGTTTGAGTTTTCTTAGTGCATCACCTTGTTCCCAAATATTCATGGTGTGCATTTATGCATAGAAGCCCTGCCTTTTACCCTTTGAAATCCATGCAATTTGGAGTATTTTTTAAAAACACAACATATATGAAAATCTTTAAAAATATTTAATTGTATTAATGTTACATATGAGTAAAAAAATACTCTCCAAGTTGAATCATTCAATTTGGCCTTGAAATGAAGGCTAGGCGTGCATTTTTATGAAGTAGGCCAAAATTGGCTTACTTCACTAAAATGCATGCCCTGACTTCATTTATTGGCCAATCTAATTGATTCAAATTGTAGATTGTTTATTTAATGATTTTACACACTTTTGCATTGTTATATCTTTACTTTGAGCTTAAATATTTATACTTCAAATTTCATACAACATTCTAAGTGTTGTTTCGACTTGCCTTATGTGAAAGTTGTGTATAAGTGGGAAACATAGTTATGTAGAATATTTGTTAGACATGATGCAAGTTCATATCCTAAGGTTAGGAATTGTCCAATCATGTCCCATTTCAAATTTAATTACCAAGAGTGTAATTGGTTTGGATTGGGAGTGCATATTTGTCCCAACTATGATCATTGGCAGATATGATTAATTATTATTCCGACAAACTTAGATTTCAGTGTATAAAATTTTCTTAATGAAAATGGCTATGTTATGCTGCATAAAATGGTTTTATATTTAGGTTTGAATTATCATTATCACTCAGTTAATTAAGTACAGGTCCTAGTGTGCATTTATTTGAGGCACACAAACCTTGACTTTAACCCTATAAAATTGATCCAATTTGGCATATTCTTGCACAACAAAATTTTCTATGTGCGAAATTAAAGTTAATTATGAGTAAAAAAGTACTCTCCAAGATGGATCATTCAATTTGGCCTTGAAATGAAGGTTGGGCATGCATTTTTGTGAAGTAGGCCAAAATTGCCTTGCGTCACTAAAATGTACGCCCAAGCTTCATTTATTGGACAACCTGATTAATTCAAATTGTAGATTGTTTATTTGATGATTTTACACAATTTTGCATTGTTATATATTTCATTTGAGCTTAAATATTTATACTTCAAATTTCATACAACATTCTAAATTTTGCTCGACTTGCGTTATGTGAAAGTTGTGTATAAGTGGGAAACATAGTTATGTAGGATATTTCTCAGACATGATACAAGGTTATATCCTAAGGTTAGGATTTGTCCAATCGTGTCCCATTTAAAATTTCATTACCAAGACTGTAATTGGTTTGGCTCGGGAGTGCATATTTGTTCCGACTATGATCATTGGCATATATGATAAATTTCTATTCTGACAGACTTGGATTCAATGTATAACATTTCCTTTATGAAAATGACTATGCTATGTTGAATAAAATGATTTTATATTTAGGTTGGAATGATCATTATGGCACTATCAATTAAGTACAAGTCATGGTGTGAATTTATTTGAGGCACAAAAACTTGACTTTAACCCTACGAAATCGATCCAATTTGGGATATTTTTGCACAACATAAATTTCTATGTGCACAATTAATGTTAATTATGAGTAAAAAATTACTCTTGAATTTGAATCATTCAATTTGCTCTTGAAATGAAGGCTTGGCATGAATTTTTGTGAAGTAGGCCAAAATCTCCTTCCTTCACTTAAATGCATGTCGATGCTTCATTTATTGGCCAATCTGATTGATTCAAATTGTAGATTGTTTATTTAATGATTTTACACACTTTTGCATTGTTATATCTTTACTTTGAGCTTAAATATTTATACTCCAAATTCCATTCAACATTCTAAGTTTTACTTCGACTTGCCTTATGTGAAAGTTGTGTACAAGTGGGAAACATAGTTATGTAGGATATTTTCCAGAAATGATGTAAGGTTATATCCTAAGGTTAGGATTCAGGAATTGCCCAATCATGTCCCATTTCAAATTTAATTACCAAGAGTGTAATTGGTTTGGCCTGGGAGTGCATATTTGTTTCAACTGGGATCATTGGCAGATATGATCAATTACTATTCCGACATACTTGGATTTCAGTGTATAACATTTTCTTTATGAAAACGACTATGTTTTGTTGCATAAAATGGTCTTATATTTAGGTTGGAATGATCATTATAACACATTCAATAAGTACAAGTCCTAGTGTGATTTTATTTAAAACACACAAACCTTGACTTTAACCCTAAAAAATCGATCTAATTTGGTATATACTTGCACAACAAACATTTCTATGTGAAAAATTAATGTTAATTATGAGTAAAAAAATACTCTCTAAGTTGAATCATTCAATTTGTCCTTGAAATGAAGATTGGACGTGCATTTTTGTGAAACAAGCCAAAATTTCCTCGCTTCACTAAAATGCACTCCCATACTTCATTTATTGGACAATCTGATTGATTCAAATTGTGGATTGTTTATTTAATTATTTTACACGCTTTTGAATTATTATATGTTTACTTTAACCCTTAAATAATTTTTCGCCAGATTTTATACAAAATTGTAAGTTTTACTTCAACTTGCATCATGTGAAAGTTGTGCATAGGTTTTTCTTCAACTTATTTTTGGGTAGAACAATTTTCCTTTTAATTCAAAGCAATAGTTCCAAATCTTCACATTAATTGTTAATCTAGGTAGATTTTGTTATTGCGGGGCTATTACGCAAAATATATGCAAGGAAAAATGATGACTAGTGATAATGAATCTAAAACTCAATCGTTGTAATCAAACTCTCAACAATTCAACACTTTGGTTCTTACACTTTCAAACCTTGTTCACACTCTCAAGAAATAAACACACAATGCAGAATAAAACCACTCTGTCAAACTATCATTCTTATTCATAAAAGAAGAGCACTCTTGGAAACCATTCTCTCAACAAATTTTCAAACACACATTCAAATGAAATGAACACATCATCAAACTGTAACAGGAATTAAATATTTTTCACACTAACAAAGGGACTGATGCAGGACCTATGTTGTTACACAATACAGACTAATAATAACAGTAATAACAATCACACATGCATTACAAATAAGAGGAAATAAATCAAGCAACTGCAATACCTTCTTAACCTAGATCCCTACAAAGAAGGAGGGCCATTCCTTCCTAGCAGGGGCTTATATGCTACACAACACATAAGCTAGTCAACAAAAGGGTATGGCGCCATTCCACAATTTACTAACATTTATTAGAATTGTTGCATGTTTTAGATCATTGGAATGACATATTAGTTGTAACTTAATTGAAATTGTATTGAGGTATATATGTGCACTTTGATATGATGTAATATGTTTATGGTTCCATTTCATATGTTTTAATATTAGAAATATAACAAAAATATTACTTATTGCATGGAATAAATAATAAATTTTCATTTTTGAATGTTTTTTTTTTGCAAAACACAGGTCTTCTAGAAGATTCAGTTGATCCTGAAGTCGATCCAGATTATGTTGGGTCTGGTTCAGAGATTTGAGACAACGGTGATAAGGTAGATGGAGAGGACACCGAGGTAGACCACAACGATGATGATAGTGATGATGATGTTGATGTTGATCATCATGATAGACATGATGATGATGATAAGCAATCTGCTGGTAGTGGCTAGTGACACTAATCATATAGACTCCATCATGGATCATTGTTGATCAATCGTTATAATTCCTCTTTTCATGTTATTTATCATATGTATCATTTTCACTTGCAATGCCATATTGAGTTGTATCATTTTGAATTATATCATTTGGACATGTATTATATGGGCTTGCATTATGTGTAGCTAGTCATAGACTAGTAACTTTGTTTATTAATAATATAAAAATATAGTTTATAGTTAAAAAAAAATTATCTTGTTATTTTATTCCAATGGTGTGGTGTGGTTTGTAACTATAAGAAACCTGAAAGAGCTCTACTCTAGAAATCTCTATGATGTGAATTTGGGCTTCCATTATGTGTAGCTAGTCATGACCAACAATTTTTTTTATTAATAATATAAAAATATCGGTTATAGTTAAAAATAAATGTTGTTAGTTTGTATGGATATCCATTTCCCTAAAAAAGCTTAATAAGTGGTTTTTTATAAAATATTTCAAATACAATATGAATTACTCTATAATCATCTAAGTTATTTAAAAGGTATAACATACTTCACTAATTTATTTGAAATTAAAAATATTAAATTAATAAATGGAAGCTATAAAGGAAGCATCATGAGTTGTTAAAATGGATGGAAGTAAAATTCGACATTAAATTGGAGGCCATACTGGGAGCTATTACTAGATCTAAATAGGAAGCTAACTTGGTTGCTTAAAAGGAAGAAAAATTGGAGGCTAATTCAGAAGCAAATCCCAACACTTAAAGGAAGCAAACCTTGGACCTAAAAAATAAGAAAACCCATGTGCTAAACAAGAAGAAAACCATGAGGCTAGCAGGGAAGAAATCCTGTAACAAAAAAAGGAAGCAACAATGGAAGCCAAACTAGAAGCACACCAAAACTAATCTTGGAAGTAAAACTTGGTGTTACCTAAGAAGCAAAAAAAGAAGCAATTTGGGTGGAAAACCAAGAAGTAACAATGGAAGCAATATTAGCAGCCTCGCTTGGCATCACCTAAGAAGAAAAAATAGAAGCAATTCAGGTAGCCAAAAAAGAAGTAATTATGGAAGCAAAACTTGGCATTACTTGAGAAGGATAAACATAATCAATTCAAGTAGCAAAAAAAGAAGTAATAATGGAACTAATATTAGAAGCCAAACTTGGGGTTCCCAAAGAAGAAAACAACGAAGCCATTTAGGTAGCAAACCAAGAAGCAATAATGGAAGCAATATTAGAAGCAACAAAAGACACTATAATGGAAACCATATTAGAAGCTAAATAATATGCCATAATGGAAGCAAATATAGATGCAACAAGCGACACCATATTGGAAACAAAAATTGACATTACTTTGGAAGAATAACTTGGCCTTAATTACGAAGCCAAAAAATAACCTATTTTCGATGCCATGCCAGAAGAAAAACGGGAAGCACAATTGGGAGAAAAACTAAAAGTACAAATGGACATAACAATGGAAGAAAGAATGGAAGAAACAAGTTCTAGCACTATTCCCAACAATATGCCCAATGTTATTCCCAAAATTGTTCCCAGTGAAAATCAAGGCGTCAATGTGAACATGCCTTATTTCGCTAGATATTGTGCCGCCACTTCAAGCCAATTCACGTGCTTAGAAACACTAGATTTTGACACTATTTGCGAAGCTAATAGCTTATTCTATTGTAGTGGTGGGAAAATGGAGTCTTCGGAGCCTAAATCAAAGACAAAATGTGAATAAGAATATAACGAATTAGGTGTCCTATGTTTTCTATAAATCAACCTTAGCTTGTTGACTTCTATTGTAGAAAATCACTTTTGAAGGCTATAACTGCTATATTTAAGAGTTTGTCAACAATGCAAGGTTATATTAAACTAGAAAAGATATGATTTACCAAATAAAAGGTTAATATAATATTAATACAAATAATAGGGGGTAAATCCTCTAATTATTCTATCCAAACGACTCATGTTTCATTACAAGGCATTCACAATATTATACAAGGATTAGACCAATACAAAAATATGCATATGGAAAATAAATGCACAAAAAAATATACCTCCAATCTTCCATTAAGCTACAAGCACATGAAGTTTAAATGATTTCAAACAAGAGAGCTCCTCAATCTCCAAAATCCCAACCCATAAAAATGGAGATATAACTCCTCTGTTAAGAGTGGGTCTCTTCTCTCATATAATAAGATACTATTATCCCTCTAACTCTATGACAAGTTAAAAAAATAGTAAAAAATTGGATTTTTTTATATTTATCCATAATCCATGGCTCACCATGTCACATCATGCAGACATAAACCTCTCAAGGACAACTCACCCCATCAAAAAATATTAGTGAAATAATATTATAATGCTCATGGGAGGAGGGTGTACCACTAGAAGGAGGCACCAAACCAAGTCAAGTGCCAAAAGTTCATGGGGAATTCCCTCCAACAATGCATGCATGAAAGATATAATAAAATACTTTTGCACAAAGAAGGATGTGCTCCAAGGCCCACCTATGAGAACTCACTAAGTGCATCATCCACAATGGATGAGAGAACAAACAATATAATGATCCTCTTAGAAGAATGCCCCATAAAAGCTTTCTCCAAAAATAATAAAAGATCCACAATATGGATTCAACCAATCCATATGTGTGATTCCCGAGGAAAACAATTCTATGGACAAATGTGCAAGATGCCAAGTAGATGGAGTGCTCCACAAGAAATGAAGTAGTCAAAATGCCAAAATGGCAAGTGGACCATTTCCACAAAACAAATCCAAGGAGATAATGGCAAATTAGGCTTTTGACTATGCCAAAACTCCATTAAATAATAAAATATATATCCAAGAATAAGAAGACGTGTCTCCATAAGTTCACCCTCTAAGAACATGCTCAAATATATTAATAGGACCAAGTAAATGTATGCAAAATCCAAAAATGTGACCCTCCAGATATGCCACATGCCCCTCCATAAAACGCATTCATTACCACCTCCAATAAAAATTGTATCAAGTCAAAAAGGTGAGGGAATTCTCCAATGAAGGTTAAATGATGAAAAGTGTAGTTGAATATCCATGTAATAAGATGAGAGAACACCTAGGATGCCCTAGAAAAGTGTTCCATGTAACTCCAGTCAACCACCCATAAATAATAAAATACTCACCAATGAAGTGTGCCTTAGGAGAATGTGTGAAGAGTGTTTAGACATCAATAATAAACTATTACTCCACAATTTAGTCATAAATATGTCCATCAAACCTGTTGGGATTATGGTGTGCATGGTTCCAGCTAATTGATGTTGGCATTGATGTCAACCCTATGTAGCCTAGTTGATGTGTTGATGTGCCTTCCTTGTAGAATGGTTGCAGCTGGGTGAGTTGACATTGAGATGAATGTGTTTGCATTGATGTCAACCTTATGTTGTCACACTCATGATGGTCAGATGATGTCAACCTTGTGATGATGTAGCTTGTTGGTTGTATGGTGTTGATGGAGGAGTTTTCTTGTGTTGACATGTATGTCAACCTTGTGTTGGCCTAATAGTGTATTGATGTAAAGTTTGTGTGCATTTATTGAAGGCATTGTTAATGCTACTACAAATGAATGTTACTACTACAGGTGATGGATATGGTTGCTCATGTGATCTATGTTGTTGAGATGACACACTACTTGAGTTGGCATACTAGGTCTTCATGCTTGTGTTCATGACTTGTTGTAGTGATGGTTTGGCCTCATGATGATGATGATGATGTTACAAAGGTGTTAAGGGTATGATCATAGGTGTTGCAACTTGTGTAAGTGTTTGTGGAGAAGTAGAGGACTTGTTGGCAGTCTTGACAACTCTTGTTTGTTGGCTTCTAGGTCAACATGGAAGTAGCACTTGGGAGACATGTTTGATACACTTTCAGGGGTGTTGCTAGACTTGAAAGAGGCTCGGAGGCTTGTACAAGAGCTAGAGAAGGTGACAAAACAATTGGCAGAGGTTTTGGGTTGAACTTTTATGCTTTTCCTTAGGTTTTTCCCTAGCCGAACCCATGTAGGCTTGTGAATATGGTTGAAATGCTTCAACCACTGGCAGATAAACTTGTGCATGCAGTTGCAACCCAAATCAACTACTTTTGTGCATGCGTTTGAAATTTCATGAAAAATTCTCTCGATTCCTCGTGCAAATTAGATGTAATTTGGCATGGAAATTCCCAGAGGATTCTAGATTAATTTGTAAAGATCAAAAATGGTTTGAAAAGGTCCTCCAATAATGTGAACACCTTTCGTGCACAAGAAGTGGTGATAGTGGATTGGTTTCGTTAATTTTGTGCACTCTTGATCCCAGGACAAAAGTGAATTTCTCCCTTCATGCTTGATATTATTAATTTTGGAGTTGGGCAAGGTTGGATGAGTGATAAAGTGAGTTAGAGAAGGTTGCATAGAGAAGGAATGCTTTAGAATCAGTTGAGAGAATAGAAACTTCAGTGTATAAGTGAAAACCGATGTATAGTGAGTAGATCTGAAGCATGTTGCATGATAGATCAGATTGGTAGTTGATGTAACAAAGATTCTTTGAAGAGTTTTGTTTGCTGCTGGGTAGTGTTTTTGTTGATGATTTGATACTATATTATGGCCACTATTTTTCTTAAGTTGAGAGCATATGACTGTGGCAGTTTCTAATTGATTTATTGAGGATGTCTTGCTGTTGGAGATCATAATGCAAATCTGAATTGAGTTCAATAGAAAGTATTGGGATCCATTTTGAAAATAGATGAAACAAGGTCTGCATAAAGTAGAGGAGCAATGACTTCATGGGTGGGGAGCAATGATTTGAAAGCTTCAGCAAAAGGAATAATTTCTCAATCCAATGGTAGTTGGATAGTCCAATCAGAGTTGGGCAAGGATCGTTGATTGTGATGGATTTCAACATATCGTAGTTCGTAGATCTGTGTGAGAACATAGTCTTCCAAGTTGATTAGTAGAATCGAATCTCTTCACTGATGGGAGTCAGTTGATTGTATATGAGGTCGACTCTCCATGCTGATGGGAGTCAACAATCTATGTAAAATACATATTTTTCTTAATATAAGATTCATAGCAGCGCAACAACAAGAAGGGTGGTTTTTTTCCCGGTGAAGGGTTTTCCACTAGATACCTTGTGTCTCGTGTGATGGTTTTTGTGGATGTTTTGATGCATTGATTACTATTGCTCATATGATTATCTTCTTTAATTTCATATATGGTTTATGTTTATGAGACAATCTAACATGTTGTTGGTGAATATACACATGATTCAATAGAGAAGTTTTAATTGGTAAAAATTGATAAGAAATCACACTACTGATTCACCCCCCCTCTCAGTAGTGCTCAAAGGTTTCCAATAAAACCCAAGACGTGTGCCCTAGGTACATTTTCCAATATGTCCAAGAAATAATAAGATAATGCAATATTTGAAAATTATGCTTTAGAAGAGGGTAACACCGCTAAAAATCATCAAGAAACTCCAACTAATCCCTTTAAGTGTCAAAAGGAATCCAATGAAGTAGGGAACCCAACCTATTAACCTTAATTTGAATAAATTAGATCAATTTAACCATCGAACAGTTAAATCAACCTCAACATGTGTGCACCAAGGTTATTGCAAAAATAAAATTGTAGTTCCCCTATAGTAGTCAACAACTCACCATGAACATGCATGTCAATGAGGGACACATTCAAATAAAGTGTTTCATAATGTAAATAAAATGTGCTCCCTAGAAAACCCAACCATGATAATAACAAAACATAAACCCAACCTCAGTTGCACCACCACCAATGGATTATGTAGTATACCTAGGGGGGATAATATGGGGTACAGAGGGAGGTACCCAAGGGAATAATGTAATGAAATAATAATAAATTGGCCATAATTAATAAAGAAAGTGGTTAACCCACATTAGGTAAGAGACCACAAGTAGTTAGGAAATAAAGTGATAAGCCCATTGTATTGATGTATGGTATTGAGAGACCCATGGTAATTACCCATGGTATTGTATGTATGAAGCCTATATAGAGGCTAGAGACTCTCAATTGAGATATGCCAAGTATTGGGAATATGATTATCAATACACAATACATGATATATCTCAATTGAGAGTCTCTAGCCTCTATATAGGCTTCATACATACAATACCATGGGTCTCTCAATACCAAACATCAATATAATGGGCTTATCAATTTATTCCCTAACTACTTGGGTCCCTTACCTAATGTGGGTTAACCAATTTATTTATTAATTATGGCCCTTTTATTATTATAACATTACAATATTCCCTTGGGTACCTCCCTCTGTGCCCCATATTATCCCCATAGGCCTACTACAAATTATTACATCAAAATTCACCACCCAACCTTACGAAAATTTTAGATCATCATCAAATCATAAACAATACCACACTTTTTAATTCAAAATAGGAATAACACATCAATGGGGGTACTAACATCATCAAACACATTTCAATCTAGGGTATTTCTTGCAAATGTTACATCATTAAGTTATATCACCTAGGAAAATTTCACAAAGGCAACATGAATCATCCCACCATAACAATATTGATCCAGGTGGATATTGGTGGCCACCCGCCTATTCCACCTAGACCTCCAATCAATTTCATATGTTTCCTTGATTATAGTAGCATTTATTATTTTTAGCAGTTTTTTGGGTCCTAAACTTCGAGAGTTGTTTTGACCCCCTAAACAACGTTTTTTTAGGTACGCAACATGCCCGTAACTATAAGTAGGGGCCTACGGAAAAAACTCTAGTAATTAGAGAGACATTTCCAACAAGGTATCGTACGCGCCAAACGAAGATCATATTACCAAGTTACGACCTCGGGAAGTTGGCTACCCAATTGACCCCAACAAGGTCCACAAACTCTTGGTGTTCCATCTCCTAGGGTTAGGGTTTTGATTGTTAAGGGTTTTATCTTGTTATTAAATAATAAAAAGGCCCTTAATCCTCATTGTAACATAGTTCAGAGGCATGTATCCGCCACATCTCTTCTCAGAGATAATCTACCATTGCCCGAGCTAGTTTATTTCCATTTTGTATGTAATCATATTTTAGTTATTTGATATTAATGAAATGAAGTTTTATTTCTGTTGCATCTCAGTGTTTATGTTTGTATCTGTATTCTATTGCATTCCCGTTTAATTTCATATCAGTGGTATCAGAGCGGTCTTCTCTTTATCTATTTTTCTTTGCATGTCCCCAACAAGGTCAGAGTATAAGGAGTTAGGGCTCGAACTAGTTGAACCTTTGCAAGACCAACCTCGCAATCCCCAACAACCTCCCATGGTTGAAGAAGAGAAATATGAGGGAGCAGGACATCCTTTCAAAATATTTCTCAAGGAAGCCCTCGAGGGAAAAAGGAATGTGATGATGGATAACTTTGCCCTGATCCTTCAACGGCTACCCACAAGCGACACATCTTCATTCAACAACCACTTTGGAGGTGCCACTCCCTTTAAGGTACAAGTAAACTTTTACATTACCATATTTGAAGGCTAGATAGATGGTTAACTCTGTTGGAAGGATATTTTTCGGTTCATGAATTTTCAATTCGGGAAAAGATTACTTTTACACTCCTCAAAGTTGCTCCCCATGTCAAGTATTGGTGGGAAACCTACTATGAATAGAAGGACGAGAGGGAACCCTCACTATTTTTAGCCACACCCACTTGGAATTCTTTCCAAGATCACAACACAAGTGAGTGTCGAGATGGAAGCTTCCAAATCAGATGCATGTTTTGACTTTGAATTAGAACCTGAAAAGGGGAATGAAAAAGGGAAACAAATTATTGGTGTGGAGCCTAGTGCCACCATTGCCACTACCAAGATCCAAAAGATTGAGCCCGAAGATCTAGAGGAGGGGGAGCGACTTTTCCATTCATAGATATGGGTGAAGTGTTATCGGTTGTAGTTCATTTTCGACAACGGAAGCCAAAAGAACCTCATTTCAGCAAAGGTCATGAAGCAGTTGGGCCCACTGACCACACCACACCTGCAACTATACACTATTAGGTGGCTTCACTAAGGACAAGATCTTTACATCAGCTAACAGTGCCACCTTCCCTACAACATCAAGCCCTTCAGAGATGAGGTACTGTCTGATGTTGCTCCTCTTGAATTTTGTGATGTATTATTAGGCCAACCATACTTGTGGAAGCATCATGTTGTGTATGAGTCTAGGCCTCGCACTATCATTAATTTTTTAGGCAATAAGTTATACATGATACCATAGGTAGCACCACCTACCTCCATCTCTTTGATCTCTGCGAAGCAATGCAATAAGATAATTTCCTAGACCGAGAAATTTGTATTCTTTATGATTTGACCTCACAGAAAGAATAATATTGTGCCACATTCAAGACCTCCAGACATGGCTCCTCTGAATGACAACAACAGATGGGTAAGGTTGTGGAGGAGTACAGGGACATATTCGCCTCACCCACAGGGGTACCCCTACACCGTTAGGTCAACCTTTCGGGTTAACGAATTCCCCCACAACCTTCATGAGGTTAATGGATGATATCTTGCAGCCCTTCACCAACTCATTTGTGGTAGTGTATTTGGATGACATCTTGATCTTCAACCATATTTTGGAACAACACCTCCACCATATTCGACAAATCTTCCAAACCCCGCGACAACACAAATTGTGTGCCAATTTAGAGAAATGCACTTTTGGTATGACCCATGTTCAATATCTTGGGTACATCATTGACGAGCGGAGAGTGCATGTGGACCCATCCAAGATCCAAGTTATTTGGGATTAGCCAGCCCCAACCACTCTAACAGAGCTCCGAAACTATCTGGGTCTTTCTAATTTCTACTACAAGTTCGTGTTGGGGTTCTCTCACATCGCTTGGCCTTTGAGTCAAGTCACCAAGGGTGGAGCAAAAGTAAATTTCTTTTGGTCTGAATCCCAATAGAAGGTGTTTCTCGAGTTGAAGCATCGCCTCTACCCTGCACCAGTGCTCACATCACTAGACCTACAACAACCATTTGTGATTGAGACAAATGCCTTTGACTATGCTATTGGTGTAGTTATTACTCAACAGGGGCATCCAGTGGCATATCACAGTGAGACACTTTCAAACATAGTCCGAAAGTATCCCACCTATGACAAAGATATATATTCCATTGTGCAGGACTACGAAAAATGGAAGCATTACATTCTAGGGAAGGAAACGATCATCCACATAGACCACCGACCCCTACAATTCATATAGACACAAGGAAAGTTACAAAATGATCACCATCAGAAATGGTCCACATACCTGCAATAGTTCCATTTGAACATTAAGTAAAAGAAGGGAAACAATAATAATGTTGTAGACTGCCTTAATCAACCTCAGGTCATGGCGTTGACAATTGTGCTCAACTCTTTTGGACACGAGACTTTGGGGTGGTTGCATCTTTACAAGAGTGATCCAGAATTCGGCAAAACATACTAGATGCTCATGGAAGGCAAGCAAGTTCCTAATTTTCACCTCCAGGGTGCACCATTATGCCACTTGGGACACCTCTATTTTCCTTCAATTGAGTGTGCCAAGATGATTTGGGAGGCACACTACAGTTGGGTCGCTAGAAATTTCGAAGTAGAGAAAACAATGGCAATGTTGTAGAAGTATTTGTATTGTCCGAACCTTCGACAGGATGTTGGGAAGTACATAAGAACCTGCACTGCCTACATTATTTCCAAACCGACCATCAAGATGAAAGTCCTATATACTCCTCTTCCTACTCTTGATCGGACTTTGGAATCCATCTCCATGGATTACATGTCAGAGCTTCCTTCTACTAAGCATGGAAACAAATGCGTTTTTGTGGTCGTCGACGGATTCTCTAAGATGGCCATTCTGGCAACCTAAAAAAAGATTATCACAAAAAAATCCACTGCTAAGATCTTCTTTGAATGAGTGTGGGTAAACTTTGGGATCCCACAATCCATTATCTCATATCAGGGCAATAGGTTCCTAAGTACATTTTGGTCAAGCCTCTGGTGGATGTTGGATACCAAGCTCACTAAGTCCATGGCCTTCCACCCCGAAACTGATTGCCAAACATAGATCGTCAACATGATGATCATGCAAATTTTGTGCATGTACAACTCAAAGCATCCACATGTATGGGATGAAAGCCTCACACAGTTACAACAGAGCTCTCCATAGCTCAACTAGCCACAACCTCTTTCAGGTGGGGTTGGGATTATAACCACTATGTCTCACTGATGTGGCGATACCATTTGTAGCTACTCAAGCAGATCCAGCTCATGTCTAGGCCGAAGATGATAAGGCTAAAAACTTCATTGAGCACATTCAGCACATCTGCCAGTAGGGGCATGCCATATTGGGCAACGCCAATGCTAAGTACAAGTAGTGTCATGATCAACATTCGGTGCCACACAGGTTCCATGTGGGCAACAAATTTTGGCTACATTTACAAAAGGAGCACCTCATTGGGACCCACTACAAACTTGTCCCTCTCCGATATGGGTCATACACCATCACCAAGGTTGTAGGGGACGATGAATTTGAGCTGAACATTCCACCGTTCCTTGGCCTTCACTTAGTATTCAATGTGGATCGGTTGCGACCATACTTTCCCCCATTATTGAACACATCTGATGTTGATGAGCAATTGACACCAACAAAGCTCAACCCAAGATGCATCGAACAAATCAATAACACTCACCAGTAGAGGATCTAGCTACATTTATTTGTCAAAGCAGGTCAACTCCTTCACCAAGGAATGTGGTTCACCAGGGACCAGGTTCAACAAAAAATTCCTCACCTCATGGAGGCTCTGCATGCAATGGGGACCATTTATTCCTAAGGGGGAGGATTGATCTAGGTGGTTATTGGTGTCCACTTGCATATTCCACCTAGACCTCTAGTTGGTTTCATCTGTTTCCTTGATTATAGCAGAATTTACTATTTTTAGTAGTTTTTCGGGTCCTGAACTTCGAAGTTGTTTTGACCCCCTAAACAACATTTTTTAGGTCTGCAGAAGGCCCATAGCTATTTGCAAGGGCCTTTGATAAATCCTGTAGTACTCAAAGATATCTTTACAACAAGGTATTGTATGCGCCGAACGAAGATCATATGACCAAGTTACAACCCTGGGAAGTTGGTTGCCCAACTAACCCCAATGAGGCCCACAAAATCTTAGTGTTCCATCTCTTGGGCTTATGATTTTGGTTGTTTATGGTTTTCCCTTGTTGTTCAATAATAAAAAGGCCCTTAAGCTTAATTATAACATAGTTCAGAGGCATGTAACTGCCACATTTCTTCTCAGAGATAAGCTACCATCGCCCGAGCTAGTTTATTTCCATTCTACATGTAAGCATATTTCAGTTCTTTGACATTAATGAAATGAAGTTTTATTTCTGCCACATCTTGATGTTTATGTTTGTATTTGTATGTTATTGCATTCCTGTATAAGTCTAGATCAACATAACGAAGTGTTGATATATCTAATTATTAAGTATGCCACCATCACACATCCAACACACAAGGACCATGTAGAAAGCCTCCTCCTACTAGCATCATACATGAACACACCAAGTCACCAGGGAACATCAACCAACATCAATTGACGTCCACCTCTTATCACCATAATCTAACCCATTGTGGGCGTACACACACAATCTAACAACAATGTGCATCACTTCCAATATAACCATGCAAAAATTCACACCTGCACACACACACATAACCACACCATAATGACATAACTTTCTCCATAATCGTTAGGTAATAAACCAAGGATGATGAACAAAGCAAGCAAATGTTAGAATAATACAAAACGAATCAACATAATATTCTAGTCAAGGAGAAGTGAAGATCCTCCAATGAAAGACCTACATAAAATGATATAATGAAATGAAGAGAAGGAGCTTGATGAAGATGATCACCCCTCCCCCCCCCGCCCCCACAAAGTTGGTCCAAAAACTCTAAGGAACCAATAACAAGTCTCCATCAATGTGATGAAAATCGTAATGTGGGACTTCATACAATATGAGGTGTAACAATAGGCTCTAGTTAAGTTCCTCCAACCAAATACCTCATCAAATGATACAATGAAATGAAGAGAAGGGGCTTGATGAAGATTCCCCTAGGGTGATCCAAAAGCTCTCAGGAACCAACAAAAAGTCTCCATCAATGTGATGAAAATTGAAATATGGGATTCCATACAATATGAGGTGTAACAACAGGCTCAAGCAAAGATCCTCCAGCGAAACACTTCATCGAATGATACAATATAGAAGGTTTTTGATGAAGATGAATCCCCCTAAGTTGGTCCAAATGCTTTAAGGAACCAACAACAAGTCTCCACTAATGTGATGAAAATTACAATATGGTACTTCAAACAACATGTGGTGTAACATTTGGCTCAATTGAAGCTCATCTAACCAAATACCTCATCAAATGATACAGCGCAATGAAGAGAAGGGGCTTCATGAATATGAATCCTCCCAAGTTGGTCCAAAATCTCCAAGGAACCAACAAAAAGTCTCTATCAATGTGATCAAAATTACCATGTGGGACTTCATACAATAAGAGTTGTGATGATGAGCTCCAACTAGGAGACATGATCTCTTCTTAGGAGTGCATGAGAACTCTATAAATCTTAGATCAAACATGTCAAGAAGAAATAATAGGAAATAACATGTCACTAGATGGATACAAATCAACATCTGAAAACACCACACAATTATTTTGAAAAAAAAATATTACACATCACCAAAATTTCAAAATTTGGCTACAATAAGATAAATGAAATTAAACTATTGTTCACATGTGTTGAGCTTATTCATCCTACACTACCTAACCTTGGATGAAAAAATAGGCTAAGTGATATAAAATAGCCAATGTAACCATCCAAATATCATATTAATTCCATTGATCCTATCTTTGTGTTTGCTAATAATCCAAAACAATGTGGCATGATAGTTACATGAATGTCAAAATCTTCTTTGGAACATGGCTATGAATAAGAGTAGTATGTTCCACCAAATGATAACTCAATCCAATGTTGAAGTGGGTTGAAATATGTACATGGAAACCGATCATCAACAAAACAATCATCAAATATGTGCCTCTCCAAGGGCTTATCCACGTGAAAATCATTTACGACACCCTCAGGCAAAGAGGATGTATGATACTTTAACGATGAAATATTTTCACTCAAGCATAAGGATGAGGTAGACAATGAAATTTGATATCTAGAAATAAAATGTTGCACACAATTGGATGGATGGAAATGATTGTCATAAAATATGCACTTAAAATCTTATTGCCCCAAAGAATATCCAACACTAAAACATGACTTCCAATTGAATATTTCTAGCACTTTCATCATCCCCAACCTGCTCTAGGAGTTGAAAATATGAACATTTTTCATCATAAATGAAAGGATGAAAGTTTATGCAAGATAAGAAAATATGAAAAGAATGTTGCCATAAACTAATCCATACTAGATCATTATATTTTTTTTCATCCATCTTGATGCTTTTAGAGTAAAAAAAGTGGAGGAATTAACTCATAGGACCATTTTTACCAACAAGGCCTTGTTTGGCGAATTGGGGCCTGAAACCTTCCAACAACAATTTAAGGCATCAAATGAAATTTTTTTGGGGTAAAACTTTTCCGCTTGAGTACAACACCTTTTCGCTCTATTCTAAACCCAAATATCTTTCTAATGGTGCACAAATTACCTCATTTAGAGTCCATATGTAAAATTTATGCCACTCAGAAGTTGACCTTCTTATTTTGATCACCATAAATTGAGAGGATGCCCCATCATCCCCATTATTCATGGAAAAGGAGCTAACCATGTAATCATTATGAAGAAGCCTCTATAGTATTTCATATTGTAACTCTACTTTAGAGTTGAATGAGTCAAACCTAGCCACTAGTAGGCTATTGGGCTATGTTATAACCATACCATTAGGAGGAAAAGGGGTTCCATTCTATTTGAATGCATTTTGTTCCATAGAAGAGTAGATTAGATGAGAGTGGATAGGGGGAGAGAAAACATAGAGGATTTATGCACTGCAGTAGACCACAAGCCACATGCTTCACTTCTTTGTACCTGCATCCATTTTCATTTAGAGAAAGAGAGTAGAGAAATATCGCCTTCTTGTTGGGTTTTGTCCCAAAAGGGTTTCCCATGATATATCATGTGTCAATTGTGTTTTTGTGAGTTTTTATTATGTTATTTTCTATTTCCACATGATTATAATTTGTACTCTTACATAACAAATATTAATTTACATATCTAGAAGTCTAAGGAGAAATTAACCCTCGTAGTGTAGATTTTAGATTTTCTAATATGTTTGATTAGATCTATTGTGATGAAATGTCAAGTGGAATATCCAAGAAAGTTCACAAATAATATTGGTATCAAAGTAGATTTATTTGGGTATATCATGGAAAGTTGTAGGGGATCTAGGTCAGTTAATCCAAAAGTCACAAAACCTTAGTCATGGTCGACAAACTTGTGAATAACCCTCATGATCCCATAGAGGAGAATTTTGCATAAATGGAAGCATAAGTTGCAGATATAAACCTTATTGTGAACTTCTTCATGGTGGCCCTGACTGATAAGCTTGGGCTATTTGGAGGAGATGTGGATTCTAATGCAAAGGTCCAATTAGAGGGGAGGTTTGGAGAACATGAAGAAACATAGGAGGCAAAGAAAGAACCTAAAAAATATCAACCAATTCGAGTGTTGTGAACCATTCACAGCCCCTGTTCCAAATGGAAGCGAAAGTAAACATCAAGTCGTATCAAGGTGATATTGATGCTCTGAAGCCAAATAATTAGTTGTATCAATTGGAAGCTTATTTTACTTTTCATCACATAGATGAAGAGTATAAGATTTCATTTTCTCGGCTGCAGTTAGTGAGCCATCACTTGGTGGGAAAGCCACACAAAGGCCTTAAGCTTATTGAATTTTGTAGCTATGGTCAATATTCATAATTAATATTTAACCCTTGATGTATTTGTAATGCTAAATATAAAGCATGTTCTTCATGCTATTGTTAAAAGAAAAAATTTAAGACATGTTCTTCATGCCCTTTTCAAAAGAGAAAAAAATGAATTTTTGGCTCCAAGCAAGCCAATTCAGTCCTCCTCCTAGTTAAGTCATCCTAGTCAAAGAAGAACTCATTCAACATAATAAGATGAATATATATACAATCATTTCATCCTCCTCTCAGGCAAGCAACTCAGACTTTCTAAGGGAAAGAAGAAGTCAAATATGAAGTAGAGGAGAAGATTATATGAGGCACATTTCTAATGAAGAAGGATGAATCTCTGATTAAGAAGGACACATTCCTAAGACAAAGAAGGATGAAGTTATGAGGCACATAAACTCTGAATTTCTAAGGTGAACTAGAGTTGTAGGAACTATATTTGGTGTAGAAGCGAGTTGAAATTCGGCCCTAGCAGACCTAACCAAACCAAGTTCAGTGGGTAGGCTTATGACTTGACTAGGAGGTAGTTGGACGAGGTTTGACCAAATCTACTTTGCTAGTCAGTTTGACCTTGTGGTTGACTAGATGATCTAGGTGTGTCTCTTATTGAATTGAATAATTTCTCTAAGGAAAAGGTTGTTGTGTTTTCCCCAATATGGGTTTTCCCAAGGTAAATTATTGTGTTCTTGATTTCATTGTCTCTTTATGATCCTAATGTCTATTTTCAAATATATTTTGTGTAATTACTTGACAATTAATGTGAATATGAAAGAATATAACTTGAATATCAATAGAAGTAATTATTAAACAAAATAATTATGAAAAATCAACATAGGTTGGAGGGAGATCCTCCAATGATTAAGTGTGAGGATTTCAAAACTCTCATAAAGCCACAATTTTACCCTTTTGTGTAAGTAGAGGACCAGTGGATCCAGTGGCATTGCTTCAAGCAGAACTAGGGGCATAGTGTATAGGAGCACACCATAAAGTTAAGAAACATGGGCATAATGTTGGGTATCTCCCAAATGAACCTAGACGTACTCCTCAAGTAGGGAATTTTCACAACCATTTGTGGAATCAAGTGATGTTTTTCAAACCTAGATCGATGGATGAGGCTTGTGTACATGAATAATGACTAAAGAACATAGACTAGAAGAAAGGGAAATAAAGTTGGTTGCAATAGAAGGAGCACCAAGATGCTTTTAAGGAGGGGAAGAAGAAGTGGCAAGGGGGGAAAAGTGACAACCACAACACACCAGTGCAAAGATCCCAACAACCACTATAACATTGACGGTCATACAGAGAAGAAGTACTAGAAGTTGCATCTAGAAATTAAATCAATGAAAAAAAAAAAGATAATGAGAAGAAGAATCTCATGGTAATTAATTCGAGAAACCAGTTGAAAGTAGCTAAGATGTGGATGAGAATATATTATGTACATCAATGCAAAAGGAGGTGAATCTTAGCAACCTTTAGTATAAGCCTAAGAAAATGAAAAGACCAAACTCTTCGAGTAAAAAAGACAAAGATTGATACTTTGTTTGACTCGGGATCACAAGAGAATCTCATTGCAGCAGAGTAGATCAAAAAATGGGGATTGGAAGTTCATTGTCATCCAAGCCCATTCCCATTGGTATGGGTAAATAAGGATGCAGAAATAAAGGTAACAAAATAATGAAAAATTAGATTTCCTTTTAGTGTTGATTTTATTAATGAAGTAGTACTAGTTGTGGTTCCTCTTAATGTATGTGGAGTGGTGTTTGGGAGTCCCTATATGTTGTAGGATGCAATCTTTGTGCAGAGAGACAACCGGTACCCCCTCATCAAGGATGGAAAATCCTTTACCATCAATATGCACAAGCGCTAGTAAAAAAATTCACTGGTAAGTGCCAACCAAGCCAAGAAAGTGATCAATTCCAACAAGAAGTACATTTTACTGTTTTTAAGAGAAAATAAACTTGTAGTAGAGTCATTGAGAACAAAGGAATCCTTGGAGGGGTGTATGTAGAAACAAAAGAAACAACTAGAAGAGTTTCTATAGGCATACATGGATGTGTTCTAAGCACTTGCAGGGCTAACACTTGAGAGGGAAGTGGATCACGATATATAGCTATTGCCAGAACCCTGATTTCCAAACATTGGGTTGTACTTGAAGTTTGTTATAGAATAAAATGAGGCAAAGTAGTTGCAACATACTAGAATGAGGCATCGTTCGATCAAGTACATCACCATGTGGTTCACCCCTTATCATTGTGCCAAATAAGGATGGCACTTCATGGATGTGTGTAGATTACAAGGTGTTGAACAAAATTATGCTTCAGAACAAATACCCCATGCATAAGATAGATGATCTACTAGATCAGTTGTAGCAAGTTGAATATTTCACTATGTTGGACTTAAAGTTTGGATATCACAAGATTTGGGTTAAATAAGAAGGTACCTTGAATACCACCTTCAAAACCAGGCAAGGTTTGTATGAGTGGTTAGTCATGCCATTTGACCTATGCAATGCAACAACTATGTTTATGACTTCAATGAATAATATATTGCACCATTTTATAGATTCATTTATTATTGTTTATTTAGATGATATAATGGTATCCAATGCTTCGAGGGAGGAGCACATATCACATTTGACGCAGGTGCTAGATACGTTAAAGTAATAGTAAATGCTGGAAAATACCAAGAAATGCAAGTTTGCACAATAGTCTTTGGTGCATCTAGGGTATGTGATAGGTGGAGGACAACTTAATATATATCTTTCCAAGATGGTGGGAATCATGAAGTGGATGGTGCATACTAATGTTTCTTAGGTCAGGAGCTCATTGCACTAGCATAATACCTAAGGAAATTCATAGCCTTGTTTTCAGTAGTAGAAGCACCACTCCACCCTATAACAACAAGTGACAAGAGTTTCCATTGGGGAAAGATTCATTGAAGGAATTTTGAGGAGTTAAAGAAGAATACCAATGAAGCACCAATTATGGAATTACCAAACTTGCAACATCCCGTTGAAGTAGAGGAAGATGAAAGTGGGTATGGTAGGAAAGTTGTCTTAAAGTAGGGAGGAAGGCATGTATTCTACTATTCTAATGTATTTCATTGGGAAATTCTCAACTAACCTACCTACAAAAAGGATCTCTACGTCCTTGTGAAAGTTATGAAGAAGTGGAAACACTATATGATGGGAAAGGACATAGTAATCCACACAGATCACTAGCCACTACAATAATTGCAGGCCTAGAATAAGCTACAACAGACCAATAATTACCATTCATTAGGGTTTCTACAATTATTTAATTTAGTAATGTAGTACAAGAATGGAAGTGTAAACAAGTTGGTTGACATGCTCTCAAGGCTACCCACATCAAATATCACAACTTTGGGAAATCTAATGCACATGGAGTTGTTCAGCTTTAATGCATACAAAGAGGGGCATTCAGAGGATGAGGACTTCAAGGAGGTGTTTCAATAGTTGTAGAGATAGAGTCATGTGCATGATGGTGACAATAAAGTTGACTACCATCTCCAAGATAGGTTATTCTATAGGTTGGATAAGTTATTTGTTCCTAAAAATGACTGACTACAACTAATTAGAGAGGCTCACACCTCCAAGGTTGTGGGGCAATTTGGTGTAAGGAATAAAGTCGCCAACTTACAAAGGTATGCGTATTAGCCCAATATCCAAGAGCATGCAGCTAGGTTCATAATAGGATCCATGCATTTTTGTTCCAACAAGTCCAATAACAAGAAACAAGGACTAACAACAATATACCCACTCATCCTTGGGAAATCATTTCCATGGACTTTGTGCGAGGTTTAACAACTAGGAAGGGACATGATTTCCTGTTCATTGTAGTTGATAGATTTAGAAAGATGTGTGTTATGATGCGATGTAAAAAGGACCATCAATGAGAAATAAGCAACGAAATTGTTCTCTAGATAGGTCTGGGTGCAGTTTGGGATACCAAAAATCATCATTAAGATAAGGACACAAGGTTTCTTAGTGTGTTTTGGACGACATTGTGGGAGAATATGGACACAAAGCGAAAGAGGTCTAGAACATTCCATCCACAGATAAATGGGATGACAAAAGTTGTCAACGATATATTGGTGTAAATTTTGAGGGGTTACAATCACAAGCATACAAATACTTTGAAATAAAATATAGTTTATATACAACACTATTGTAACAGAGCAGTCCACACTTCTATCGGTAAGTCCCCATTTGAAATTTGTTTTAGATATTTTCCAACTTCACCTTTGGATATTTCATATGGGAAGTAAGGAAAAGTGAGGGATGGTCTTATAGGGGATGCCTTAAGGGTAGAATAAATTGTTGAGAAGACTAGAAAAACCCATACAAAGATACAAGAGACATTGCAAAAGTCAGAGGAAAAATATAAGGCTGGGCATGATCAACACAGAATAAGGAAGCCATTCAAGGTGGAAGATAGTGTATGGTTATAGTTGAACTAGGAGAGGGTCCAGGGTATTGGTAAGAAAATCAAGGCTCTACTATATGGTCCCTTTGAGATATTGGAAAATGTGGGAGATAATGACTATACACTCAGTCTACCTCAATACATGCACATTTATCAGTGGTGAATGTAGATAATTTGAAACTCTATGAGCCTTCCATGCTAGATCAGGAAGAGGAATAGGTCTTACATTTTATAGAGGATTTGGCACAAGATGCGTAGGTAGAGTTGACAGAGGATACAATTTCGCAGAGAAGGTCCAAAACTACAAGACAAGGGTAACTGGACCTTTGAAAAATGGGGTTGAAAGGACAACTTCAAAGCAAACCTAAATGGTACACCTAAGAGAGGGTGGAGGAAAAATATCCTTGCCTCATTCATTAGAAGATTTTGGGGACCAAAATCCTCCCAAAATGGGGAGGTATAATTTGTATTGGATCATTATATGTTTTCATCCATCTTGATGTTTTCAGAGTGGAAGAAATAGAGGAATAAACTCACATGACCATTTTTATTGGTGGGACCCATTTTGGTGAATTGGGGTATGAAAACTTCTTGAAGCAATTTGAGGCATCAAAAACATTTTCTATTGGTAAAAATTTGCATCTTTAGTGAGGCACCTTTTGTTCTATTCTACATAGAAAGACATTTCCAACAATGTAAGAATGACACCTGAATCATAGTTTGAATGCAAAAGTTACACCACTTGGAAGTTGACCTTCCTATTTTGAGCATCATAATTCAAGAAGATTCCATGTTAGCCCCATTATCCTAAAAATGGCTAGCCACATGATCATCATGAATACACTACTCGATAGTGCACTAAAATCCAGCGACTTTTCATTGGTTATTAGACAAACTTTTATCACCACTCTGATGAACCTTGTTTTCTAGGCTCATCGATGAAACTTAGTCGAATAATCCTACGGGTAAACATGTTTGTCGGGTATCTGACATAGGTCCCTCATCAACTAACCAACGGAAAGGGGTTGAATCTTCAATCAAATTTTCGGCACCATAGTTGTCTGATATCTAGTAGATAGGAGACGATTAATTTGTGGGATATCCAACACCATATTGTCAGTATGCGATAGAATTGATGTTGGATCACTGGTAGAATTTGCAATGCAATGCGACGGGAAAGGCATTGGGTAGTCGAAATTTAGGTTGATGACACGTTGTTAGACACTCGTATAAACTGGTCAATGAAAACCTGTCAGGGAGCACAAAATTTCAATGAGACCTCTCTTATGATTGGGTCGTCGATAATTTGACGGACATGTAGAAAATCCAATGGGTGATGTCTGACCAAATGTTGTCAAAAATCAGACGAGGGGAAACCATATCTGATGCCACCACTATGCATCTAACGAGGGTTATCTGACCATTAAGCGTCGAAAATCTGACGTCTTTTGAAATATTAAAAAAAAACTGATATTTTTTTTGTTTTTCACTAAACAAATACGTCTAATTAATAATTCCAAATTTGATCATCAAAGATACATCTAAATTCAATTAATATAAAATTACAACCAATAAATTCAAAGCATCATAATAACAGTAACCATCCACATGTAGAGATATGCAATAACAGTGACAAGATGGATGTTAGGATATTTCGACACATAGGAAATAGTTAAGTATAACTTGGTCTAGTGTAGAGTTAGGTAAAGTGTGTTTCTTTACTATGTACTTTTGTAATTTCCAATCCGACGGTCACAATATGTAGTGATCTGACGGTTCATTATCTCCTCGGTATTACGACACTTGATCTGTGGCTTAACACCTGATTGGTCCATGATCTCTATTTAAAGAGCATGGAGGGTCATTTGTAGGGTAACCGTTCATGAGAAAAGCTTATGTAAATTTTCATTCTTTTATTAATAAATTGCCTAAAGTGGCCGCGTTGGCTCAGGCCATGCACTATTTCCCTCTTTGAGGGTTTTAACCACGTCAACAATACTGGTGTATTGATCTGTGATCTGTTTGTGAGCGGTGTCCTTTGGTGTTCTGTCTGAGGAACTTACCCTGTAAATTCCTACATGGTATCAAAACTATTTGAGGGCCGCATCCATTGGTGATCTAAAACTGAAGCTTGTAGAACTGCATCTGACTGTCATTTCCTAGATCTATTGTTACTGACTGCTTTCGGGCTGAGAGGACTGCTCTATTGTGTTAGGAGCATCTGTTCCAATGAGGAACCCCTTTCGTTTGATGCAAAAAGGTTCTAAGGCTTTATGTTTCTCATCTGGAATATGGGCCCATGCTTCACTTCCCAAAACACGAAAGTGACTTACATTTGGTTTAATTGAGCTCAATTCTTTAAAACCTTAGTAGGAATGCGATTTACTATGTAATTTGCACAGTTAATTGCTTCCGCCGAAAAATTAAGACTAAGTCCTTTAGATTGAAGCATACAATTAGCCATTTTCTTTAAGGTGCAATTCTTCCTTTCAACTACACCATTTTGTTGTGAGTATATGGAACAATATGTTGCAATTGAATTCCATGCTTAGTGCAAAAGTTGATGAATTTGTTGTTAACATATTCTCCGCCATTATCAGATCTTAGCTTAAGAATTTGATGTACATATTGTTTCTCAACAAAGGCCTTAAAAGCCAAGAACATGTTAAAGACTTCACTCTTGAGTTTTAAGAAGTATACCCAAGTGCATCTGGAGAAATCATCAATGAAAGTTAAGAAATACTTGTAGCCAGAGAATGAAACAACTGGAAGTGGACCACATAAATCACTATGCACAAGCTGTAAAGGGGCTGAGGCATGCCAAGAGGCACGTTTTTCAAAAATATCCGATGATGTTTTCCAAGTACACATCTGGAACAAACACCATCTCTGCAAGATACCATAGGAAGACCTGTCACCATATTTTATTTACATAGATTTTGAAGGGAGTGATAGTTTAAGTGACCAAATCGCTCATGCCAAAGTTTGCTCACTTCATCATTATGAGCAACAAATACCGAGGGAAGAGTTGATGACCCAAAGTTGTTAAACTTATACAACCTTGTAGAATCATCAACAATGTCAGTAGTTAAAATCTGTCTAGGATCTCTTAGGTCCTTCATTACAACATCATGAGGTGAAAATTCAACGGTTTTACCTTCACCTGAATGAGTTATATGATATATAGATAGAAGGTTTCAAGATAAGGTAGGAACACATAATACATCATTAAATTGACCATTGTCTAGATGAATAATTCCAAGCCCTACAACACGAAGAGATCTATCATCACCAACATATATATTTTTGGTGTTACAATCATTTAAAGAAGAAAACATGTCTTTGTTTTTGGCCATGTGATAAGAAGCTCCAAAATCAATGAGCCACTCATGAGAATGAGAAGAAGAAGATACATTTAGTGCATAACCAAACCGAGATGCTTAATAACCACATGCAGAAAGTGTTATTCCTGGAGATGAAGTTGAAGTTGAAGAGTGCTCCAAATGGATGTTATGCTTCTTCATTGTTGCTTCCAAGGCTTCCATCTTCTTAAAGCATTTGGATTCTAAGTAGCCATCATGATTACAAAAGTTGCAATGTCTATCAATCTTCTTCCCTTTGTTTTTAGTTGCCTTATCATTTTGTTGAGTTGATTTTTCATTTTGAGACTGAAATGGCTTAGGACCCTTGTTTAGGGCCATTCTTTTTAAGATGTTGCTTCTTAGGATTCTTTGAACTTGTTTGTTGTTGGACTGTTAAGACTTAATTCTTAGAAGAGTTTCCAGATTATAGTATTGTCCTTGAGAAATAAAGGCTTCTCTAGTAGAATGGAAGGTGGAAACAAGCATAGAGTAGGTTGGTCCTAACTTAGTAAGAATGGAATAGATAAGGCTACCATCTTCTTTCTTAACCTTAACACCTTCCAAGAGAAGTCTAAGGGTCTTGAACTTGGGCAAAAGTTTTTCAATGGAAAATAAATTATTGGGGTCCAATGTAAGCAACTCATTTTTGAGTTGATGGACTCTAATTTAATTTTTAATTCCAAAAACTTTATTGACTTGTTTCATTGCTTCATCCGGGTATCAATTTTTGCAGTATGGAATCTAAGGTCTGGAGAAATAGACATCCCTATCAACCCACGTGCTTGATCTTTCTTATTTTCCCATTTGGCTTGATTATCTTCATCTTTAGGTTTAGACTCTTGGCCTGAGGCTATTCTATAAAGACCTTTACTTCTAAGTAAAACCACAATGTAGGATAGCCATTGGAAGTAGTTGGTGCTCAATAATAATTAGGAATGGACTTTCCATTTTAAAAGAAATTGAAGTTGTAGATACTAAAACTAAGTGTTCCAATGGAACGATCTCGAAAAATTAGGCCGATTAAAAAAAACGACTCTGAAAACGGCTTCCGGATGAAGAAGTTATGAAATTTTTAAGGAAAGTTGTTGAAGATGCCAACGAACCATGTGAATGTTGAGAAGTGAATGATAATGTTATACTAAAAAAAAAAAAAATCCCCCCTTTCCATACTTAATCAAATTAGCTCACTTTAAAAAAGAGATTACTTTATCTGACCCACTTTTATAAATAAGAGAAAGTCACTTTTAAAATAGTACTTTATGAACTATCCACTAAATTGTAACTTAAATAAAAGATAAAGTGACTTTAGAATTATAAGTGACTCACCTTTTATAATAGGTGATAACACTTTTACATAAAGTAACTTAAAACATAAGCTACATGTGCTTTTTGAAAAGATAACTCAACAAACAGAAAGACTTGTATCCAAGCATTGCGGCTTAAAGTTAGATTTGGCCGAAAACTATATGTTTTCCTCAATGTTTTTGGTTTTCCGAGATCACACTAAGGTGCAGCAGAAAAGAGCATACGCATGAGAAAAATCCTTTCTTTATGTTTCTGATTTGCCCAGATTGCACAAAGTCACGGAGCAAAGAGCATACACAGAAATGAAAGGTATAGATTCGGTAATGATCTTTTTTTTTAGGACTATGAACCGAAATAAACAGAGAGATAAATAACTATAACTGCAAATAAAGACTCTATACCTCTAGATCTTAAAAATGACGTAGCTAGCGCTACCAGAAACCTTTTCACATGAAACAAAAGGGGTTCCTCACTGGAACAAATGCTACTAACATAATATAGCAGTCATGTCGCCCCAAAAGCGGTCAGAAACAATAGATCTACGAAACAAAAGTCAGATGCAGTTGCACCGGCTTCAGTTTTGGATCACCAATGGATGCGACACTTGAATAACTCTAATACCGTATAGGAATTTACAGGTTAAGTTCCTTAGATTGAACACCAAAGGACACGCTCACAAACAGATCACAAATCGGTACACCAGTATTCTTGATGTGGTTAAAACCCTCGAAGAGGGAAACAATCCACGATCTGAGCCAACACAACCACTTTAGGCAATTTATTAATGTAAAAGAAAGAAAATTTACATAAGCTTCTCCATGAACGATCACCTAACAAATGACCCTCCATGCTCTTTAACTAGAGATCATAGACCAATCGGGTGTTAAGCCACAAATAAAGTGTCGGTAATACCGAGGAGAGAATGAACCATCAGATCACTTCATGTCTAGAACATATCGTGACCGTCAGATTATAAGTTACAAAAAGTACCTACTAAAGAAACACACTTTACCTAACTATACACTAGATCAAGTTGTACTTAATTATTTCCTATGTGTCAGAATATCCTAACAAAAAGTGTCCATAAAAGGGTCATTTCGTAGATTAGTTAGGCTACGTGTATATATAACTAACCAAATTGTTTATTGTAAGTATTATGTTTTTATATGTTTATTAATTATATGTTTTGAAATATCATGTTCGCTAGTATTAATACAACTTAAGTGGGCCTAATGGTTAAGAGCATGTCTTTCCTCCTAAGAGGTCATAGTTTCAAAACCAGAGGGGGGTAGAGTATGCATGCCTTCGTAGACTTAGTAGTCAAATCGTTGCGGAGGTGGGTCCCTTGTCCCACAAACAAGAGGGTCTCATACACCAATTTGATGTATGACTTGATCATGACCTTAAAATTTTATAATAATAATTATTATTGCGTCAAGAGGCGATTTACAACCCTGTATGGGGGAAATATTGTAGTGTTCGTAAATGAGTGTAAACATATAAATGTTGGCTCAATATAGAGGAGATGTTCCATCTTAACTCTTGATCTACCGAGGGTCGAGAGGGATCAAATCTCTTTTCACTCTTTGAGGTTTGCATCTCAAGGTTTTCGATCCCTTTGGGAACTTGTTAAGATGGATCTAGGTTGGTTTAATTCCCCTTTTAAATAAGCTATATTTCACATGAATACTATGGGTTAATGCCATGGGTAATCATAAACCTGGAGAGCAAAAACCACTGATAACTTCACCAACTCAAGTTTACCTTAACTATCCATAAAAAATTAATAATAATAATAATAATAACGTAGAATTTTAATTTTTAATATTTTAGTTTGAAGTTATTTTTATTTTTATTTTATTTCGGCCAAATCAAAATGTTTGCAGGACATTACAACATCTCTACCATATTGGACAGGAGAGCACCTCTCGGTGCAATGAGTGTAATATTTAAATGTCAGTGTAATATGGCAAAGATGCTATAATGTTTGTAAATAAAAGATTAAATAAAATAATAATAATAACAAAGCATAATGTCTACTTCCTTAAAAAGTAATAAAAATAATAAATCATTTGAATTCAATTTGTTGGATTGTAATTTTATTTTTATTAACAAAATTACAAACATTTTTTTAAAGGAAAAAGAAATATATTACATTAAAACCTAAGGTCTATCCATATCTGCGTGGGGTTATGTTGGTTTCAACCATATGGTAAATAAATATGGTTTGGGTGGTTATACATGGTAAGATTTATGCACCAGAGTTGATAACATATGGTGTTTGTGGCTATAGTCATGAGGCCTACGAACCAAATATAATGTATTAAGTTTTAAAATGTTATCCAAACCAAATCTTGATTGATTAAAACAACCCATGTTGAATGTGGATCGAACCCCAACCGGGGTCTTTATAAACAAATGCTCAACCAAGGAGCAAAACAACAAGGGTTGAAAGGTGAAGCCTTCGAACTTATGTTATGTGTGCCTGTAATATGCCTTTTGAGGCATACATTGGCCAATATTGAGCCTTTTTCAGATCTGTCAATTGCATTGGGAAGCTGAGATCGAGCCCTATCTTCCGACAGTAGCCATTGATGCCTGTGAGCATGTTCCAGAATGGTGAATTTGATGTAATCAACTTTTTGAAGCTGACATATTACTTTTTGATCTCGAGTTGAGTACGAGGACCATTGTTGCTTAGTCCTCCTTGTAATGGTGCATTCACCGCTTTGTAAAATTAAGTGAGTTCAAGGGTGAGATTTCTCTGTAGGAGGACATTTCCTGAAGGGAAACATTGCCACTCTGATCCGGATTTAAGTAGGAACGCAATAGATTACAGAGATAACCATAAATACAGAGATGCGATAACCATAAAAGTAGAGATGTAGCAGAAATAATACTTCATTTCATTAATGGAGAATACTGAAATATGCTTACAAATAGAAATAACCCAGCTAGGGCGATGGTAGCTTATCTCTGAGAAGAGATGTGTCGGCTACATGCCTCTGAACTATTTCGAACTGTGTTTACAATGAGGCTCGAAGGCCTATTTATTATTGAGAAACAATGGAAAACCCTTAACATTACAAAACCTAACCCTAGAAGATGAAACGCCAAACTATGGGCCCCGTTTGGGTAAATTGGTACATCAACTTCCCGGGGTCGTAACTTTGGCATACGATCTCCGTTTGACGCGCATGATAGCCCGTTGGAAAGATCTCTCTGAGGACTACGACAGAAAAGACGATTTTTTATCTAAAAAATCATGGAGCTAGATTTCCCAAAAAAACGTCGTTTAGGGCCTCAAAACGGCTCCGGAAGTTTAGGACCCTAAAAACTGCTAAAATAGTAAAGTGCGCTATAATTAAGGAAACTGAAAATGTTGAGAGGAACAATGGTGGGGGTCCAGGTGGACTTGGCAGGTGGCCCCCAATATCCACCTGGATCACACTCCATGATCAAGTTGACTCGAAAAGACAAAGATTATTGATTTACTGACTTTGTAGTAAGATCAATAAAGCGACCTAGCCTTTTGAGCAGGGCCTAAAGACGTAGCCTGGGAGGGGTGAACTCCATCATCAACTGGTTGTGTCTCTTGCTTTATGTCATTTTTATGCTATGAATATTTTCCCTCTTTAAGTTCAATAAAATTTGATTATTCATATGTGAATAAATTATAACTAAAGACATCATTTAAAAAGCTTGCAAAGTGTGAGAGGACGATCACACATTTTCAGATCATTTTTGGTATGAGAGCAGGTTTTGACCACATTGCAAGGATGAGTAGAAGCATGAAGCAAAGTCAGATGCAAGAATTGGAAGAATTCAATTAGCAATATCGGCAGGAGAATGTTGCATTGTGACGCATGGTGAAAGCATTGCAGGAAGACAAACAAAGACTACAAGCGAGGATCGAAGCCATGCAGAGAAATCAATAGAGGGGAAGTCTTTCAGATCAAAGTCCATCCATAATTGGAGACAATGAAGTATATCCACTTCATCAGTCAGATGAAGAAAGCTCATATCCATCTGCTACTCCAAATCATAGTCAGTGGAAGAAGCGATTGGTACTTTTTCCTCACCTTCTGAGGAACTTCCTTATGTACCAGCATCTCAGGAAATTGATTCAAACACAGAGAAGGAAGAGGCTTCAAGCAATCCTGAGATTGGAGCTTTCGAGAAACATACCAAAGGAATTGGTATGAAGTTGATGAACAAAATGGGATATCAGCAAGGTAAAGGCCTCAGCAAGCATGGCCAAGGCAGACTCCAGCCAATATCTGTTCAGGAAAGACCCCAATACGAAGGATTGGGATTTGACCAATCAACATGTGACTATTGTGGAAAGAAAGGTCACATAGCAGATTGGTGTTGGTCATTACATCCTGAGCAAATGCCGAAAAAGCTACAGGATCATAAAGGTAAGCAGACGAGTCATTCTAGCAGTGATTCGGAAGGTGAGTCTTTCAATCAAAATTTTATTATGAATATTGTTAAATAGACTTATCCATGTACTTTCTGTGGAAGTAACAACCATTGTGTAGCTAAATTTTGGAAGCATAAAGTTTACAGTAAGAAGGTGCATGCTACAAGGAGTATTCTGCGGAAGGATGATGCAACACTGCAGGTAAAGAAAAGTCTGGGAAAGACTTTGATACAGTCAGGGAAGGACTCAGCACTGTCAAAACAGAGCTCAGAGAAATCGAGCAAGAAGACGACCGTTGCAGACTCAGGAGAGAGAGTTTGTTCACAATGTAAGCTGAAAGGACATTCAAATATCACATGTCCAATGCTACCACGTGAATCGACAACAACACAATCAGGACAAGGGGAAGCAACGAGAACTGGCAAGGAAGAATGTAAGTCTCCAAAAAAGTTGCTTACTTGGAACTGGGAAGATTTCATGCCTTATGTGTAAATTGTCAATTGTGTGTCTATGATTTGTCATCACATCAGTAAGTCTAGTTAAGTTTGTAATAAGGTCTAGACAGTTTTTGTACTGATTATTGATGTAATAAATTCCTTATTGTAATAAACTTTTGGTGGACCAAAAGTCTTTTAGTTGGGAGGAATGATCCAGGATGGATCTTGATTGAGTCTAGTCATGTTGGCTATGTAATGTTTGAGACCAAGATGGTCATAGATAACAACAGTTCCTGACATGCTCAATATTTTACAGTCTCGGATGCTCATGAAACCAACGTTAAGACGAAGAGATCGTCGCGCTAATTTCGGTGGTATGTTCAATTTGCAAAATGGACTTCATATGAAGGAGTTATGCAAAGTCAGAGTTTAGAGTCAAGATGGGAAAAAAGTCAAAGTCAACGGTCAACGCTCATGGTTCTAGCAGGAAAGGTTGCGCTTCAGGGTTCCGTGGTCAAGGTTCTCGTTCCAATGAAAGTTTGACACGTGGCTCATCCATCATGAGACAAGTGTCCAAGTGTGATTGTTCTCGTTCCAATGAAAGTTTGACACGTGGTGCATCCATCATGAGACAAGTGTCCAAGTGTGATTGGTCGAAATTCACAGGGTTTTCATTGATTGGTATTGGTTCAAGGTGGACCAATAGTAGGTAGCCACGTGGACCAATGGGAGGTAACCACGTGGCCTCCCCACACTGGTCTAAAAGTTCATTATAGAGGCCAAGCAACCCATGAGAGTTGAAAGCGTGACCTAGCACCAAGCAATTACAATCGTAACCACCAGGCCACCGTATGCTCCTTGTTACATATAGCGTAAAAACTATATAAAAGGTATAAGGGCATGCACAATTGGTGAAGGGTCCAGCCCCTAAGAGCCTAGCCCTAAGGCACATGCACAGCCATGTGAACGACGGCAGCGGAAAAAGGAGTCAGCGAATGAGGGGCGGAGTTTTAAGCCCCAACGCTTGGTGCTATGAGAGCCATGAGACCACATGTAGAGCCTGATGGAGAGGGCTAGAGTGTAGCTCCGACTTCGGGTTACATGGACCGTCACATGACCATTGGCGCACCCTCAGGACCATGGCGTAGGTTGGAAGGAGCCACAGTAGAGGAGCTACAATTTTCCGTGTTCGATTGGTTGAAGGATAGCCAATCCAATGCAGCCACATGGCCCTATTGCAGTGTGACACGTGGCCTTACAAGACTGGCCAAAATTTGGTTAACATTGAGTCGAATTGGACAAGATTCAATCCCGCGACCTCCTCCCTGCTAACTTCTCTGCCTCATTGTTCGGGAATCGAGGGTTTTTGTTATAATGGCGGAAATATTGGTGCTCCTAGTTGGTAAGATAGATATGGCAAGAGCCCGCCATATCTGGCGACTTCGCCATCTCACGTGAAGTCAACACCAAACTATTATCCATTCTCCGCCAACAATAGCATATCCGCCAGCCTTTGCATCCAAAGTTTACATTATACATTGCATTATAGTTATGCACCACGGGGGTTGTGCCACGATGCTTCACCACTAATCGACCATCAGTCCAACCATATTACATTAAAACCTAAGCTCTATCCATATCCGCACGGGGTTATGTTGTTTGCAAACGTATGGTAAATATGGTTTGGGTGGTTATACGTGGTAAGGTTTATGCACCGGAGTTGATAACATATGGTTTTTGGGGCTATAGTCACAAGGCCTATGGACCATATACAATGTATTAAGTTTTAAAATGTTATCCAAACCAAATCTTGATTGATTAAAACAACACACGTTGAATGTGGATCAAACCCCAACTGGGGTCTTTATAAACAAGCGCTCAACCAAGGAGAAAAACAACAAGGATTAAAAGGTGAAGCCTTCGAACTTATGTTATGTGTGCCTGTAATATGCTTTTTGAGGCATAAAGTGGCCAATATTGAGCCTTTTTGAGATCCATTAGTTGCATTAGGAAGCTGAGATCTATGCATATCTTCCGACAGTAACCATTGATGTTAGATCTAAGACTTTTGTGATCCATAATGTAGATATCGGTCTTTCGGATTAATCACATGTGGTTCATCCTTAGGACAAGGTGAGAAATCACTGGATCTGAAGGAATAAATAGCATGGATGCATCATTGCCGAGAGTTAGCCATTGGTTAATTTGTTAATGAGTTAAAAACTAGCTGTTATGTGATAATTAAATATTTTATTTTGATATTATAAATAGATTATTTAATAATATCCAGTTTTATAATAATAATTTTATCTAAAAACAATTAATTATTATAATATAATTTGTTAGTGTTTGACTTATTTAAGATAAATTTTATAATATTTCAAATTAAAATATTATTGATTTTTATAATAAGAATATTAACTGTTAAATTGTATAATATTTAGTTAGGAACTCGTTGTTATGTAATAATGAATAATTATTTTATTTCGATATTATAAATTAATTAATTTAATAATATTAATTTTTTTAATCATGTTATCTAAATAATTAATTTATATAATGTAATCTATTAGGGTTTGACTAATCCAAGATAATTTAGGGCTAGGAATAATTCACATTAAAGTATTTAGATTAAATATAAGTTAATATTATTAGTTTCGATTAATAAGACTATCATTAATATGACCATAATTTGTTAGTGGAGAACTTATCTAGCTTAAATAAGAGGACGGCTTAGATAATTTTAAAGGTTTACAATATGAAAATTAAAAATTCGGGATAAGTTAGGTCAACCAATTAGATTAGTAATTTACCTCACATGTTAAGCAAATGAAGTTAAAGAAAACAATACAAAAACAAGGGGGGAATAAACCCTGAAGATGAAAAGGGGGAATCAGAAAAACGAACAGGAGAAAGGAGAGGGAGGGAAGAGTCAAGAGGAGAGAGCTGGAATCCAACTTTTACTTAATTTCCAGCCTGTTATCACTATGATAATTCATTTGAAGTAAAAAGAAAGAAAAACCAACGGTAACCACAAATCGCTTTTGGATCTCAGGACCTAGCTTTCCTGATGCTCAGAGAGGGCTCTCTCTTTAAAATTTAACTTTGTTTTAGTTAAGATGTTTTTAGGCTAGTTATGATTGTTCAAGGGGTTTTTGATTTGTATTTAAGATTGGGTGGTGGGATCACTTAGACAGATGGATAGAATGATGTCTTTTAGACCACTGGGCTATGGAGTCGAACAATAAGGAAGCAAAACTAGATTAACTCACTAAAGGGAATGTTCAAAGGGCAAGATAGCAAAGTGTTTTTTAGATCTTTGAGACAGAGGGGTGAGAGGGTTTCACTAGGGGTGAGAGAGCAATTAAGGGTTCTTAGACCGAATAATGAATTATGAATGAAGGGATAATCGAGATCAAAGGGCAATTAAGAATCCTTTAACCTGGATATTCAAGAAATCAATCTAAACCAAAGAGCAATTAAGAATTCCTTAACTTAGATATCAGCAGAAAACATTTAAATGTATAACTGTTAAGACAAAGTGTAATTAAACAAGTTTTGAAGTATTATTCCAGTTATAACATTTAGATTTAGAAAAACATTAAAGATTATGAATAACTTGAGAAAAATAACAATAACACATGAGAATACTTGTCTGAAGTTCGCTCAACACATGAATCCTTTGAAATATCTGATCTTTATTTATCAATCCAGCTTGCTGGCTCAGCAAATGATACAATAACCCTCTGGGTTTTCTGATCAAAAAGTCTATAGAAATGTCTAGTAGAATCCACCCTACATACTTTGAATTATGAAGTATTTATACAGAATTATTTACAAAATATCCCAAACTGACTTGGGATTTATTTTAGGGAAAAAATATCTAATTCTAAAAAGGTAATGCCACCTTTCTAACTGATTGCTTTCTGGCACTATTATATCTGATTTCCTTTTATATTTAGCTGATTGATCTTTTAGTTGTCATCTGATGCTCTTCGACTTATCTTCTTTCACTGATACTCTTTGACTGGGACAGCTGCCCATTTACTTTCACCATTCTGTTTTTACCAAACTGTGTTAATTGTTGAACTTACTTTGAATTAAAGTAAGTCAGTTAGCTACTCCCATCTCTCTTCAGTTAGTAAATGAATGTTCTTCAACTTCCTGAAGACCTCATCAACCTCTATGTATTTAACAAATGTAAGCTTATTTACAAATAGGTGTTTTACCTCATATTGGAGGTAAAACAAGTTCTCCAAAGCTTGGTAAAGGACTTGACCAGAGGGCATCCCTTGTTTTGTTGTGTTGTGGATGGCTGCACTGTTGACTTGAGTTTTGGCCATTTCCCTGAGCTTTCTGTTGTAGTCCTCTTATTTCATCAACTTGTCTTTAATTACCAAAGGACTTAGTAAACATTTATGTATCAAAGTGTCAAATTTGAATTTAAATCTATCAAAAGAAAGCTGCATAGTCCGACACTTGTCTTCCAAGGTGTGCATCAAATTCCTTTTAGTAAGGACTCTTCTTACTTCTAGGATTATCCCTGTCCTGTCACTAATATCCAATTCCTCCAGTTCATATTTGTTTTTGGAATTCAAAAAGTCGATGATCCTGGTTGCCTCTTCTGGCATCCCTTCCAGCTCTATTTTAACCTTTTGAATTGCCTCTGTGGCCTCTTTAACCAGATCAATCTGCTAAAAAATTACCTGAATGGATGGCCAAATATCATTGACAGAGTCAATGATATTGGCCCACAGTTTTTCTTTTGCCTGTCCCAATGGCTCACCTAGAGTCATTTCTTTCTCTAGATTCTTTATCCTCTCAGTTAATCTTGCTACCTTGTGTTGTTCCTCCTTATTCATAATTTGAGCAAGTTTACAGTCTGTCTCCAGATTGTTTACTTTCTCTTCTAGTTTCCTGATTTCTACAGCTTTGAGGGACATCTCTTCCATGGCTTTAGCCAATCTATTGGCTTATTCACCTATAGAATCCGTTGTGGTCGACCCTGTTGCCAAAGTAGATGGTGCTGTTGCAGGCAATGCAGTGGCCAATGGAGATGTAGGAGCCAATTTCTCAGCCAATGTTGATGGTACTGGTGTGGTGACAGTTGAGATGACCGTGGCTACATTTTCCTGGAGGCTGGCCTGCTTGGTCAACTTGTCCATTTCTTTTTCCATTTCTTTCAACTATGTGTTCAATTACAACATTAAGTCAAGCATTTCCTCCTGGGCAGTTTGGCTCTCTAGGACTTGTTTTGTTTGAGCGTGTTGTGACTGAGGTAGTTTGAGCTATTTTTTCAGGGTTGCAATGTATTCATTCTTCTTTCTTATCAACTACTCAGTATCCTTTATGTCCTTTGTGTCATGGCCCAACTCAATGATCAGGTCTTCTAATGATTTGATCCTTATGTCTTTAGCACTGGACTAGGCCTTTTTGAGTTTAAACTGTGCAATAATATTGTTTAAGGACTCCTGTAATATGTATGCATCCATGGCCCTACCAGTCAAGGTGGAGTATATCATTTCTCCAGCCTGTTTATGAAATTCTATTTGATCCACGGGATGGATGTCCTTTGCCAATACTTCAAATGTGGCCTTCTTATATTCTGCTGCAGACTTGGGTTGTGGCACTATTGGATGCATATATGACATTTGCATCTTTCCCTCCTCAATATCAAATGCAGACATTAGTCTACTCTGGTTAGGAGCTGAATGTTTGAAATACTAAGCATATGTCTCAGCTTTCAATTTTTCATTTCTCATTTTAATCTTCTTATATCTATCCTTTATGGTTTTTTCTTTGTCAGCTGGTCTAACAAAGGAAGAAACCTCTGTTGACTTTTGCCTTTCTATCAACTTTGTGTTAGAGGTGGTGGGTTCATTTATTTCCTCTTCCTCTTTCCCTTTCTGACCTGTTGTGTCTGGCCATGATTCTGACTGTGGTTCTGATTGTGGTTCTGACTCTGTTCCTTCTGCCTCACTCTGTTCTTCCTGCTGAGATACAGGATTGAGTTTTCTCCTTTTCCTTCGGTCTGCTTTCTCGTCCAATGTTTCCATCTGGGAACTAGAAGTTTCTTCTTTGTTTTTAGAGTTTTTCTCCTCATTCAGGGGTGTTTGCAATGCAGAGGGAGCATCCATCCTTTGGCCTTGATCTGGGACCTGCAGGAACTCACTCAAGTCAATCTATTGCTCAATATCATACAGAGCATTTTCAACATCAACAATTGTGCTATCTTTATCTACCAAAGTGTTTTCCACCCATTCAGTTTGGTTGGCATATCTTTCAATTTCAGGCATTGAATAATGTGCATAAGGACCTAGTTTAACCCTAGTTCTCATTTTTGTTATTACTCCATGAGGGTCATACTACCACATAAAAATCTTGGCAAATTTCAACCCCTGTAACATATTGTCTACCTTTGGTCCAGCTTGTCTATTACTGCAAATAAAGGGGCCCAATTCACTTTTGACTCTGAATTGGGCCTTCTTCTTTGTAGCCACAAAGTGGACATCATCTGAGTTGATGATTTGCCTGAAATATTCCAAGGCAAAAATTCTTAAGGGAAGATACTTTGGCAATTTATATGGAGCCAGTTGGCAGCCATAGACTCTAATCTCTGTGTGATTTTGGTACAAGTACCAGTCTCCTATCTTACTATTTTTAGCCAGCTGAAGTACCCTTTTGATCTGAGGACTAATCCTAGGTTGCACAGTTCCTGTTAGCATATTCATCACTGGGTGGGCAAAGGAATCTATAAAGTCCTTATAATCAGAAACAGTGGAAAATTTTCTGGACAATAGGTGTCCAATAGAGTACAGACCTCTCTTTTCCTCTATTTTCACCTTTTATGATCTTCATGGGGAATTTATCAGTTTGGTAGTACAAAAACAAATAATACAATACTACAGAGAACTTAAACACCCTTTCAGTGGGCAATCTTATGAGTTGTTCATGCATTTTGTCTGCAATGAACTGAGCATAGTCAAACTTCATCTACATGTTCATTTATCCTATATTCCAGAATGGAAGATATCATGGTGATAATATACCTGGCAGTTTGTGAAAATATGGGGGCTATGTATGGAGGAGTAAAACTTGGTGTATGTTCTTTTGCAACTATGAAATCTTTGAACACTTGCTTGGATTTGCCATCATCAATAGAATTATAGAGTTATAGTAGTCCTCCAATGGACAAAGGAGCTAAATTTGGGTTGGGCTAGACCTATAACATCTGATTGATGGATTCTGGAGTGATAGCAAAGAGCAGTTGTTGATTGGGGGCTACTACAGCCCTTTGGATGGGGATGTAGCAGGTCTGACAATAATGGATAATGTATGGGAGACTATGGACTTCTTGAAATGAGTATAGGGGGAGATTTGAATCCCAGAGGTGAATGTCATCAGCATTGCTTAAAAATATGTATTTGATCCAGAAGTGGAGCTTCATTCTTTCAGAGGCTGGAGATGTATCTTTAATCTGAAAATCCCTATCAGCCAAGGGTAGGTGATCTTGGTCAAGGTGAGGGGTTGAAATAGGCTTAACATTCAGGGAAATGTGGGTAGACATTGTGTGGAGAACAGGGGTAAAAGTTGGAAATTGACTTGGCAGGGTTCGACCAATGGTCTGGGTTTTGCAGGCTTTTTAAGGGTCTGGGTGTAAATTAGTTAATTTAGGGGTAGAAAACTTAATTTGATTTATTAAATATTTGAATTATTTTAACTTTTATGTTAAAAAGGGGGAAATTGGTGTATTTTGCAGAATACCTGAAATCGAAGGTTGGTGTTGTGAACTTGGTCGAGGTTTTAGGTCGCAAATGACAAATGTTGGCTCTAGACGAGTGCTGGAGGCAAGATGGCGACTGATAGTTGGTTGGCGGCTGTAGATTTCAGGGGCACATGAAAGGTCAGGCTTTCAATGTGTTGATGGTCAAAAAAACGTAAAAAATGGCGTTCGCGGGGCTTTATTGGGTGAAAAATGGGAAAAGCGGGAAAAACGGTTATGAACAATGACTGGTATCAAGAGGGTGGTTTTGCCCCTCTTCGCACCACTTTTGGGGGTAGGGTGGTAAAGTTCGAAGGGGATGTGAAATGATGCGATGGTGACACATCGCTGAATTGGGTCCGGGCAAAACCACCCATTTAGGGTGCTATCGGGCTATTAAAGCTCGAAAGTGGACTGCGCGCGAAATGGAGCGATAACCGTTAAATGAGATGGGTGCTGATCCGACGGTGGTCGCGCTGAAAAGATGCATGGAGGGGATTGGGGGAAAGGTTAAGGAGGGGGTTGCCTAATCAAACACACTTAAGCCACGTTTAATTAACTTTTAAAACATCGGATTAACTTAAATGATCCATCGGGTGGGTTTTTGCAAAGCGGAAGGGTTTTCAACTTAGGATAAGTTGATTTATGGGTTTTTAGATTAGAAAAGGGGAAAATAACTTTTCATAAAAGGGGAAAAAGGTTTTTTACCCTAGGAAAAGGGATTTATGGAACATAATGATGATTTTAGCAAGGGGGAAGGGATTTTAAAGGGAATTTCTAGGGGAAAATACAAGATAATGAAGTAAGGGTAAAAATGGAGGGGAAACGAGATATTTTGAGGGATGATGGGGAAATTGATAAGCAATGAGAGGGAGAAGTTTGTGAAATGGGGGGAGTTAGTTAAAATCATCTTATGAGCATGCTTTTTTCATTGATAACTGCTCCTGCATACTTGAAACACATATTTAAGCATGATAGTAGTGCTTATGCTCCAAATGACTTGTATTTCTGCAGCCTTTCTTTACTTACCCTTTTACCTACCCTAACATTTTTTCTTCACTTTGGTGGGTGAACTTAAGCTAACAAACCCTTTTCTTTTATAAAACGAACTATCTACTTCTAACCTTGTATCTTCCAAGGGCTTAGATTGAACTGATGAGCTCCTTTTATTTTCTCTACTTATTTAATGATCTGCCAAGATTAAACTGTTTGGTCAGACTTTATTCTCTAACTATAAACATAAAATTCAAAGCATGAAGTAGTCAAGATTAAATAGTTTGACTATCATGGGTTGTGGCATGTATGACAAACTGCACACAGCCATTATTTAAGACAGTAAAGTAAAAAGTAGTGGCACTTGGACTTGCACACTTTCATGATCTGTTTTTGTTTGGGGTTCATATTTTTTATTTTTATTTTTTTGTATCTTTTGATCTTTTCTTATTTTTATTGTCCTTTTATATTTCTTTTAGGACATACCCTCTTTATATTTTTTAATTTTAATATGGAAAACATTTGCAGAAAGCAAAGGTATGTACAATATTACAAGATTTAACCTCAGCCAATTAAAAATTATGAATCCTATCACTATAGGACTCTAACAGTGGCTCCACATGGGGATGGCATTTTTGGGTGAAATGTCAAGAACTATGAAGATACTTTGAATTGTGATTGTAGTTACCATGTGAACTTTCCTTCTGTGATTCTTGCTTTATTGATACTTATGATAATAAATCCTTCGAAGCTCAGGGCCTTCTCTCCAGGCTTCAACTTCAAAGGATTACCATCCAATCCAATCTACACTCTACAATGTTATGTACAATGATGCAAAGTAAAGTGAACTATTGTGAATCAGTGGAAAAATAATGCTTCAGCATCCTACCATTAACAGGTCCTCCTGGTAGATCTGATCCATCTATGTTTGTTAAGAAAAAGGCATTGTTGCCTCTATAGCCATAAATGACATAAGGCCCCTACCACAAAAAATCAAATTTTCCATGCTTGCCTTTGTCTTCTCTCCTTGAATCCCACTTAAGGACTTTGTCTCCTATGTGAAAATCATCTGCTTTAGTCTTTTTATCAAAGAATTTCTTGATCTTTTCCTGGATTACCTGTGATTTTACATATACTTCTTCTCTGGTCTGCTGCAGGTGTATGGTCTGATTTATTCTTCTCTGAATATCATTTGGTTCCACCTGTAATTCCTAGAGGATCTTCATGACTGGCACTCCCAAGGATGATGGGAAAACTGCATCCATCCCATAAACCAGTTGATAGGGTGATGTTCCAATAGACTTCTTAGTAGTCAATCTATCTGCCCATAAGGCATTGACTAACTTCTTGTTCCATGTCTTCTTGTTATCTTCCAGTAACTTTTTGATAATATTGACCAGACTTTTGTTGGATGACTCTGCTAGTCCATTACCTTGAGGGTAATAGGTTGTGGAATGGCCAAGGGTGATGTGGTATTTGTTACATAAATCTATCATTCTTTTGGATTTAAAGGTTGTTGCATTATCAGTAATGATCTTATGGGGACATCCAAATCTTGACAAGGTATTAGTCTCTAGGAAGGTGATTATGACAGTGTCTATGGCTTGCCTAGAAGGTATGGCCTCTATCCATTTGGTAAAATAGTCTGTGGCTGTCAGAATCCACTTGTGCTGAGCTGAGGAGGCTGGGTGTATTTCTCCAATGAATTCTAACCCCCATTGTTGAAATGGCATCTCAGTGGAAATTGGTTTAAGAGGCAAGGGTGAAAGTTTTCTCTTTCCCTCAAAAATTTGGCATTTATTACAAGAGGTCACATGCTTTTTAACATCTGCAAACAAAGTAGGCCAATAGAAACCAACCCTCGGAATCTTGTCAGCAGTACTCTTCCAGTACAAATGTCCTCCACAATCCCCTGCATGAAACTCTTGTAAAATATTGTCAGCTTCATCTTTTAATAAACATGTTAAAAGAATACCACTACTGTCCTTCCAAAACAATGCATTATCTACAACACAATATCTTAATGACTTCATTTTTAAGAATCTAGCTTTAGCTCTTATTAATCTAGGAGGAGCTTGTAAGTTTAGTAATACAAATGTAATATCTGCATACCAAGGTGAATAAGTAAAAGGTTCGTTGATCTGTGGATTCGTCATCTCCTCCTGATCATCAAGGGCACTAATGAAGTTGATATCAAGGGCCTGACATTTCGATTCAGACATGAGTTTGGCTAAACCTTGGCCTTTGATGAGCTTGGTGGGCTTTATCTCTATATCATTTTCCAATATTGTGGCAATCCATTTGCCTCTTTTTCCTTCAGGCCCATTTTGAGTCAAAATGTCCATAACTACAGATTTTGGAACATAAGCAATAATGTGAGAGTACAAAATGTATACTCTGAAATCTTTGATAGCCTTAACCAAAGATAAAGCCTATTTTTCCATGATATTGTATTTGAGTGTGGCATCTCTTAAGGATTTACTAAAGAATGCTATTGGTTGTTCATATCCTTGATTGTTCTTTTGCAGCAAGACTGCTGCAATGGTGTGTTCTGAATGAAAAGAAAAAATAATAAAAATTTTGTTAAAGTCAGAACTAATTAGGACTGGAGTCTTGGTTAAAGCTTCCTTAATAACTTCAAAGGATTGTTTGGCCTCCAATGTCCATTTAATTGCTGAGTCCTTTTTTAGCATGTTATTTAATTCCCTAATTAATTCTTCTAGATTTGAGATGAATCTCCTAAGAAAATTAATCTTACCTAGAAATGATTGCAACTCTTTAATGTTTCAGGGATGGGAAATGGTCAAAATAGATTCTATCCTAGTAGGGTCTATCCTAATCCCATCTTTAGATATGATATGTCCTAACAACTTTCCCTCTTTTAGACCGAAAAGTGTCTTTTTAGGATTTAAAGGAATCCCAAATTTCCTGCATTTGATAAATAATCTTTTGAGGTGGTCTAAGTGTTCATTGTCAGATTTAGAGAAAACTGTGATGCAATCCTGGTATACTACTAAGAAATCATGGATTTCCTTGGCAAAAGCTATATCCATAGCTCTTTGAAATGTGGCGCCTGCATTCATTAATCCAAAGGGCATATTCAAATACATGAAGGTACCCCAAGGAGTAGTAAACGCAGTTTTGGCTTGGTCCTCAGGTTGGACTAATATTTGGTTATACCCAGAGAATCCATCTAACAGTAAAATCCTAGATGAGCCCACTATCCTTCGCAATATATGGTCCATTTTTGGTAAGGGGTAGTTGTCTTTTAAAGAGACCTTGTTTAAGTTTCTAAAATCTACACAAAGTCTAATTTCACCTATCTTTTTCCTAGTTGTAACTAATTTTGAAATCCAATTTGAGTATCTAATGGGCGTTATTATTTGGGCATCAAACATTCTTTTAACCTCCTTCTCTATGGATGGCATAAGAACTAGGTTTATCCTCCTAAGTTTCTGTTTGAAAGGTTTATGATCTTCTTTTAAAGGTATTTTGTGTTGGATTATGCTTGTTTCATAAGATTTTAAGTCTTCATAAGTCCAAGCAAATACATCCTAGAATTCCTTAAACAGATTGATATATTTGACCTTTTCCTCTGGGGGTAAGGCTTTAGATATCTTAATGAGTTTTGGATTATCTTTAGTCCCTATATTACACTCTTCTATGTCAGCTCTTAGAGGTTCCATCTTGGGTTTCCTAGCTACATCATTAGAGTCAAACAAATCCTCTAAAGGTACTAATCCTTTAGGCAAAAAAATATTTTTCAAATTAAGAATCTCAGGATCATCATCCATTATTTCATCTATCTCTACATTTTCTAAACTATCTATTTCTAGTTTAGTAAATTTAGTTGGTTTATGTACATCAAAAATATTTACATCTAAGTTGCTTTCTATATTATTGTCTATTGTACAATCAATATCTATCTTACAATTCTGAAATTCACCTTCATTGTTCATGAAATCGTAGATCTGAGAGTAGGAGAAAATCTGCCAATACTTGAGGTTGTCTAGTATAACAAGCCTATGTCTGACTTCTACAGTGTACTGGTGGTTTGGTTGAAATGGCAATTTACAAGTACTAGCAAAGGTAGCCAGACTGTGGGCCTGCATGTTTTGTTTTCTGGGAATGGTAGCAAAGTTTGATTCCAGGAGGTCCTTGATCAAGTCTAACACAATATCCCTATATCGACCAAGCCTAGGGTTGTTGACAGAGTATTCACCATTGATCTGTTTAATAATAAGCTCTGAGTCTCCCATGATGGAAACTCTTTTAGCTCCCAATTCCCTAACCAATTGTAACCCTAGAATCAGGGCTTCATATTCGGCCATGTTATTGGTACATTTGAAGTTCAATCTGAAAGCATGTCCATCAGCATGATTATTCTCCATATTATGGATCCACACTCCTGCACGAGCCCCCAACCTATTGACAAACCCATCAAAGTCTAAATTCCAAATTGACTCATGGAATATGTTCTCAGTGTCAGTTGTTCTCTATTTAAGGTCTTTGGCTGTGATTTCCTTTCTATCATTTTCTGCATTGTATAAGATGAAAGAGTCCATATCTGAATGCATGGAGTATATGGGAAAGTTTTGTGGTTTTTCCTCACTACTGACCATGTACTTCATCAAGGTCTTCGTATATAATTTTCTTGGTTGGCCAAAAATAGATATGGTGGCATAAGACATATCCAACTGCAAAGGTCCCTGTAGTTTTTCTCCCTATGAGCGATATAGTAGCATTCCATATTTTGGTGGGATGTCTGCAACTACAATGTCCATTAGAATGCTCTTCACAGGGCACTTGACAAGAGTCACACATAAGTCTTTGATTAGACCTAGGCATTTAGCCTGGTTGGAGTCAAAAGAAAACAAATCCTTATAAGGCCTGGTAATGTCTAGGTTCAATCTTTCCATTATTTCCTTTGGCATCAAATTGTGGGATGCCCCTGAGTCCAACATAGCATTATGCAAAATTTTATCATGAATGTTTAGGCTGATGTAAAAAGGAGGAACTCCCCCTTGCTAATGAATTCCATTGGCCTCAGGGCCAAATAATAATTCAGGCTGGTCATCATTCAAATTAACAGAATCCTCTCCCTCTCCTATGTTCAAAGTCTCAGTTATCTGTGACCTATAAGATTGATTCTTTACCAATTCAGTCAAAGGAACTGATATCTTTAATTTAGCTATTTCATTTTTAATATTGAAAGGGAGCTGAGGTTTGTTTGTTTGATTTAGATCTTCCTTAATGTGTGCAGTTTGAGTGTCTTTATTTTGTTTCTCAGTGGTAGGCATTTCAGTTTGTGTTTCTACTGTCTTGTCGTGATTTCTTTTTTTGATTATTTTCAGTAATTGTCTCTGTTTGGGTTTCAGTGGAGGTTATATCTACAATCCTAGGGGTTGAAGTCTCCAGTGTTCCCCTAGGGAGAATCTGCAACACTTTGCTAACTGGAGCTTCTTTTATTATCTTAGTATGGGTTTGGATGGATCTTTTAATGGGAGTCTCGTTATTCTTCTTACTTCTCAAGCTATATTGTTTATGTACATCATATATAGCTGACTCATATCCCTATTTAAAATCAAAAGATTCACCAGATTATAACTGCAACTGTTGAAGCATATACAACTCATGTTCTTCTTGAGTAAGAAAAACTGTGTCTTCCTCTGCGGTTTCCAGTAAATTAATCTGGGTATCATCCTCTGCTTCTTGGTTCTGTGAATCCTCAACATAGTTTTCTTAGAAGGGGGGCCTAATCTGTTGGTCTGGTGTAGCATTTTTTGTAGCATTGGGGTTCTTCCTAAATTTTGAGTTTCTTATTGGGGGTTGTTGTTGTTGATTCTCCCATTGATTTTTCCTCTCCATGTTCTCTAATCTATCCATGATTCTTTCTAAACTATTAGTTAAAACATCTACTTTTCCATCTGAAGTTGAAGCTTCCTCTTTAAATACAACTTTATTTTCATTCCTCATTCATGCTTTCTTAACTAACAGGTTGGCCTCTACACTGACAACATTGCTCTGCATTTGTTCAAGTGTTTCAGGGTTTCTTTCCCTTAAATGGTATGACATGTCAGCATCAAAACCATCAGGGAACTTAATTAATGCTAGGTCAAGTGGAGGCTTAATGTTGGCTGGAATTGCATTATAGATATTATTAAACCTAGTGCAATAGTCCTGGACTGACTCATTGGGAGCTCTTCTAATATTGTCATATTCAGAAAGTATTTGCAATGGGTTTTTCTTTCTCTCCCATCTATCAATGAATAACCTTTGAAAATTAGCTAAGTCTGCAATATGGTTGGCAGGAAAGGCTTTGAACCACTTCTTGACATCCCCAGTTAAAGTTTGGGCAAACAATCTCATTTGGACATCTACTTCATCTATTTCATGCAATTCAAAAAAGTCAGACATCTTGTTTACATGTTGTTGGGCAGTGTAATGACTAGTAGCATCAAACAAGAAAATCTTACTCTAATAATCTGCAGGCATGGGATGGAGTTGGGCAGGTAGAACAAGAGGGGCATATCGGTTTGCCATTGTTGTAATTCTAGTTTGACTAGGGGGTAAAGTTGTGGTGGTTGAAGAAGGGCTTGAAACTGATGGAGGTGAACTAGATGATGATGAAGATGATTGATTAATAAGTGGTTTAGGTGATTGGATTGTGGTAGATACAATTGGTGAAGTTGTGGTAAAGGAAGGTGTATTTACAATGAATGAAGAATGTGCAGAAATTTGAGAGGAAACAACAGTAAGGGAAGCTAGCTCAACAAATTGCTGAAGGTAAGCACTATCTATATTTCTAATCAACGTAGAGGTCAAGGCTTCTAACTTGTCAAAAGCATCCAAGACAAAATTATCTAAATCTGGATGGATAACCCTTTTTGATTCGATGAGTTGAGTAAACTCAGGGTCTAAAACTATTTCATGGATATCATTCTCAAATTTGGTTCTAAACAGTGAGAGGTCAAATGACAAATCAAAAGGGATTTCCTCTAAAGCTGACAATTCCTCAGGGAGTGAATTGGCTTTGTCTAGCTGGCTACTACTTGCCTGAGTTTCTTCGTTTTTTGGTTTCCTTAGAATTCTGTCTAGGTTATCCTATATAGTTGCAGGGCTTGGATCTGGGTTTGCCCTGGTATAGTGAATCTTCTTAAGAGATAGATTTTTAAGTTTTTTAAACTGTTTTTATGATTTTTCTTTTGAAAATTTACTTCGGATAATGACCTTAAGGGGCTCAAGATTTAATTTATGGTTTCCTTAAGTTTTATGAGACTGAGGATCGAAGTCCCCAATATGGTCGCCAGAAATGTTATCACTCTGATAATTCATTTGAAGTAAAAAGAAAGAAAAACCAAAGGTAACCACAAACTGCTTTTGGAGATCAGGACCTAGCCTTCCTGATGCTCAGAGAGGGCTCTCTCTTTAAAATTTAACTTTGTTTTAGTTAAGTTGTTTTTAGGCTAGTTATAATTATTCAAGGGGTTTTTTATTTATATTTAAGATTCGGTGGTGGGATCACTTAGACATATGGATGGAATGATGTCTTTTAGACCACTGGGCTATGGAGTCGAACAATAAGGAAGCAAAACTGGATTAACTCACTAAACAGAATGTTCAAAGGGCAAGATAGCAGAGTGTTTTTAGATCTTTGAGACAGAGGGGTGAAAGGGTTTCACTAGGGGTGGGAGAGAAATTAAGGGTTCTCAGACCGAATAATGAATGATGAATGAAGGGATAATCGAGATCAAAGGGCAATTAAGAATCCTTTAACCTCGATATTCAAGAACTCAATCTAAACCAAAGAGCAACTAAGAATTCCTCAACTTAGATATCAGCAGAAAACATTTAAATATATAACTATTAAGACAGAGTGTAATTAAACAAGTTCTGAAGTATTATTCCAGTTATAACATTTAGATTTAGAAAAACATTAAAGATTATGAATAACTTGAGAAAAATAACAATAACACATGAGAATACTTGTCTGAAGTTCGCTCAACACATGAATCCTTTGAAATATCTGATATTTATTTATCAATCTAGCTTGCTGGCTCAGTAAATGATACAATAACGCTATAGGTTTTCTAATAAAAAAGTCTATAGAAATGTCTAGTAGAATCCACCCTACATACTTCGAATTATGAATTATTTATACAAAATTATTTACAAAATATCCCAAACTGACTTGGGATTTATTTTAGGGAAAAATTATCTAATTCTAAAAAGGTAATGCCACCTTTCTAACTGATTGATTTCTGGCACTATTATATCTGATTTCCTTTTATATTTAGCTGATTGATCTTTTAGCTGTCATCTGATGCTCTTCGACTTATCTTCTTTCACTGATACTCTTTGACTCTGATACTCTTTGACTGGGACAACTACCCATTTACTTTCACCATTCTGTTTTTACCAAACTGTGTTAATTGTTGAACTTACTTTGAATTAAAGTAAGTCAGTTAGCTACTCCCATCTCTCTTCAGTTGGTAATTGAATGTTCTTCAACTTCCTGAAGACCTCATCAGCCTCTGTGTATTTAACAAATGTAGGCTTATTTACAAACAAGTGTTTTACCTCATGCTAGAGGTAAAACAAGCTCTCCAAAGCTTGGTAAAGGACTTTACCGGAGGGCATCCCTTGTTTTGTTGTGTTGTGGATGGTTGCATTGTTGACTTGAGTTTTAGCCACTTCACTGAGCTTTCTGTTGTAGTCCTCTTGTGTCATCAACTTGTCGTTAATTACCAAAGGACTTGGTAAACCTTTCTGCATCAAAGTGTCAAATTTGAATTTAAATCTATCAAAATAGAAAGCTGCATAGTCTGACACCTGTCTTCCAAGTTGTGCATCAAACTCCTTTTAGTAAGGACTCTTCTTACTTCTAGGATTGTCCCTATCCTGTCACTAATATCCAATTCTTCCAATTCATATTTGTTTTTGGAATTCAAAAAGTCGATGGTCTTGGTTGCCTCATCTAGCATGCCTTCGAGCTCTGTTCTAACCTTTTGTATTGCCTTTGTGGCCTCTTTAACCAGATCAATCTGCTCAAAAATTACCTGAATGGATGGCCAAATACCATTGACATAGTCAATGATATTGGCCCACAGTTTTTCTTTTGCGTATCCCAATGGCTCACCTAGAGTCATTTCTTTCTCTAGATTCTCTATCCTCTCGGTTAATCTTGCTACCTTGTGTTGTTCCTCCTTATTCATAATTTGAGCAAGTTTACAGTCTATCTCCACACTGTTTACTTTCTCTTCCAGTTTCCTAATTTCTACAGCTTTGAGGGACATCTCTTCCATGGCTTTAGCCAATCTATTGGCTTCTTCACCTGTAGAATCCGCTGCAGTCGACCCTGTTGCTGAAGTAGATGGTGTTGTTGTAGGAAATGCAGTGGCCAATGGAGCTGTAGGAGCCAATTTCTCATCCAACGTTGATGGTACTGTTGTGGTGATAGTTGGGATGACCGTGGCTACATTTTCCTGGAGGCTAGCCTGCTTGGCCAACTTGTCCATTTCTTTTAGTTGGGTGTTCAACTGAAACACTAAGTCAAGCATTTCCTCCTAGGCAGTTTGGCTCTCTAGGACTTGTTTTGTTTGAGGGTGTTGTGACTGAGGTAGTTTGAGTTGTTTTTTCAGGGCTGCAATGTCTTCATTCTTCTTTTTTATCAACTTCTCAGTAGCCTTTATGTCCTTTGGGTCATGGCCTAGCTCAATGATTAGGTCTTCTAATGATTTGATCCTTATGTCTTTAGCACTGGACGAGGCCTTTTTGAGTTTAAACTGTCCAATAATATTATTTAAGGACCCCTGTAATATGTATGCATCCATGGCCTTACCAGTCAAGGTGGAGTATATCATTTCTCTAGCATGTTTATGAAATTATATTTGGTCCACGGGATGGATGTCCTTTGCCAATACTTCAAATGTGGCCTTCTTATAATCTGTTGCAGACTTGGGTTGTGGCACTATTGGATGCATATATGACATTTGCATCTTTCCTTCCTCAATATCAAATGCAGACATTAGTCTGCTTTGGTTAGGAGTTGAATGTTTGAAATACTGAGCATATGTCTCAACTTTCAATTTTTCATTTCTCATTTTAATCTCCTTATATCTATCCTTTATGGTTTTTTCTTTGTTAGCTGGTTTGACAAAGGAAGAAACCTCTGCTGACTTCTACCTTTCTATCAACTATGTGTTAGAGGTGGTGGGTTCATTTGTTTCCTCTACATCTTTCCCTTTCTAACCTATTGTGTCTGGCCGTGATTCTGACTGTGGTTCTGACTCTGTTCCTTCTGCCTCACTTTGTTCTTCTTGCTGAGATACAGGATTCAGTTTTCTCCTTTTCATGTGGTCTGCTTGCTCGTCCACTGTTTCCATTTGGGAACTAGGAGTCTCTTCTCTATTTTTAGAGTTTTTCTCCTTATTCAGGGGTGTTTGCAATGCATAGGGAGCATCCATCCTTTGGCCTTGATCTGGGACCTGCAGGAACTCACTCAAGTCAATCTTTTGCTCAATATCATACAAAGCATTTTCAACATCAACAATTGTGCTATCTTTATCTGCCAAAGTGTTTTCCACCCATTCAGTTTGGTTGGCATATATTTCAATTTCAGGCACTGAATAATGTGCATAAGGATCTAGTTTAACCCTGGTTCTCATTTTTGTTATTACTCCATGAGGGTCATACTGCCACATAAAACTCTTGGCAAATTTCAACTCCTATAACATATTGTCTGCCTCTGGTCTAGCTTATCTATTATTGCAAATAAAGGGGCCCAGTTCACTTTTGACTATGAATTGGGCCTTCTTCTTTGCAGCGACAAAGTGGACATCATATGAGTTGATGATTTGCCTGAAATATTCCAAAGCAAAAATTCTTAAGGGAAGATACTTTGGCAATTTATATGGAGCCATTTGGCAGCCATAGACTCTGATCTCTGTGTGATTTTGGTACAAGTACCAGTCTCCTATCTTACTGTTTTTAGCCAGCTGAAGTACCCTTTTGATCTGAGGACTAATATTAGGTTGCACAGTTCCTGTTAGCATATTCATCACTGGGTGGAAAAAGGAATCTATGAAGTCCTTATAATCAGAAACAATGGAATATTTCTGGACAATAGGTGTCCAATAGAGTACAAACCTCTCTTTTCCTCTACTGTCACATTTTATGATCTTCACGGGGAATTTATGAGTTTGGTAGTACAAAAACAAATAATACAATACTTCAGAGAACTTAAACACCCTTTCAGTGGGCAATCTTATGAGTTGTTCATGCATTTTGTCTGCAATGAACTAAGCATAGTCAAACTTGATGGCAGGAGGTTTACCAGGGGTAAAAAGGGACATGAATGCAAAAGTGACTTCATCTACATGTTCATCTATCTTGTATCCAAGGATGGAAGATATCATGGTGATAATATGCCTGGCAGTTTGTGAAAATATGGGGGCTATGTATGGAGGAGTAAAACTTGGTGTATGTTCTTTTGCAACTATGAAATCTTTAAACACTTGCTTGGCTTTGCCATCATCAATAGAATTATAGAGTTCTAGTAGTCCTCCAATGGAAAAATGAGATAAATTTGGGTTGGGTTGGACCTGTAACATCTGATTGATGGATTCTGGAGTGATAGTGAAGAGCAAATGTTGATTGGGGGCTACTATAGCTCTCTAGCTCGGGATGTAGCAGGTCTGACAATAATGGATAATGTCTGGGAGACTATGGACTTCTGGGAATGAGTAGAGGGGGAGATTTGACTCCCAGAGGTGAATGTCATCAGCATGGTTTAAAAATTTGTCTTTGCTCCAGAAGTGGAGCTTCATTCTTTCAGAGGTTGAAGATGTATCTTTAATATGAAAATCCCTATCAGCCAAGGGTAGGTGATCTTAGTCAAGGTGGGGGGTTGAAATAGGCTTAACATTCATGGAAATGTGGGTAGAAATTGTGTGGAGAACATGGGTAAAAGTCAGAAATTGATTTGGCAGGGTTCAACCAGTGGTCTGGGTTTTGCAGGTTTTTTAAAGGTCTAGGTGAAAATCAGTTAATTTAGGGGTAGAAAACTTAATTTGATTTATTCAATATTTGAATTAATTTAACTTTTATGTTAAAAAGGGGAAAATTGGTGTATTTTGCAGAATACCTAAAATCGGAGGTTGGTGTTGTGAACTTGGTCGAGGTTTTAGGTCACAGATGACAAATGTTGGCTCTGGATGAGTGTTGGAGATAAGATGGCAACTGATAGTTGGTTGGTGGTTGTAGATTTCAGGGGTGCATGAAAGCTCAAGCTTTCAATGTGTTGATGGTCGAAAAAACGTAAAAATGGCATTTGCAGGGCTTTATTGGGTGAAAAATCGAAAAAGCGGGAAAAGTGGTTATGAACAGTAACTGGTATCGAGAGGGTGATTTTGCCCCTCTTCGCACCACTTTTGGGGGTAGGGTGGTAAATTTCGAAGGGGATGCGAAATGATGTGATGGTGACACGTCGCCGAATTGGATCCGGGAAAAACCACCCATTTTGGGCGCTATCGGGCTGTTAAAGCTCGAAAGTGGAATGCGCGCGAAATGGAGCGATAACCTTTAGATGAGATGGGTACCGATCGGACGGTGGTCGCGCTGAAAAGATGCACGAAGGGGATTGGGGGAAAGGTTAAGGAGGGGCCTGCCTAATCAAACACACTTAAGCCACGTTTAATTAACTTTTAAAACAATGTATTAACGTAAATGATCCATCAGGCGGGTTTTTGCAAAGCGGAAGGGTTTTCAACTTAGGATAAGTTATTTATGGGTTTTTAGATTAGAAAAGGGGAAAATAATTTTTCAAAAAAGGGGAAAAATGGTTTTTACCCTAGGAAAAAGGATTTATGGAACATAATGATGATTTTAGCAAGGGGGGAGGGATTTTAAAGGGAATTTCTAGGGAAAAATACAGGATAATGAAGGGTAAAAATGGAGGGGAAGAGGGAGTATTTTGAGGGATGATGGGGAAATTAATAAGCAATGAGAGGGATAATTTTGTGAAAGGGGGGAGTTAGTTAAAATCATCTTATGAGCATGCTTTTTTCATTGATAACTACTCCTACACACTTGAAACACATAGTTAAGCATGATAGTAGTGCTTATGCTCCAAATGACTTGTATTTCTGCAACCTTTCTTTACTTACCCTTTTACCTACCCTAACATTTTTTCTTCACTTTAGTGGGTGCACTTAAGCTAACAAACTCTTTTATTTCCTTTTATTTTACAAAACAAACTATCTACTTCTAACCTTATATCTTCCAAGGGCTCAGATTGAATTGATGAGCTCCTTTTATTTTCTCTACTTATCTAATGATCTGCCAAGATTAAACTGTTTGGTCAGATTTTATTCTCTAACTATAAACATAAAATTCAAAACTTGAAGTATTCAAGATTAAATAGTTTGACTATCATGGGTTGTGGCATGTATGACAAACTGCACACAACCATTATTTAAGACAGTAAAGTAAAAAGTAGTGGTACTTGGACTTGCACACTTTCATGATTTGTTTTTGTTTGGGGTTCATATATTTTTTTGTATATTTTGATCTTTTCTTATTTTTATTGTCCTTTGATATTTCTTTTAGGACATACTCTCTTTACATTTTTTATTTTTAATATGGAAAACATTTGCAGAAAGCAAAGGTATGTACAATATTACAAGAGTTAACCTCAGCCAATTCAAAATTATGAATCTTATCACTATAGGACTCTAACACAACCATCATCCCTATTAAGGTTTCTGGCATGCCTCTCAATTTCAATCACTTCCTTGAGTTTCATGTGGTGGAAATGATCAACCCTAGCAATGACTTTGGATTCTTCAATGCAGACATGGTGTTTTGATTTCTCTGCATGTTCAATAAGCGCTGATGTGTGAGATCGATTGTGTCTAATGTCAGCATCATGTTCGATGATTCTATGCTTAATAGACCTTCCTATTTCCCCAATGTAGGGGATACCACAAGAGCAAGGAACAAGGTAGACTCCTTTCGTGTCTTCGGGGTCAATAGGGTCCTTTACGGATCTAACAATATTTTTAATGGTTTTAAGAGGTTTGAAAGAGGAAGAGACATTCATCTTCTTAAGAATATGGGAAATCCTATCCGTGGTTCCTTAGATATACAGGAGATGAACCTTACAGATAGGATTAGCTTGGGCGGGTTTAACTCTAGGTGCTTTGCTAGCTTTGTGAAAGGCCTTGAGGCTCTGGGGTTTGCTATACCCATTATTTTTAAAAACTTCAAGAAGATGAGATTTATCCTGATCAAGGTGGCTATCATCAGAGATTCTTAGAGCACGAGTAGCAAGAGTGCTGAGAACCCCGAATTTCTGAGCTCGGAAGTGATGAGAACTACCATTGATGTCTACGAGCATGTTCTAGAATGGTGAAGTTTATGTAATATACTTTTTTTAAGCTGATATATTGCTTTTTGATCTCGAGTTGAGTACGAGGACCGTTCCTACTTAGTCCTCCTTGTAATGGTGCATTCGCCGCTTTGTCTAATTGAGTGAGTTCAAGGGTGAGAGTTCTACGTAGGAGGACATTTCCAGAAGGGAAACATTGCCACTTCATTATCAACTTGACTCCAAAATACAAAGATTATTGTGTACTCACTTTGCAATGAGATCAATAAAGCGGCCTAGCCTTTTGAGCAAGGCCTAGAGACGTATCCTAGGAGGGGTGAACTCTGTCATGAACTGGTTGTCTCTTGCTTTATGTCATTTTTATGGTTTGAATATTTTCCATCTTTAAGTTCATTAAAATTCTATTATTCGTATGTCAATAAATTATGAACTAAAGACATAATTTTAAAAGCTTGCAAAGTGTTAGAGGACGATCACACATTTTTAGATCACACGGTATCAAATTTAAATCCATATAGGAGAGAGGTCGAACAACCACATTGAACTTTGATCAGAAAATGATCCTAGATAACTTTTTACTCAAAAATGAAAGTCAAAGGATGCTTATGAAAATAGTCCCATTGCATAGATCTCTTTAATCTGAATCTAATGCAATTTGAATGGGCTAAAATGGACTTCGGATGATGAAGTTATCGCAAAAAGAAGATTGACATTGTCCTTTTGAAAAGGAGGCAAATTCTTATAAAAATGGCCCAAAAGGCTCATTGAAGAAATCACATCGCAAATGTGCCAAAGGGAAGGACTTAAAGCAAAGGCGGAAAGGCTCATTGAAGAAATCACATCGTAAATGTGCCAAAGGGAAGGACTTAAAGCAAAGGCGGAAGGAACCCCGATTGCGACCTCCGACTTATCACATCGGAGGTAGGCCTTCGCCCGATATCGGGACCCCAGGCAGAGCGATATGCGATATGCGATCAATGCGATGAAGCGATTGCGATGATCAGCGATTGGAGGAGCAGAGGCATAGACCTCGCCGATGCGATATGCGATGTGTGATATCGACGATCGGCGGATCGGCGATCAACATAGTCAAAGGGAAGACCTCGGGCCATTGGACATTGTGATATGCGATATGTGATGCTCTAATAGCGCGGTCGACGATCGGGATTGCAGCGATACAAAGGGGCTCCTGCCTGTTGCGATTGCGATATGCGATCAGAGCGTGGACTCAATGGGATTATAGATGCGATTTCATAATATTTGAAATCCAGAAAGTCAGATTTTCAATGTATTCCCGTGTATTGGGTTTTTTGGCCAATACGCCATGCAATTGTGATTTGCGATGGAATGGTGGACCCGATAGGTTTATAGATGCGGTTGCATTCTATTTGAAGTCCGGTTTTTGCGCCTGATAGTGTTTTTCCTGTGTATTTCCGTTACGAGCCAGAAATGCGTTATTTCGTGGATTTCATTCAGAAAGAGGCCACCAGTTCATTTTCCATTGGAAACAACCATCATTCCTTGTGCCACACTGCAGGTGGGCGTTTCTGTAATAGGGATGCGTTTTGAAGCGCGAAGAGGCAGAGCCGGGAAAAAGAATGATTCCTCATGATCGAAGGGATAGAGGAACAGCTGTGGAAGCCGCAGAGTCAAAGGATGCCTTTCAAAAGCCAGAGAGCACAATTGACAGAGGGAGCTGAAAACTGAAAGCTGGGAGTCGCTTGGAGGTAAAGCGAAACCAGAAGCTCACTGCAAGAGCCGAGAGCTAGAAAGCCTGAGAGCTTCAGAGCCAGAGGGCCGAGCAGAGGCAGAGCCAGACGGACAGAGCCAGATAGCTAAGAGAGCCAGAGCCAGATGAGCTAGAGAGCTGAGAGCCAGAGCCAGTTAGCTAGAGAGCCAGAGCCGTAGAGCTAGAGAGCTCAGAGCAGACTTCTAAGAGCCATGGGTTGTAATGAAGTTGCAGAATAGCAAAGAGATCAAATGATCCAGCTATTGCTGGTGTCCAAAGTGTGCTGAAGATAGAAGAAGGTATTCTAGAGACAGTGAAAGAATTCTGAGGGAGTTGGTGCAAGCTAGAGCTCAAGATAGCTTAGAGTGCTGAGTGAAGGAGTCTAGTCCAGAGAAGCCTAGATATGTCTGCAGAGTATGGACAACCAATGGGATAAGATGGTATTCTAAACCCATAGGTTCAGTTGTAAACCAATGGAGTTGAGCGTGGAGCTTGTAAAAGAATTTATGCCATAATCCCAGAGAGCCTAGTTGAGTTGACTAGAGCTCACGGAGACGTAGTCCAAGAGGTTTGGGTGAACTCCATATTATATTGTTGTCTTATGTGTTTTTTGGTTTGTTGTTTTATTTATTGTTATGTGTGTTTAAATATCAGCATAAGCAAATGTACATAGGCACTTGAACAGTTAAAGGCAAACACAAGCATACACCTATTCCAAACACTTTTAATTACACAATTGGTTAATCATAAGATAGATCTTGGGAATATTTAAGCTTTGGAAGTGGGAGAGGTTCTTGTAAGCTGACAAGAAGCCTTCAGTGCCCCATTTTCAAGAGACAGTGAAAATTTCTAACAAAGTTGGAAACTCAAAATAATATTTCAAAAATTTAAATGTTTGGTGAATCAATGGTCATAAGCAATTGCATAAATGTGAAATGCAAAATGACAAATCTCGTTCGCAACTTATATTTGATGAAGTAAAATCATCATTATTATTCAATTTTAATTTGTCATTTTATTTTACTTATTTTTTTATTTTCCATGTAATGCATTCCGAGAAAAACCCACTGTTGAAAATGCAACAAGATGATGGAGCTTAGTGAAAAGAAGTCGCCTTCACTAAGTGGGCCCGCAAGCTATTTTTGGCGCAAAGTCTAATTTTAGACATATGGATCATGGTCTATGAGTTGTAGGATGTTATTTATGGATGATTGGTCATGTTGGTAAAAATAGATGGACTTCTATTTTTAGACATATGGGCGAAGTCTATTTTTAGACTGCCAGTCAAAAAATAAAACAGTCGAATATTATTAGCTCTTAATAATATTTGGACTATAAACATTATCTTATCCTCTTGCAGCACTTCATTTCGAGCTACGGATGTGGCACATGAAACTGCCAGAAGGAAATACGCTTTTCCTATGGGTTAGTTGAGCTCTTGCATGATCGACTTCAGTTAGAACTCAAGTGATTGAGTTTGGTGGAGTTGATTGAGGAGTTGATGGAGTTGTGTTCAATTTGACTTAGTTGAACTAGTTGTATTTAGTCTAACTGCCAAATACACTAGTGATGAGTGATGTGAATTAATTATTAATTAATTCACTAATTATTAACTCATAAATCAAGTAAAGAATACATCAGTTAACTCAGTGCATGGACAGTTCAGTGGAGACAAGTGTTAGAGGTGGGTGAAAGGGTGAGACTACTATCAGTTGTGACTATAGTTGTGCATGAGATTTGCACAATCATTGATTGAGATTGCCAATGAGGATTGTGCAGTACAAGCCAAAGGGAATTCGAACTTGGATCTGATCTATTCTCAACTTGGATTGCGCAGTAGAGGCAAGCAAATAGTGGAGGAGATTTGAACCCGTGACTTGTTCAGATCTGAGCTAGTTTGTGTGTAGCATGTGGAGATAGTACTGAGTACTTGTGAGGAGTATTGTACTATGTATTGTTACATGTTCTCTATCATTATAATATACAGATAGTTGGGGGTTTTCAGCTATATGCTTTCCCCATTACATACTGTGTTGATATGTGTTTACATACTGTGTTGATATGTGTGAATGATGTTTCAATGTGCGCATGCGATTGTTTTTTTAATTCTGCAAATTGATGATCAATGGTAGAGGAGGTTAGGTATTATGCATGCATTCCACAAATAGTGTATAATCAGGATAATCTCTGTGAATAAGTGTTATATTATTCAAATTTCTACATGATATCAGAGCGAATTTGATCATCAGATCTATTATTCAAAAAGTGATTACATTTTATTTCTTCAGGAAGAGTTTGTAATCGGGCCAAGTAGCCTCTGGATTCATCCTTCTTTTGGAAGGTAAGATATCCGGTAAATGCCCATACAATCAATCTCTGTACGAGAAATACTTTGTTCTCACGAATTTTAGATCAGAAGCAGTTGAGTTTTGAGCTGGTGGAATTCGAATTTGCAGCAGTGTTTTCTTGGTGTCGAAGTTGAAATGTCTTTCAACGGATTGCGATTGGAGTATGCCCTTGAAGGCAACTCGAATTATATTGCATGGAAAGACAGGATGGAGGCGGTGTTAGATGACAATGGGTTGAAGGAGTTCATAGATGCTGAGGTCCCAAAGCCTACTGATGCTGCTCAAGTTGAGGCTTGGCAAAAGAAGACAACAAAGTGTCGAAGGATTTTGTTGGAGGGCGTGAAGGATCACATTGTATCTAGCCTGCATGGAAAGGCTTCTCCATACTTGATGTGGAAAGCGTTGACAGATTTATTCCAAAGCAAGAGCAACCAGAGGAAGTTGGTGCTCAAGGATAAACTCAGAAACATTAAGTGTGAGAAAGGAGACAGTATGCCCAAGTATCTCACGAAGTTCACCCAATGCCGGGATGAGCTGGGAAGTGTGGGGGTGACTGTCGATGATGAGGACTTGGTGAGATTGGCTCTCCTTGGTCTTCCGAAGAGTTGGCATTCCTATTAGGACTCTGTCAATGGTCGGGAGAAATTTCGAGGATGGGAGAGACTTTGGTCTGATCTTGTGCAAGAGGAGATCAGGCGGAATACCAGGGACAGATCTTCATCAAAGGCATCTGATGAAGAAAATTGTGCTTTGGCTGCCAAAGCAAAGAAGGGGAAGAACAAGAAAGCTTCTCATTCCGGTGTGAAAGGCAAGAAGCAGGACATGTCCAAGGTGAAGTGCTTTCACTGTCACTAGCACGTACATTATGCCACAAATTGTCCGCAGAAGAAGAAAAATAAGCAAGCTACTGGATCTGCAGCGGGAGAGGCCTTAGCCTCGCAGTTTGAGCTGGATTTTTCGTTGATCACATGCTTGGTATCAAGTGTGATGGGATTGGCATGGTTCTTGGACAGTGGTGCGTCTTTTCACATGACAGGAGATGGAGATTTGTTTTCTGATCTGGATGAGAAAGATCTTGAAATGCACATCAAGATGGGCGATGATGGTAGATACAATGCGACCGGTATCAGTACCATTTCTTTTGAGAGGGAGTCTGGTAAACCCTTCGTATTGAAGGAAGTGATGCATGTTCCAGGATTGAAGAAGAATCTTATCTCTGTGGCGATGTTAGAAGACAAGGGATATGATGTTGTCTTTAGCGAGGGAAAGGCTTTCCTACGCAGTAAGACAACTAGAGAAACCCGGAAGATAGGGGTTCGAGTCAAGAACCTTCATCAATTGCATGTAGATCGCTGCGCAGCAATGGCATGCAAGGTAGAAGGATTGGTGAGCCGGGATGATGGCGAGTTGTGGCACCGGAGATTGGGCCCCCTTCACCATGGAGCCTTGAAGATACTGCAGCAAATTTCTACTGGGATTCCTAAAGGCACTCTTGCGCAGTCAGATCAGTGCAAGGGGTGTACTTTGGGAAAATTTGTGAAAGCCACCTTTAACGAGAAGGATAGTCGTGCCACGACGATCCTTGAGAGAATTCACACAGACATGTGTGGACCTTTCTCAGTAGCTTCGACAACAAAGCACAAGTACTATGTGCTCTTTGTTGATGATTTCTGGATCTTCTTCATGCAGAAGAAGAGCGAGACATACTCAAAGTCCTGTGAGTTCAAAGCACTGGTCGAGAAGGAATCGGGGAAGAAGGTGAAGGCTCTTAGGAGCGACAATGGTGGTGAATTCATCTCTGGCGAGTTCAAGGACTTCTGCAGTGCAGAAGGGATTCGAAGAGAGCTCATAGCTCCCCATAACCCACAGCAAAACGGGGTTGCTGAGCGGAAGAACAGAACAATCGTGGGTGCTGCACAAGCGATGTTGCATGATCAGGGCCTAACCCTTCACTTGTGGGTGGAGGCATGCAATACTGCAGTATATGTGCAGAACCGTTGTCCTCACAAGATACTTGGCATGAGTACACTCGAGGAGGCTTATTCTGGTAAGAGGCCTGATATTTCCCATTTGAGGATTTTTGGTTCTCATATTTACATGCATGTGACGAAGGATGCCAGGAAGAAGCTGGAGCCGACCTCAGAGGTTGGGATATTTGTGGGGTACACTGATACGCCCCACAACTATCGTGTGTATTTTCCAGACAGTCGCAAGACTGTTGTGCGACGAGATATCAAATTTCAGGAGGAGAAAGCCATGAAGTGTTCGCTTGAGAGGGAGCCACACTTGAATGTAGATGAGGAGCTATTAGTTCCTAAGGATGAGCTTTAGGATGTGGATCAGCCACAAGATGAAGTTCATGGAGTGGAAGAGACCACTCATGTAGCGCCAACCATCAGAGGGCGAAAGAGCACTACAGAAGTTGAGCGACTGGCTCAAGATGCAGAGAAGGTTGCAGGACCACCTACAGCACAATGCAGACAGAGACAGTCACCTGATCGGTACACTGGATACATGGCTCTTGTGACTGAGCCATCCTCTTTCGAGGAAGTTGTGGAGGATCCCGCATGGGTAGATGCCATGGTGGAAGAGTATGATTCGATTGTCAAAAACAGTGCATGGGAGATTGTCCCAAGACCGGAAGGGAAATCAGTGGTGGGTTCGAGATGGATCTACAAAGTGAAGCAGGCAGCTGACGAGAGTGTGGAGAAGTACAACGCAAGATTTGTTGCCTGAGGCTTCTCACAGATAGAGGGGATCGATTATGAGGAGACCTTTGCACCTGTCGCAAGGTATTCTTCCATACGGACGATTCTTGCTCTCAGCGCAGATGGGGTGGCACATCCATCAGATGGATGTGAAGACTGCGTTCCTCAACGGAGTCATTAAGGAGGAGGTGTACATAGAGCAGCCCGAAGGTTTCGAGATCTTCAGCAGCGAGTCACATGTGTGCAGGCTCAAGAGAGCGATGTATGGGTTGAAACAAGCACCTCGCGTTTGGTACACACGGATAGACAGTTATTTCACCGGACTTGGATTCTCCAAGAGTGAGGCAGATCCTAACCTATACCAGATTGTGGTCGAGGGTAAGTTTCTAATCATTGTAATTTATGTAGATGATTTGATTTTGACAAGAGATGAGCTGTTGATACTTACATGCAAGGAGGATCTTGCCAGAGAGTTTGAGATGAAGGACTTGGGCCTCCTTCATTATTTCCTTGGACTGGAAATTTGGCAGCGCAGTGATGGACTATTTTTTTCTCAGGGTAAGTATGCCCGAGAGATATTGGAGAAGTTCAACATGCATGGCTGCAAGCCTGTTGATACTCCTCTTCCTGGAGGTTGGAGGAAGGAGGATACTACTTCAGCGGAGGTAGTGGATGCCACTGTTTATCGACAGTTGGTGGGGTGGCTTATGTATCTAGTCAATACACGACTCGATATATGCTATGCTGTTAACCAGCTTTCAAAAGCTATGGTTAAGCCAACCAAGCTCTTCTGGAAGGCAGGAAAGCATGTGTTGCGTTATATCAGAGGCACATCGGGATATGGATTGTGGTATAGACAGGAGGATGAGGTGAAGCTATGTGGCTTCATGGATGCAGATTGGGCAGGGAGCCCAACGGATAGAAAGAGCACATCTGGAGGGATCTTCATTATCGGGTCGACAACAGTTTCTTGGTACAGCAGGAAGCAGAGATCCGTGGCACTCAGTTCAGCAGAGGCCGAGTATATGGCAGCAAGTTTGGCTGCATGCGAGGCTATATGGATGAGGAAGATCCTGGTCGGGTTGTTCGGGTCACACTTGGAGCCTACTGTGATTTATTGTGATAACTAGAGTTGCATTAAACTCTCATCTAATCCAGTATTTCATGATAGATCCAAGCACATCGACATCAGGTACCATCATATCAGAGATTGTGTGCAGCGGAGAATCATGTTACTTTCATACATTCCCACGGAGGATCAGGATGTTGATATCTTGACGAAGGCGCTCACCAGGAGAAAATTCGAATACCATAGAGGCAGGATAGGGGTTGCAGATAATCCATATCTTGTTGAGAGGGAGTGTTGAAAATGCAACAAGATGATGGAGCTTAGTGAAAAGAAGTTGCCTTCACTAAGTGGGCCCGCATGCTATTTTTGGCGCAAAGTCTATTTTTAGACATATGGATCATGGTCTATGAGTTTCAGGATGCTATTTATGGATGATTGGTCATGTTGGTAAAAATAGATGGACTTCTATTTTTAGACATATGGGCGAAGTCTATTTTTAGACTGCCAGTCAAAAAATAGAACAATCGAATATTATTAGCTCTTAATAATATTTGGACTATAAACATTATCTTATCCTCTTGCAGCACTTCAGTTCGAGCTACGGATGTGGCACATGCAACTGCTAGAAGGAAATACGCTTTTCCTATGGGTTAGTTGAGCTATTGCATGATGGACTTCAGTTAGAACTCAAGTGATTGAGTTTGGTGGAGTTGATTGAGGAGTTGATGGAGTTGTGTTCAGTTTGACTTAGTTGAACTAGTTGTATTTAGTCTAACTGCCAAATACACTAGTGATGAGTGATGTGAATTAATTATTAATTAATTCACTAATTATTAACTCATAAATCAACTAAATAATACATTAGTTAACTCAGTGCATGGACAGTTCAGTGGAGACAAGTGTTAGAGGTGGGTGAAAGGGTGAGACTACTATCAGTTGTGACTATAGCTGTGCAAGAGATTCGCACAATCATTGATTGAGATTGCCAATGAGGATTGCGCAGTACAAGCCAAAGGGAATTCGAACTTGGATCCGATCTATTCTCAACTTGGATTGCGCAGTAGAGGCAGGCAAACAGTGGAGGAGATTTGAACCCGTGACTTGTTCAGATCTAAGCTAGTTTTGTGTGTAGCATGTGGAGATAGTACTGAGTACTTGTGAGGAGTATTGTACTATGTATTGTTACATGTTCTCTATCATTATAATATACAGATAGTTGGGGGTTTTCAGCTGTATGCTTTCCCCATTACATACTGTGTTGATATGTGTGATTGATGTTTCAATGTGCGCATGCGATTGTTTTTTTAATTCCGCAAATTGATGATCAATGGTAGAGGAGGTTATGTATTATGCATGCATTCCGCAAATAGTGTATAATCAGGATAATCGCTGTGAATAAGTGTTATATTATTCAAATTTCTACACCCACTACGTGTAATGCATTAATGGGGAAACCCATTGGTCACTTTCTGTGATTCCAAGTATGATACCCAGGTTAACCAGATTTTATAGAAGCTAGAAGTCATATCATGCCACTTATTGGAATAGAACCTCTGTGAAAAGAATACCACTTCATCACACAACCACTCAAACTAGATCCAATTGATATAATTCATCATCCTTTATCCATGTTCACAAAGAATTTAATATTGAAATAGATGCTTTATCAAAAGGACTACCACTAGTTGTTGGTAGAAGGGTTTGGAGAGAGGATGGTTCTTTCATTCACCCTTTCCCCATCCTTTATTGAAGGCTCTTTTAGATTGTTAGACTTCACATGATGGGTAATTTTGAGAGTATGAAGGGCATTCAAATATTTACTATTTCGTTTTTTCCTCTTTTTGAAACAAGGATGCAATGCTTATATCTATTATAACAATTTCTTAAACAACTCAATGATGTATACCTCTTAGGGACTCAAGTAAAATGCTTAATTTTTTTTTAAGAAATCAAATTATAACTTTGTAATAAATATTCAAATCATTTTTCTTGTCAATTAGGGTTATCCCAAGTGGTTGGATAAAAGGAATGAAATCCTCTTCACCAAATATCTAAATCCTTTTTTTTTTGTCAATTAGGGTTAATGGAATCAACCTCACCTAGGTTCAAGTCTTGCAAGTGTCATGATGGATGTTGAAGGGTTAAAATGAATCAAATCTCTCAAGATGTGGATTCTTGAGTAAATGTTCTGCGTCTAGGTAGATTTAGAGATAAGATGAATCTATGCTAGTTCTTAATAATACTATTTATATTATATAAATATCATATTTTAGAATTTTTTTTTTTTTAATTTTAATTTTATTAAAACCCTAATAATACATATAATTACATATATATGTGCTATGCATCTAGGTAGATTTAGAGATAGGATGAATCTATGCTAGTTCTTAATAATACTATTTATATTATATACATTTCACATTTTAGAAATATTTTAATTTTAATTTTATTAAAACCCTAATAATACATATAATCACATATATATGTGCTATAATTTTCTTAACCGACAGAGATTTTAAAAATCCTGAGTTTAAGTTGTTTAATCCGTAGTGCCCACGGATTTCTCACGGTGCTGAATCCATTTATGTATTCAAAAAAAATATTTTAAAAAATCACAATTTTGCTTCAATAGACACACAAACACAACTATATAAAATAAATGACTATTTCAGGGGGTTTTCACGGTGCTGAATCCATTTATGTATTCAAAAAAGATATTTTTAAAAATCACAATTTTGCTTGAATAGACACACAAACACAACTACATAAAATAAATGACTAGTAAATGTCGATAGACATCAATCCATAATAAATATACATTTAAAAACATTCTTAATGTGTAAATATGATTTGTTATAATACCATGGACCAATACCATGACTTATATTCAATACCAAATGCCCAAAAAATCATAATTCACTTCATATGCCACTTGTTCATGAATCATATGATATTTGACAAAAATGGCATAACTACTTAGGAGATACATCCCAATCTATGATTTATGTATTCTAGTAAGAATATTCTAAATTATTCAATAGAAGTTAAATCCTTACCACTCACTTAATAATTATTGATAATTAAATTAAAATTTGGTAAGCTCTACTCCAAAATAGACATGTCTATTGACATAATAAACCTTAGAAAAATAGTTTATGATAAGTATTAAATTTTTATACATTTATTAATTAAATTTAAAGATAAAGTTTTGAAATATATTGGTTACAAATATTATGTTAATGACTTATTTATTTTGAAACAAGGCTTCCATCATTTTAATTTAATTATCAATAATTATTATTATCAATAACATAATTATAAACATGAATAAATCATTATTATTTAAATTTATAATTTTATTAGGCTCTCTACAACCTAGTATAGAGTAGATGTGTGGGCGTTAGATGTTAGATGTTAGTTGAGTATAGGGTAGATGTGTAGGTGTGAGACATGAGATATTTTTTAAATTCAATTTTTTTTTTTGTAATTTTTTTTTTATTAATAAAATTACGAACAATTTTTTAGATAAAAGAAAATATAATATACATATCACATTAAAATATATAACATATAAATAGTACTTATAAATTAACATCCATTTTACCATATAAATTAAAATAATGATTCCGAGATACAAATTTAATATTTACAATATAACAAGATTTTTAATCATGAATATTTAACATGGATATTATTAACTTCTAAATAGGTTTTTTTACAATACCATGGGATACTACCTGGAAAAGAAAGATAGAGAGGGAGGGAGAGAGAGAGGAGGGAATAAAATCATAATACCATGGGCCATCTAGGTTTTTGATTATTATGTTATGGATCTAGGCTTTTAATTATTTGTTACAATACCACGGGCGGATACTATGGCTTATCAATATCACATGCCCAAAAACCATAACTTATTTCAAAACCCAAATATTTTACAAATACTTTACTTTAATTTAATTTTATAACCTTTTTTAATTAAATCTAAAAGCAAAAAGGTTATAATTACTTTTGAGATATATCTAAGCCCTCCATCCTCACGAATACTAAAAATATTCCCATCGAGATTAAATTGAGGTTTTAATAAATTAAAAATGAGAATATTTTAATAGATAAATATTTAAAATTTATATAATATAAATAATATTATAAAGAAACATGATAGATGCATCTTAACCAAGGATCTAAGCCAAGAGAGAATGCAAAGTGACTAGAGGAAAGATAGTGCATGATTCTTTCAAGTTTTTTATTATTGTATTTTCTTTGACATGATTGATCCAAGATATAGGCTTAATATTTTACAACCAATTATGTTTTTTTTTTAAAGATACTTTCTTAAATACAATACAATGGGATCATATTTAAGAGAGAGAGTGAGATGGAGGGGGAATAGAGTGGGGGAGAGAGACATAGAGGTGGGAAAGACAAGGAGAGAGAGGAAGAGAGAGAGAGGAGGGGAGAGGGAGGGAGAGAGAGATGGATTTGGACGGGGAAAGAGAGGGAAGAAGGAACCAAGACATTGAGAGATAGAGGTGGAGAGAGAGAGGGAGTGACTAGGGAGAGATAAAGATGGAACGAGGGAAGAGAGAGAAAATGAGAGGATATAGATAGGGAAAGAAGAGGAAGAGAGAGACATGGAGACATAGATATGGAGGGGGGAGAGTGAGAAGGAGACAAGGAGGGAGATAGTGACAGAGTTGGAGGGTGGAGAGAGAGATAGAGAGAGTGATGGGGGGAGAGACAGAGGGAGGTGGGAGAGAAAGGGAGAGAGAGGAAGGGAGAGAGAGATGAGAGAGAGAGGGGGGGAGAGAGATGGAGTTGGAAGGGGAAGAAAGACATATAGAGAGAAAGGTGGAGAGGGAGAGGGAGTGCCAAGGGAGAGATGGAGAGATGGTGAGGGAGAGAGGGGAGAGAGAGAGAGAGAGGGAGACAAGGGGAAGAGAGAGAGGGAGAGGAAGAGGGAGGGAGGGAAAGAGATAGATAGATATGGAGAGAGAGTGTTGTGGGGAAAAATGCCTATTTAGGATGATCCTATCCACCTAAGGTGTGACAACGCCTTAGCAACAAACGAATACAGCTATTATGATTTCTTCCTTTATGAAATGTGAAAGAGGGGAGATTGGTAGACTTACCATTGTCTTCCGGTTGTCCCTCGATCTAGATCCTCTTCCCCTTTGTGTGTCTACAGCTACTCGCCTCCTCGCTTGCTCAAGAGAACAACTACTTGAATCCCACGAGGTCACAAGAGAACAGCTACCTGTGACAAGAGAATAGCTACTTGCGACAAGAGAAGAACACAATACAAAGGCACATATACATATTCATAAATGATTCAGGATTAGAAGTAAATCAAATACACTAATGCAATCATACAAAATACACCAGCATATAGGAAAGAATCAAGATAGCTTTATTGAAAGTAACAGGGTTCAGGAAGAGATACAACCCATGGGGCTCCAATCCAACATCTCCTTCCTAGCAGAATGGAATTCCCTCTTCAGCTCCCTTCAAAGCATAAACACCCAATGTATCCAGCCACAAACCAACAGCAATTCTTTACATTCACAAAATTCCAGCCTCCAGATCCCATGGAGGTGAGATCCATATATAGATATTTGGAGAGAGGATGAGTCAGCTTGAGATCTGACTAGTGTCCTCTCCCTCTGTTAGTTCTTGAGTCCACTTGGAGGTTCTTGCTTCCACTTGGAGATTTGGAACCTCTTACTCATCACCAGTCGAATTCCCTGAGGCAAGTGTCATTTTGGAAGCTTCCTGGCTTCTGACACCTTGAGGAATGAGACTGCCACATGTCCAAACTCGCTCAGCGCAGGTAGCTAGTGTTGGAGTTGACATTCAACGCAGGTAGCCAGTGTAGCAGTTGACATTCAACGCAGATGCTCAGTGGAGCAGTTGACATGATCCTGAATTGACTTGTTTTTGAGTGGTTTCAGGTGGAGAACTTCTGTGAATTGCTGTGGTTAGTTAGTCTTGTTCCTCTAGGGGTAGGAACAACATGTTTAGGGACTTTGGATCCCTTAGATTATGGACATTTCATGCTCAATGCTGTAAGGCACAAAAATGTCTATAACAGTTGCCCCCTAAAGTATGAGGCCGTTTATCGGGTGAAATGCTTTATCCAGGAGGGTCCGAAGTTCATCCATTTGCTGGGAGGAGACCTGTAATAAGATACAGTACAATACATTATGATTCATACTGCTTTCATGATCTAGCTGAGGCGGGCATTCCCATGCTCAGCTTTATAAATTCATTTTTGTACATAGAACAGACGATCGTCTGATGGTAGACTGATAATTTTGGCGAAATTATCATCCTTTGAGTAGGATGATCATCTGCTGCAATGATGTACATGTCAAATGTCTTTATCTTTCCTGAATATATATCGCAGCCCGGATGGATGAAACTAGATCCGGGGTCTTCAAACTCGTTCGATCTTCACTCTAAGTACAAGTCGATCCATGTGAGAATTGCGCTGAAGTCGAACATGGAAAGACATCGCTTGATTACCGGTCAATGATGTAAACCGTTAACAAGCGCGAGAGGAATCACCGATAATGATAATGACCCTCAAGGTACTGCAGTACAATTCACGTGGTGTGAATAAAGGACTTGGCGTCGAACACCACGCAAAATCTTCTGGTCGAAGGTCATTGATGTATACCTGTCGCCGGAAGTGAGAAACTTGCCATTGAGGCATGCAAGCTTCAAAGTACTGAAGGGGTTGTTCCTAGATGAACTTCTTGGATAATGAGCTGATGTCGACAAGAAGCGATCCGTTAAAGGAGGGCCTTGATGAATCCCACATCAGTGACACGGAACGGAGCTAATGATTTTAATGGAGGTGAAAACGATCTGTGACATATGATTCAGGGTGGCGGTCATGAATGGATGAAGGATAATGTATGGCAGTGGATGGGACCCGGCTGACTCTTTCTGAACGACTACTCTTGAACATATGGTGACACTGATGCGATGGATTGGTAGCATTACCCCAAATATGGATGGTATGGCGAGACGATGGTGATGTGACCGGTGAATGAGACAACCCAACCCGATTGTGGTACGGAGGAAAAGTGTCATGTTCAAGAGCGACCTGCTACCATCAAAGTTCTCTTTAGTTTTCTCCCAATTTTTCCCCAGTCATTGCTGACCAGTACCTCTTTATTTTTGTCAAGCTTGAGGAGGATAACATATGCTTGTTCTATAACCTGCCCTTCGGGCAAGCCCATCGCTATGTTTTAACGAGCCTAGCGATAGGGAAACTCGTTCTCGTCTAAAGACAAGTTTGTCGCTATTTAATAATTTTAACGAGTCTAACGACAAGGATAACTCGGTTCTTTTCATTTTTAGAGAGTCTGAAAAGATACATAAAGTCAACTCCAAAATTCCTTTTTCGTCATCTAATCCCTTAAGTCCGAAAAAGTATAAAACAATACAGAAGGGATGAGTTTTCGATAGTTTTAACGAGTCGAACAAAACAAGCGCTCGATCTTTTTGTGCAATAATCCCTCAGGTCCAAAAAGATTAAAATCTAGAGGAGGGATAGCACTTCCGGTCGTTTTAACGAGCTGGAAGGCCAAAACTCGACAATCTTTTCATATTTTACGAGTCAGTTAAAAAGAGCTTAAAGAAGACTCGTCTTTTGAGGAACGAGTGATAAACAGGGATAGCAGCTGATTCCAGGTACAGGTTGGAATTTTCCAATCACGGCAGTGTCACAAGGATGGCTAGGTGAAATCACTCTTTGCAGCTGTTCCTCAAAATGGGTAAACAATCATATGGAGGTGAACGATCGGCCAAATGAAAAGTGGAGGTGACGGTGCAAACACGACCAAGGCTTTTATGGCAGATAAGGTTACATACACAATGGTTATTTACCGGAATAGGTTCATTTTTTAATGAGCTTGAATGCGCCAAAACACTGCTCAATCTTATGTTTATTTTTTATCGAGCATGAACTATGTGCTAAAACTGCTCGGATCTTGCGTTTATTTTTTAACGAGCATGAACTTTATGCTAAAACTACTCGATCATAAGTTTGCATGCCCCCAACATAATAACGCAAATCGAGGTGCATGCCCCCCAAGCTTCATTGCATTCAACTCGGTGGTTGGAATGAAGGTTTACCTTTGAGATTTGGAAAGGGGATTTGTTTCATTTTTTAATGAGGTTGACACAGTAAAAGAACTATCCTCATGACTCCTTGTTTCATTTTTTAACGAGGTTGACACGAGATAAGAACCGTCCTCAGAGTCCAAATCCATTAGATATAGAAGGTTTCATATTCCACTGTGGCCACTTCCGCCAGATTACTCGGAGGCGGTAGGGCAAAAGTACCCATTAAGGCAGGGTCTTTTAGGAGACCTACTCCGATATTTTGGAGTGAATGATTCCTTCCATGGATCATTGGAATGCTTCCCGTAACTTGTGAACTCTTGGGGAGAAATGTTTGTTGGTCGACGATTGTAATTCCTCCTTGGAAGGGAAATGCAATCTTCCTAAAATAGGTCGACACAACAACTGCCATGACATATATCCATGGTCTTCCTAGTAGGATGTTGTAATCAATATTCCCATCGATGACTTCAACATCTATTTCTACCGTTTTTCCCTCTAGTTCAACGTTCAAGTTATTTAGGATACCATATGGGGTATATGTCCTCCGTCGAATGCTTTTAACGTCGTCGCAGACCTCGACAAGGTTGGAGATCCTAAAGTTTTCCAGCAACTCATCGACATAATACATGTAGATGCCCCCTCATCAATAATCGTTCGATGAACAGTTTTGTTGAGGGCTTTCACTTGAATAAGGAAAGCTAGTTGAGCTGGTAACTGAGGGTCATATCCTTTATGATTAAAGGCCACAAGATTGGAATCCATCGGGTCAATCCCACCTATTGCTGATAATAAAGCTTGCTCTTGGGAGAGGTAATTTTGCAGTACCTCAAGTGTCGACATAGCGGACGGCGATTGGGCCAGGTCCTCTATTATATTATGATTCTGTGCTATTTTTGCACGAGGATTAAATGTCGATTTGTGTACTGCTCCCTTCTGCGACTTTATCATTGGCTCAGGGACGATGGGTGGCACAACTTCGGTCAAAGTTGTTGTCGAACTACTAGGTTGTTCATTAGCCTTGTTGTTCGACAGCTTTGGATTCCTGTAATCTTTATTCCTCGTCAAAGCATCATTTTGCTGCTTTGATACAGACAACATAAGCACTTGGGATCGGGAAGAATTTTGATTAGCAACCAGTTCGGTTCCCGGGCTTGGAAACGGATCAGTCAACACAGCTGAGGTTTTCGAACTCTTAAAGAATCTTTTAAGCTCAGCTTTGTATGGACAATCTGCTGTCCAATGATCCTCATCGCATATATGACACCCCGTAGGGGGTTTCCTTTTTCTCCCTTTCTTTTTCTTCTTGCCCCCTGGTTGCTTCAGTTGTTTGCCCTTGTCGTTCGACACGGCACTTACTTCCGAGGCAAGAAGTTCCTCATTTGCATTTTGACCGGAAATCTTACGGGCCTTTTTAGATATAGCCTTTGTCGATTTCATGTCTGTTGCGCCAATCACGCCATCGCCGACATGAGAGCCACTATTTGATTTAGGAGGAGGAGGAATTGAAAATTCCGGTCTAGGGGCGTCAGGTATTTTATCATAGAGCGTGCCGGACTGAGTATACACTAAGTCTAGATATTGTGCACGAGCAATAACTTGCTCCTCCGTTATGACTCCCCCCTTGGCCACATCTTCCGTTATGGCATGAAGTAACGACTTTATAAACCATTCAACTAACTGCTGATCTGGAACATATGTCTTTACCATCCTGCGACGGCGACGCCACTCATGTATATGATCGGATATATGTGTGGCCGTCGTCTGCTTGAAGTTGGTTAAGATTTCCGTTCCAGTTTCATACCTTATCGGTAATTGAAAATGGGTTAAGAAAGTCGTGGCTAGGGAACTGAAATTGTCGAAAGAGGCTCTAGGTAATTCAATATACCATTTAGCCGCTGGACCTGTCAATGTCCTCTGAAAAAGGCGAAGCCTTATCGAATCATCGTTCAGGGTGTTCGACGAACACCACAGATGAAAAGTCATGACGTGATTCGATGGGTCTTCACCTGGATTTCCATTGAATTTAGGAATGTCCGATGGAAGTTTATGCGGAATCGCTGGCCACCAAGGGGCATAAGCAATTGGATCATTCGTCAGCCGGTTTAGATCTGGTAATTCTAGAGTTGCTACAAAGGGCAACTGTTGATTCAGGTTAGGCGGAGCATACCCAGGATAAGATGGAATCGCCTGAGCAGTGGGTCTTTGCATACCAGCATAATGTATTTGATGCTGGCAACTTTGACAAGTTTGATGGGCATAACTGTTATTATACGGTTGCCCATTACTTACAAAGACTTGTTGCTCAGGTCCTTGATATGATTGCTGGAATTGCGGTTGTTGAGTATGAACCAGCTCTGATTGTTGGACCATTTGCTGTTGTCCAATACTGGATGATTGACCAAGATGAGGAGTCATAGTACTTGTTTGAGCCTGAGTCGCTCCAGATAAGGAGGCACTAACTGGAGGTTGTGATTGAGTTGTCGAGACAAGAGGCTGTTGTATGGCAACCTGAGAAACTTGGGGTTGACATACACCAGGTAGCGCTTGTACTTGCGACGCAATCAACATACCAGGTATAGTGGCAACATTCGACACAGGGTGGACTGGTTGCATTGAATATGCAACCCTTGGTTGCTGAGGCAGTGTTGGTACCCATCCGCTGGATGTAATCCCAGTTTGACCTGAACTTTGTTGTAAACTCCCATATGGTTGTTCTCCGGGGGGGAACAATGAAAAGGCATACTGCCCTCCATATGGTGGCAATCCAGTGCTTAAAGGGTAGATTGGCCTTTGAAGACGCATTGGATCAAGTTGTTGAGTTTCAACATAAGAAATACCAGATGATAATCCGGATGAAGAAATAGGAACTAACCATGTTGTCGAAACAGTCTCTGATTGGACTCCAGCTTGTTGTTGACAATTTGCCAGGACAGATGGTATACCAGCGAACATCGTTGGAGTAGCAGCAGGAGGCTCTGCCGCTGCTGTGTCGGATGACACAGTCCTGGATGTCGACTGTTGTTCAGACATATTTAGTCTATCCAAAAGATTTCCTAACGATTCTACAAGAACTTTGTGATGAAGGTAGACTAACTTCGAAGATCAACGCAGGAATAAAGGGTGATTGTTCCGTTTAAAATAAATTGTTAACGACGCTTTTAGACACAACTTGCTTTTTCAGTTTTAAAGAGTCGAGAAAAAGCTAAAGATGACTCTAGTCTCCTTCGATGTTTTAACGAGCCCGAAGTGACAAATGCTCGGATGGACTTTTTCTGTTATAGAGTATGAAAAAGGCCAAAAGAAACTGCTCTGGAGATCTAGGCAGAGGGTGTGCCAAACTTTTCGCAAAACCACAGAATACTTTTTACGGTACGGGTGGTCGATCTTCGTGAATGCTGTGTTCACTGCATTGCGATCAGTAGGGCGGCCGACACGGCTTCCTAAGGATAAAGGATATATGCCTATAGGGGTCTCCCAATATATACGCGACGGTACGTGGGAGCACAAATCCGTATTAGCGCTACCGTCTCTCAGGAGGAATCACCCACCTTCTTCGAGATCGACAGTCACTATGTTTAACGACGCCGGAACACGTCTCTAGCCTAGACCTCTATGTTGTGTGTTATGTTACAAAGCGTTGTTAGGTTCATTCAGTTTATTTTAGGTTGATCTTTTTAAAGTTTTCCTTTCAAGGTTCACCACGAGATGTATGATACAAATTCCTAAATGCAGTCTAAGATGATAAGCAAGCTTTATTATCTTTCAACTTTGAAAATCCTAGCTACTAAGGGAAAAGAATAACATAATCTTTTCTCAAAGAGCAATCAGCACACTCTAATGCACTTTCCCTAAATCCAACATGCAAACTTATCAAATGCAAAATGCACAATGCAGGTGTTTGTTTTCCACTTTCTTAGTATAAATGCCTACAAAGAAAGCTTTTTGCACAAATTTGAATTTGCTTTTAAAATGATCAATACAAACAAGTTCACTCTTTTCGAAAACAACAAGGGTAGAAGAGATTACAATCACTTTGCTATTTTTCGAAATAAAGACTTGTTTTGACACTTAAAAGACACAAATTCAAACCAATAAGCAAAAGTAAATCTATAATCAACCTGCAAACAGCCAATGAACTCTCTTCTAAGATTATAATCAAATCTGAATCAAAGGCTACAGGATGACTACTTTACTCATGCAAAGGAAGACTGTAAATGACGCCACAAACACATAAAAACATTCACAATCTTTTTGTACAAAGATGAGGCGGAATCTAAGCAAAGAAAAGCTTATCAGACTGGTACCTATGCTGGTCAAAGGCTGCAAAAACAGAGATCAAAACAGGGCAACAAAGGACAAAGAACCCCAGCTGCACAAGGCCACACTGGTTCAGCGCAGGTCTAACACTGTCAGTTTGACATTCAGCGTAGGTAGCCCCTTCGGGACCTGCGTTGAAATGCAGACTGCCTTCATAGTGTCTGCGCTGAAAGGGAAAACTCTCGTTTCCCTTGGTTTCTGGGTCACAAAATGCTCAAAAATCAACTGTTTCAGGCCAAATCAGAAACACAAGCAAGGTATAAACAGAGGAATACTTTGATAGGGTACTAAAGACTATCACAATGATCATCAAATCATTTGTGGATCTAGTTTAGATCATAGACAAGTCCAACAACTGGATCAAAGCAGCAACTTTTTACTTTGCATCCGGGAAAGATGCAGTTCAAAGTTGCTGTCAAGTCTATGAAGTAAACAAATGACGGAAACACAAATGAAATGAATAAACAAGTTCTTCCCCAGCGGAGTCGCCAATTTGTTGTGGGGAAAAATGCCTATTTAGGACGATCCTATCCACCTAAGGTGTGACAGCGCCTTAGCAACAAACGAATACAGCTATTATGATTTCTTCCTTTATGAAATGTGAAAGAGGGGAGATTGGCAGACTTACCGTTGTCTTCCGGTTGTCCCTCGATCTAGATCCTCTTCCCCTTTGTGTGTCTACAACTACTCGCCTCCTCGCTTGCTCAAGAGAACAACTACTTGAATCCCACGAGGTCACAAGAGAATAGCTACCTGTGACAAGAGAACAGCTACTTGCGACAAGAGAAGAACACAATACAAAGGCACATATACATATTCATAAATGATTCAGGATTAGAAGTAAATCAAATACACTAATGCAATCATACAAAATACACCAGCATATAGGAAAGAATCAAGATAGCTTTATTGAAAGTAACAGGGTTCAGGAAGAGATACAACCCATGGGGCTCCAATAGCATCTCCTTCCCAGCAGAATGGAATTCCCTCTTCAGCTCCCTTCAAAGCATAAACACCCAATGTATCCAGCCACAAACCAACAACAATTCTTTACATTCACAAAATTCCAGTCTCCAGATCCCATGGAGGTGAGATCCATATATAGATATTTGGAGAGAGGATGAGTCAGCTTGAGATCTGACTAGTGTCCTCTCCCTCTGTCAGTTCTTGAGTCCACTTGGAGGTTCTTGCTTCCACTTGGAGATTTGGAACCTCTTACTCATCACCAGTCGAATTCCCTGAGGCAAGTGTCATTTTGGAAGCTTCCTGGCTTCTGACACCTTGAGGAATGAGACTGCCACATGTCCAAACTCGCTCAGCGCAGGTAGCTAGTGTTGGAGTTGACATTCAACGCAGGTAGCCAGTGTAGCAGTTGACATTCAACGCAGATGCTCAGTGGAGCAGTTGACATGATCCTGAATTGACTTGTTTTTGAGTGGTTTCAGGTGGAGAACTTCTGTGAATTGCTGTGGTTAGTTAGCCTTGTTCCTCTAGGGGTAGGAACAACATGTTTAGGGACTTTGGATCCCTTAGATTATGGACATTTCATGCTCAATGCTGTAAGGCACAAAAATGTCTATAACAGAGAGCGTGTATGTTTTGGGGGTGAGAAGGAGAGACAAGGGAGATAGAGATATAGATGGAGGGGGAGAGAGGACAAAAGTGAGAGGCAAAGAGGGGGGAGGAAGAGAGATAGATATGGAGAGATAAGTGGGGGGGGAGAGAGATGGAGTTGGAAGGGGAAGAAAGACATATAGAGAGAAAGGTGGAGAGGGAGAGGGAGTGCCAAGGGAGAGATGGAGAGATGGTGAGGGAGAGAGGGGAGCGAGAGGGGAGAGAGAGAGAGAGAGGGAGACAAGGGGAAGAGAGAGAGGGAGAGAAGGGGAAGAGAGAGAGGGAGAGGAAGAGGGAGGGAGAGAGAGAGGGAGAGGAAGAGGGAGGGAGGGAGAGAGATAGATAGATATGGAGAGAGAGCGTGTATGTTTTGGGGGTGAGAAGGAGAGACAAGGGAGATAAAGATATAGATGGAGGGGGAGAGAGGACAAAAGCGAGAGGCAAATAGGGGGGAGGAAGAGAGATAGATATGGAGAGGGAAGTGGTGGGGGGGGGAGAGGGAGGGAGATATATATATATATATATATATATATATATATTGGAGAGTGTGTGTGTATGTTTTAGGGTTGAGATAGAGAAAGAATGGGGGATAGAGATATAGATGGAGGGGGCAGAGAGAGAGAGAGAGAGAGAGAGAGAGAGAGAAGGGGAAGAGATAGAGAGAGAGAGAGGAAGAGGAAGAGATATATAGATAAATAGATATGGAAAGGGAGTGTGTATGTTTGCAAGCTAATCTAGAGAGATGAAGAAGTAGAGACAAAGGGAGATAGAGATATAGATGGAGGGGTGAGAGGGAATAAGAGAGAGACAAAGAGAGGGAGCGAGGAAGAGAAAGAGATAGAAATAGAGAGAGAGAGAGAGAGAAATGTGTTTAGGGGGATGAGATAGAGAGACAAACAAGGAGAGATGGGTGGAGGTATAGATATAGATGACAGGGGGAGAGAGGGAAGAAGAGAAAGAGAGAGAAAGGGAGGGAGAGGCAGAGAGAGAGAGATGGGGGAGAGAGGGAGAAGGAGAGAGGGAGGGAGATAAACACATAATGGAAGGTGGAGAATGAGGGAAGAATAAAGAGACATAAAAAGAAAAATACAGACATAGAAGTTAGATCTAGAAATTCATGAATATTTTGATTTTTCACTAAAATAGACGTATTGATTTCAGTGTAGTTGTTGATTTCTAATCCTATTTGATAACTTGCACTAGATGCATTGATTTTAGTGTAGATGGTGATTTCTAATCCTATTTAATACCTTACACTAGATGCGTTGATTTCAATGTAGATGTTGATTTCTACTCCTATTTGTTTGTTGCACTAGATGCATGGATTTCAGTGTAGATGTTGATTTCTACTCCTATTTGATTGTTTGCACTAGATGCATTGGTTTCAGTGTAGATATTGATTTCTAATCCTATTTGATCACTTGCACTAGATGCATTGATTTCAATGTAGATGTCGATTTCTAATCCTATTTAATACCTTACACTAGATGCATTGATTTCAGTGTAGATGTCGATTTCTAATCCTATTTAATACCTTACACTAGATGCATTGATTTCAGTGTAGATGTTGATTTCTACTCCTATTTGATTGCTTGCACTGTATGCATTGGATTTAGTGTAGATATTGATTTCTAATCTTATTTGATTGCTTACACTAGATGCATTGATTTCAGTGTAGATACTGATTTCTAATCCTATTTGATTGTTTGGACTAGATGCATTGATTTCAGTGTAGATGTTGATTTCTAATCCTATTTGATTGTTTGCACTAGATGCATTGATTTCCGTGTAGATGTTGATTTTTAATTTGATGCAACTAGATGTATGATGCCCATCAATTTCAAAGTAATTAGGTTAATAATGTGCATTGATTTCAGTGTAAACACATCAATGCCATCTCCATCTATATCTCTATCTCCCATTGTCTCTCCTTCTTTATCTCTCTATCTCACCCCCAAAACATACGCACTCTCTCCCCCTCGCTTTTCCCCTCCCTCTCTCTCTAACACTCCTCTCTCTATATCTATATCTCTTCCTCCCTCCCTGACTTTGCCTCTCTTCTTCCCTCTCTCCTCCCTTCCATCTATATCTCTATCTCCTATTGTCTCTCCTTCTCACCCCAAATAACATACACACACTCTCTTGGTGTAAGCACATAAAAATTCATGACGTGCATTTACTTATGTGTGTTATAGTAATTCAACCATAAATACAATACTTGAATTTTCATCCTAAATAAAATGTTCACTTACCCGAAATGTTTGCTTCCTGAAACTATAAACTAATTGTAATTGGCTACATTCTTATTCCCATTTTCCATCATTCAACATTGTTAATCACTTTGCATTAAAATGGGGTAATAAAGAATAACTACCATTGAAAATTATTTGGGGATTAGCACTCCATAAGTCACAATGATTGACTTTGGAGAAAACTACTATTAATATTGGAGAGCAACAGAGACAACTTATGATGTTATGTTTACTACAGTAGCTCGATTTAAATATTTGAATGGTCTATGATTTCCACTGCCCTTTTCATATGATCGAAAATGGCAAAACTAATAAGTGTAACAATAAGAACAATAGAAGAACATAGTTTCAGATTGATTACAATGAAGATTGTTTGCAATTGACTATATTTTTATTATTCATGTTTTCTATCATTTAACATTTTTGTTACTTTGTCACTTTGCACTCAAAATTTTTATTTCATCATTTTTCATCATTCAAGTTACTAAGAGTCTCTCTCATCTCAAAAAACTGAGGTAACTAAGCAAATTTAAAATCAAATTGACCAAATTAATGTTAGACATATTTAGCATATTTAAAATGATCAAAATAATTAGATATTCAACAATTTATGTATGACTGCACATCACTGAAACCAATATATCTTAACCCCAGATCTATAAAGGGCCAAGAGGGATCAAATCTACAAATCTTTCTTCGAATTTTACACTCAAAAAAAGATTTACACTTCGAAAAACCCTCTAACCGCTTAATAGATCCCGAATTAAATAAAATATAAACTTATTAACTAAATTAATTACAATATTAAATCTATTTATTATTTTTAAACTCACTACCTACTAAAATTTATTTTTTAATATAATAAATTAGTTTACTCCAACATCTCTCCATATTCAGCTACAAAAAAATTATTAAAATTTTACGCTTTCAGGATTTATAATTAAAATAACATGCAAAGCTTCCCCTATCGCAAAGATAAAATTGACAGTAACGACCATCAAGCGACAGTGAGGTAATACCCTAAATCGTACAAAAATGTATTTGAGACTCGTTCTCAACGCCTCTGCGTTTTTTCGGAACGGGCACAGTTTGCGCAAAGCAATTCAATGCAACAGTCTCTCAACCTTCGCGTCTTCCCACATCCTCCAAAAAGAATTTGGGCCTAGTTACTCGTCTAAACCCTCGGAGCCCTCATCCCCAAAGCACGTGGATCTTCCAGAGCCATTGCCAAAGGGCCAGAGGAAGCCATTACCTACACCACTGAAGGTTCTCATTAGGAGAGCTAAGGAGGAAAATAAGCTTAATAGAGAAGTGGAACAAAGAGTTCTACAACCTCCTGAAAATGGGTTGTTGGTTCCTGAACTCATCAAAGTCTCCCATGAAGTTTATCAGGCATTAATCACAGTTCGTGTTGGTGTCAGCAAGCTTCTCAATGTACTGTCAGTTCATACATGCAGGTATCACGTATACCTTTCTGCTTGCTTATTCTCTTCTATTTCAACTACTCCTAACTTTGAATCCCAGTTCATATTGCCCATTAAAAGGAACAAGATAGTTCATGTAGGATTGAAAAGAACAATCCCATTCCTGCGAGTTTCACATATAACCGAAAAAGCTAAGAATACTATTTTGGTTTATAAGACATTGTTTACATGATGGTCCTGAACATGATTTTTCTTTCAAGAGAGGTGTAGATCCTTCTCTTGTGCCTGCAAAACGTAAAATGCTTTTTTGTTTTATAAAACATTTTTAACATGATCGCTTTGAACAGAAAGACCTCATAAACATATGTAAATCCAATTTTGTTTTGGTATGTTTACTCTGCTGATTGGTGATTAGAGTTTTCAGTACCGGGCTTTCTTTCACTCTGTAGTTTTGCAGAGTTTGCATTTCCCCCCAAGTTGCTTAGGGGGTTTAGGAGATGAGTATATATTTCTAAAATGCTAAGATTTCCAATTAAGGAAACAACATATGCAAATAGATCATGATTCATATTAATCTGTGTTTGTGCAGGTTTTGTCCAGAAGTGCATATTGGCCGTCTGGGTCACGAGCTGAGGACTTGTAAGGGCCCCAAGAGTGGCTCAAGGAATGCACTTCATGTATGGATAAGGGGTTCTATTGATCACGTTGTAGCACCCATTGATTGTTTTCATCTCTATGACAGGGTTGGAAATCCCCGAGTGAGCCACAATGATATGCGTAAAATTCCTAGGATACCTGCTATAGTGGAGCTCTGCATCCAAGCAGGATTAGACCTGAAGGAATGTCCAACAAGGCGAAGGGTTCATCCTGTGTACATGGTTGCAGGGCAGATCACAGATTTTGAGCCATTGACCCCTTATCATGTCAAGGATTTGCAAGTGTCCAATGATTTCTGTCTAAAGGAACTTGATCTTAAAGAAGTTTCCCTGTTGTCAAATGCAGAGGAGATTCGACAAACGGGTGAGACAACACTTGAGGCATGGGAGAGGATGAGGGTGGGAGCAAGGGAAATTATGAAGAAATACCCAGTGAAAACTTGTGGGTATTGCCCGGAGGTTCAAGTGGGTCCAAAGGGACACAAAGTGAGAATGTGTAAGGCTCCAAAGCATCAGTTTCGTGATGGGCAGCATGCTTGGCAGGAAGCTACACTTGATGATTTGATTCCCCCAATTTATGTATGGCATGTGCGTGATCCAAATGGTATACCATTAAAGAATGAGCTTAGAAAGTACTATGGTAAAGCCCCTGCATTGGTAGAATTGTGTGTTCAGGCAGGAGCAGCTGTGCCTAAAGAATACGAGTCAATGATGCGGCTGGATGTTGCAATGCCTGCTTTGGAGGAAGCAGACATTGTTGCTTGAGTGACGTCAACCGCCTTGATGGATGGTATTATAGTTATTTCTCAGGGACATGCTACAAAGAATGTCAGTTTCTCTTGGTCATCTTCATGGTTCAAGATTGAGAGATATATTGTGAATATGGCAAGCTGGATAACCTATAACCTAGATAATATGTGCTATTGTGTTTAAAAACGCTTAACATCTTTTTATAACTGGATTGGAAACCCCTGTCCGGGAAAGATGTCAATTTGTGGGTGTCAGGCATGAAAATTAGCGTTGCTTTCTCTATAAATCTTACAAAGAACGACAATATGAAATGTGAGGCCACAGAGCTGATTTCTGTCTGCGGGTATAGATCCAAGTAGTTTGATGCTGGATCTCATTAATAGTAGCATTGACCAAGTGGTTCATTGTGATAAGGCGCATTGAGTTGCTTTCTTTGAGACACAAAGGAAAAGTCATTATTGAGAACAGGCAAAGCAGATCATATGCCTGTTTTACCATGCAAGGTGTTTAAGGAATTATAGAAAATAGGTTTCCAGGAACAAGCACTTATTTATCTTGTCAGTAGACTGTACAAGAATGTTGTTTCTCTAGAAGCCCTTGTTCCGCAAACATGTCCAAAATATACAATGGGAAGCAGCTGCAACATTTTTGCTTAAGAAGGGGACTCTGTATACTGATCACTGTACTGTATATATAAGAAGGACAAAGTAATCATGCTAGTTGACTACACATCATTCTTCTTGATGCCATCCAGTATATGTACTATTATTGTGAATTTTGGATCCTTTATATTTTGTATAATTAAATTTGACTATCACTTGATGCGTAGCTCTTTGTATGCTACATCACCTATCGTGCCATGACCCAACATGGAGATTTTCAACAATAAACTTAGCTTTTAATTCTACTGCTATTTTGTGTAAGAGGTCTTCGTCGATTGTTTTTCCATTTTCTGATGTGAACAAATAAATGGGGAGTTACTTAGTTTTTAAATATACCTATAGCTGTTGGCATACATATAGTGGTGCATGTGTTTCTGATCATTCACCTTATATTTGACCTAAGCCTTTGGATTAACATTTTAGACAGCTGATCCAATAAGAAAGAATGGTAGAAAGTTGATTGAAATTTTTGAGGATTTGTTGAACATGAACATGCATTTCTTTTCCAAGGAAAAAAATGCATTCTTTATTTCAGCAGAGAATTTAAGAACACTCTCTTCAGGTGCTCAAGGCACATTACATATAGATGGTACTGTCCACATGATATAAATAATCCACCAAAACACTCTAGATACATATAAATACTTTCCTATAAATTCTTATTTTATCAAACTAGGACAGAAGACAGTATGCCAGTATATGTAATCTAGATTCAGTGATAGTGCCATCCAAAGACTCTTCCAATAAGAGATGACCCACAGGCAGAATTAACTCTGCTTTAGATAAAGCATCAGCGGTAGCATTCAGATCCTGATAAGCATAAGTAAATCGTGTTAAAGACTTATGAATTCTCCTTGAGTTGTTCCGTAAGAAGAAGTAAAGTAATATTCTGAACATGTAACAGATTCTTCATCCAATTGATCACCGGAAGTGTCCCCATATAGCTGTAACTGGTATAGTCCCTTTTCCACTGGTAGCTAAATCTTTAGTGCCATGAATTCACCATAGTTGTACCCAGACTAGCTTTGAACTGAATAAGATGATTGTTGGAAAGATAAAGTATGCCCCCCATACTGCTGATTGAATCAGGTTCTGACAAGCCCCATCACAATATCCCCAAGCTATGGACTTGTCAAGCTTGACCTCACCCACCTGTATAGTTGACTCAACCTTGAAAGAAGATTTGCACTTATGGAAAATAGCCCATACTTGTCCGGTAACCTGGTAAGTAGGTATATATCAATCTTCAAATAACAAAGCATTACAAACAAATTAACAATTCAAATTTCCTACGGAATCAAAGAAAGAATGGTTTTTAACTTTTTTTATGCCTTTCATGGCATCTTTTCAAGTATTCTTCTACAAGTCTCATGCCAAATGTTATTGTAAGCCATCCAATGACCCATATCTCTCCTAGTTTGTTGAGCAAAAATATGTTCAATAAATAGATGTGTAGTAGTTTCAGCTCCCCGTCTGCACAGTAAACAAACAGTAGGACCTCTCTTGTTTCTTTTCTGGAACATCTCCCAAGTACCTTGTTAGTCATTGCTAGCCACATAAAAGTTTAATCCATGGGCGCCTAATTCTTCCATATTTTATCCCACCACCGTTTTACATCCTGATGTGCATCGGCCTGAAAAGTCCTGTAGCCCAAACTAGCGGTATAGTTCCCACCAGTCTTGTTCTTTTCCCACACCAAAAATCAGATTCTGGGCTTTACACAATTCAGACTGGCAGGTATTCCAAGAATGTACATGACCACTTTCCAAACCTAAACCTTGACCAGACATCCAGCTCTCATGTCACATGTCAATAGATATAGGATCCCCTGTCAAATTTAGTATGCATATACCTATGTTTTGAAGATATTGGATCTATTTAGCAGATAAAACAACCTCATTCCTGGACCCGATGATAGCATCAGCTCCCGCCCTTACAGTAAGGTTGTGAACCATCACCAACTTTCCAAGCCAAATAAGACCCAATTCTTGAAAAAGAAAGTGCCAATGCTTTCCATTGATTGGAAACATTGGAAATGCTTTTCCTATCACTTCTGATCCAGTCTAAAACTGAACCTGGAGCCATATTTTTTTAATAATAATTCTTTCATAAGCTTAGTTTTGTAATCAGATTCCAAAAAGTTTTTGCAACAAAAGTGTTAAGTTATGGTATGTTCTATGCTTATAACAGTTTACTTCTTTTTCTTATTATATTCCACCGATTAGCAATCACATGTACATAAAGTAAAGTGCAGATAGAACACTAAACGATCGACAGAAAACAAGCCAAGACAAGAGACACAAGATGTGGCGGCTAGCCAGGGACAAACCCCACAATGTGTGGGGAAACCCTTTGATCAAATCTTCTTTTATCTTCAATAATTCAGCAGAGAGAAATAGTACAATAAATCTGATTCATATCAGCAGTAGCAAACCCTAGATCAGTAGCATCAGCATTAGCGGCTTCATTATCAAACTAGGGCAGACCATATCTCACAAACCGACTGTCGGATTGACTTCATTCCACCACCAAAAGTTTCGGCTTCCAGAGGAGGTTCAGATGAACCTACAGTGCAGTTCAGATGAGGAGATCTTCTAGGCCACGCAAGTCAATCTTTACTTCTGCAGTTGCAACTTCAGTTTCAGCAGTTTTCGGCTTCAAACTAGGGCAGTCGATATCTTGCAAACCGTTCGTCGGATTGACTTCATTCCACCACCAAAAGTTGCGGCTTTCAAAGGAGGTTCATATGAACCTACAGCGCAGTTCCAAAGAGGAGATCTTCTAGGCCACGCAAGTCAATCTTTACTTCTGCAGTTGCAGCTTCAGTTTCAGCAGTTTCCGGCTTCAAACTAGGGCAGTCGATATCTTGCAAACCGTTCGTCGGATTGACTTCATTCTACCACCAAAAGTTGCGGCTTTCAAAGGAGGTTCATATGAACCTACAGCGCAGTTCCAAAGAGGAGATCTTCTAGGCCACGCAAGTCAATCTTTACTTCTGCAGTTGCAGCTTCAGTTTCAGCAGTTTCCGGCTTCAAACTAGGGCAGTCGATATCTTGCAAACTGTTCGTCGGATTAACTTCATTCCACCACCAAAAGTTGTGGCTTTCAAAGGAGGTTCAGATGAACCTACAGCGCAGTTCCAAAGAGGAGATCTTCTAGGCCACGCAAGTCAATCTTTACTTCTGCAGTTGCAGCTTCAGTTTCAGCAGTTTCCGGCTTCACATGTGTGAGAGAGAGAGACCCATTTCAGCGCAGTAGAGAAGAGACTCATATCTGCGCAGTAGAGAGAGAGAGATGTGATGAGATGAGTGAGTCTGAATGAGGAAAAGTCCTCTTATATTTATACACAACGTTGGTGGGTGAATAGATGCGACTGTTGGGCTTCTGAGCCTACATGAGTTGTAGGTCGGCTTGATAATAATTCCATAATCAAAATAAATTCATATCTCCATGAATACTTATCGGAATTGGATGATCTTTATATCAATCTTACACCTCTCGACGAGAGGAATCTAATAAAAATATTATTAGCCATGAATAAGATGACCCACATGAAGTTTTGCCCTGGTTGCCAATTTTAACACTCCCTCTCAACCATGGAGAACTTCATCTGCAATCTGTCTATCGGTCGTTACTATTCATGCATCAAATGCACTGCCTTGTACAACCTGACCCTTGCCCTGCTCTGCTCTATTTTGCTTGTTCTGCTTTGTCTTGTTCTGCCCTGCACTGATCTGTACTGTTTTGTTTTGTTCTGCTCTGCTCTTGCATTGTTCTGTTCTACTCTGCTTTTGTCCGAATTATGAAGAAGAAGAAATGATCGAGGATGTATCATACTGACTCAAAGTCAGTCTCAGAGTATGTACCACTGGTCCCAGACCAGTCTCAACCAAACCAAAGTCAGCGTTATAGTGAGTACAACTCCAATGGTCCCAGACCAATATCATCCTCCACTGACTCAACGTCAGTCTCAGAGTATGTACCACTGGTCCCAGACCAGTCTCAACCGACCCGAAGTCAGCGTCATAGTATGGTACAACTCCTACCACTGGTCCCAGACCAGTATCATTGATCCCAGATCAATGGAGGTCATCCTAGCGTAGGGAGTACGGTAGTTACAACGATGCATCCATCGGTACTACTATGGTCCCTAACTTCATTTCCCTGCTCATTGATCAGATGAGAGGTACTTCCCATGAGTCCCAGACTGCATGGGTAGGATGCCTCGACAGGAGAACTAATCAATCCTGTCCTCACAGGAGAACACATCAATCCTGCTACAATTGCCATGGAGAACACATCAATCCAGGCCTCACAGGTGAACACATCAATCTAGGCCTCACAGGAGAACACATCAATCCTGCTACAATTTCCATGGAGAACACATCAATCCAGGCCGCCATGGAGAACACATCAATCCAAGCCTCACAGAAGAACACATCAATCCTGCTACAATCGCCATGGAGAACACATCAATCCAGGCCTCACAGGAGAACACATCGATCCTGCTACAATCGCCATGGAGAACACATCAATCCAGGCCTCACAGGAGAACTAATCATCCTGCTACACAGGAGAGCGAATCATCCTGTTCCACAAGAGAGCGAATCATCTTGTCCCACAAGAGAGCGAATCATCTTGTTCCAGTGTGCACCACTAGGGGAGGGTGAGTCACCCTGTGGTCGTATGTTGCTCCAGTAATAACCGCAAGCCCTCAGAGCTCCCAGAGCTCAATGTATGCAACATGCAGGACCCTTGTACAAGGGTTTCTTACTGACTCCAAGTCGTTTGGGAAAATCACAGATTAGATCTTTCCTCGGGGCTTTGACAAGGTGTATCAACCTGTACATCATCTTAATGTGATGGAGCCTCCTTGCTCATCAACTTACCATATCCAAGATGATGTCTATCTGCTGGAGCAATCGACGAATACGGGATTCCTCAATAATCGAATCCCACCTCTGGTTGTTATAGAGAATCACAGTGGTATCCAATGTAAATCCAAACAGCTCACTGAAGAGCTTTCGCAACCAGACTACCTCACACGAGGTTATGCTAGCAACAATATATCCTGCTTCGGCGGTGCTCAAAGCCACCGACTTCTGCTTCCTGCTCATCCAGGATATCGAAACAGATCCCAAGGTGAAACAACACCCGGAAGTGCTCTTACGGTCCACCACACTGCCTGCCCAATCAACATCAGTATATCCAAGTAGTCTCACATCTTCGGCAGTGTATCTTAATCCATGAGAGATTGTGTCCTGAAGACATCTCAGAAGATTCCTGGCATCAATCCAATGAGGCTCAACCAAATATGAGCTCACAATGCTAACTGCAAAAAATATGTTCGGACGGAGGTTCACCAAGAACATCAATGCGAATGAGTTTATAAAACTCAGAGGCATTTCCCAAATCTGGTCCGACATCACTACCATATAACTTCTAAAGTTAAGATCCTCGAGGTAGTCACAGGCTTGCAGTCCATCATACCAAATCTTTCCAATATCTTTACCACATATTTCCCTTGAGATAGGAAAATTTCCCTTGGCTTCTGCCATACTTCAAGTCCTAGGAAGTAGTGCATCAGTCCTAGGTCTTTAATTTCAAATTTAGAGGCCAGCTCTCTCTTACATTTGTGAATGAGAGGGTCTGCACCTGTTAGAAAGAGGTCATCCACATACAATACCAGTATGAGAGGCTTGTCATCTTCAACCTTAAAGTAAAGGTTAGGATCGGCTTCACTCCTCGTGAATCCCAGCTTCATCAAGTAGCTATCAATCCTCTCATACCATGCTCGGGGTGCTTGGCTTCAGCCCATAGAGAGCTTTCTTCAACCTATATACATGAGATTTTCGATCATAAATCTCAAATCCTTCGGGTTGCTCCACGTAGACCTCTTCTTTGATCGAGCCATGCAAGAACGCAGTCTTGACATCCATCTGATGTAGGTTCCATCCTTGTGAAGCGGCAAGGGCTGTGATCGAGCGGATGGTCGTATATCTGGCAACAGGTGCAAATATCTCATCATAGTCTATACCTTCCTTTTGGGAGAAACCTCGAGCAACAAAACGAGCCTTATACTTTTCCATGCTTCCATCTGCTGCATGCTTTATCTTGTAAAGCCATTTTGAAGTAACAATTGTCTTGTCTAGGGTCTGGGAACTACTTCCCAGACATCATTCTCCATAATAGACTCATATTCTACGGTCATAGCATCCTTCCATACTTGATGCTTGACGGCATCTGAGAATGACGAAGGCTCATTTTGTATGATCGTGCTCATGATGGTCAGGTATCCTTGATACCTATTAAGTTTCTTACTTTGACGGAAGGTTCCTCAGGGTGCAGCATGTCCTTTAGCATCATCAAGTATCCCCCTAAGCCATGAAGGCCTCTTCCTAGAAGAGGAAGGCTCATGTGGATGAGAACCTATCAGATCCATGGGTTCTTCTACATCAGGCATTGATTCATCATCCTTTTCTTTCGATTCCCTGGTGTTGGCTTCTTGAGAGCTCCTCAAAGTCGAAAGATTGTTCACCTTGCGGTGAACTTTTCTTAAGGAGTCTTGGAACCCAATGCTTGATGAGGGCATCAATTTTGTACATATATGACGATGATTGTAGTTTTAGCCCATAGAAACATCAGAAGTCTTTGATCATGTAGCATGGCCCAGACAGCTTCCATCATCGTGCGGTTCTTCCTTCCCACCACACCATTCTGCTAAGGAGTATGTGGTGTGGTAATCTCCCTCTTAATGCCAACCTCAGGTATGCCTGAGTGAACCAATTGTAATATATCAGAGGTCTTGCTTTGGCTTGAGGGGAATGGTGCCCTTTTGAGCTTTGCTTCAGCACATCCTGGACATACACCATTCTCTATTCAGAATTCGGGCATCCCTATCACCATTTGTCTTACACCGAGTATAGCTTTATAATGAAGGGAGGAAAAACCTCTAATGCCAAAGTTCGGACTGAAGAGATGTGTCATAAGACATGACACCTAGCAGACTTCCATCGACCTGATATAATGAATCAACACTAAACCCAAGAGTAAAGGCATCCTTAACATTATTTTTCCATATACATACCTTGCCATCGTTGAAGGTTACCTTGTAGCCTTTGTCTTCCGTTCCCGAGATGGACACTAGGTTCTTTTTGAGGTCAGGTGCATTTAATACATCTTGGAATTTCTGGCTTTCTTGAATGCTTGTCCTCTTCCTTGATTCCCAGCTCTCCTCTTACCTTTGCTGTTGAATTTGTCATTCCTTTGATTGCCATCAGAGGGATTTTGATCATCATCCTAGAGTGAGTCCTTTCTATCAGGGCACTCCCTTGCATAGTGACTTGCTTTATCGCAAATGTAACATCGTCATTTTCTTCTAGCCTTAGGTCCAACCTTTCCTTTTGATTTAGTCTCGGAATTATTTCTTTTCTTTGCATGAAAAGAAAAGGCAGCAGGAGGACCTTTAGGCATGGGCATTTCTTACACTTCTTCCCTTGTTTCTTCTTGAATGTATCTAGCCATTAATTCCTCGAAACCAGGAATTACATTATAGTTCAGAAGAGTAGTCCTGAACACATACCATTCAGATGGTAATCCTTCAAGAGTTGTGAGTGCCATTTCTCTGTCAGTAATAGTTTCCCCAATAGATAGGAGATCGTTCTTGATCTTGGTGATTCTTAAGAAGTATGCTTGCATACTTTCATCTTTACCCTTCTTGATTTCCCTCAGCTTATTTCTAAGAAACAAAACTTGATTTGCATCATTAACTTTAAATAAACTCACCAGTCTGTCGTAGATTTCCTTGGAGGTGGAGGATCAGAGATGTAGGCCACCAAGCGCTTGTCGATAGAGTCCCGGATGATCTTCTTTGTTTTGACTTCTCCATTTTTCCATTTGTTCCAGGAAGCAGCAGATGCATTTGATGAAGGCTCAACAATATGGCCTCTTACATGGTCCAACACTCCTTGATCTTCAAGGGTTAGATCGATAGACATCTTTCATCCGTGATAGTCAGCTTTCTCACAGAGCTTGTCTTCGGCAGGAAAGAGTGTTGAGGACCCCATAGTTCTTTTAGGATAGCCTTGCCAATCTTCTCTTCAATGATTGCTCTTGCTCTTGCTCCGGCTTTGTCTTCACCTCAGCTCTGATACCATGTTAAGTTATGGTATGTTCTATGCTTATAACAGTTTACTTCTTTTTCTTATTATATTCCATCGATTAGCAATTACATGTACATAAAGTAAAGTGCAGATAGAACATTAAACGATCGACAGAAAACAAGCCAAGACAAGAGACACAAGATGTGGCGGCTAGCCAGGGACAAACCCCACAATGTGTGGGGAAACCCTTTGATCAAATCTTCTTTTATCTTCAATAATTCAGCAGAGAGAAATAGTACAATAAATCTGATTCATATTACCAGTAGCAAACCCTAGATCAGTAGCATCAACATTAGCGGCTTCATTATCAAACTAGGGTAGACCATATCTCACAAACCGACAGTCGGATTGACTTCATTCCACCACCAAAAGTTTCGGCTTCCAGAGGAGGTTCAGATGAACCTACAGTGCAATTCAGATGAGGAGATATTCTAGGCCACGCAAGTCAATCTTTACTTCTGCAGTTGCAGCTTCAGTTTCAGCAGTTTCCGGCTTCAAACTAGGGCAGTCGATATCTTGCAAACTGTTCGTCGGATTGACTTCATTCCACCACCAAAAGTTGCGGCTTTCAAAGGAGGTTCATATGAATCTACAGCGCAGTTCCAAAGAGAAGATCTTCTAGGCCACGCAAGTCAATCTTTACTTCTGCAGTTGCAGCTTCAGTTTCAGCAGTTTCCGGCTTCAAACTAGGGCAGTCGATATCTTGCAAACCGTTCGTCGGATTGACTTCATTCCACCACCAAAAGTTGCGGCTTTCAAAGGAGGTTCATATGAAACTACAGCGCAGTTCCAAAGAGGAGATCTTCTAGGCCACGCAAGTCAGTCTTTACTTCTGCAGTTGCAGCTTCAGTTTCAGCAGTTTCCGGCTTCAAACTAGGGCAGTCGATATCTTGCAAACCATTCGTCGGATTGACTTCATTCCACCACCAAAAGTTGTGGCTTTCAAAGGAGGTTCAGATGAACCTACAACGCAGTTCCAAAGAGGAGATCTTCTAGGCCACGCAAGTCAATCTTTACTTCTGCAGTTGCAGCTTCAGTTTCAGCAGTTTCCGGCTTCACATGTGTGAGAGAGAGAGACCCATTTCAGCGCAGTAGAGAAGAGACTCATATTTGCGCAGTAGAGAGAGAGAGATGTGATGAGATGAGTGAGTCTAAATGAGGAAAAGTCCTCTTATATTTATACACAACGTTGGTGGGTGAATAGATGCGACTGTTGGGCTTCTGAGCCTACATAAGTTGTAGGTCGGCTTGATAATAATTCCATAATCAAAATAAATTCATATCTCCATGAATACTTATCGGAATTGGATGATCTTTATATCAATCTTACACCTTTCGACGAGAGGAATCTAATAAAAATATTATTAGCCATGAATAAGATGACCCACATGAAGTTTTGCCCTGGTTGCCAATTTTAACAAAAAGATATGCCAAATACATGAATGTTCATAAGTCCCCATCGTATCTTGTCTTTAAGCCTTGCTATAGATTGCGGCTTAGCTAAGTGAGTGCCAATATTATCAGAACTTTGTTTCCAATGAAAATTAAAGCAAGTCCTGATGAGTTTCACTAAAATGCGAATTAAAGCAAGTCCTGATTTTCAGTAAAATGCCTCTAGCAATATATGCTAAAGAGTGCTAGTACCTTGGAATGGTCTCTAAAACAGATTTGACTAAGATCAATCTACAACCTGTAGATAACCATCTATTGAACTGCTAATTAATTATCTTTTCAATCTTATACAGTAACTGGGTTCAATTCCTTGCACTATAGCCATTTGGTTTTAAGATTGAAACCAAGATACTCGATTCATTCCTGTAAGTTTGCAAGTTTAAAGATGAATAATCCTCTTAAAGTTTCTACGACTTCCTCATCAGGCTCATTAAATACCACAGTGGATTTATGATTATTTATTTCCATTCCAGTAGCTCTGTTTCATTGTGGAAGAATCTCCCTGAATTTCCTTTCATCCTATATAAGTACTCAGTAGGATCCCTCTCTACTTTCTTCTGATGCGAGGACCGGAGATACCTATCCCTTTACACTAGGGAGATCTTCAGCCACAAATCTCAGTTCTTGCATGGCGGGCCTTGTCTTGGGATGACTAGGATGATCACCTCATACTTTTAGGTTGATCATTTAGATCAGAGCAGCAAGCAGTGGCAGAGTCCTAGAGTGCATCAGATTATGCTATGTCAATCCTCAGCCTCCCGATCTGGGAGATTGTCTGTTATCATCAAGACCGGTTCGGAGATGCTGAACCATACATCAATCCATGCATCCTCAATCAATTGAGGGATTAGCTCCAAATGGACCCTGAGTAGGGCGCCTTCCACCCATCAGAATAACTCCGAGATCCCAGATCCAGAGGAGTAGCTAGAGATCTATGCAGAGCTTCCTTCTTTTGACCTCGGATGCTAGGAGTAGCCCTCGCTGTACATCCCCCCAGGATCAAAACAGCCAGACCCTCTAATGGTTCCAGAGGACTTAGACAGTGTGCCAATACCCAGTTTTCCCCTCTCGCCTTTGGCCATCAAACCCTGGAGACCCCGACATCGTTAGCTTCATCATTTGATCTCTTTTTCTCACTCTCTCTCTTGATAGAGTCTTGAGTTGATCACTTTCCAGCCTTGGACAATGTCACTTATTGTTTGTATTTTGTATCATCATACCTTCGTCACAAATATATATGTGTTTTATCTCGAGGATGTAGTATTGTAGGTTTACACATTCTCTAGGAGTTGTGCTTGCACTCCCACATTGTATTTATACTGGTTGTATTTTTTACTCATATTAACCTACTTTTGTGGTTATTTGTTGGACATTAATAAAATTATCTTAAATTATCTACAGAACCATTACGAGACAAAAGCACATCATCCACAAAGATTAAATAAGTGATTCATTACCCATAACCTGAATATCATGAATATCTCGTCCTTTTGGCTTATATAATGGATCTGCTTGACCTTCAGCCACTAATTAAAATAAATAACGGGCACAATGGACTCTCTTGTCTCAAACCTCTTGTGGGTTAGAAAAAAGGTGAGGCCAAGCCATTGATACGAACAACATTTGAAACCAAAGTGACATGTCACACATCCCATGATCCAATTAATCACGGAGAAGTTAAAACCAATGTGAATTAAGAGTAATCTCAGATAAAGCTAGCACACACTGTTAGATAAATCAACATGATCACCAATGCTAGCACATGTTTAGTTTTAATAGTATGAAGACCCTCTTGACCCAATCCTATAACTGTGTGGATTTAATGACATTCTAAGAATCCAATTTGTTTAGGAGAGAGAAACTTGGACAAAAGTTTCTTCAAACTGACAGATAGCCCCTTTGATATAATTTTGTACACACAGTTACACAAAGCTATGGGTCTAATGTATCAAAAGACTTGGGATGATCAACTTTAGGATAACGAGCCATAAACATGAAATTGAAAGAGCCTAATACCTTACCAAACGTTCTTACTTCTTCCTACACTTGCAGCAAATTCTCACTCAAAATCTCAAAGAAACCCTCTAAGAAATCAACAATTCACTCATCTTGGCCAAGACTCTTATATTTGTGAAAGGAAGGCAACACAACCAGTAGTTCATCCTTTGTGAGCTCCTTGTATAGCTGTTGATTATATTCTTGAGAAACAAGCCTTGGAAAAAATGATGCTATTATGACAATCTCTACAATATTCAATGACTTAAGTTCTTTATAAACATTTTCAAAATGTCTGACCCCCAACTTTGCCAATCCTTGGAAGCTTTCTTACTAGCACACCTTTCTCATTCATCATTTCCCATTTGTATCAATATTTCCTATGATTTAACACTTGTAATTTGTGTTGACACTTCCTATGATGCTCCACCCTCACCTCTTAGATTGACAGATCCACTTATGGATGGTACACTTTGGTTTTAGCATGCCCTATCTTGATATTCGATGCATTAGTGTTTTTACTTGGATGTGGTGCTATAATTCCCGGATCATGCCATGAAAGTTGTAAACTTAAAATGAGACTTGATGACACTTCTTAATATTATAGTTTTATTGTTTGCCTCGTCATACCATGGGAGACATGGTTTTCCTTTAGAAACATTGTCATTTCCCAATTTAGCTTGTACTACTAGGAAATTGGTTGAGGTAGCATTTCCACATCCAACCATACTTAACACTTTCCACTTTCCCCTTCACTCCATCCCATCCAAAAAAAAACTATCCCCTTTCATGTTTGACTTATCAAAGATCACCAAAAATGCCTAAATGGAGAAAAGCCTAAGATCACCTACCTTTTACTTGGGGGCACAGGAAATACACTTTGTTGTAAGACTTGATCCATGTATAAGGGTTAATGTTGTTTTCCCCTTGTAAAACCTAAGCAAACTAACCTTTATTATGTTGTGTTGGAAGAAATCACTAAGAGTATACCACCTAATGGCTCATCAAAAAGTTGGAACTGCCACTACAAGCGGATGCCATGCGCTGGGATCCATGTAGTTGTATTTGTTCATATCTATCAACATTGGGACCTATGCCATTTTTCTTGGGATTTGTGTACTTCATTAGGATACATGTCACTACATTGGGATTTGTGACAATGCATTGAGCAATGACAGAGAAGCCATTTCATAACAATTGCCACATGGAGCACTTAAAGATGGCATTTGTCTGCTAGTTGGATGCCTTATTCACACATATGCATAATTATTCCCTCCTTGGACCACACGTGGGAGGTTGTTAAGGCGTTTGAGGACTCTTAGGAGGTGGTTACATAGGGTCATAGGTTGTTATATCAATTGCGAATGACATGGTAGTTGACCACCTAACTTTATTTGAGAGCGCCCTTTTTGAGGAGCCACACATGCCAACATACACTGGATGCTTTCCTTGGATGTCCCAGACGTGTGGGTCGATGTCATGCATGAGGAGGTGCTTATTTCTTGAGATGCCCACTTCCTTACTTCTAGGAGTTGGTTGGAGGAGTGCCCCAATCCTTGGACCCCTTATGACTTGTTATTTACTCATTATAGGAATGTTGACACATTTTTTTGGGAGGGCATACTTCTTCTGGGCCCTTTAGACCTATCTGTGGATCTAACCCCAAACAATAAAGTGACACTAAGCATTTAAAGTTTTACCATTTCTTTGGGGTTACTTCAATTGCATGCTTGGAAGTACATGGTTCGTGCTTGGTCTTGTTCTTGTTTACTCCACATGCTAGGCTTTATATGCCAGCGTTGAGCTGCCTACATAACCTATATGATCAGGCAAGGCAAATCAATGTTAAACAAGGTAAACAACTTAGCCTATGAGTGAAATGATTCATACCATTTGAGCTTGACGTCTAGGGTTAGAACTCATGTTTCAGATTTGAGTTTGTTGATGGTGAATATTGCTGGTCTGATGGCATGACCAACCAAGTCGTTACCCATCTTAACACTTTGAATGTGTGGGATCACTTCTTCTACGTCAATTTTCTGAGCACTGTTGACAAGGGTTTATTGATTTATATCCTTATCTGATTTTGGTTCTAAATACAGCAATTTTTGGCAATTTCTGGGCTCTTCGTAATCTTAAACACTACTTCAAGTGAATTGATAGTAAGCATAGTGGAATGACCTTTTGTATTGTGCTATTGTCTCATATGTTTGAGGATCTATTGGCTGATATTTTTCTGCAGTGACATAAACACAGTTATATTTAAATGCTGGCCTGACTGCATACAATTTATAGTAATATTGAGATACTTCATTGTTTGGATTTTGTGATAAAAATCTATATTAATACATGAAAATGAATGTGCTTTGAATCAAGGTTGCTAGAGCATGGAGTGGAGCGGGAGTGTTTTTGAGAGTGGGAGTGTTAGGAGCATCATTTTCAAAAATCCTGAGCGGAGTATCTAGGAAGTGTGTGTTTTTGTGTTTTTTCAAAAAAATCATGCATAATGCCAAATTAGTTGCAAAATATATGAAAACATGTATATTTATACACCAATGAAGATAGAAATAACATCTAGAGTGTATTAATAATTAATCATTTTAGCATCAACCATCTAGATTCTATCATACAAATTTTTAAGCCATATAATAAAAAGTAGACCATTAACTAATCATTGAAATAGGTTATCTAACAACTATCAAAATGACCAAATAATAATGTTTTCGAAACAGGCCATATCTATGCTAAAGTATGAAGATTGAAAGGAAACACTAATCCATCATCTATGACAAAGTAGTGAAAGAAGAGACAATTTTCTAATAACTATGATTCTATCTACTATTATCTCCTCCTTGCACCACCACGAATGTTGTGTGGGCATTCACGCAATGATAGTGAAGTAGGTGGAAGCGGAAGCTATAGTACTAAAGACAAAGCCTTTGGTGTTGGTGCTATGGATGCCTGGACATGGGGACCATGGCATTGAATGGGGTTGGCATCCCAACATGATCATCATCATCCATAAGATCATCCTCCAATTGCTCTAAATATAACACTCCATCCTCCAAATTAGCCTCCTCTGGATTTTTGTCCCAAACTGTCAACTCTTTATTTGCCTTTGCCTCCTCACAGTAATGGGACAATAATTGCAAGTTGTAATGAACATAAAGCAAGCTCTTTGACTGATGTACATTCAACTTGTTCCGTTTGAGATTATGGATGAAATTGTAGGTGCTTCGACGCCTCTCTACAGAAGTAGTGTTCACTACCTGTGAGAGCACTCATGTTGCTAAACGTTGTAGTTGTGGGGTAGCATTGCCATATATGTTCCACCACTCAAGAGAAGACATATTCCCTCGATCTCTAATTGCATGGTTTGTCCCAAAGGCAGCATTACAAAGGATGTAGTGGCTCAATTGTCTTCGTATGATGTCACACTCCTCTTCATCAGGTATCAATTTATCTAATGCTTTCATATAATTAGCTTGAACTTCTGGATCTTGGTGTGGTTTTTTCTTGGTTTCCCCACTAGGTGCTGGTGATGAAAGCCATGATACATGATAATATTTAGGTGTAAGAACATACGCTAAGGCATGTAGTGAAATGTTTAGCATTTCCTACCGTTTTTCCACCTCTACATGGATATGATTATACAAGTTGACATCTCTAGACTCAACAATATCTTTAATCTGCCCCAACATACTATCCATTTGCTCATAGACCTGCCCAATGATCGGTGAATTTGAATTTGCAAATTTGATCATGTGATAAATTGGCTTGGTGAATTGCAAAACATATCTAACTTGTGACCAAAAGTCACTGTCAAAAACAATGTCCACTTTAACACCATCTCTATTAGTGCTCATTTCATCCCATTCATCACTAATTGCCATAGCAATCAAAGCTTCTCTCACCTTTAATAAGCACCTAAAGGTGAGATAATAGCTAGCAAATCTAGTTTTCACAATCTTAAGTAGCTGCAACCTAGAGTAAGTGCCATAAAAGTAATTGACTCTTGTATGCCCTGTGACAAATTTGATGAGTTGCTTCCCTTTCTTGTACAACTCATTAATCCATCCACATTCTTTATGCTTGACAATATCATGCATCAAAAGGTTCAATGTGTGCACCAAGCACCCTGACCAAAATATATGCGGATAAACCTGCTCAATGATTTTTCTTGCTCCCTTACAATTTTTGACATTATCAGTGATTACTTGAACCACATTAGTAGCACCAACATCATTAATTGTTTTCAATAGGAGATTTGCAATGTTTTGAGAAGATGTAGTGATTGTGGAGGAGTCATGCACTGTAAGAAACACTGCACCACTAGCAGAAACACCAAGAACATTTATCAAATGTTGGTTTCTAACATTTGTCCAATCATCTGTACAATGGATACCCCAAAGTCATCCCACTCATTTGTAAATTGTATCAAAGATCTTTGAATTTTTTCTTTTTCTTTGTCTAATAACAAAGTTCTAGCTTTCTCATAGTTGGGGCTCTTATATCCTCTAGGGGCTTCATTGATGGCCTTAACCAAATCATGGCAATTGGGGGAGGAAAGAACATTGAATGGTATACCACAAGCACAGAGAAATTGCACCACTTTTGCATCCACCTCATCCCTCCCACCAATATTAAGAAAATATGCTATTGTTCTTCTAGATTTAGAGGTTTCAAAAGTTCCATGAGGAGATGGAGATGTGTGGTCACCGAATCTAGATGTTGCATCAGATTGAAGCTTTTGTTCTTTACCATGTTTTTTTGTGCAACCTCCTCTATTTTGATATTTTTTTTTTCTTTCTTCCTTTGATATCTTAGGGCAAATTGATATCCCAATGGCACCCTTATTGACATCACTCTCCATTACCCCACAAAGATGCCCCCCGACATGGGTATATGACCCAATATAAGGTTTTCCTTGATGACAATCATGAGGGCATAGGAATTCACTAGTTCCACCACCTCTACCTGCCTCAAGTTTTGTCACATATTTCCACGAGGGTGTCAATGAACCTTTTCCACCTTCATTGTCCTCTTCATCCCCTTCCCTCTCAAACCCTTCCTCATCATCATACATTGGTCACTATGAGGGTGACCACTATCCTCTTCTTCTATTCCTTCCCTTTGATGTTTATTCCCCACCAACACCATGAGAACAAAAAAATGGAATGCTAAACCACAAGAACACCATTTTTCTCAAATCTTAGATAAATAAAACCTGCAATAAAATAAAGGAGAGGAAAGAATGAGAAAAAGTAGAAGTGGAAAAAAACCAAAAAAACAAAGAATACAAGGAAATGAGGGAGTTTCGATTTGCATTTACCTCTTTAACTCTTGAGAAGGTGAGATAGATGGCAGCGTTTGTTCACTCCTCCAAGCTCTCTTTTGTTTTTCCCTCCAAGTTTTCACAAATATCTGCTCTCGCTTTTGCTTTCTCCTTCAAGCTCAAGCGAACCAAATGAAGAAAAATATCTGCTCTCCCTTTTGCTCTCTTCTTAAAGCTCAAGCGAACGAAATGAAAAAAATGAGAGGAAAAACGCTGTTTTAATTCATTTTTACCTTCTCCTCAACCCTAAACCTACTTTAGGTCTCACCTCCAATAAAAGAAATTAATGAAAAGAAATAAAAACTTTTTCAAAATTTGTGTGGGAGAGTCTGGCTGGTGAGGAAGCGCGCGTGAAGCGTGGCAGAATCGTGGCCGGAGACTTCAGGAAGCGCGGTTCTGACATGTTGAAACGTTTTCAGAAGCGTCAAGGTTCCGATTTTACAGGAAGCGTGGTTTTGAAGCCACGTAATTTACGAAGTCTAAGTTCATCAGATACTAATCACAATTTGTCTTGGTGTTAGCAAGTTTCTCAGTATACTATCAGTTCATACTCAAACATTATTTCATAATGGTTTTGAACAGAAATTTTCTTTTCAAAAGATGCAGATCTTCTCATGTGCTTGCAAAAGCTAATATACTATTTTGCTTTATAAAACATTTTTAACATGATTGTTTTGAACAAAGAGGACTTTTTTTTTTTTGAAGGAAAAGCTGAATGTATTATATTAAGATGATATAATGATCAAAAATATACATAAGGCGATAAGCCTCAGGCAGATATGAAGTATGGATCCAGAAATACAATGGAGGCGATGCCTCATGCAGGAAATTGAGCAAGAGCCAAGATGTGACAAACATGAGAGATAGAAACATATATAGATAGCCGAACTGCAGAAGATCGTGCCTCCCCGAAGAAGGCAGATTGCACAAAAAGAACTGCCGAGCATGTGGCAGAGAATATGCAGATACATGTAGATATATATATATAGAATAGGCTGAAATAAGAGAGGCTGAAATAAGAGGAGTAGCAGATAAAAAGACAGCGAAAAGCGCCCATCCTAGGACGGTTCAGGCAGAGACCCCCGGATAATAGGCAGAATGGAGAAAAGTGGAAGGGGGCAGTCCTGAAAGATGCGCCGGCATCGCCATTTCCAGATGTTCCAACATGTAGTAATAAAAAGAGCCTGCCAGATTGGGCTTTGAGAGCCCCACCAGGAGAATGCATCCTGAACAGAAGAAAACAGCTTGAAGGGAAAACCGAAGATGCAGGAGAGATCATACCAAAGAGCAGTGGATGCTGTGCACTGAAGGAAGCAGTGGAAGTTCGATTCCAAAGCTGCTTGGCATAGAAGACATCTACCAGGCCCAGACCATCCTTTCTTTTGTAGAACATCCCAGGAGAGATTCTTGTTGCAGAATAGGAGCCAGGAAAAGAGAATGGATCTGAGGGGGCAGGGGGCTTTCCAGAGGGAGATGGGAAAGACAGCAGGAAGAGAAGGTAAGGCAGCAGAGAGAACAGAGTAAATGTTCCGGACAGTGATGGGGCGAATAGAGGTGCTGGTGGACCAGATTAGTTCATCCTTGGTGCCAATTTGAAGAACCCCGCGATGAGTGAATCTGGATGTGAAGGAGAGCCATGTTTGACGGAGGGGGGGGAATGTCGAGCTGAAGGTCAGTCTTCCAGATTGGCTCGAGAGAGGACCAAGAGTGTATAAGATGGTTCCAGGTGAAAAGGCCCCTGGAATGGAGAAAGGTAAGAAGAGGCGGGGGGATCATAGACTCAAGGTTGTGAAGGGTAGGATCGATTCCAATGAGGACAGCCGAACCAGTAGAAAGAGTCCATTTTAAGTTGGAAAGGAAGAAGGGTAGGATCTTCTTGAAGCTATGCCAGATGGGGGAGCCACTCCTGATTCCGAGCGAGGACCTTCTGTGCCAGAACGCCAGATTCCTTCCTTTCAGGTACTTTTTGTTGATCAAGGTACTCTACGGGCTGTTCCCGAAAATGCCCCTGTGCAGAGATTTACAGATGAGCGCTTCTAAAAAAAAAACATATTTAGAAGTCCCCAGCCTCCCTTTTCCTTTGGACGAGTGATGGTGTCCAGCCTGACAAGATGGAGCTTTGAGTGGAAGGATCGTCCACCCCACAGAAAATTTGAAGCTATGGAATTCATTTTCTTGATGACAGATGCAGGGAGGAAAAACAAATGGCACCAATATACCGCAAGTTGAGAGAGAACAGCTCGGACCAAAATATATCGACCAGCAAGGGATAAAAAACGAAATTCCCATGTTGAGATCTCGCTGTAAAAGCGGTCAACTAACCAGGCCCAGTCCTGGCATCGGTATCTTGAAGGTTTTAATCGGAATCCCAGATAAGAGAAACCTTGCTTAATCTGACGAAGGTTGATCTGAAAACGTTCAGCAATCCAGAGAGCCAATGCCGGGTTAGAGTCATTGTGATATAAAACAGATTTGCCACAGTTGATCTTGAGTCCAGTGGCGCCTTGAAACCTCTGAAAAAGCAAATAGAGGCAGATCCAAGAAGATTTACACAAAATTGCAAAAATTAAAATGTCATCAACGAAGAGGTTGTGGGAGAGGAGGACTTCTCTGCATATTTTAACAGGTTTACATCTACCATCCGCTACAGCGAGGTTGATGTGAGTGCTGAGACAGTTCATCACCAAAATAAAAAGGAGGGGGGAGAGAGGGCATCCCTGGCGGAGCCCTCTCTCTGCTTGAAAAAAGGAGGATGGGATCCCATTTATAATCACTGAGTAGTGGGCAGTTTCGACGCATGACATGATCCAGCTGACGGCTAGGGGCCTCAATCCGATTTTGGCAAGAAGAATTCTGAGGAAGCTCCAGTCGACGCAGTCAAATGCCTTTTTAAGATCGATCTTAAGTGCTGCAGCGTCAATGTTCTTCGAATAAATGGAGTAGAGGCATTCCTGAGCCATGGCGACTGCATCCATAATGAGTCTGTCCTTTAGAAAAGCATGTTGATCTTTTGTGATGAAGGAGTTGAGGACTTTCTTTAGTCTTTCGGCAATTATTTTGGTGATGATCTTATATAGCGTGTTGCACAAGGCAATCGGCCTGTATTCACCAAAGGATGTGGACTTTGATTGTTTCGGTATCAATGCAATGAAAGAGGCCGAGAGAGCACTATTAATGCTTCCGGAGAGACGAGAAGCGTCAACCATACCCAACAGACCGGTTTTAAATAGATCGAAGAAATGGGAAAAAAATTCCACGGGCAGACCATCAGGACCGGGACTCTTATCTTTTTTAAAACCCCTGATGGTTTCAGATAGCTCGCCCTCCGTAACTGGTTTGAAGAATTCGTCATTGGCAGCGTCGTCGAACATAATCGGCAGAGGGTCCACGGCCCATAGTGAGTCAGATATGTCACTGTGTTGCCTCTGGTATTGGTCCTTGAAGTATCTTGTTGCTTCTGCTGAGATTTCGTGCTGGGAGAAGATAAATTGACCATCGTCCTTCTGAATTTTCCATATTGCATTTTTTGATCTGCGGCCATTGGCATAATTATGGAAAAATCTGGTATTCCTGTCCCCCTCCCCGAGCCAAGTAGCACGGCTTTTTAACCTCCAAGATGCTTCCTCTTTTAATAGAAGTTGTCTTTTCTTTCGTTCGAGGGTACAGATGAGGGAGGCCGTATCTAGAGATCTGCCGTTTTGCTGGATGGATGATGCAAGCCGGCTTAGTTGGAGATTGATGTCGATCAGGTCCTGAGTGTCCCTGCGCTTTTTTTCAATCTGCCATGCTTTTGTTTTGTCCTTGAGCAGCTGAATTTTGTAGCGGAAGGTGAGAAAAGAATCTTCGGCGGCCTGATTGATATCCATCCAGCTGGATTTTATGAATTCATTGAAAGATGCATCCAGTAAATGAGTAGAATTGAACTTGAAAGAATAACCCATTCGTCGAGCAGAAAAACCCCAGTCGAGGAAGATAGGCTTGTGGTCTGATGTGAAGACCCCTCCCGTGTTTGCGGACGGCATTCCAATTTTAGTTTGTAATGTTGATTTGCTAATTGGTGATTTAGAGTTCTCAGTACGAAGCTTTCCGCTATAGTTTTGCACAGTTTGCATTCCCCCGTGCTCCTCAAGGGAATTTACGGGAGGACGATTTTTTTTTTTTAAATGCTAAGATTTCCGATTAATGGGAGCAACATTTGCAAGATTTAAGAAGGAAACAACAGATGCAAATGGATCACGATTCATATTAATCTGTGTTTGTGCAGGTTTCCAATTTTAGTTTGTAATGTTGATTTGCTAATTGGTGATTTAGAGTTCTCAGTACGAGGCTTTCCGCTATAGTTTTGCACAGTTTGCATTCCCCCGTGCTCCTCAAGGGAATTTACGGGAGGACGATTTTTTTTTTCAAATGCTAAGATTTCCGATTAATGGGAGCAACATTTTCAAGATTTAAGAAGGAAACAACAGATGCAAATGGATCACGATTCATATTAATCTGTGTTTGTGCAGGTTCTTAGTGCATATTGGCCCTCTGGGTCATGAACTAAGAATAAAGGGTTATGTTGATCATGATGTGGCACCTAGTGATTGCTTTCATCTCTATGAGAGTGTTAGAGATTCCTAGGATGCTATAGTAGAGCTCTGTATACAAGCAGGATTAGACCTGAAGGGATGCCCAAGGTGAAGGGTTCACTCTGTATACATTGTTGCAGGACAGATCACAAATTTTGACCATCAAGCCCTTGTGATCTTTAAGGATTTGCAAGTGTCCAATGATTCTGTCTAAAGCAACTAGAGGTTAAAGAGGTTTCCCTGTTGTCAAATGCAGAGGAGAAATGAGAAATGGGTGAGACTACACTAAGGCATGGGAGAGGATGAAGGTGGGAGCAAGGGGAATTATGAAGAAATTCCCAGTGAAACTTGTGGGTATTGCACAGAGGTTCAACCGGGCCTAAAGGAACACAGATTGGGAATGTGAGATCGAAAGCATCAGTTTTGTGATGGGCAGCATGCTTGGCAGGAACCGACAGTTGATGATTTGATTCCTCCAATTTATGGCATGTGTGTATTCCAAATGGTACGGAATTAAATAATGAGCGTAGAGAGTAATATGGCAAGGCCCCTACATTGGTAGATTTGTGTGTGCAGGCAAGAGTAGCTGTGCCTAAAAATATGAGGCTGGATGTTGCAATGCATGCTTTGGAGGAAGCAGACATTGTTGCTTGAGTGCCGTCAACCGTCTTGATGGATGGCATTATGATAATTTCTCAGTGACATGCTACAGGGAATATCAGTTTATTTTCGCCATCTTCATGGCCCAATATTGAGGGACATATTGTGGATACGGCAAGCTGGCTAAACAGTTTGGATGGAAATGTGGTCTCAAGAGGGCTTAACATCTTTTGATGGATCTGATCGAAAACCCTTCTCTGAGAAAGACGTCAATCTTTGGGTGTTAGGCATGGAAATTAGCATTACTTTCTCAATAAAACTTACAGAGAAAGGCAATATAAAACGTGAAGCTGCATGACTGAATTCCGTCTGCAGTGTAGATCCAAGCAACAAGCAGTTTGATAATGCGTCTCATTATTAGTAGCTTTGACTAAGTGGGTGCATTGTCAGGAGGCAAATGTAACTTACTTTGTTTTAGAAGGAAAAAGCAAAAGGCATTATGGAAAACAGGCCTAACAGACCATATGCATGTTTTTTTTACTGTACAAGGTGTTTAAGGAATTACAGAAAAGGGAGGCAAATGTAACTTACTTTGTTTTAGAAGGAAAAAGCAGAAGGCATTATGGAAAACAGGCCTAACAGACCATATGCATGTTTTTTTTTTACTGTACAAGGTGTTTAAGGAATTACAGAAAAGGTATTGTCTAATTATTAGTAGTTTTGGAGTTTTTAGCCAGAATGGGGTAAAAAAAATTGGGTCAAATTTTGATTCTGGGGTTTTGATGGTATATATGGATTCAATGTCTTGAAAAATAGCTGGGGCACTTGGATAGTTCACAACTCAAACTTGTCATTCCAACAAATCCTATCAGATTTTAGGTAAATTAGGCTGAAAAATAGGCCAGAGAAACCTCCAAAACGTCTAACAGATAGACTACTGCTTAATGACGTTGATGTTCTGGAGTTTTTAGCCGGAATCTAGCCAAAAAAATTTGGTCAAATTTTGATTTGTGTTGTTTAAACTGGGGTTTTGTCTGTAGATATAGATTTCAACACCCTAAAAAACCCTTGAGGCATGTGGGTTGTGAAGAGTTCACAACTCAAACTTGTGATTCCAACATATACTGCCAGATTTTGGGTAAATTAAACCATAAAATACGCTGGAAAAACCTCCAGAATGCCTGATAGATAGACTATGGCTTAAAAAAAACTCCTAGGGCAACTTGATGGTAGTTATTGTCAATTTTATTGTTAGAGAGACAGAAGTTGAAAATGGATGAGTTCCATAGATGCAGAAAGGAAAATAACTTTTGGCAACAATACTTTTTATATCCACTCTTTTTTCAGAAAGAGAAACGATCTTTCAATACAAATGATGTTATTTTATCTCATATACAAATTTTAAATGGATAAAGTTTTGACAAAAAACTGTTTGACAAACACTAATATATCACCTCATATACTTATCCTCTTTTCCACATTGTCAAGTAATAATCGTTTGGTTTGATGAAAAACCCTAGACATTTAAATATTTTCCATGGCTTAGATTTGTTAAGTGGAAAGCTTAGATTTGTTAAGTGGAAAGATCTAAAAAAAGAGTTTAATCTAATTCTCCTCTATCTGGTTATAGTTTGAACTTCATATTTATAGTTAAGCAATAAATATCTAGTTTTTTTTTTTCAATTTATTAACATTTCATATCATCAACAAAAAGTAAAGGTGTCAAGTACATCGATTTTCCAATTTTTATACTTTTTCATATTACCAATCTTTTTTGTCTATATTATAGAAATGTTGAGGCTTTTCATTATGATTAGAAATAGAAAAGGTGTCAGAGGGCAAACCTACTTAAGTCCTTTGGTTAGTACGAAGAAAGTAGAGGCAAAGTAATTGATTAAGATTGCAAAAGAGGCCAAGGTGAGGAAGTTCATTATGCAATTGACCAAATGAACACTAAAACCAATATGAATAAGCATAAGTCTTAAATAGAGTTGGTTTTCTCTATCAAATTCCTTTGAGGTCCAACTTCAACACCACAACTAAGAATTTCTTGGTTTTGATCAAATGTTATCCTTCTTGATTTGCCCGAACAACATTATGAATTTGACTCCTCATCAAAAACCCAAAATTGCTCCAAGGGAATGGATTTAACTAGAAACAAATTTACCCTCAAGGTTATGGCTTTAGCTATGCTCTTATATATATAATTGCACAGTGAAATGGGCCTAAAATTGTGAAAGGATTCAAGTTTGTTTTGTTTTTGTTTTTAATGCTAAACATGTGGAATTGAATGCCCCCAACAACTTACTTGTGCTTTTGGATTCCTCGACAATAGGTAACAAATCCTCTTCCAGGGGTTCATTTTATCTAAGAAAAAAATTAAATTGTCCAACCATCTGTATCAGGGATTGTCCTTTTGGAAAGCATGCGAAATTGTTTGTAATTCTTCATTTGTTATATATCCTAGTAGCTTCTCATTGTCTTGCTCTCCCACAATATTGGGAAAGAAATAAGTCATCTTGAAAACCTTTATTATATTTATTCTATCAACCTTTTTATTGATGCCCTTAAAATGAGCTACTCTTAGCTCAAGAATTTCCTTAAAGATGTTAGCTTTGGTCATGTATTTTCCCTCCATCTCTCATAGAGTGTTAATGATTTTCCTATTGTTGACAACATTATGGTGAAATTTTGTATTCTTGTTGCCTTGTGCAAGCCATACATTTTGGTTCTTAGTCTTCATATGGCTTCATTTTATACCAACAAAAGTTCCTCCTTTTTTATTCCATAGATTTTAAATTTGCTTTTGAATCTTAATATATACATCTGGTTGTTTCTTACTTATATATATCTGCAATATTTGCCTCCATTACAACTAGTTCTTGGGTGTCTTTCATTCTCTTAGCATACACCCAACATGAGACAATTTTTTTTATGTATTTGATGTTGGATGCAAATTGAAAGCTAGTTGATTCTCTTGAGGAGGCATCATCGAGCTTTCACACATATTTGACCAGACTGGTAAAGTCTTCCTCTTGTAACTAGTTAGAATTAAATTTGAATGGGCGTAATGGTTTGCTCTCTTCCTTTCTTAACTATAGAAGCATTGGGTGGTGATTAAATTAAGCACCTTTTTCCACCCATGTTCTTATTTTGACTTTATCTTTAATGAGGGAGTGTGAGATCAAAAATATATATAACCTCTTAGCTACCCCCTCACTAGACCTCTAATTCCTCTAAATAGGGATTAGATTTGGAGGTTTTACATCTACCAAAACCTATCTCCTCTAATCTATTAAAAAATAATATGCTATTGGATTTTTTTGACAACACTTCCCCAAATGTCACCTCCCCACCCACACCACCCGTCCCTCACAAATTATGTTCTTCCTAAATTATTCGTGGGCAAGCAACCCATCCCAAAATTCAACTTTATTCCCATAGGACCCATCAATATTTGATGACATAATAAAGGGATCCCATACTAAAGAGTACAACTTTATGCCAATACCTAAATCAAAATATTCAAATTAGATAACCTAAAGGATCCCTTCCTCAAGCCAATTCCTAGCCCCCCAATATACCCAAAGAATTTTTATTAAGCACATAAAACCCTTTATTAAGCCCTATATATTTAGTTATCACATTTGACAACACTTCCCCAAATCTCACCTGCCCACCCCACACCACCCATCCCTCGCAAATTATGTTCTTCATAAATTATTCTTGGGCAAGCAACCCATCCCAAAATTCAACTTTATTCCCATATGACCCATCAATATTTGATGACATAATAAAGAGATCCCATACTAAAGAGTACAACTCAATGCTGATACCTAAATCAAAATATTCAAATTAGATAACCTAAAGGATCTCTTCCTCGAGCCAATTCCTAGCCCCCCAATATACCCAAAGAATTTTTATTAAGCACATAAAACCCTTTATTAAGCCCTATATATTTATTTAGCTATTAAATTTATATTGTTATATTATATATAGGCAAGAACATTCATTGAATTTTTATCATTTTTAATGTGCTTGGATCACTACATTTGGGCTCTGAGCATATGATTCTAGGGTTTTGCTTCTTTCATCAAGACATGATGGCATTTTCACTCTAACTTTTTCTAGGAATCTTCAGATAACCAAATTTTGAAGAGACTCGGGAGAAATAGTGCTATGTTCAAAATTTCAAGTTATTATTCGCTATACTTTTGGAGAAATTGCCCATGGAAGTTAGGTCTATTACTAATCCTAAAATCAGTCTCAAAGGAGTCATATTTTTATTTTTGCTATATTTTTTTCTTCTTTTTTATTGGAAGTTTAAAACAATGAAATTTTGTGGAGCCTAAGGAAAAATATCATAGTACAAGTGATTGGAATTCCATATTTTGGTTCATTGTAGTTTCAAAGATATAGTCTATGCCATACATGGTTTGTGGTTAATCCAAATATCAATTTTAAAAGAGCCCTCTTGGAATTTTCGCTATATTTTTTTTTTGGTGAAGTTTTATACAGAGAAATTTTCAGACGGAGGAGACAGTGAATTAAATGTGATTTTATTTTTTTAGATTTTGACTCAATATATTTTATGAGATATATCTTATAGAAGTTAGAGATTTTTTACTAATCCTGAAATTAATCTTAAACAATTCATCTCCGCATTTTTGCTATAATATTTCCTCGATGAAGTTTCAAACTGTGAAATTTTTTAGAAGTTTAAGAAATCATATCAAGGTACTACCATCCAAAATTTTAAACTCAAGAGGGCTCAAATTTTAGAGATATATCAAGACAAAGGTTAGTCATCCAAATAATCCTCAAATCAAGGTTTTAAAGGTACATAACTTACAATTAACATAAATTTTGATTGGACTTATCCATTTTTGGGTGATTACAAATTGTGATAAAGAGTACTATTATGCAAAGGGTCCTACAAGAAATACTAATCCTAATAAAAACTCAAACATGACATCAGAAGAAATTGAAAACTTGGAATACAAGTTCTCAAAATTAGAAAACCAAGTTGATGAAATGGGTCGTATTATGTTGAAACAAGTGGATTATTCATGTTCTCGGGAAGTCCTTAAAAAGGAAATGGAGAAGAAGATGGATGAATGGAAAAGAAGATGAATGAAATGGAAAAGAAGATGGATAAGAATATGGATGATTCAATTGGGTTTATTGGGTGATTCAGGGGAATATTTATTATCCCCCTCCCTCGGTTATATAGGTGACACGTTGAGCTCATATCAAGTATATTATTGTAATGAGTCAAAGCCTTGTTGTTGAATGACCTTGAGCCATGAAGAATATCTTACCCTTGTCTATGGGTTGGATGCTTGGTTGCATAGAAAATAAAAGAAGAACATGGATGAACATAAGGACGAAATAAAATACGTCAAGGATGAAATACAAAAATCCATGAATCACATGGAAAAACCTTTCTTAGAGAGGCCTCCTAAAAGGGACATGGAAATCCAAGGAAATCATGAAAATAAGGAGAAAAATGGTGTTGGAACTCAATCGCATGTGGGGAGTATTTAATCAAAATTGGAAAGCACAAATGTTGAATCATAAAATCATGACCATTCATCACTCCAACATTCGCAACATCAAAGATTCAACTTGACACCAAGAAACCACTTTAGTCTGAATATTGATATTAGGAAGTTTAATGTTAAAGGTCATGTAACATGGATATTACAGATGGATCAATAATTTGATCTACACCAACTGTCATCCTTACAACAGGTAGCTATTGCATCCTTGTATTTAGAACAAGATCAATATGTATGGTATCAAAGGTTTTTTGAAAGAAAAATGTAAGAGCCCTAGTGAAAATTCCTTGTAATAAAAGTTAAAAAAAATAACCACGGTTTACAGGACACTTATTCCAAGATGAATGTTGGGCAAGCCATCCTATGGGGTGTTCATTTGGTTGTTTATGGCCAAGGAAATTGGCAAAGGCAATGGCTAAGGCTTTGGAAAGGAAAAATGGCATTTTTGGCACATTTATTTATGAAAATAATGGAAATTAGGAGAAAAGGAAGGTGAAAGGTTAGAGGTTGCATGTGAGGAGGAAAATGAAGGAAAATAATGGAAAATGAAGAAAATAAAGGCATCGTTCATAAAGAGGCTTCTGAAGATCAGTTGGTAACCTTTTTTCAGTTGAGTTTTGGAGCTCTCTCATTATTCTCTCTCTTTCTCATACTCTTGGACACATAGAGTTTCTTGGAGCAATTTTGGCATTGGAGCAAGAAAGGCAAAGAAGACAAGAGGAAGCAAAGATCAAGCAGCGAAAGGTAGGATCAAGCAGCTACAATAGGCTTCATTGTAGGTATCAACTTGCATGTGTATTTTCCTTGCTAGATTTGGCATGCATATGGTCCTTTTCTATCATGGCATGGGTTTGCCAGATGTAACAGCGTTTTCAGCCTAGCCTTGCCATTTCCAGGTTGCCATGGTGTGATGGGGTTCTCATGTGTTTGCTTGAGATGGATTGCCGAATGGATTCAGAGCTGAGAGGGGTGGATCTCCGAAAGATAGAGTGCATGGCCTAGTGGTCCCTAAACCAGACTGTGGATCACGATAAATCCACTGGCCTAGTGACCCCTGAGCCAGATTGTGGGTTGCGGTAAATCCAGGATTGTGTTGCTTTGGTGGGCCTAGGAATCCTTTCCGGTGAATGGCAGGATATATTGTAAATCCAAGAGGTGGTTTTCTCTCCGTTGGGCCTAGTAATCTTGGGTTGGGATATGCGGTAAAGCCTAGAGAGTGGGTCTCGGTTTAGGTCCTAGTGATCTGGGTTTGGATTGTGGTAAAGCCTGAGAGACTAGAAGACAGGAAAATTCCTCATGTTGTAGGTGGAGAAATCCAGTGACATCCATGCTTGTTTGGCCTAGTGATCGAGTGGAGATCATGGTAAAACCTGTTATGATGTGTTCACTGTGTTGGCCTAGTGATCCGGGATGGATTACGCTAAATCCTGGTTTCTGTTGATGAGGGTGAGGCAGTTTAACCTCAGTATGCCCTGGTTGGTTCTTTGGGTTTGAGTCCCACATTCATGCTTGGAATATGGCACGGGGCTGAATGGCTAAAGAGAGATTTGGCTCAGCCATTTTATGGTCGGGTGGAACGTGGTAGTCCCATCTCTAGTTGGTTTATTGCATTCATTAATGAGAAATTCATTCCCTTGATTTCCATGTGCAAATGTATTGATGTATATGTGGATTTTGATGGCTGATATGTTTATGGTAATTATGTTCCTATTATGTTGGTTATATGTATATTTTATGACAACAGCTATGTATGGATCTCAGCATGTTTTTACTTGTAAATGAATGGATAGTGTATCTATGGCCTAATAGATGATAGTGTAGCAAATGACATGAGGGAACAATGGTTCATAGTGATTCTCAGATAAGTATGAGATCCCTACACTTAATTTTATTGTTTACACCTGCAGGTTACATGTGGATGATATGTTTGACGAAATGCCTGTCATGGCTAGTAGGGGTTTGGTTATGGTCTTGTTCAAATTATCGCTTTAGCATCATTGTTTCCCTGTACTTTTACTACTTTCAAGCTATCACTCCATTCTGGGCAATGACCTGGGCTCTGGGCCTGAAAAGTGGCTTAAATCCCCGGGTCGCTGGCACAAAACTTACAACTTTGGTCTCTGGTCATTGGCAGGCAAGCCTGTGAGAGCGACTTTGGGTTTTTGGTCGCTCCCTTGCCCATAGCATGAGAGCGATTGTAGCCTAAGATATCCAATACATTAGTGGGACCCAAGGACAAGATGTATGAGTGGTTGACATGTCTCTTGAGGGTTCTGTTGCAAATGTTGGATGACTATGTGCGATGTTTCGTCTATTCCACTTCCTTAAGGTCACATACGAGGTCGAATCTAATCATAGTAGCCTCTCATCTCATGTTTACCCTAGTTGGCATGGTTATATGGGTATACGTGGGAGGAGGGTGTTACAGAGTGGTATCAGAGCATCGTTCACCCCTATGACTAGATGGGCGATGTGTGTTGGTCATGCATGCATGTTAATTGCATGTGTGTCTTTTACACTTTATTCCATTTGCTTGTTGCAATTGTTGGATGATGGATTATGTTTGTAGTAAGGAGTTGTAGTGGCTACAACCACCCTCCAAAATTTTTCCGTAGCTTCGTTTTGGAGCCTCCCTTCCAACATTCACAGCAGCTTGCCTTGCTTCGTCAAGTTCACAAGCTTCACTGTTTTACTTGCACAAAGGCAGCCTGTCGATCATAGCTCGATGCATTCCCCTCACAGGTTGATCACCCAGGCTTGGTCCAACTGCAGGCTGAGCAGCTCCCCCAAGAAATTGCGTAATTCTTGAGGGTAACCAGGCTTAATCCTGTATGGCAACCTGCTGGGCTCTAGAATTGCGCAATCCTGCCAGTCAACCCTCATAGAGAAAATTGCGCAATTTTCCCCAGTAGGACTGCTTAGCCCAGAATTTGCGCAAATCTGGGCAGTAGTCAGTTGCTCTGCCCAGAAATTGTGCAAATCTCCTGGGCAGCCAGCCCAGCTCCCAATCAGAAATGCACATTTTCTCCCAGCAATCGAACGGTCTCTTGCATGTGCAGCTGAGTTGACCGTTTCCCTCCGGGACTAAGCAAAACTGACTTGCATGCATGGGTTGCTTCTGCCAAGGCAGCATGCAAAACATCCCTTGTTTCAGGGATCTATGTTTAGTAGTTGGATGTTACATGCAAGGATCATTTCAGAAACCTCCCACCAAGTGTCGCTTTCCCTAGATTTGTGGCATGTACGTCACAACCTCGATGTTATCAAAAATCATCAACTGAACATTGCAGAGCTCATTCCTCAGATCAACCTTGCAGCTCTGACATCCCACATCACATCTAGGAGCAGTTGGCACATTCAACTCAACTGTTTTTGGGTAAGCACGCTTTTCATGCCTTGTATTGCATTTTTTTCTCTTTCTATGTTTTTGCTTGTGTGAGTATTGTTTGCTTGATTTCTTTGAGCGTGTGCTATTGTTTACATGTATACTAGCTTGTCCTAGCATTGGTTCAGTTTTTGTTGCTATCTCACTGTTGTTGCATGCATGAAACTGTTTTTCATGAACGGTCGCCGATTCGACGACTCACCTCACCCATATGCATGTTGTTCTATTTTCTAAATCTGTCATTCACCATTTGCATGCATGATCATTCACTTACATTTACACTTAGTATCACCATGCATTCTCACTCACATTTGTGTTTAGTTGCCCATCGGCGAGTCTACACAGCCTTGACCCGGACTCTACCTCACCAAGACAACATTGCACAATCCTGAGAGGGAAGGCTCTATCTTCCTCTCAGGAAATGCGCATTTCTACCCAATGACTGTCCTCTAGGACTGTTTTGCGTATTTCTGAGGGACAGTGACTGATGGCCCAGAAAATTGCGCAATGCAGTCATTGAGTCTGCAACCATTGCCAGCTGAGATTGCACATTGCGCAACTCCAGCATTCAACAACCAGATTGGACTGTGCATTGCTTAGTTACAACAACCATTCAGTCTCCCAGCAGCCCAGACTATGCCTTGCGCAGTCTTGGCAGTTAGTCTCCCAATCTCCCGGCCAAAATTGCACAACCTTCATGATCAGTTACAAAGGTATGTTGCAAGTCAGTTCTCAAGTTCATTTTGGTTTTCGACTGACAGATTGCTTTCCATGAGTGTTTCCATGTCTCCAGGTATTGCAAATGTTCATCTGCCTCTCAGCAGTGCAGGTACAATGGTTTCCAAGAGAGCAAAGTCGAAGACATTGTTCAAATCACACCTGGAGATGCAGTCGATCAAATGTCTATGAGCTTGCCTACTCACGAAGATATCAAGTTGTTCGTAGACAAGGACATCGAGGTATTATAGCAGAAACATCACAACGAGCAGCATCATGAACAATAGCTGAAGGCAGCATACCGAACACAGTGAATGCAGCGAACGCAGTGAAAGCAATGAACACAATGAATGCAACGAATACAGCGAACGCAGTGAATGCAATGAATGCAAGAGGAAGGTTGTTGACAACACAGAGGCGGAACAAAGTTGCAAGATCAAGCAGATCCACTGATGATGAAAGCAACTTTGGAGACTCAGGCTATGATGTGACAGCGCGACATGAAGATCGCGTGAAGATAGAGAATGGAACAAAGAAGGAGTTACATGTAATGAAGCAGCAACTCAAGGAAGAACATGAAGCTGCACAGATAGACGAATGAGTTGCATCAAGAACAAGAACAACAGTGGGCACAGCATGCACTCATGGATGAAACTGCGCCCTTCCAAGTTAAAGATCCATCCCAGCAACTGGCACGGAGCAGACATGGTGAGCAGTGTTGTTGATCGCATGCAAGGGATTCATGTCATTGTGCACACACATGCGATCCAACCCATTCAGCACACTCACCAAGGCGAAGACAAGAAGCAAGTCCAACTGGAGCTAAACATGTACTTCGGCAAGTTGATGCGCATGACCACCAACACACTTGAAGATCAGCACAGACACTATGCATCAGTGTATTGCTGGTTCAGCTGCACCCAAGAAGACCATGTGCATGTTAGTATACGAGTTGGATGAAGGAGCCAAACCAATGCACCAGTTGCAACAGAGGCAAGAGTTCACTTTAGCAAGATGTCACCATGGGGTGCATGCACACCATCACGGACGACCAAGCTTGGCATCAACTCACCACCTTCACCATCATAAGCATGTCAAAGAGTTTGTATCATCACAATGGACCGAGTGTCAGTGATGTCTTGCATGGCTTTCTCAAGCCATTTTGACTCACATGGGAACATGTGCATTGTAATGTTAAATCATGTCAAGTGTAAGTCAAGTGTTAATAGTTGGATGTAACAGTCACAGAGTAGGTGAAGAGTCATGAGGGTAGTTGAACGGTCACAAAGGGGAATGTCAAGGGTCACCCCACCCTTTGCTATAAATAATCCCTCATAACTCATTGTAAGGGATTTTGGTTAGCCAAGCTTCTAATAAGACTATCTTGGAGAAAGCTTGGACAATATTGTAATGCGCCTTGCCTTCTCTAGTACATGGAGCTAGTTCATATCTTTGGAGAAGCAAGCAGATGTCGCTGTAATGTTCCACTATTGAGGCTAACAGGTTTACGTGGAGGTATTGTATGATTGGAACTTACACTTCTTTATATAATAAGAGCCAACACGTTTTCATGCATATGTTGCTATTTTAGTTGGATTCTTCCAGTTGCTTAGCAATGTATGTTGTTTAACTTACGTAGTTGTGTATGAACTGCTTTGTATGCATTTATATGAATCTTGTTGCAGATGTGTTGTTGGTTTAACCATCACTTTGGATTGCTGGCTGACCTACTTTCCAGCTTGTGATGCATCTTCGATTGTGTGTTCCCTTCCTAGCTGAGTATTGTTACAGGTTGCCAAGGGGCGCACTTATCTCACCCCCCGTGTGTTAGAATCTCTCATACACCTTCCTTAACTCATTGCAGTTGTCACACCCTTGCTACCAACAGAGTTATCTTACTTGCCTCTGTGTGAAATCGCGGTCAAGGCATTACCATACGACCCACTGCTGGGACTCCTACACCAAATGATCTGAGGTCTAATTTGGACTTCTTACCGGGGAGATCCCCTTACATGTTGGTGGGTCTAGCACCGTCAAAATAAGGTTTCCATGTTGAATTTGATGTTGATTTTGTGGAATGCATTTTTCATGAGTATGTGATTGGTTCCATATGGATTATATGTCGCTTACATGTTGATTTTATGTCGCCTACTTACATCCTTGTATGTTAGGTTACATTCTTGAATATTTTCCTTACATGTATCAGCCTTGTAGGTTTATTACAAGAATTGATAACTTATGCTCGACTACATGCGTTTATGCGTATGTGTAGTTGATTAGGCATTACTTATGCATGTTGATGGTTGCATGTGGCAATGTGTACAATGGAGTAATGGTTGTTGTCATGCATGAGGTCATAGCATGCAATGTTGATATGGCCTTGCATTGAAGACTGGAGCCTAGCTAGAATGATGTTTATGCGTTGATGCACTTACTTGTTATATGTCTATATGTTATTATGTCATGATGATTTGGCGATCTTGCAGACAAGGTATCCTCCTCGAGCTATATTGAGGTACGTTGATTTATTGTGATTTGGTTTATTTGACATATTATGCATTACAGGAAAGAGATCAAATGGCTAGCAAGATGGTTGACTACAAAGACTCTCCCTATGAATCCGAAGAGCAGTATGGTGTTGGGAACTCTTCCGATTTGGCAGTTACACTGAGGCATTTGATGGAAGAGATAAGGAGTTGTAAGGCAGATAATGACTGAATCATACATGCATAAAAGAAGTAAGCATAAGTTAATGCTATACTTCTTCATAGTTTTTCATATTTGCAGCGACAAGGGCCGCTTCGGATCAGCCATGGACATGGGGATGGAACTAATGGGGCGTATGGCAGTAGGTCTCCTGGTAGACACAGGTAAGATAGATATGACACAGTGAGAGATGGCAAGTTGATGGATACTTTGGATATGAGGGGTGATGAGTACAAGTACTATTCTAGTTATAGTTTTGATACACATCATGATCATCATCGTTATCATCCTTACAGGAGGAATGATAGGGGACACTTGCCAGATGAGTTTAAGAAAGAAAAAAAACCTACTTTTGATGGAGATGTGAAGAAGCCAGAAGATGCAAAGGCTTGGATACTTGGGATGAACAAATTATTTGAGTTGCATGAGTACACAAATAGCATGAAGGCCAACATAGTTATCTTTAGCTTGAAAGGTAAAGCGTACATTTGGTGGGAAGATGTGAAGCGGGTCAGAGACATCAGGACCGATGATTTGAGTTGGTGGGAGTTCAAGAGGATTTTCAGGAAGAAGTACTTGTTAGAAAGGTACTATAATAGTAAGGCTAAAGAATTCTATGAGCTAAAGATGAGATCAATGACAGACGAAGAGTACACGACCAAGTTTTTGGAGTTATTGAGGTATGTATTGTATCTTACTGATGAGAAGGCTAAAGTTCAAAGATTTGTTAGTGGTTTTCCATTAGCATTTAGAGATCGGATTGAGTATGATGAGCCTCGATCACTTGAGGAAGTTATTGGGAAACTGAAGCATTGCTATGAAAAATCAAAGCATAAGAATGAATCTTAGCATGGATGGAAAGGAAAGGACAAAGGTAAAGGTAAATGGTAGCCTAAGAGGACAAGGCCTTCACATGTAGATAAGAAAGAGAATGTGGTTGTAACAACCCTGGAGAAAATTCCATGTAATAAAAGTTAAAAATAATAACCATGGATGAATGGGACACTTATTCCAAGCTGAATGTTTGGCAAGACATCCTAAGGGGTGTTCATTTGGTTGTTTATGGCTAAGGAAATTGGCAAAGGCAATGAATAAGGCTTTGTAAAGGCAAAATGGCATTTTTGGCAAAATTATTTATGAAAATAATGGAAAGTAGGAGAAAAAGGAGGTGAAAGGTCGCATGTTTCATGTGAGGAAGAAAATGAAGGAAAATAATGGAAAATGAAGAAAATAGAGGCCTCACTCATAAATAGGATTCTGACGATCGGTTGGTAACCTTTTTTCGGTTCAATGCTGGAGCACTTTCATTATTCTCTCTCTCTTTCATACTCTTGGACACGTAGAGTTTTCTTGGTGCACTTTGGCAATGGAGCAAGAAAGGCAAAGAAGGCAAGAGGAAGCAAAGATCAAGTAGGGAAAGGCAGCATCAAACAACTACAATGGGCTTCATTGCAGATATCGACTTGCATGTGTATTTTCCTTGCTAGATTTGGTATGCATGGTATTGCATGTGGTTATTTTTTATCATGGCATGGGTTTTTCCAGGTGTAACAATGTTTTGCAACCTAGCCTTTCCATTTCCAAATAGCCGTGTGAAGGGGTTCTCATGTTTTGGTTGAGCTAGATTGTTGAATGGATTCAAAGTTGAGTGGGATGGATCTCTGAATGAAAGAGCACATGGCCTAGTGGTCCCTGAACCATACTATGGAACATGGTAAATCCATTGGACTAGTGACCCTTGAGTCAGACTGTGTGTGGATCACGGTAAAGCCACTGACCTAGTGACCCCTGAGCCAGACTGTGGGTTGCAGTAAAGCCAGGATTGTGTTGCCTCGGTGCACCTAGGAATCCTTTCTGGTGAGTGGCAGGATATACGGTAAAGCCAAGAGGTGTTTTTCTTTCCGTTGGTCCTAGTAATCTCAGGTTTGGGATATCTGGTAAAGCCTGGAGAGTGGGTCTCAGTTTAGGGCATGGTGATCCGGGTTTGGATTGCGGTAAAGCCTGAGAGACTAGGTGACAGGAAAATTCGTTATGATATAGGGGGAGAAATCCAGTGGAATCCATGCTTGTTTTGCCTAGTGATCAGGTGGAGATCACGGTAAAGCCTGTTATTATGTGTTCATTGTGTTGGCCTAGTGATCCGGGATGGATTACAGTAAAACCTAGTTTCTATTGATGAGGGTGAGGTGGTTTAGCCTCGGTATGCTCTGGTTGAGTTCTTTTGGTTTGAGTCCCACATTCATGCTTGGAATATGGCACGAGGGTGAATGGTTGAAGAGAGATTTGGCTCGGCCATTCTATGGTCGGGTGGAATGTGGTAGTCCCATCTCTGGTTGGTTGATTGCATTAATTAATGAGAAATCCATTCCCTTAATTCCTATGTGCAAATGCAGTGATGTATATGTGGATTTTGATGGCTGATATGTTTATTGTATTTATGTTCCTATTATGTTGGTTATATGCACATTTTATGACACCAGCTATGTATGGCTCTTAGCATGTTTTTACTTATATATGAATGGATAATGTGTGTATGACCGAATAGATGAATATGAAGCAAATGACATAAAGGAACAATGGTTTATAGCAATTTTCATATAACTATGAGATCCCTACACTTAATTATGTTGTTTACAGCTGTAGGTTACATGTTGATGACTTGTTTGACGAAATTCCTGTCATGGCTAGTAGGGGTCTGGTTAAGGTCTTAATCAACTATTTACTTTTGTATCATTGTTTCCTTGTACTTTACTTGATTCTGAGCTTTCATTCCATTATGGGCAGTGGCTTAGGCTCTGGGTCTGAAAAAGTGGCTTAAATCTCAGGGTCACTAGCATAGAACTGGAAACTTTAGTCCACAGTTGCTGGCAGGTAGGCCTATGAGAGTGAATTTGGGTTTGTGGTCTCTCCATTACACATAGCATGAGAGAAATTATGGCCTAAGAGATCCAGAACAACAATGGGACCTAGGGACAGGTTGTCTGAGTGCTTGACTTATCTCTTGAGGGTTCTGTTAATGATGTTGGATGATTGTGTGTGATGTTCCATCGATTCCACTTCCTTAAGGTCACCTAGGAGGTCAAATCTGATCATAGTAGCCTCTTGTCTCATGTTTACCCTGGTTGGCATGGTTACTTGGGTGGATGTGGGAGGAGGGTGTTACAGAGTGGTATCAGAGCATGGTTCAACTCTTAGACTGGATGGGTTGAATGTGTTGGTCATGCATGCATGTCAGTTGCATGTGTGTCTCTTACACTTATATACTTGTTGCATTTGCTTGATGATGGATTAGGGTTGTAGTATGATTATCATGGAGAATTTGATGTTGATCTTTTAGAACGTATTTGACATGGGTATGTGACTGACGGTATATCATTATTTGTCGCTTACATGTTGATTTTATGTCGCCTACTTACATCCTTGTGTGTTAGCTTACATTTTTGAAAATTTTGATTACATGTATCAGCCTTATAGGTTGATTACAAGAACTAATCGATTATTCTCAACTACATGTGTTTATGCGTATTTGTAGTTGGTTAGGAATTGCTTATGCATGTTGTGGTTGCATGTGGCAATGTGTATAGTGGAGTAATGGTGGCTACCATGCATGAGGTCATAACATGCATTGTTGATATGGCCTTGCATTGATGAGATGACTAGATCCTAGCTAGAGTGATGTTTGTATGTTGATACATTTACTTGTGTATGTCGATATGTTGTTATGATTATGTTATACATGTATTACGTTGATTTGGTGATCTTACAAACAAGGTATCCTCTCCGAGATATAATAAGGTATGTTAGTTTATTTTGATTTGGTTTATCTGATATATTAGGCATTGTAGGAAGAAAATATCAAATGGCTAGCAAGATGGTTGAATACAAAGACTCTCCCTATGAATCCGAAGAGCAGTATGGTATTGGGAACTCTTCAGATTTGGCAATTACATTGAGAAGTTTGAAGGAAGAGATAAGGAGTTGTAAGGTGAATAATGACCGAATCATATAGGCACAAGAGAAGCAGGCAGAGGTGAATGGTATAATTCTTCAATTTTTTCTAGACTTGCAGCGACAAGGGCCGCTTTGGTTCAGCCATGAACATAAGGATAAAATTAATGGGGCGTATGGCAATAGATCTCCTAGAAGACACCGGTCGGATAGATCTGATACAATGAGAGATGGTATGTTGTTGGACACTCTGGAAAGGAGGGGCGATGAGTACATGTATTATTCTAGTTCTGGTTTTGATAGACATCACAATTTCCATCGCTATCATCCTTATAGGAGGAATGATAGGGGATACTTTCTAGATGAGTTCATGAAATCAAAACCACCTACTTTTGACGAAGATGTGAAAAACCCAGAAGATGTAGAGGCTTTTATACTTGGGATGAACAAATTCTTTGAGTTGCATGAGAACACGGATAACATGAAGGCTAGAATAGCTATCTTTAGCTTGAAAGGTAAAGCATACACCTGGTGGGAAGATGTTAAGCAGGTTAGAGACATCAAGACAGATGACTTGAGCTCGCAGGAGTTCAAGAAACATTTTAGGAAGAAGTACTTGTCAGAAAGGTACTATGAAAGTAAGGCTAAAGAGTTCTATGAGCAAAAAATGGGATCAATGACAGATGAAGAGTACATGACAAATTTTCTGGATCTATTGAGGTATGTATCGTATCTTACTGATGAGAAGAATAAAGTTCAACGGTTTGCCATTGGTTTTCCATTAGCATTTAGAGGTCAGATTGAATATGATGAGCCTCGGTCACTTGAGGAAGTTATTGGGAAATTGAAGCATTTCTATGAGAAATTAAAGCGTAAGAATGAATCTCAGCATGGATGGAAAGGAAAAGAAAAAGGCAAAGGTAAATGGAAACGTAAGAGGACAAGGCCTCAACATGCAGATGAGAAAGAAAATGTGGCTCCACAAAAGAGATTTAATGCAACTAGACAGGGACATGAGTTGCAACAGCAACATACATGTATTGGTATTGGTCGATTGGAGTGTTAGACATGTGGCAAGGAACACCTTAAGAGAGATTGTCCATAGAACCAGGGTGGTAGGCCTCAGATATACAGTGCACAAGAGGCACAGATTGTTGGGGACATTGGTCAGAGTATTCCACATATCTATGCAACAATGGACAACAGGCAAGCAGAACACCAAGCATCTATCATTGAGATGGACGATAAGCTTTGTGATCAAGTTATTTCTATTTTGATTGACCTTGGATCTAATTATAGCTATGTTAGTCCTGACTCAATGGATAAGTGTGGTTTGGATAAGGAATTTCATGCAAAGTATTGGTTAGTGCAGTTGGCTACAGGTACAAAGAAGTGAGTGCATCATTGGGTAAGAGCTTGCGCATTTGATTTAAATGGTATGCCTACAACAACCACACTACAACAAAACCCTGTGATTAGCATCCCTTTTTCTTCCTTTTTTGCATCTAGAGCCCATTTTTGGTGCTATTTGTGTCCATTTATCAAATATGGTGCAAAACTTGATGAAAAGTTTGCACCAAGTTTTGCACCAAGTCTTACACCAAGTTTAGCACCAGGTATTATAATAGGTTTAGCACCAGGTTTTACACTAGGTTTTACGCCAAATTTTATGCCAAGTTTTTTGCCATCCTTTGCACCATGTTTTGCATCAAGTTTGGCACCTAATTTTGTTTCACCAACTTTTGTATCCTTTATTGCATCCACTTTTTGCGCCTACACTTGCATCAACTTTTGCATCATCTCTTGCATCATCTTTTGAATAATTTTTTAAATCATATTTTGCATCCCCTTTGCATCAAGATTTGCATAAGGTTTTGTGTCTCATACTGCATCTACTTTTGCATCGAATTTTTTTGCATCAACTTTTGCATCCATTGTTGCACCCATGTTTACGTCCACTTTTTCATCCCTTTTTGCATCTTATTTTCCATCTTCATTTGCTTCTTTTTTTTTTGTACATCTATCATTTCATCCACTTTTTTTGTGACACTATTTGTGCCATGTTTTGTACTTACTATTGTACCCATGTTTGCTTCCAATTTTGCATCCATCTTTGCATCCACTTTTTCATCAAAATATTGCATCTATTTTTGCATCCACTTTTGTGTTGGGTTTTGCATCTCATTTTGTATATTCTTTTGCATCTACTTCCATTGCATCCATAGTTTTCGTCCAATTTTGTTTCTTCTATTGCACCCATATTTGCATCCACTTTTGCATCCCTTATTGCATCTTGTCTTACATCCAAGTTTGCATCTTTTTTTGTGTTTTTTATTACATCCACTTTTATTGTGCCACAATTTGTGCCATATCTTGTGCCTATCATTGAAACCCACATTTTATTCCAATTTTGCATCCACATTTGCATCCTCTTTTGTGTCCAAGTTTGCATCAAATTATTATTATTATTATTTTTTTTTTTTTGCATCCCATTTTGCATCTATTTTTACATCCACTTCTGATGCGTCTAATTTTTTGTCCACTATTGCACCCATGTTTGGTCCATGTTTACATCCATTTTTGAATCCAAGTTTGCCTCCTTTTTGCATCCAAATTTGTGTCTTTTTTTGTGTTCATTGTTGTATCCACATTTATTTCACAACAATTCATGCTAAGTTTTATGCCTACTATTACACCCATGTTTTCTTCCTCTTTTTCATCCATGTTTGCATCAACTATTGCATCTACTTTTCCATCCACTTTTGTGTCAATTTTTTTTGTCTTGTTTTGTATCTACTTAAGCTGTATCCACTCTTCATCCAATTGTACGTCTATTGTTGCCCCCATTTTTTTTTTACTTTTGCATCCATTTTCCAACACTCATATATGTTTTGCATTGATGATATTTATTATGACATTGACAATTATGAACAACTGATGACAATGTCAATAATTATGACGATGATGATAATGAAGATGATCACGATGACATGAATTGTGATTATTATCATAATCAAAATGATGATAGAGATGATGGGGGTTACAATGACAATGATGATGATGACAATGATGATGGCGATGCTAATGACCTTGGACAATATTCCCAATTTTTAAATGTTGTCATGGTCATAATCATAATCATTATCTTTGGAGTCATCTTCCGAGTCATCATCATTTGATCATAATTGTCATTATTTTCATATTAGTCATTCAACAACAATAATGGCATGAATGATGATTATGATGTTCATGACGAAGTTGGCAACAATGATGATAGAAATTACATTAATTATGATGATAGGGATGATGAAAATTATAATGACGATGATAATGGTAGTGATGATGATGATCATCGATCATCTCTAAAAAATAAAGTTGTTATTTCTCTTGCATATATCATGTGTCCTAACAACCCTTTTTGAGCACTCGTAATATTTTTTGGGTTGATGATATTTCTTACGACACCTATAATTATGAACAATTGATGACAATGTCCGTAATCATGATGATGATGATGATGACGATGATGACAACATGAATGGTGATTATGACGATAATGAAATGATGACATTGATGGTGGTGATGATGTTGAAACTCCCTCTAAAATAGGGAGGTACTCATAATGAGACAAAAAAGTACTCTCAAGTTGAAATATTCATATAAGAAGGGGTTTGGATTGATAAGCATCAACGATGATTTACATCATCATAGCCAACATTGTCAAAATAGAAAGGCCTTGACTAACAAGTTCTATCTCTCCATTAGATAATAGCATAATGTTGGGAGGCATAAATTTTGACACCACTGCCTCTTTAGGCACTTACCCCACTAGGATGTTCATCAGGCATGTTCTCGCATGATGATTTCCTAATCCACTGTTATAATATTTGACAATAGGAAATGTCGATCCTCATGACTATTCTTATCTTGCATTAATGTACTTGACTTATGGCGGTTAGTCCTAGTCAAAGTACAAATTCTCAAAGAATATTGGTCCCAGATGTTTATCTAATCCACCATTCTCGCTACTGGCGTCTTTAGTAGGCTTACGAGTGTTAGTCTCGGCCATAGTACATGACACATGGATAATATGGTGTCCACCCTCACTCCCTCTCAACCAGGGAGGAGACATCCACAAGCATAAGCTTTTCTCAAGAATACCCATCATTTTCATAGAGAATAACATCATTAATTTGTTTTCATCGCATGACGCCTTTATGATTAAGCATTCATAGATTTGTGGCAAAATATTTCCCCTTTTGTCATTTGTGATGAAAGAAAATCAAAAAGTGAAAGCCAAAATCATTAAAGATACACTATACTGATTTATATAAGTCTAAACTCTAAGGTTAAAGTGAAAATTTATGCAAATATTATATCTTTGAGTTGTTCCAAACTTATGAAAACCTTATTCCCTAAGTCCTATATATAAGAAAAATCAAAAGAAAGAAAAATAAGGCCCAATGAATGGTAACTCATGTATTCACACCCTCTTTGGAAAACATATGAATATATACACTCCTAGTCACACTTGATCACATGTTTGTGATGGTTAAATCATGAAGTCCTCTTTTCCCCTTTCATTTTCACTTCATCATTTAAGCACCTAATTGAGGATATATGGAATTTTTCTTGCCTAAGGATTTCATGTATACTCTTGCTTTACTTATGTCACATTACGGTCAATTGTGTGATAGAGTGAAATACTTAAGTTTGTGGAGTTATTAGAACAATGTATTAAGTTAGTCACCACACACACATGTATTACATCTCATTGATCCACTTGTGTGGGTTGGAGACTCATTGCTTGAGAACTTTAATGGATACTACTTTAGGGCTTTGATGGTATATCTTACAAAATCTCTTGGTAAACATTGTGATTCATCCTTTCTTTTCCTTGAGACACTTGATAATATTGAAGTCACTCCCAATAATCCATGGAGATGGGGAGTATAAATTACTTTTGCTGGAAATAGAATTGAGAAATAGAGGTCTTCCATTTACGATATTGGAGTCATAGACATTGGATACATGGTAGTAGTCTTCGATGTCAATTATCTAAAATTATATTGTCATAATGCGAAAAGAGGTAAACATATTGGTAACCTTGATGTCCTAATCATTCCAAATAATAGCCATTCCACCCAAGTATATCTAATCATCAATCACTACTACTTGGAAATTCCTCCCCCATTTGCTAATTATATGAGGTAGAACCTCACTTAATATTTTTATTTCTTATATCAACATTATTGATGGGTGCTTTGCGTACCATTTTTCTTTTAGGAGTCTTTGTTTTCCTTTACTATTGAGGCCTCTCATGTTCCATGAGACTATTTTCATGGAAAATTTACACAGAAAGGAAGTATAATGTGACTTAAAAAAACATGTTTGAAGATTTAAGTTCTTGGACAATTCCACTTCATGACTCCTATATTTCCTTAACCTGGAACTGAATGGTGAACTTGATAGCCTTAAGGGAAATTAACCAATGAAAATCTTAAAAAGAGGTGACTTTTGACTTTATCACATACAAGTTAATATACTAAAAAAAATATCCATAACAATTTCATCAATCAGTGATTCTTAAAAAAAAATCCATAACAATTTCATCAAGTAATGAATCATTACATTATAAATTACAATCTATAAACCTTTTGGGAACTTTTTGCTAAACCATGTTCAAAACCAACATATTTAATATTAATACTTAACAATAATATGGACAATAACACATTTTCATAAATTAAATAACATGTTATCAATCCTAAGAAATGTCACTAACATAAAACAAAAAAGCATGCAACTAATGGGAGTGACCACTCAAGGCCACCATAAGACAATTAATCTATTAAGGCAAGGATTAATGGGGAAAAAATCTACAAAGGACAAAGGCAAACCAATTTTAACTTTATTGTTTTATTAGGTGCAAGTTGAACATCTTAACATATAATGAAGAGCATAATTAATTTTATTGCATTAAGAAAACCCAAGCACATTCTATAACTTAGCAAGGAAGAGATGTATAATACCCATCTCAGTGACACAACGCATGGCATTGAGTTACTTTTTTATATATAATTTAAACTTATATCATAAAATCACAAATTTAGCATAAATGGATGTTTAAAATCCATTTTTATAAAAACAAAATATAATTTTTGTTATAAAAGAAATACCAAAAACTAAATTTTTTTTTTTTAGAAAATAAAAAAATACTAAACTGAATATATATTAAAAAAAAAAAAACTAAACTTAAGAAAATATATATATATATATATATATATATATATATATATATATATATATATATATATATATATATATATTTTAGAATTTTTTTAAACACTTCCCCCCATTCCAAGAAGCAAAAATAATAATAGAAATAAGGATGGACCAAAAATATTCCTTTCCTTGGTAAGTGTTTCCCACCATTCATTCCACTCACTCGAGTTATTTCTTTAAACAGAGATAAGTGTTATTTCACACTCTTTTGGCAAAGCCTATTGAGCTTCTCTTATGATATATCTATTCCCTGATGGAGTCCTTGATATATTGGTCAAGTTTTGATTTCTGGAGATTAATTAGAGCAAAGAAAACATGAGTAGTCTTAATTCCAAGTTCAATGCCTCTAATGGTGGACATGAGGCAAGGGGGGGTTTCTATCATGGCCATAACTCCAATTTCATTGCCCCTGATGGTGGATGAGGCAAGGGAGGGGGTTGCGGTCATGGTCGTGGAGTTTTATCTTTTACATTATATTTAGGGAGTTCAAAGCAATTTGAATGGAATCATTGCCGTCACTAGGTATAATGGATTAAGAGTGATAATGGATAAAATGAAGTAATTATTTGTGAGCATTTGTTCTTGAATAAACATTAAAATCCATTTTGTTATAGAGAAAAGTAAATGCATTAAAAACAACTTAATATTTCATGTGACATTCATATTTTTTTCCAGTGGAAAAATCTGTAACCTTTTATTTAAAAAATGAAAAGTTACAATTGCAGATGCATGATGCATTCCATAAGCTGCCCAATGGGCTCAAGTGCATGGCACCCGACGCAACATTACACGACTAACGTGCAAAAATGATGAGAAAAGAATAGAGAGAGAGAGAGGGAAAGTAATGAAGGCAAGAAAAACTGAATTACATATGTGAGTAAGGCTCACGCTTCAGGTTTTTCTTCCTTTTTTCTTTTCGACCTTGCGCCACTCTCCTTGGGTGGGCTCGATCGAGGCTATGACTAACTGTGTTTCAGCTTTCTGCGAGCCTGATTCCTTGTCTGAATCTGATGTGTCTGATTGGTGGTGCCGCTTTATCCCTCCCATGTTCTGGTCATCGTTTATCTTCTCTGCCTGATTTGGGTGAAGCTGTGGAGCCTTGTTGTCTGATGTGGTTTCCTTCTGATTCCCTGTTTCAGCTTCCTCTATGATGGTATCATCCTCTTCAGCTTCTGATTCTTCGTCTTCTGATATCGGAGGGGCTTTCTTTTCAGAATCTCTCTTCTTTACGACATCATCTATATTCTGCCATCCTTTGGGCTTCCTTTGTTGTGGCTTGCTCTTGTTGAGACTTTTACATGCATTGTACAGATGACCTGTTTGTTGACATCCCCTGCATCTGAAAGCTGTATTCTCATAGTCCAAAGATTGTTTCCACTGTGAATTGTTAAAGTTCAGAATTATACTTTCAGGTAATCCTTGGCTAAGATCTACCTCGACGCATATTCTAGCAAAAGTAAAGATTCCCTTTATATGTCTCGCTGCATCAATCTTTAACATTTTCCCGAGGGTATTCCCAATAACTGTTAAGGCCTTGGAATGCCAGAAATGTAACGGGAGGTTATGCAGCCTAACCCATACTGGCATCCTTGATACCACCATAGTGTTGGCATCAAACTCCGGGAACCATGGAGTAACAAAAAGTCCAGCACTGCCCCAGAACCATGGCCCTTGATTGAGAATTTTTTCCTTTTCTTCTTCTAAGTGGAAAATTACTATGAAGAAACCCTTAGAGCATAGGTGTATTTGGCAGTTTTTTGTCCAAACCGTGTGGATCCATTGGTATAATGCATCAGTTCTAGGCCAAAAGCCGTTAAATCTACAAATAACAACATTTTTTTGTAGATCTGAGAATATGTAATTTACCTCTGGTAAGTCCAAGGAGATAGAGGGGCTCTCTGGCGATTGATCCACGATATACTGCCCTGGGGGTTCATTAGCAGCTGTAGATTCTTTCCCCTTTAGAGGTTCTTTCCCTTTGGCTGCATCGCGATAAGTACCTGTGGGTTTTGAGGAAGCTCCCTTGGATCCACCTCGCAATCGCAGATTGAGGATGATGGTTGAGTCCTTTGCAACCCTATAATGCTAGAGTGTGTGTTGATCCTGTAAACAGAGCCCTGAAAATAATAGATTTTGTAATGCAACTGGAATTCCCAGTTTGTCCTGGATCTCTTTTTTTAACTCCAATACACTCATCCATTTCCAGATCTGCACACAAATGTGTCTGCCTTCTGTTGATCTGATAAAAATTTGCTTCAGATCCGCTGAGTCTACCTTGTCCAAGTCCAGTTTTACGGATTTGATTTCTGGATCTGGCGGATTTCCACCTATCTTCTGCCTGGATCTGGGCAGATCAGATAGATCCACCCCGGATCTGCAATATTTGGCCCGATCTGGTGAGCAGTCTTCCAGATCTGGGCTCCTGTTGGGACGATCTCCCATTTGCACGTCGCGGTCTGCGAACCCTCTGTTGAATCGATGCGAGTATCCTCCGATCTGCCGCCTGGGTTCTTGGGAATCTTTAAACTTGCTCATATCAGATAGATCCGGCCTGGATCTGCAGGGTTGGGGCCATGCATTTGTGTGAAGAGGCAGATCTGCCTCATGCAGTCCCTTGTCTTTGCATGCAGGAAGCGACTGAGGAGGGATACGCCTGACGCTCATCAGACTGGCGGATCCTGTGAAAATCAGGCCAATCTCTAACGATTTTCCGCCCCCGAGTTGGGTTCTAAGCCCAAAGAGCTTCTTATCCAACGCTCCCTGCGCAGGATCCAGTCCATGGATCATTTGAATCTGGCCCCATCGTATGATAAATCGAACCTTGGACCTCAGGATTATCTTGCAGCAGCGGGTGAGGGGCAAGGGATCAGATCCTTTGCTTGCCGTCGGTGCAGATCTACTCAATTTTTGTTCAGAGAGATCAGAGACCTTCGTATTGACGGCACGGCCTTCAGCAGAAACGGGGTTTTCTCTCACGAGATCTACGCTCGTGATTCCCAGGGTTTGTTCGCTATCGTATTTCACGATGAGCTTAAACTCCACCGAGCGGTAATGGCACAGGGCATCGTCGCCGCAGGTGTTTCAGTCGCAGGAGAGTCTCATTCCCATGGCGCCGAGAGAATCAACAAGACATCCACTTAAAAATAGTATAATTAATCCATGTGACATTCATATTATATGCGACTTATTTTTCATTAAAAACAATTTACTTTTCCATGTGACATTCTTTTTTTGTTAAAATTTCTTCTATTTCTAATCTGAATTACAATTGTAATTTGAAATAAAGCTTCCAGTAAATATTAATTTACCAATTGTGCATGGAAATCATAAGAAACATTGACAATATAATATGAAGAACAAATGGGTACCTACTTCATATGAACTAAAAAATGCTTCTACTACTTAATGTGAATTACAAGTGTAATCTTAGTTGGATTTCCAATATATCTTAAACCATTTTTTCATTTTATTTTTAGTACTATTAAATGTTATTATGTCCTACCGCATTTTATTGTTAGAATTGTAATAAAAATATGCATTCTGCTATAGAATTAATACTAACATGTAATATTGATTTTCTTCCCAGAACGCTACAGGTAATGACCACGAAGATGATGATATAGACTATGTTTAGATTACATCATATATCAGAGATGATGATGATGAGGATAGCGATGGCGTTGGTGATGATTAGGTGGATGATATTATCAGGATGGCCAGGATGATGATCATGGAAATGATAATGAGGATGAGCTTGACTATGATTTTTGTGGTGCTAGCTAGCCATGCATTATTTTTTATATTTAGTTGGGATGTCTTAATATGGTAATCATACATTTGAATTTTTGTTGATTTAAATAATGATGATGACACAGTCGATACTATCTTGTTACCTTATGAATATGTTGAAAATTGTTTACAATTTTTTTATGAAGAATTATTGTGTATGATGAGATTCCTATTTTTTTAGAGATGTTGTGAATTTACCTTAGCATAATGATATCTATGAAACATTTTTATTTGGTAATCATACATTGACTTTTAGTTGATTTGATTAAATATGATGATGATATTATGATTTTTATCTTGTTATATTATGTATATATTGAAAATTATCAACATTATTTTGATGGAGAATTATTATGTCTGATGATATTACTATCTTTTGATGGATGTTGTGAATTTACCTTAGAATAATGTTGTTCAGGAAATATTTTGATATGATAATCACACATTTGAATCTTATTTGATTTGATTAAAGATGATGATGATATTATTAGTATTATCTTGTTACTTTATATATGTGTTGAAACCTATCAATGTTTTTTGATGGAGAATGATTATGTATGATGATATTACTATTTTTGGATGTAATGTTGTGAATTTACATTGGAATAATGATATCTGTGATAAGTGTTGATTTAGTAGTAATATATGTATATTGAAAATTGACAATGAATTTTTGATGGAGAATTGTTATATATGAGGATACTACTATATTTTTAATGAATGTTGTCAATTACCCTTAAATTTGCTTACAAATACTAAGTTATCAATTTGAATTGTGATATCTTCTTAATGTGTTATACATGAAAATACCTCCTCATCATCTTGGAGGAGAATACTATGTTGTTGGTTGAAATACCCCTTTCTCCTAGACTACATAAGACTATAATACAAGTTATGTACCATGAGGACCACGTTATCCTAGTCTATAACAAGTTGTCCCCTTCATCTAATTTTTGTTACCAAAATTCTCACATTAGAGGAATTTTCAACTAAAAAATAATCACCTAAGAAAAATTAAAAAAACTAATAAAATAATGCCATGTAGACAATTTTTTAATATATCATTTTTATTATTCGTTTACCAAAGTTACCCAAATAAATGTCACATTTGTCAAAATCACTGTATATGTATTTTATATTTAAATTAATATATTAGCACAAGATTTAATAAAATTTAAATTAAAAAAGTAAATTTAAATTAAAAAACATATCCAAAATTTGAAGGAAATTTAAATTTAAATTACCCAAATAAACATCACTTTTATAATTTTATATTGAAATTAATTTATTAACACAAGATTTAATAAAATTTAATTTTAAAAGGAAAATTTAAAATTTAAATTTAAGTTAAATTTAAATTTAAGCTACTGAAATAAATGCACTTTTATCAAAATAACCATATATTTATATTTATATTTAAATTAATTTATCAATACACGATTTACTAAAATTTAAATTAAGAAAGTAAAATTTAAATTTAAATTAAATTTAGTATTTAGGATTTAATATTTAAATTTATTTATTTTATATGTCATGATTTACCCTTCATTAAAAATATTCTCGATATTCTAACTTTTATAGATTAAGATATTAATTTTATTTTTAATATTTAATATAGTTTTGGGTTGCTTGAGCACCATTCCCTGTTAAATTAGGTAAGTTATATTATTATAAAAAATTCAGTGCCTAGTCACACATGTATGTCTTTTAAATTTTAAAGGATTTTGATTGGCTTACACATTATGACATGGAAATTCAAAGTTAAGATTTTAAAATGAAAATTCCTCTAATGCTAAAAAAGCTCGAGTTAACTAGAATTTGACACTCTTGTTCACTTTCGGAAACTCATATGGTAGAATGTGATCTCTTTATCTTCATCTTTAGATTTTTCCTAAAAAAATAAAAGCATACAAAAGTGGGAAAGAGCCATAAAGAATGTGGAAGCTTTTTCCTAAGCACAAAAGCATTTAAAAAGTGGAAACAACCATTTTTATATGAGGAAACATTATTCACCCAAAAGATTTTGCCAAAATTGAACTAATGAGGAGTTTGGGAAATCTTCATAGCCTTCACTTTCCTATATATTGGAGGCTTGGCCATTGAGAAAAGGATGGGAATTCGTGTATTGTCACGCTGCTAAGATCTATCTTGAGAGGGAGAGTTTTGGAGCTAGGTGTTGGGGGAGGTGCTACTACAGATGCATCTGATGGTTGTAACTTTCCTCCAACTCCTTTATTAATATATATCAGTTGTTCTTCCTTCCATACGATACTATTCATTCTTTACTTATCCTATTTAACTAACTAATGTATGGGGTTTTGGTTTATATTTATTTATTTAGTAATATTTATATGTTTATGATAGTTTCAATTATCAAGATATTATGTTGTGAAGGTTTCTTTGTTCTCTCTCTTATGTGTAGGACCAAGATTTGGAGCTAGATAGGAGTGCTTCCCAGCTACACTAAAAACTCCAACAAGACATGCATGCGAGGATTCACAGGATTTCATTCTCTTTTTCTTAATCTATACTCTACATCTTGATCTAATAAGAATCCTGAGCCTTAGAACAACCTTTCTCTTAATCAGTCTGTCCTAGGTTTCTGGGATAGACTGAGAGGGTTTTATGTTCATCTAACCGTGCATTAAATCCTACATCAAAATGATATTTAGAAACTGTAATATATTTCACTGTGTAATTGAAATTAGTAAAATAAACCCATAAAGGGGGTCATAAATGGAAATAAAAGTGAAACTCTAAACAAGAAGCCAAAAGTGGATGTAACCATGGGTGAAAAATTGGGAGTAGAATTGGATGTTAAACTAGCCATCAAAACAAGATGCAAACAATGACACAAAAAGGGCTTAAAGTAGAATTAAAAAAGGGTGCAAAACTAGACACAAAGAAGGGAACAAAATAGGGCATACAAAAAGATACCAAATTAGGCACAAACAAGGATGCAAAAATGGACACCAAAATGAGGATGCAAATAATGGTGTAAAATTAGGATGCAAAATTGGGTGCAAAAAGGATGTAAGAAAAGACGCAAAACAAGATACAAAATGGGACTAAAAAAGGGTGAAACTAAGGATGCCAAAAATGATGCATAACTAGATGAAAATTCAAACTAAAATCTAGGTGCAAAATGAGATGAAAATGTGGACACAAAATGTGGCAGGAAAAATGATGCAAATTTGGATGCCAAAAAGGATGCAAAATTGGACATAAAAAATGGTGAAATTGGACACAAAAGTAGAAAAAATGGTGCGAAAATGGGCATAAAAATGGCTCAAATTTGGATGCAACATTGGATGCAAAATGAGGTGCAAAAAATGATTCAAAACTTGGTGCAAAAACAAGTGAAAAATTAGGTGAAAAAAATGGCTCAAAATTGAACGTAACATTACACACAAAATGGGATTCAAAGGTGGACGCAACACATGGTTCAACATAGGATGAAAATTTAGATGCTCAAAAGGATGTAAAATTGGATGCAAAAAATGGTGTTAAAAATGATGCTAAATTGGATGTAACAAATGATGCAAAATTATGTGCAAAATAGGATGCAAAAAAGGGAGACAAATGAAACGAATAAGTTGATGAAAAAATGGTGCAAAAATGGATGCAAAATTTGGCAGTAAATCAGATTCAACATATGGTGCAAAATTAGATGAAAAAATGGTGTAAAAAAAGGTAGAAAAAATGGCGCAAAAATAAGTACAAAATTAGAAGCAATAAATGGCATAATACTACATGCAAAAACTGGGACGAATTGGATGCAAAAAAAGGGCACTAAATCAGATGCAAAATATGGTGTAAAACTCGATGCAAATTATGACACAAAACTAGAAGCAAAGAATGGCACAAAACAAGAAGCAAAAAATGATGCAAAAATAGATGCAAAAAATGGCACAAAACTAGAAGAAAAACCTATTTTACAACCAAATGCAAATCTTGGTGCAAAATATGATGCAAAATTTGGCGTAAAAAAAGATGCAAAATTTGGCACAAAAAAGGACGCTTTAAAAATTGTACAATAGAGCCAGATTTAGCGCCAGGCTGCTCATCCCAATGGAGAAAAAAATACACTAAAATCTGGTGCTAAATCTGGCATAAATTGCCTGTTTTGTTGTAGTGACATTTGAATGTATTACCATTGGGTTCATACAATATGTTATTGGGCATGGATTGGTTGTATCTACATAGAACCAAGGTAGATTGCATTGAAAAATCTATTGTGTGTGTTGATGATAATGGAGAACCAAGAGTCTTGCAAGGTAAGAAGAAATCCACATCAGTTAGGATGGTGACAGCTATGCAAGCCAAGTGTAGCCACAGAAAAGGGTGCAAGCTATTTGCAATACACATTTCTAGTGATAAGGGTAAGGAGGTTGAGGATGCAGATGTGTTGAACATGTATCCAGTTTTGGGGCAATTTCAGGATGTATTTCCTGAGGACATTACAGAGTTGCCACCTCAAATGGAGGTAGGCTTTTCTATTGAGTTAGTGCCAGGGGAAACTCCAACATCGAAAGAATCTTATAGGATGAGAACACCTGAGTTGGTTGAGTTAAATTTGTAGCTGAAGGAATGTGAAGCTAGCTTTGAGCAACTTAAGCAGTTGTTGACGCATGCACCAGTACTACAGATTTCGGATCCAAACAAAGCGTTTGTGGTATGTACATATGCTTGCAAGAGAGGGCTTGGTGGAGTCCTTATGCAGGATGGATAGTTGGTATGTTATGAGTCCTGAAACTCAACGAGCATGAGCAGAACTACCCGACACATGATCTTGAGCTAGCATCGATTATACGTACATTGAAGATGTGCAGACACTATCTTCTTGGTAGGAGGTTTGTACTTATGAGTAATCACATTGGGTTGACGTATTTGTTTGACCAGCCGAATCTGAATGCCAAGCAGGATAGATGGTTGGCCACGATCAACGAGTTTGATTTTGAGATCAGGTACATAAATGGTAAAGAGAATAGGGTGGCAGATGCTCTCAGTAGACGGGTATAGGTACATCACTTGGCAGTTGTGAGCTCCTATGGGACGGACTTACAGGATAGGATCTTATAGGCAGGACAACAAGATGTCAGGTATATGGAGATTGTGCATAGGTTGCAGCAGGGTGGTGGTATAGGTACAAGTACAGGTACATGTACATGTAGTGGTATAGGTACAGGTACAGGTGCAAGTTTATAGGGAATTAACTATTTTCTTACAACAGATGGATTGGTTAGGTTCTGAGACAAGATATATGTTCCAGATAGCAGTGAGCTCAAGAAGGTGATCTTAAGGGAGTTTCATGTGAAGCCATATTCAGGTCACCCGGGTTATCAGAAGACACTGACAGTGGTGAAGAGATATTACTATTGGTCGAATTTGAAGAGGGATGTCGCAGATTTTGTGGCTAGGTGCTTTGATTGTCAATGAGTGAAAGTAGAGTGCAAGAATCCAGGTGGACTGCTACAGCCGATTGTGATTCCATAATGGAAATGGGAGGTCATTTCCATGGACTTCATCACAGGGTTTCCAAAGATAATGAAGCAACATGATTCCATCATGGTCATTGTGGACAGATCAATAAAGGTTCACACTTCATTCTGGTGAAGTCTACGTTCTCAGCTAGTGATGTGGCACAAGTGTTCATCAAAGATGTGGTTAGACTACATGGTGTTCCGAAGAAAATTATGTCCGACAAGGATGCAAATTTCACTTCCAAGTTTTGGAAGGAGTCATTTGCAGGTTTGGGCACAGAGTTTCCTTCAACATAGCTTATCATCTGCAGACATATGGACAGACAGAGAGCGTCAACAAGATATTAGAGGATATGTTGAGGATGTATGTGATGCATCAACAACGAAAGTTGGAAGAGTATCTCCCTTTGGTAGAGTTCGCATACAACAACGGTTATCAAAAGTCTTTAAGGAAGAGTCATTTTGAGGCATTGTATGGGCAGAGTTGTAACACTCATATCAGTTGGAGTGATCCGGTTAGCAAATTATTGATTGGACCAAATATGTTGGCAAACATGGAACATGAGATGCATGTGATCAAGAAGAATATAAACGTAGCACAAGATAGGCAGAAGAGTTATGCATATAGGAACAAGTTTTTCAAGGATTTCTAGGTTGGGGAATAGGTTTACTTGCACATCAAACCGAAGAAGAGCTACTTATGGATTGGGTCATGTGCCAAGCTAGCACCATAATTTTGAGGACCCTTCAGTATCATTGAGAGGATTGGGCCAGTAGCCTATCGACTTGCACTCCCTCCGATAGTGAAAGTCCACGATGTTTTCCATGTATCTTTTCTTAAGAAGTATGTTAAGGATGTTGATCAAGTAATTGACTGGTATGTTTTGCAGGTGGAACCAGATGGAGAATTCTAGCCAGAGCCTAAGTGTATATTTTAGAAAAAGGTGCTCATGCTCTGAAACTGAGCAATCGAGCAAGTTAAAGTGAAATGGAAGCACTTTGGGCTTGATGAAGCTACATGGGAGATGGCAGATCAAATGCAAGCCATGTATCCTTCCTTGTTTGCCGGTTGAGGCAAAGAAACTTGATATGGTGGTTTGGTATTTGCTTATGGTGGTTTGGTATTTGCTTTATGATGGTTTGGTATATGCTTTATGGTAATTCGATATATGCTTTATGATGGTTTAATATATGCTATATGATGTTTTGATATATGCTTAGACATAGTGTTTAGTACATGTTTTGATATATGCTTTGTTATATGATTTGGCATATGTTTTTGGTATCTATATTTTTTTATGACGTTGCTATATGTACACCCATGTATGGATGTAAATACCATAACGAGCTATGTTATAAAGCTCCACTATGACGTATGGGTGTCATGTCATTATAGTTATGTTATCATGTTATTATGCTATCATGTGGTTATGTTATCAAGATGTTATGATGTCATGTGGATTGGCACTCAACAGGATGATCATTGTATATATCGTAATGAGTTGTGTTATAAAGCTCCACTATGAGGTATGTTGTTATGTTGTCATGGTGTTTTTCTCTTTGAGAAGATCTTTCATTGTAAATATTGCATTGAGCTGTGTTATAAAGCTCCATGAGAAGTATGTCTTCTTTCAGCAGGTTGTTGAGGTATATGTGTGATTGAACACCGAGGACAGTGTCCCCCAAGGGGGAGGGTTCTGTAACAACCTTGGTGAAAATTCCATGTAATAAAAGATAAAAACAATAACCACGGATGAATGGGACACTTATTCCAAGCTAAATGTTGGGCAAGACATCCTAGGGGGTGTTCATTTGGTTGTTTATGGCTAAGGAAATTGGAAAAGGCAATGGCTAAGGCTTTGGAAAGGAAAAATGACATTTTTGGCACAATTATTTATGAAAATAATGGAAATTAGAAGAAAAGGGAGGTGAAAGGTTAAAGGTTGCATGTGAGGAGGAAAATGAAGGAAAATAATGGAAAATCAAGAAAATAGAGGCCTCATTCATAAAAAGGCTTCTAAGGATCAATTGGTAACCTTTTTTCAGTTCAGTTTTGGAGTACTTTCATTATTCTCTCTCTCTCTCTCATACTCTTGGACACTTAGAGTTTTCTTGGAGCACTTTTGCAATCGAGCAAGAAAGGCAAAGAAGGAAAGAGGAAGTAAAGATCAATCAGGAAAAGGCAGGATCAAGCAGCTACAGTAGGCTTTATTGCAGGTATTGACTTGCATGTGTATTTTCCTTGCTAGATTTGGCATGCATGGTATTTCATGTGGTTTCTTTCTATCATGGCATGGGTTTTTCCAAGTGTAATAATGTTTTTCATCCTAGCCTTGCCAATTCCGGATAGCCATGGTGTGATGGGGTTCTCATGTATTGGTTGAGCTGGATTTCCGAATGGATTCAAAGCTGGGTGGGGTGGATCTCTGAATGATAGAGCACATGGCCTAGTGGTCCTTGAACCAGACTGTGGATCACGGTAAATCCATTGACCTAGTGACCCCTGAGTCAGACTATGGGTTACGATAAAGCCAAGATTGTGTTGGCTCAGTGGGCCTAGGAATCCTTGCCGATGAATGGTAGGATATACAGTAAAGCCAAGAGGTGGTTTTCTCTCTGTTGGGCCTACTAATCCAAAGTTTGGGATATGCGGTAAAGCCTGGAGAGTGGGTCTTGATTTAGGGCCTAATGATCTAGGTTTGGATTGTGGTAAATCTTGAGAGACTAGGAGACAAGAAAATTCCTCACGGTGTAGGTGGAGAAATCCAGTGGCATCCATGCTTGTTTGGCCTAGTGATCAGGTGGAGATCACGGTAAAGCCTATTATGATTTGTTCATTGTGTTGGCCTAGTGATCCACGATGGATTATGCTAAAGCTCGATTTCTATTGATCGGGGTGAGGTGGTTTAGCCTCAGTATGCCCTGGTTGAGTTCTTTTGGTTTGAGTCCCACATTCATGCTTGGAATATGGCACGAGGGGAATGAATGAAGAGAGATTTGGCTCAACCATTCTATGGTCAAGTGGAACGTGGTAGTCCCATCTCTGGTTGGTTGATTGCATTCATTAATGAGAAATTCATTCCCTTGATTCCTATGTGCAAATGTATTGATGTATACATGGATTTTGATAGCTGAAATGTTTATTATATTTATGTTCCTATTATGCTGGTTATATGTACATTTTATTATAGCAGCTATGTATGGCTCTCAACATGTTTTAATTTGTATATGAATTGATAATGTGTCTATTACCTAATAGATGAATATGCAACAAATGACATGAGGGAACAATGGTTTATAGTGATTCTTAGATAAGTATGATATCCCTACACTTAATTCTGTTGTTTACACCTGTAGGTTACATGTTGATGACTTGTTTAACGAAATTACTGTCATGGCTAGTAGGGATCTGGTTAAGGTCTTGATCAAATATTTACTTTTTCATCATTGTTTCCCTGTACTTTACTTGATTATGAGCTTTCATTCCATTCTGGGTAGTGACCTGGGCTCTGGGTTTGAAAAAGGCTTAAATCTCAGGGTTGTTAGCACAGAATTGGCAACTTTAGTCCACAGTCACTGGGAGACAGACAGGCCTATGAGAGCGACTTTGGGTTTTTGGTCACTCCCTTGCCATAGAATGAGAGTGACTATGGCCTAAGAGGTCCAAAACAATAGTGGGACCCAAGGATAGGTTGTCTAAGTGGCTGACTTGTCTCCTGAGGGTTCTATTGATGATGTTGGATGACTGTGTGTGATGTTCCGTCGATTCCACTTCCTTAAGGTCACCTAGGGGGTTGAATATGATCATAGTAGCCTCTGGTCTCATGTTTATCTCGGTTACTTGGTTGGATGTGGGAGGAGGGTGTTACAGTGTCACCACAAAAGAGATTTAATGTAGCTAGACAGGGACATGGGTCACAACAACATAGAGTTGAGGGCACTGATCGGTTGGAGTGTTGGACATGCAGTAAGGAGCACCTTAAGAGAGATTGTCCATAGAATCTGGGTGGTAAGCCTCAGATATACAATGTGCAGGAGGCGCAGACCATTGGGATGTTGGTCAGAGTGTTCCACGTATCTATGCAACAACGGAGAATAGGCAGGGAAATCACCAGGCAGCACTGAGATGGACAATAATATTTGTGATCAAGTTATTTCTATTTTGATTGACCCTAGATCTAATTATAGCTATGTTAGTCCTGACTTGGTGGATAAGTGTGATTTCAATAAGTAATTGCATTCATATTCTTGGTTAGTGTAGTTGCCTATAGGTACAAAGAAGGGGGTTCATCATTGGGTAAGAGCTTGCACATTTGATTTGAATGATATGCCTACCGTAGAACATCTAAATGTATTACTGTTGGGATCATACAGTATGTTGTTGGGCAAGGATTGGTTGTATCTTCATAGAACCAAAGTAGACTGCTATGACAAAGCTATTGAGTGTGTTGATGACAATGGAGAACCAAGAGTCTTGCAGGGTAAGAAGTAAGCCACATCAGTTAGGATTGTGACAACTATGAAAGCAAAACGTAGTCGCAGGAAAGGGTGTATGTTATTTGCAGTATACATTTCTAGTGACAAGGGTAAGGAGGTTGAGGATGCAGATGTGTTAAACAGGTACCCAGTTTTGCAACAGTTTCAAGATGTATTTCCTGAGGACATTACAGAGTTTTTACCTCACAGGGAGGTAGACTTTTCTATTGATTTAGTGCCAGGGGAAGCTACAGAATCAAAAACACCTTACAGGATGAGCACACCTGAGTTGGTTGAGTTAAAGTATCAATTAAAGGAAATGTTGGACAAATGATACATTAGGCCAAGTGTATCACCTTGGGGCACACCAGTCTTGTTTTTGAAGAAGAAATATGGTACTCTCAGATTATGCATTGATTACAGGCATTTGAACAAAGTGACTATCAAGAACAAGTACCCTTTGCCGAGGATTGATGACTTGTTCAAACAGCTGAAGGGAGCAGCAATGTTCTCAAAGATCAATCTAAGATCTGGATACCATCATGTACGCATTAAAGAGGAGGACATTTACAAGACCGTGTTCAGGACCAAGTATGGGAATTATGAGTTTGTTGTTGTTCCATTTGGCTTAACTAATTCTCCAACTACATTTATGTGCTTGATGAATAGTGTGTTGCGTCCATATTTGGATAAGTTTGTTATTGTGTTCATTGATAATATACTGGTATATTCTAAAAATGAGCAAGAACATGTCGAGCACTTAGTAGCAATGTTGGGGTTGTTGAGAGGGCATCAATTGTATGCTAAGCTCAGCAAGTGTAGTTTCTTTCAGACTGAGGTACATTACTTAGGACATGTTGTCTACAAGGAGGGCATTGCAGTAGATCCAGAGAAGATAAGGGCCAGCATGGAGTCGGTAGCTCTTAAGAATGTGGATGAGCTGAGATCTTTCTTGGGTTTGGCAGGCTACTACAGGAGGTTCATCAGGAACTTTTCATAGATTGCTTATCCTATCACATCATTGCAAAGGAAAGGTAAGAAGTTCGAATGGACAAAGGAGTGTGGGGCTAGCTTTGAGCAACTTAAGCAATTTTTGACAAATGCACTAGTGCTACAGATTGAAGATCTAGACAAAGAGTTTGTAGTATGCATAAATGCTTGCAAGAGAGGACTTGGTGGAGTCCTTTTCCAAGATGGGCAAGTGATATTCTATGAGCCCCAAAAACTAAACGAGCAAGAGCAGAACTACATGACACATGATCTTGAGTTAGCAGTGATCATATATGAATTAAAGATGTGGAGACATTATCTTATGAGTGATCATATTGGGTTGAGTTATTTGTTTGATCAGCAACGATTAGTGAGTTTGATTCCGAGATCAAGTACATCAAAGGAAAAGAGAACACGGTGGCAGATACTCGTAGTAGACGGGTACAACTACATCACTTGGCAACTATGGGCTCCTATGGGACAAACTTATAAGATAGGATCTTGTAGACAGGTCAACAGGATGTTAGGTATATGGAGATTGTGCATAAGTTGCAATAGGGTTCTAGTGCAGGTACAGGTACAGGTACAAGTACAAATAAAAGTAAAATTAAAAGTACAAGTGTAAGTGCACAGGGTATGGATTATTGTCTTACAGCGGATGGATTAGTTAGGTTTCGAGACTGGATATATATGTACTGGATAACAGCGAGCTCAAGAAGGTGATCTTAAGGGAATTTCATGCGAAACTGTATTTGGATCACCTAGGGTATCAAAAGACATTGACAACAATGATTTTTTTTTTTATTATTGACCGAATTTGAAGAGTGATGTAGCAGAGTTTGTGGCTAGATGTTTTGACTATCAACAAGTGAAAGCAGAGTGTAAACATCCAGGTGGGCTGCTACAACCGATTTCGATTCTAGAATGGAAATGGGAGGTTATTTCCATGTATTTAATCACAGGTTGCCTAAGATAGTGAAGAAGCATGATTCCATCATGGTCATTGTGGACATGTTAACAAAGGTTGCACATTTCAATCTAGTGAATTCTACATTCTCAGCTAGCGATGTAGCACAGGTATTCATCAGAGATGTGGTCAGGTTGCATGGTGTTCCAAAGAAGATTGTGTCAGACAGGGATGCGAAGTTCACTTCCAAGTTATGGAACAAGTTATTTGCAAGTTTAGGCATAAAGTTGGCCTTTAGTACAACTTATCATTTGTAGACAAATGGACAGACAAAGAGGGTCAACAGGATATTGGAGGACATGTTGAGGATGTATGTGATGCATCAACAATTGAAGTGGGAAGAGTATCATCATTTGGTAGAGTTCACATACAACAACGGTTATCAGGAGTCATTGAGGATGAGTCCTTTTGAGGTTTTGTATGGGCAGAGTTGTAACACTCCTATCAATTGGAGTGATCCAGTTAGCAGGGTATTGATTGGACCATATATGTTGGTAGACATGGAATGAGAGATGCGGGTGATCAAGAAGAGTCTAAAGGCATCACAAGATAGACAGAATATTTATGCCGATAGGAATAGGTTGTTCAAGGAGTTCCAAGTTGGGGAATAGGTGTATTTGTGTATCAAACTAAAAAATATTTCCTTACAGATTGGATCATGTGCCAAGCTGGCACCATGGTTTTGTGGACCCTTCAATATTATTGAGAGGATTGGGCCAATATCCTATCGACTTGCATTGCCTCCAACAATGAAATTCCATGATGTTTTCCATGTATCTTTGCTTAAGAAGTATGTTAAGGATGTTGATAATGTGATTGACTAGTCTACATTGCAGGTGGAACCAAATGGAGAATTCCAACCAAAGCCTCAATTTATATTGTAGAAAAAGGTGCTCATGAGCCAGAATCGAGGAATCGAGCAAGTTAAAGTGCAATGGAAGCACTTTGGGCCTGATGAAGCTACATGGGAGATGGTGGATTAGATGCGGGCTATGTATCCTTCATTGTTTTCCGGTTGTGGCAAAGAAGCTTTGATATGGTGGTTTTGCATATGCTTTGATATGGTGGTTTGGTATATGCTTTGATATGGTGTTTTGGTATATGCTTTGATATGGTGGTTTGGTATATGCTTTGATATGTTGTTTTGGTATATGCTCAGATATGGTGTTTGGTATATGTTTTGATATATGTTTTGGTATATGACTTGGTATATATTTTGATGATATTTTTATATGTACATATGTATATGGATGTAAATACTGCCATGAGCTATGTTATAAAGCTCCACTATGCGGTATGGGTGTTATGTCATTATGATTATGTTGTCATGTTACTATGATATCATGTGGTTATGTTATCATGATGTTATGATGTCATGTGGGTTGGTACTCAATAGGATGATCATTGTAAATACCGTAATGATCTGTGTTATAAATCTCCACTATGCGATATGTTGTCATGTTGTCATGATGTTTTGCTTTCGAGCAGGTCTTTCATTGTAAATACTTCAAGAAGTTGTGTTATAAATCCCATGAGAATTATGTCTTCTTTCAGTGGGCTGCTGAGGTATATGTGTGATTGAACACCGAGGACGGTGTCCCCCAAGGGGGAGGGTTCTGTAACAGCCCTAGTGAAAATTCCATATAATAAAAGTTAAAAACAATATCCACGATCGATGGGACACTTATTCCAACCTAAATGTTGGGAAAGACATCCTAGAATGTGTTCACTTGGTTGTTTATGGCTAAGGAAATTGGAAAAGCAAATGGCTAAGGTTTTGGAAAGGAAAAATGACATTTTTTGGCACATTTATTTATGAAAATAATGGAAATTATGAGAAAATGAAGGTGAAAGGTCACAGGTTGAATGTGAGGAAGAAAATGAAGGAAAATAATGGAAAATGAAGAAAATAGAGGCCTCATTCATAAAAAGGCTTCTGAGGATCGGTTGGTAACCTTTTGTCAGTTGATATTTTGAGTTATCTCATTATTCTCTCTCTCATATACTCTTGGACACTTAGAGTTTTCTTGGAGGAATTTTGGCATTGGAGCAAGAAAGGCAAAGAAGGCTAGAGGAAGTAAAGATCAAGCAGGGAAAGGCAGGATCAAGTAGCTACAACAGGCTTCATTGCAGGTATCAACTTGCATGCATATTTTCCTTGCTAGATTTTGCATGAATGGCATTGCATGTGGTTATTTTCTATCATGGCATAGGTTTTGTCAGATGTAACAGTGTTTTCAGCCTAGCCTTGCCATTTTCGAATAGCCATGGCGTGATGGGATTCTCATGTTTTGGTTGAGCTGGATTGCCAGATGGATTCAAAGCTCAGTGGGGTAGATCTCTGAATGATAGAGCACATGGCCTAGTGGTCCCTGAACTAGACTGTGGATCATGGTAAATCCATTGGCCTAGTGACCCCTGAGCCAGACTATGGGTTGCAGTAAATCCAGGATTGTGTTGCCTCAGTGGGCCTAGGAATCCTTGTCGGTGAATGTCAAGATATACGGTAAAACCAAGAGGTGGTTTGCTCTCTGTTGGGCCTAGTAATCCCGGGTTAGGATATGCGGTAAAACCTGGAGAGTGAGTCTCAGTTCGATAAAGCCTGAGAGACTAGGAGACATGAAAATTCCTCATGGTGTAGGTGGATAAATCTGGTGGCATCCATGCTTGTTTGGCCTAGTGATCAGGTTGAGATCACAGTAAAGCCTATTATGGTGTGTTCATTGTTTTGTCCTAGTGATCAAGGGTGGATTACAGTAAAGCCTAGTTTTTGTTGATGAGGGTGAGGTGGTTTAGCCTTGGTATGCCCTACTTGGTTCTTTTGGTTTGGGTCCCACATCCATGCTTGGAATATGGCATGAGGGTGAATGGCTAAAGAGAGATTTGGCTAAGCCATTCTATGGTTAGGTGGAACGTGGTAGTCCTGTCTATAGTTAGTTCATTTCTTTCATTAATGAGAAATTCATTCCCTTGATTTCCATGTGCAAATGTATTGATGTATATGTGGATTTTGATGGCTGATATGTTTAGGGTAATTATGTTCCTATTATGCTGGTTATATGTATATTTAATGACAACAACTCTGTATGGATCTCAACAAGTTTTTACTTGTAAATGAATGGATAGTGTATCTATGGCCTATGTAACAACCCTGGTGAAAATTTCATGTAATAAAATTTAAAAAAAATAACCATAGATGAATGGGGCACTTATTCCAAGCTGAATGTTGGGAAGGACATCCTAGGGGGTGTTCATTTGGTTGTTTCTGGCTAAGAAAATTGGCAAAGGCAATGGTTAAGGCTTTGGAAAGGCACAATGGCATTTTTGGCACATTTATTTATGAAAATAATGGAAATTAGGAGAAAAAGGACGTGAAAGGCCACAGGTTGCAAGTGAGGAGGAAAATGAAGGAAAATAATGGAAAATTTAGAAAATAGTGGCCTCATTCATAAAAATGCTTCTAAGGATCAGTTCGTAACCTTTTTGTCACTTTATGTTTGGAGATCTTTCATTAGTCTCTCTCTCTCTCATACTCTTGGACACTTAGAGTTTTCTTGGAGCACTTTGGCATTGGAGAAAGAAAGAGGAAGCAAAGATCAAGCAGGGAAAGAAGGATCAAGCAGCTACAATAGGCTTCATTGAAGGTATCGACTTGCATGTGTATTTTCCTTGCTATATTTGGCATGCATGGTATTGCATGTGGTTCTTTTCTATCATGGCGTGGGTTTTGCCAGGTGTAACAATGTGTTTCAGCCTAGCCTTGCCATTTCCAGATAGCCATGGTGTGATTGGGTTCTCATGTGTGGTTGAGCTGGGTTGTCGAATGGATTTGAAGCTAAGTGAGGTGGATCTCCGAAATGATAGAACATGTGGCCTAGTAACCCCTGAACTGGATTGTGGGTTGCGGTAAAGTTGGATTTTGTGTCGCCTTGGATGGCCTAGGCATCCTTTCCAGTGAATGGCAGGATATAGGGTAAAGCCTAGAGGTGGTTTTCTCTCCGTTGGGCCTAGTAATCCTTTGTTTGGGATACGCGCTAAAGCTTGGAGAGTGGGTCTCGGTTTACGGCCTAGTGATCTGGGTTTGGATTGTGGTACATCCTAAGAGACTAGGAGACAAGAAAATTCCTCACGGTGTAGGTGGAGAAATCCAGTGGCATCCATGCTTGTTTGGCCTAGTAATCAGGTGGAGATCACAGTAAATCCTGTTATGATGTGTTCATTGTGTTGGCCTAGTGATCTGGGATGGATTACAGTAAAGCTTGGTTTCTATTGATGAGCGTGAGGTGGTTTAGCCTCAGTATGCCCTGGTTGAGTTATTTTGATTTGAGTCTCACATTCATGCTTGGAATATGGCATGGGGGTGAATGGCTGAAGAGAGATTTGGCTCAACCATTCTATGGTCGGGTGGAACGTGGTAGTCCCATATCCATCTGGTTAATTGCATTGATTAATGAGAAATTAATTCCCTTGATTTTCATGTGAAAATGTACTGATGTATATATGGATTTTGATGGTTGATATGTTTATGGTATTTATGTGCCTATTATGTTAGTTTTATGTACATTTTGTGACATCAGCTATGTAATTGAATGGGTATGATATCTATGACCTAATAAGTGATAAGGCAACAAATGGCATGAGGGAATGGTTCATAGCGATTCTCATATAAGTATGAGATCCATACACTTAATTCAGTTGTTTACACCTGTAGGTTACATGTTAACAATATGTTTGATGAAATGCTTGTCATGGCTAGTAGGTGTTTGGTTAAGGTCTTGATCAACTATTTACTTTTGCATCATTGTTTCCATGTACTTTAATTGATTCTGAGATTTCATTCCATTATGGGCAGTGCCCTAGGCTCTGGGCCTGAAAAAGTGGCTTAAATCCTGGGGTTGCTGGCACAAAACTGGCAACTTTAGTCCACATTCACTGGCAGGCAAGCCTATGAGAGCGACTTTAGGTCTCTGGCCACTCCCTTGCCCATAGCATGAGAGTGACTATGGCCTCAAAGGTCCAGAACAACAGTGGGACCCAGGGACAGCTTGTCTGAGTAGCTGACTTGTCTCTTGAGGGTTTTGTTGATGATCTTGGATGACTGTATGTGATGTTTCGTCGATTCCACTTCCTTAAGGTCACATAGGAGGTTAAATATGATCAAAGTAGCTTCTCGTCTCATGTTTACCCTGGTTGGCATGGTTACTTGGGTGGATGTGGGAGGAGGGTGTTACAGAGTGGTATCAGAGAATGGTTTAACTCTCGGACTGGATGGGTTGAATATGTTAGCCACACATGCATGTCAGTTGCATGTGTCTCTCTTACACTTATATACTTGTTGCATTTGCTTGATGATGGATTAGGGTTGTAGTATGGTTATCATGGAGAATTTGATGTTGATTTCGTGAAAAGTATTTGACATGAGTATGTGATTGACTGTATATGGTTATTTGTTGCTTACATGTTGATTTTATGTCACCTACTTACATCCTTGTATGTTAGGTTACATTTTGAATATTTTGATTACATGTATCAGTCTTATAGGTTGATTGCAAGAACTGATCGATTATGTTCGACTACATGCGTTTATGCGTATTTGTAGTTGGCTAGGCATTGCTTATGCATATTGTCGGTTGCATGTAGCAATGTGTATAGTGGAGTAATGGTTGTTGTCATGCATGAGGTCATAGCATGCATTGTTGATATGGCCTTGCATTGATGATTGGATCCTAGTTAGAATGATGTTTATGTGTTGATACATTTACTTGCGAATGTCTATATGATGTTATGATTATGTTATACATGTATCACACTAATTTGGTGATCTTGCAGACAAGGTATCCTCCCCGAACTATACTAAGCTATGCTGGTTTATTGTGATTTGGTTTATCTGACATATTATGCATAGCACGAAGAAATATATGAAATGGATAGCAAGGTGTTAGACTACGTAGAATATCCCTATGCATCAGATGAGTAGCATGGTGTGCGGCATACTTCTGATTTGTCCGATACATTGAGAAGTTTGAAGGAAGAGATAAGGAGTTGTAAGGCAGATAATGATCAAATCATACAAGCACAAGAGAAGCAGGAAGAGGTGAATGTTATACTTCTGTAGAGTTTGTCATACTTGCAACGACAAGGACCACTTTAGATCAGCCACTATGGATCAACCATTAGCATTTAGAGATTGGATTGAGTATGATAAGCCTCGGTCACTTGAGGAAGTTATTGGGAAACTGAAGCATTGCTATGAACAATCAAAGCGTAAGAATGAATCTCAGCATGGATGGAAGGGAAAGGACAAAGGTAAAGGTAAATGGAAGCCTAAGAGGACAAGACCTCAACATGCAGATGAGAAAGAGAATGTGGCACCACAAAAAAGATTTAATGCAGCTACACAAGGATGAGAGTCGCAACAACAACATAGAGATGTTGGTATTGGTCAGTTGGAGTGGCAGGCCTCAGATATACAGTGCACAGGAGGCATAGACTGTTGGGGAAATTTTCCAGAGTATTCCACATATCTATGTAGTAGTGGACAAGAGGCAGGGAGAACACCAGACATCTATCATTGAGATGGACGGTAATATTTGTGATCAAGTTATTTCTATTTTGATTGACACTGGATCTAATTATAGCTATGCTAGTCCTGACTTGGTGGATAAGGGATTTTTGGTGGATAAGTGTGGTTTGAATAAGGAATTGCATGCAGAGCCTTGGTTAGTGCAATTGTTTACAAGTACAAAGAAGCGAGTTCATCATTGGGTAAGATCTTGTGTGTTTGATTTAAATGGTATGCCTACATCAACACATTTGAATGTATTATGTTGGGATCATACAATATGTTGTTGGGCATGGATTGGTTGTATCTACATAGAACCACCGTTGATTTCTATGACAAAGCTATTGGGGGTGTTGATGACAATGGAGAACCAAGAGTCTTGCAAGGTAAGAAGAAGGCCACATTAGTTGAGATGGTGATAGCTATGCAAGTAAAGTGTAGCCGTAGGAAAGGGTGCAAGATATTTGCAGTACACATTTATGGTGATAAGGGTAAGGAGGTTGAGGATATAGATGTGTTGAACAGATATCCAGTGTTGCAACAGTTTTAGGATGTATTCCCTGATGACATTACAGAGTTTCCACCTCACAAGGAGGTAGACTTTTCAATCGAGTTAGTGCCAGGGGTGGCTCCAGCATCAAAATCACCTTACAAGATGAGCACGCCTGAGTTGGCTGAGTTAAAGTCACAATTGAAGGAAATGTTGGACAAGGGATACATTAGGCCAAGTGTATCACCTTGGGGCACATCGGTCTTGTTTGTGAGGAAGAAAGATAGTACTCTTAGATTATGCATTGACTATAGGAAACTGAACAAAGTGACTATCAAGAACATGTATCCTTTGCCGAGGATTGATGAATTGTTTGATTAGCTGAAGGGAGCAACAATGTTCTCGAAGATTGACTTGAGATTCGGATACCATCAAGTACGAATCAAAGAGGAGGACATTTACAAGACTGCGTTCAGGACCAAGTATGGGTGTTATGAATTTGTTGTTGTTCCATTTGGCTTAACTAATGCTGTAGCTACATTCATGTGTTTGATGAATAGTGTGTTGTGTCCATATTTGGATAAGTGTGTTATTGTGTTCATTGATGATATACTTGTATATTCTAAAAATGAGGAAGAGCATGCCGAGAATTTAGCAACAATGTTGAGGTTGTTGAGGGAGCATCATTTTTATACTAAGCTCAACAAGTGTAGTTTCTTTCAGGCTAAGGTGTTTAGTATATGTTTTGATATGTGCTTTGGTATATGATTTGGCATATGTTTTGGTATCTATATTTTGATGATGTTGCTACATGTACACCCAAGTATGGATGTAAATACTATAACAAGCTATGTTATAAAGCTCCACTATGCGGTATGGGTGTCATGTTATTATGTTATCATGTGGTTATGTTATCATGATGTTATGATGTAATGTGGATTGGCACTCAACAGGTTGATCATTGTAAATACCGTAATGAGATGTGATATAAAGCACCACTATGTGGTATGTTGTCATCATGTTCTTTTCTCTTGAGCATATATCTCATTGTAAATACTGCATCGAGATGCGTTATAAATCTCCATGAGTAGTATGTATTCTTTTAGCGGGTTGTTGAGGTATATGTGTGATTGAACACCGAGGGTGGTGTCCCCCAAGGGGAAGGGTTCTGTAACATCCCTGGTGAAAATTTCATGTAATAAAAGTTAAAAACAATAACCACAGATGAATGGGACACTTATTCCAAGTTTAATGTTGGGAAATACATCCTAGGGGGTGTTCATTTGGTTGTTTGTGGCTAAGGAAATTGGCAAAGACAATGGCTAAGGCTTTGGAAAGGCAAAATGGAACATTTATTTATGAAAATAATGGCAATTAGGAGAAAAGGGAGGTGAAAGGTCACAGGTTGCATGTGAGGAGGAAAATGAAGAAAATAGAGGCCCCATTCATAAAAAGGCTTCTGAGGATCAGTTGGTGACCTTTTTGTCAGTTTAGCTTTGGATCTCTTTCATTATTCTCTCTCTCTCATACTCTTGGACACTTAGAGTTTTCTTGGAGCACTTTGGCATTGGAGCAAGAAAGGCAAAGAAGGCAAGAAGAAGCAAAGATCAAGCAGGGAAACGCATGATCAAGCAGTTACAACAAGATTCATTGCATGTATCCACTTGCATGTGTATTTTCCTTGCTAGATTTGGCATGCATGGTATTGCATGTGGTTATTTTCTATCATGGCATGGGTTTTGCCAAGTGTAACAATGTTTTTCAACCTATTCTTGCCATTTCTGGATAGCCATGTACTGATGGGGTTCTCATGTGTGGTTGATATGGATTGCTAGATGGAATCGAAGCTAAGTGAGGTGGATCTCCGAAATGCTAGAACACGTGGCCTAGTAACCCCTAAACTAGATTGTGGGTTGCGGTAAAGCTAGATTTTGTGTTGCCTTGGATGGCCTAGGAATCCTTGCTAGTGAATGGAAGGATATATGGTAAAGCCTAGAGGTTCTTTGCTATTTGTTGGGACTAGTAATCCCGGGTTTGGGATATGCAGAAAATCCTGGAGAGTGGGTCTCAGCTTAGGACCTAGTGATTCGGATTTGGATTGCGGTAAAGCCTGAGAGACTAGGAGGCAGGAAAACACCTCACGGTGTAGCTGGAGAAATCCGGTGGCATCTATGCTTGTTTGGCCTAGTGATTAGGTGGAGATCATGATAAAACCTGTTATGATGTGTTCATTGTGTTGACCTAGTGATCCGGGATGGATTACGGTAAAGCCTAGTTTCTATTGATGAGGGTGAGGTGGTTTAGTCTCCGTATGCCCTGGTTGAGTTCTTTTGATTTGAGTCCCACATTCATGCTTGGAATATGGCACAGGGGTGAATGGCTGAAGAGAGATTTGGCTCAACCATTCTATGGTCGGGTGGAACGTGGTAGTCCCATCTCTAGTTGGTTCATTGCATTGATTAATGAGAAATTCATTCCCTTGATTTTCATGTGAAAATGTACTAATGTATATATGGATTTTGATGGCTGATATTTTTATGGTATTTATGTTCCTATTATTCTGGTTATATGTGCATTTTGTGACAATAACTATGTATGGCTCTCAACATGTTTTTACTTGTAATTGAATGTATATGGTATCTATGACCTAATAAGTGATAAGGCAAAAAATGGCATGAGGGAACAATGGTTCATAGTGATTCTCAGATAAGTATGAGATCCCTACACTTAATTATGTTGTTTATACCTATAGGATTACATGTTGACAATATGTTTGATGAAATGCCTGTCATGGCTAGTAGGGGTATGGTGAAGGTCTCGATCAACTATTTACTTTTGCATCATTATTTCCCTATACTTTACTTGATTCTAAGCTTTCATTCCATTATGGGCTCTGGGCCTGAAAAAGTGGCTTAAATCCCAGGGTTGTTGGCATAGAATTGGAAACTTTAGTCCATAGTTGCTGGCAGGCAAGCCTATGAGAGTGACTTTAGGTCTTTGGCCGCTCCCTTTCCCATAGAATGAGAGCGACTATGGCCTAAGAGGTCCAGAACAACAGTGGAACCTAGGGACAGGTTGTCTGAGTGGTTGACTTATCTCCTGAGGGTTTTGTTGATGATGTTGTATGACTATATGTGATGTTCAATTGATTCCACTTCCTTAAGGTCACATAGGAGGCTGAATCTGATCATAGTAGCCTCTTGTCTCATGTTTACCCCGGTTGGCATGGTTAGTTAGGTCGATGTGGGAGGAGTGTGTTACAACCTAATAGATGATAATGCAACAAATGACATGAGGGAACAATGGTTCATAGTGATTCTGAGATAAGCATGAGATCCCTACACTTAATTATGTCGTTTACACCTATAGCTTACATGTTGATGATATGTTGTACAAAATGTATGTCATGGCTAGTAGGGGTCTGGTTATGGTCTTGTTCAGCTTATTGCTTTTGCATCATTATTTCCATGTACTTTTACTGATTTCAAGCTATCACTCCATTCTAGGTAGTGAGCTGGGCTCTGGGCCTGAACAAGTGGCTTAAATCACGGGGTCACTGGCACAAAACTGGAAACCTTGGTCTCTGGTCACTGGCAGGAAAGCCTGTGAGAGTGGCGTTGGGTTTCTAGTCACTCCCTTGCCCATAGCATGAGAGCGACCATGGCCTAAGAGATCCAGAACAGTAGTGGGACCCAGCGACAAGTTGTCTGAGTCGTTGTCATGTCCCCTAAGGGTTCTGTTGTTGTTGTTGTTGGATGATTGCATATGATGTTCCGTTGGTTCCACTTCCTCAAGGTCACATAGGAGGTCGGATCTAATCATAGTAGCATCTCGTCTCATGTTTGCCCCAGTTGGTATGGTTAATGACTCTATTATGCATTGGTCATTTTTTATGGAGGAATTGATAACACATTATGGAGATATTAAGAGAAGTGAAAAATACATTATTTATTCAATTGTAAATATTCAATGAAAAGGTCCAATTACATAGTACATTCAATAATTCCAAAAGTTGAGCCTTAGGGTGAAAAAAATCTAGAGGATAATTTGTTAGACCTATTTATAGGAACTTTAAAGGAAAATCCAACATGAGGTGCACCTCTTTGAACCTAAACCCCTAGAGCATGCTTTTAGTATAGTAAGGAAAGTTGAAAGCAAACATATGGCTATTAAAAGAGTGGTCACTAATAATTATGGAGAACACCATGTTCCCTTTCCTAACCTCACAAAACCAACGCTGTTGACACCTAGACAAATGGATGAAAGAAAAGCAAAGCAACTATGTTTCAATCGTGAAAAAAGCATAATAAGGGGTATACATTTGGAGAGAAGAATTTATTCTACCTAGACCGTGAAGAGAAAGAAAATCAAGAATTGGAACCATCACAAGATATAGAGTTACAAGAGACTACTCCAACAATAAATGGTCATGCATTGACCAACATTAGTAATTCACAAACCCTCAAGATAGAAGGATATATCAAAAGGAAAAAGATAACAATGTTGATTGATTTAGGTAGTACCCATAACTTTATCAATTACAAATTAGCAAAAATTCTCAATTAATTTGTATTTCTATTAGCATAATTTCAAGTAATGATTGCAAACAAAGGTACCATAAATTACTTAGGGAAGTCTCATATTATTAAGCTAAATACGAGGGGTTATTTATTGGATAGTCCAATGATTGCAATCCAAATGGGTGGTGTTGATGTTTTATTAGGGATCCAATGGTTACAATCATTGGGAACAATTGTCCTTAATTTTCAATATCTTTTCATGATATTTTCCTTAGAAAGCAAGGAAATTGAGCTTAGAGGTATCCAAGGGAAACCCTCTCAAGTTACAATCTCTAATAACATGATAAAACTACCTAGAAAGGGACACCATGGTGTAATTGCATAATTGTGTTCATTAGATCTTTAAACATTTATATCCTTTGTTCCAATGGATCTCCAAAAAGATATCAACAATCATTCCAAGGTATTTGGAGAGATTCTAAAGGGTCTTCCACCTGCTCGAGATCATGAGTATGTTATTCATTTTCAACATGGAGGTGTATCACCTAACATTAGGCCTTATAATTAAGAGTGAGATTGAATATATAATTCAAGAAATGTTAGAGGCTGACACCATTGAACCTAGCCAAAGTGATTTATCTTCACCAATGGTGATGGTTACAAAAATTATGGTTCATGGCAAATGTGTCCGTATTATATACAGCTCAACAAAATAACCATCAAATATAAGTTTCCTATTAATGTCATTGATGAATTATTAGATTTATTCCATGGAGCAATTTTATGTATAGATCTTCATTTGGGATATTAGTAGCTCAAAATGAGGCAAGAAGACATTCCCAAAACATCGTTGAGAACACATGAAGGTCATTATGAGATTTTGGTTATTCCATTTGGACTTTCTCATGCACCTTAAACATTTCAAAGCTTAATGAATTATATTTTCAAACCCACCCTAAGAATTTTTGCGTTATTTTTTTTATAACATACTAATCTATAACAAGTCTTGGGAAGGGCATGTACAACATGCTGACAGGGTCTTAAAACTATTGGAAGATAAAAAACAATATATAAATCCTTCTAAGTGTTCCTTTTGGATTCAAGAAGTGGAATATTTGGATCATATTATATCTCGTGCATGTGTTAAAGTGGAACCTAACATAATTAAAGTTATGATGGAATGGCTAATCCCAAAAATATTAAACAAAATTAGACGTTTCTTAGAATTTATAAGTTATTACCACAAGTTTATCAAGAGTTATGGTCAAATATCAGCACTTGTAACAACTTTATTACAGAAGGAAGCATTTTCTTGGGCTCAACAAGTAACTGAAGCCTTTGAAAAACTTAAGAGGCTATGTGTACAACTCTTATCCTGGCCACACCTCATGCATCAAGCTATGGAATTGGTGTAGTTTTAATGCAAGAAGGAAGGTCCCTTGCCTTTGAAATCAACCAACTTAAATGAAACAACTTGCTCAAACCCATTCATGAGAAATAAATGTTAGCTATACTACTATTGAGATAAGGAATTACTGAGAGGGGGGTGAATCAAGAATTGTAAGGTTATTAAAAACTTATGCTCAATTCTTATATTTCCTTTTTACTTTTGCTAGTTATTTTTTAGAGAATTTAGACTATAATATAAACATTTAGTAAAGAAAACCATTCATAAGAGCACTCATTTCATAAGTTGAGCAACACACACATATTGACACAGGTAGTTTTACGTGGAAACCCAAAGGGAGAAAACCACCAATATGTTTGTTGTTATAATGTAAATTAAGAACACACTTAATTACATAAATTTGTTTGTGATCACCCACTCACATGAGGCCCCAACCCCCTACAGATAGCAAGACACTACTTTCCAAGAGGCACCAACCTCTTATGAATGCGTGCCTCTACCTACTCTAGCCATTTTTCTACTTTTGATACAATTTTCAAACTGGAAACAAAGGCTAATACATATGCTCAGAAATATAAACATGATCTACTATTGTACCAACTCCTTCCCTTTAGGTCTGCAACTTCAGTACTCAACCAACTCTAGTCTCGGCCCTTTTCTCTACTGTAAACAAGTTAGCTCTTGGAACTTCGCTCTCTACACTTAACATGCTCAGTTTGAACACAACTATTGTATTCCCACTTGTGCTCAAAGGAAATCCATGATTTTTTTTCTTCTACTGCATGAAGTTCAATGTTGTCTCTATTGTCCTCCTACTGTCTATGTTGTCTCTACTGCTCAGTTCCTGATAGCGTGATACAACATTGCACTATCTGTTGGTGTTCCATCAAAATTGCAAGGCCACTGCAAATGTATTAAATATAAGAATGGACACATGTGGATTTTCCATCCTTGAGAATTTAATCCCAATATGCCCTACACACTCAACAAGAACCTTTATTGATTTCATCTTGTGCATATCACATGGTTCTCCATTCCTCTTAAATACCCATGGAGCTCAGAATGCATTTCAGGCATGTTGAAATATGTAACTAGGTTTGGTCTTCATAATGACATATGTAATCACGATTTTATGTATTTAATGAAAAGAGAAAAATAAATTTATTATTATTATTCTTGAGGCATGGGTTTCATGCTTAAGGGAGATTTATTTTTAGGTCAAGCACCCATTGAGTACTTCTAGGGCTTGTCATTGAGTCTACAAGTCAATTAATTGTCATGTATGAAAAACCCTTTTGGGCACGTTACATATTGTAAATAAAATTTATTTGAGTCAAAAGACCCTCCAAGGGCTCGTCATGATGCAATATTCAATTCAACCTACAATCATGGACAAGTCAGCCTAAAAGGAGCAATTCAACCCAATGAGAAGCCTATATAAAGGAGACCTTGACCTCACTTGGAGGACACACTTCACACACTCAAGTTCGATCACAAGAAAGAAAAGGAGTGCGAAGAAGAAGAGTACGAAGGAGGAAGAGAAGGTCGATTTTTTGGGATTGTTTATAGGCTAATACTCTCCACACGTGCGAAGAAATTAGGGCTCCTATTTCTGCAGAAGAAGTTGAATTACAAAAGTGGATATAAGTCATCAAGCAGAGCTATTTGGAATCTGAATTCTCTAGGAGAGAGAATCAGCCCAAGTGAAGAAGAAAGGAGTGAGAATACACTAATATTTATCACATGTGCAAGGTTTAGGGTTCTGCGAAAGGTTTCATTGGACAGTTGTAGAAGAATCTGCTGGACAGGTCAAAGTTGTAGAAGATTTCGCTAGGCAGGTTGAAGTTATAGAAGAATCTGCTACGGAGGTCAAAATTGCAGAAGAAGTTGTTGGAAGTCAGTTTTGCATAAGTTGTTGGAAGCAATTTTTGACTTGGTCTTAGAGGGTATTGGTTAAGGGTCAAAGGTCTTGGAAATTTTCAATTGAAGGTCTATAAGAAGAGAAAGAATTTTGGTGGGTTTTCCTTCTCAAATTGGAGAGGTTTTGGCCCTGGATGATCTTCTACATCTTGTGTCCTTTGTCTTATTGTTCTTTATATTTTGGTAGTTGTTTGATGAAGAGAATACTAATAATAATCAAGTGAAAGAATAAATCTAATCAATTCAAATAAAAATACATCACAAGCAAATATCAAAGTAAGAGAAATCATCTACTGTAGTTGCCCCTAGATTTCTCAACATGGTATCGGAGCTAAGGTGACTACATCAAGGAAGGGTAGCTTAAAGAAGGATACTAAAAGGCTGAAGCACAAGAAGATCATTCAACATTAAGGACATTGAATCATCAAGAAAGAATTCATAAGGGCCAAACAAACTAAGAAACATTAATAAGGACTACACAAAGGAACAACAAAGAGAAGACCTCAAAACCCTAGCTCACTCAAAGATAGGGTTCTTCAACTGAACCATTATTGGGAAGCTTACAATCTCCATCACAAGGAAAAGAAGACCTCAAATACCCTACATCAACTCAAAGAAGGATTACACATTGAAGCATCCAATTCAAGGAAGCGAGAAGAAGGCGTTGTCATCATCATCAAGGATTCAAGGTGATATCCCTCTCTTTGAGTCAAGGATCACTTTTGAACGAAAACATATTCTTTTATCAACATCATCATCAAAAATCAAGGAGGAATGAAGCTGAAGTTATTGTCATCAAGGAGTACCTTCAAAAGTATCTTTATATCTATGTATGAATCTATCAAAATGACTTCATTTTGCAAGGAGAGCAACAAATTGGTTGGGTCAACAAACTATCTTTCATGGAAAAAGAGGACATATTCGATCCTCATAGAAAATTAAGCAATTGTTCATGTTAAGGGTTTAATCGTCGAACCGCAAAAAGAAGAAGCTCAAGCTCTATAAGATGAATATATCAAAGGAAGAATAAATAGCCTCATACTTCATGAGGGTTTCAGAAATAGCGACCAATTGAAAGAGTTGGGGGAAATCATGTCAGATAGAGAAATTTCCACCGTGGTACTCAATGCATTACCTGATGAATGAGGAAATTTAGTATCAAGCATTTTTGGAAATAAGGAAGCCACCTCATTCAGTAAACTCTGGTCATTATGTAAAATTGAAGGAACCAGGTTAAAAGCAAAGAGTGATGTGGAAGCAGGTGAAAAAGTTCAAGCGTATTTTGACAAGGCTAAGAGAAAAAGAAGGTTTGGAAATTTTGATCCTCAGAAACAGAAGAAGGATATGTTGAAGATCCTGTTATCACCCCAAGAAACTCTCCTAGGTTGTAGCTCGGAGATGCTCGGGAACATACAAATTCAACTTGATTTTGAAAATGGATGAATGGAAGGAATGATGCTTGTTCAAGCCAGATAACCACTTCTACTTCGCTTAATCTAGACATGTGTGAACACCCCCAGACTACAAGGCTTTAGACCACCAATTACTCACAGTTTAAGGATTGGATGAATGTGGAGAATACTGACCACACCAGCAGATGCACAAGACCATGTGATGGCCGGCTGCAACCAGTAAAGAAGTCTATAAATCTAATTCCCTAATACACAGACAGGATGACAGCTCTCTAGCATTAGGTGAGAAGAAACTTGAATAACTCATTCACTGATACATACAATACTTTAACACAGAGATAGGATGACAACTTCTCTAATGCTAAACATCAAGAGCTCAGAAATACAGTATATTAGGCACAGCTTGGAAAAGAAGATACATGAAAAGTGAGCAATTAACAACAAAAGAAGCTTGTATTAGCTGAAAATGAAGACGAAATGCTGCAAGTATCAAAATAGTTACAGTCTCCAGAAGTTGAAACTTACATCAAAACAACAACCGTCAACCCTTATTACATCTTGTTTCTGGGTATATATAGAGCTCCAATACAAGGGAGTGTGGCCATTCTAGGTATGGAGGGATCATAATTGACCACCAACTGCATTTAGTTGCCTGATGGAGTCTATGAGTGCGTTTACTTGTCTCAGTGGGTGAATCGGATCTTCTTGGGTGCTCTGTTGTCTTCTTCAGGCAGCTGGGGTGTTCGTATTCATGAAGTTCCATAATTGCTAAATGCAGTTACACGCTCAAGCTCTGTCCTTTTCCTCCTTGGCCATGCTATCTGTTAAATGTGGTTGTTGAGGAGCCACTGCAACTGGTACTGGTGAGCCGATCACTTTCGTTCTTCAGGTGCACGGAACAGTCAAGGGACGTGGACTGCGTGGCGGATGGACGAGTTGGATGAGGGAGAAAGGTCGGCCATCGGATCGGGAGGATAGACGGTGGAGATGGCTTGGCGAGGGATATCGGAAGAAGCGGGAGCGGAATGAGCGTGGGCCGTTGGATCTTGGTAGAACTGATCGGACGGCGGAGGAGTGATCGTGCGAGTCGGGAGTCGTCGGATCGGGTTTTTGGTGATTTTGGGCCTTTACATATGGCGATATGCGATTGCGATCAGATCGCATCGCAATATCGCATCGGCGGAAGCCAAGGGGTGCGGCCTTTATACACACATGGGTGCGACTTGCAATCAGATCGCATCACAATATCGTATCGATGGAAGCCAAGAGGTGTGGCCTTTATACACACATGGATGTGACTTGTGATAGCGATTAAACCTGAACCCGATAAAGGAATTAATCATTTTTAGGACTGGTGAAGGGAGAATGAGCGGTACAAGGGAAGGAGAAAATGATAGTTGTGAGTCTCTTTTGAGCATGACCAAGGACCAAGCTCACTTCCGACCTTTAGAAATCAAAGATATATAGCAGAGCTAACACTGGCTCCTTCTGGGGATGTGATCCTCCCTATGAGGTCTCAAGAACTGCAGACCGTCGCCTTTCCTTCAACAACTAGATCAACAAAAATTTCCTAGTGTTCCATTGGGCATGGACTCTAATTAAGCCTATACTAAAACTGACAAAATGACATATTTACAAATTTAAGGCCAAATGCCTTAACTAACATAAATTTTCAAAAATCAACCATTAATTGGGCCATCAAAAACTATCTCCCCTTCCATACTTTGCAGTACGAAAGTATTGTTCCCTTGGATTTGAGAAATGATAAAAGGCCCTATCCATAAAGCATCAAAATTCCCATGGTTTCCTTTCTTCTCTTTCAGCGCATCCCACTTAAGAACCAAGTCTCCAACTCGAAAACTGTTTGTCTTTGCCCTCATGTCAAAAGCTTGCTTGATTCTTTGTTAATGTGCTGCTGACCTTTCAACCAACTGTTCTCTGATTTGATGTACCTCTGCTAAATCAGTGATCCTTTTTGCCATGTGTTCTTCCTCATTCTGCTCTTCTTGCAAGAACTTTGCCATGGGGAGGGTTAACTGAATTGGGAATACGACCTCAGTGCCATATACTAGCTTGAATGGAGAATTCCCTGTGGATTTCTTGGTGGTTACTTTGTCAGCCCATAGTGCATACTTGAGCTTAGAATCCCAATTCTTTTTTTTGTCTTCCAACAACTTTTTAATTATCCTTATCAGGCTTTTGTTGGAAGATTCTGCTAGACCATTTCCTTGAGGGTAGTATGAGGTGGAATGAAATAGCTTAATGCCCATCGAGTTGCACATGTCCACTAATTCTTTTGCCCTGAAGGCTGCTGCATTGTCTGTAACTAGTTTATGAGGATAGCCAAACCTAGTGAAGATACTCTCTGTTAAGAACTTCATGACCACCTGATGATCAACGTTTCTGGTAGGGATGGCCTCAATCCATTTAGTGAAGTAACCTGTGGCCACTAGTATCGATCTGTGTTGGCCAGTGGAATGTGGATTGATTTCTCCAATGAAATCCAAGCCCCACTACTTAAAATGGCCACTAGCATGTATGGGTTTTAAGGGCAGGGGCTTCAAGTGCTGCTTCCCTTCAAATCTTTGGCACCTGTCACAAGATTTAACAAACGAAAAGACATCAGAAAATAAGGTGGGCCAATAGTACCCAGCTCTGAAGATTTTGTGGGTTGTAGTTTTCCAATAATGATGTCCTCCACATATGCTGGAATGGAACTGCTGCATCACTTCCATGGATTGTTCTTTGTCCAGACACCTCAAGAGGACTCCAGAGGGGTCCCTCCAGTAGAGCGGATTTTCATGAATATAGTTTCTAGCTGCCCTGAGCTTTATAGTTCTGGCTTGGCTCGAACTAAGGCCTGGAGGAACTTCTAGCTTCAGCAAGAATTGAGCTATGGTAGAGTACCATTCACAAGAAGCTAGATTTGCTGCTAATGACTGATTTTTCCATGGTTCAGCTATTTCCTCTTCTGTCTGACCATGTTCTGACCTTGTGCTTAGGAGATTTATGTCTAGCATCCTACAATTTTCTTCAGCCATCAATCTGGCAAGGCCCTGACCTTTGACAAGTTTAGTGGGCTTCAATTCTATGTTAAATTCAATAAGTTTTGCAATCCATTTGGGCCTTCTTCCATCAACATCCGGCTGCGTTAGGACATCTTTTATTGAAGCAGAGGGTACAAATGCAATTATCTTGGAATGCAGAATGTAAATTCTGAAATCTTTCAAAGATTTGATAAGAGCATACGCTTGTTTCTCAATGATATCATACCTTAGCTCAGCATCCCTTAAGATTTCGCTAAAAAATGCCACTGGATGGTCTGAGCCTTCCTCATCTACTTGCATCAAAACTGCTGCAAGGGTGTCATCAGAGGCAAATGAAAATATATGGAACTCCTTGCTGTAATCTGGGCTGATTAAAGTAGGGGCTTCCATAATAGCTTTCTTAATGGATTCAAAATATTTTCTTGCTGCCTCAGTCCATTTGATCTTTGAACCCTTTTTCAACATGGAGGTGATGTGTTTTACAAGTTGTACAAAATTTGGGATAAACCTCCTTACAAAATTTATCTTACCCAGAAAGGACTGGATATCTTTCTTTGATCTCAGGACAGACAAGGTCTGTATTGCTCTTACTCTTTCTGGGTCAATTCTGACACCTGCAGCAGAAACGACATGTCCTAACAACTTGCCTTCTTCTAATGCAAACTGTGACTTTTTAGGATTGACTGAAATCCCAAACCTTCTGCACTTCAGGAACACTTTCTTCAAATGCTGCAAATGGTCTGGATGGCTGCTGGAGTACACTGTTATACCATCTAGGTAGACAAGGACAAACTTATCCTTCTCTCCCACAAACGCTATATCCATAGCTCTCTTAAAGGTGGCTCCAGCATTCATCAGCCCAAAAGGCATCTTGGAATACATAAAAGTGCCCCAAGGAGTGGTGAATGCAGTCTTCTCTTGATCATCTGGATCTACAACAACTTGGTTATACCCTGAAAATCCATCTAGGAAAGACATCACTTTGGCTCCTGAGACCTTCTGCAGCAAATGCTCCATCTTAGGCAGAGGATAATTGTCTTTCTTAGAGAATTTGTTTAAGTTTTTGAAATCAACGCAGAGCGTGATTTCTCCACTTTTCTTCCTTATCACCACCAGGTTGGCTACCCATTTTGAATATCTGAGAGGGACTATGATTTTGGCAGCTAGTAACTTCTTGATTTCCTTTTCAATTAGAGGAAGAAGCAAGGGATTTATTGGTCTCAGCTTCTGCTTAAAAGGGATGGTGTCTTTCTCTAAGGGGATTTTATGCTGGATGATCTTTTTGTCATATGTTTTCAGGTCACTATATTCCCAGGCAAAGACATCAGTAAATTGCTTCATTAAATTGCAGTACTCGGAACTTTGGGCAGCAGATAGATGGGTGGATAGATTTATATATCTTGGATGTTCTGGACTCCCTATATTATGCTTATAGACTGCAAATTGGTATTCTTTTTGGGCAACCTTATAAGGCATGTCATTCTGGTCAAACAACTTTTCTAAAGGAACTAGGCCTTTAGGTATGTAATTGTTGGGCAGTTGGACAATGCTATTTTTGCCAATTTTGTTTCTAAGCCGAGACTGGGGATTTTCTTCCAAGGCTTCATTTTCTCGATCAATTTGCATTTCAGAGAATTCATCAATGACTTGCAGAAACCTATTCACTTCATCGTCATCCTCAAAAACTTTCCAATGCTAGACATTATCAGGCAAGGATGGTCTATATTTCATCTGGACTTCATAAACTAGTCTGGGAGGCATAGGGGGAATAAACATGCTAGCAGACACAACAAGGGAATCAACAAGCTGATTTTTTACTCTAGGGATATATGAGACGCAAAAATTATCAAAAGAGTCCTTAAGTCTCCATACCTCATCTCTATATGCTTTCAGCCTTGGGTGCTTTGCTTGAAACGTTTTGTTCACTTGTTGAATGATAAGATCAGCATCTCCAAACACCTTTATGTTTCTGATTCCTCTGTCTTTAGTTGTGTTAAGGCCCAATATCAGAGCCTCATACTCTGCTATATTGTTGGTGACTTGGAAAGCTAGCTTAAAAGACAGATGTGTGCTTTCTTGTTTTGGAGATATCAGCACCACCCCTGCTCCTACAGTCTCCCTAGAACATGCTCCATCAAAGAACATTTCCCAAACTTGACTTCCTTGCTCTCCCTTGGCCTGATTCACTGGTTTCTTGATCTGCACTGAGGCCTTTTGGGATTCTTCAATTTGGAGAATGCATGCTCCAAAATTGGTGTCCACAACATAAATGGGATGATTAGAAGGATTCTTCTCATCACTAATGATGTAGGCCAGCTGTGCTTCTCTGTACAATCTCCTTCTTTCCCCTCCAAAGACTGGGACAGTGGCATAAGATAAATCATTCTGTAATGTCCCACCTAGTCTCTTAATCCACCCTCTGGACAACAACATGCCAAACTTAGGGGGAACATCTGCTACCACAATATCCATGATCATGCTCTTCATGGGCAGCTGAGTTAGGGTAATGGCTAAGTCTTTGATTAGTCCTAGGCATTTTACCTTTCTTGAATCAAATGAGAATAAATCATGATATGGTCTGGTGATATCAAGGCCTAACTCTTCCATGACAGCTTTAGGCATTAGATTGTGGCTGGCCCCTGTGTCTAGCAGGCAGTTGTGGAGGATTTTGTCATGAATGGTCAAGGAGACAAAAAATGACAGGGAATTATCATCAGCGGGTTTGGTCATTGGGCTAAGCACAACTGCAGGCTTATCATCTTGCAAATTGACATAGTCAGTTGAGGTTTGTGAGATTTTCAGCTCAAGAGCATCAAGGATAGGTTTTCTAAAAACTTCACTTTTTACAAGTTCTATCAGAGGTACAAATATTTTTAGCTTCTGGACTTCTGATTCGAAGCTGAAAGTGGAAAGGGACTTGTCAGGACTTCTTACCTCTTGAGCTGGTGCTTTGAGGATGACTAGATCAGCTGCTGGTCTTTTCTGTTTGATATTCTGTTGCTCTGTTGGGACAACAACTTTTTGAGCAGGATTCTCCCTGACATTGCTTGCTCTTGACCTCAGATTATATCTTTTCTGCTCATCAGTTTGCAGAACAACCTCTCCATCCCACTTTTGACTGTTTTGGTCTTGTAGCAATGATTCTTCATAGGCAGCCAGTGTCAAAAAGGCAGCACTGCCCTTATCTTCCATGCAATGAATTTAATCCTCTTCTTCAAAGTGCTTCTCTTCCATGACTACGTTTTGGAAGGGAGCCTTCACTCTTTGTTCTTCATGGGCCTCGTTACCCCTTTGAATGATCTGCACTTGTTCATTTGCTCTTCTGAATGGATTTGGATTTCTTGGAGAAAATGTGTTTGGAAGCCTTGCCTTTCTAGAGCTTTGCTCAACCTTCAGCTTAGATATCTCAGCAGCCAATGACTCTATAATTTTAGTCATTTTGTCTAATTTAGGCTTTGAAGATGAAGCAGAGGAAGAAGAAGCCTCACCTCTCTGCCTCCTTCTATCAGCATGACTTTTGAGCTTTTGGGCAGCCATGATATTCGATTCCACCTCTAGGGCTGCATCTTGCATTTCAGCTAGAGTGGCACATCTTCTTTCTCTTAAAAGTAGGCATAAATCAGAGTCAAAAGCATTGGCATAGGTGAGTTTGGCAGAGGTGGGGTAGGCTTTACTTCAGCAGGTATCTTACTATACATACGGTTAAATCTTTTATTAAAATCAAGCAATGATTCCCCATTCTCCCTCTTGAGGTTCCCAAACTCTGTATGGTAATAGATTAGGTCTTTCTTATCTCCCCAATGCTTCAAGAATACATCATCTAGGGCTTCAATGTCTGCTATAGACCTATGAGGCACTTCTCTAAACCATTTTCTGGCCTCTCCATCAAGGCTCTGGACAAACACCCTCATCCACACATTGTCTTCACTAATGTCTAGGTTATCAGCATAACGATAAAAAGACTCAAGGTGTTCTTCAATAGTTACTCCCTCTATACCAGTGAAATTAGGCATGTATTTCTGATATTCTCCTGCAGGCATGACATTCAAAGGGACAGGCAAGACCAGGGGTCCATACCTAGCAGCTATGATTCTTTCCATCTTTGTGGGTGCTTGCTGGCCTGCCATGACTGGGGTAGGTGGAAGGATACTGGCATATTGAATGGTAGGGAACAGTGAAATGGATGACAGGGACGAAGGAATGTGATGGACTGTATGGGAGACTTTCATTGGATTGAGATCCAAAGGGGAACTAAATGAACAAGGAGCTTTATGAATCTCTGAAGGTATTTCTTCACTAACAATGCTAGGCTCTAAATCTTCAAACTGTATATCCTCAGCTATAATCTTCTCTTGTAGAGATACATAAGATTTCTTAGACTTACCTGATCCTGATGCTCCTTTCTGTGATGTTTTTCTCTGCTTAACAATCTTCTCAGGGTCAGGCACTGGGTCAGCAGGTGATTTCTGAGGATTTCTCTGAGTATGTCTCACAAACTGAGCTAGAACTGTAACGTGGAGTCGCCATATAGATGATTACAACCATAAATGTGTCCAGAATTTGTCTATCATCAAAGCTGGAACTGTGTCGTTCTCCCAGGGAAGCTAAGCTTCAATCTCCTCTCCTCGGCAACTGCGCTAATTAATGTTATCACCCCAAGAAACACTCCTACGTTGTAGCTCAGAGATGCTCGGGAACATACAAATTCAGCTTGATGTTGCAAATGGATCAATGGAAGGAATGATGCTTGTTCAAGCCAGATAACCACTTCTACTTCGTTTAACTCTAGACATGCGTGAACACCCCCAGACTACAAGGCTTTAGACCACCAATTACTCACAGTTTAAGGATTGGATGAAGGTGGAGAATACTGACCACACCAGCAGATGCACAAGACCATGCAATGACCGGCTGCAACCAGTAAAGAAGTCTGTAAATCTAATTCCCTAATACACAGATAGGATGACAGCTCTATGGCATTAGGTGAGAAGAAACCTGAATAACTCATTCACAGATACATACAAGACTTTAACATAGAGATAGGATGACAACTTCTCTAATGCTAAACATCACGAGCTCAGAAACACAGCATATCAGGCACAACTTGGAAAAGAAGATACATGAAAAGTGAGCAATTAACAACAAAAGAAGCTTGGATTAGCTAAAAATGAAGATGAGACGCTGCAAGTATCAAAATAGTTACAGTCTCCAGAAGTTGAACCTTACATCAAAACAACAACCGTCAACCCTGATTACATCTTGTTTCTGGGTATATATAGAGCTCCAATACAAGGGCGCATGGTCATTCTAGGTATGGAGGGGTCATAATTGACCGCCAACCACATTTAGTTGCCTGATGGAGTCTCTGAGTGCGTTTACTTGTCTCAGTGGGTGAATCGGATCTTCTCGGGTGCTCTGTTGTCTTCTTCAGGCAGTTGGGGTGTTCATATTCATGAAGTTCCATAACTGATAAATGCAGCTACATGCTCAAGCTCTGTCCTTTTCCTCCTCGGCCATGCTGTCTATTAAATGTGGTTGTTGAGGAGCCACTACAACTAGTACTGGTGAGCCGATCACTTTCGTCCTTCAGGTGCATGGAACGGTCAAGGGACGTGGACTGCATGGCGGATGGACGAGCTGGATGAGGGAGAAAGGTCGGCCGTCAGATCGAGAGGATAGACAATGGAGATGGCTTGGCAAGGGATATCGGAAGAAGCAGGATCAGAATGAGCGTGGGCCGTTGGATCTTGGCGGAACTGATCAGACGGTAGAGGACTGATCGGCCGAGTCACTTTATCGAGCGCGACGGGAGTCGTCAGATCGGGTTTTTGGTGATTTTGGGCCTTTACGTATTGTGATATGCGATTGCGATCAGATCGCATCGCAATATCACATCGGTGGAAGCCAAGGGGCGCAGCCTTTATACACACATGGGTGCGACTTACAATCATATCGCATCGCAATATCGCATCGGCGGAAGCCAAGGGGTGCGGCCTTTATACACACATGGATGTGACTTGCGATAGCGATTAAACCCGAACCCGATAAATGAACTAATCGTTTTTATGACTGATGAAGGGAGAATGAGCAGTGCAAGGGAAGGAGAAAATGACCATTGTGAGTCTCTTTTGAGCATGACCAAGGACCAAGCTCACTTCCAACCTTTAGAAATCAAAGATATATAGCAGAGCTAACAAATCCAATGATGTGGTTGTTAGGAATATGGGCATCACAAGAAAGATTGTCTGAAATTCAAGAAGGACAATAAAAGGAAGGACATAAATGAGGCTCATATCATTGAAGAAGTAGAAGAACCTCATGAGAAGAAATCCAAAGAAAAATATCTTTATTATTAGGGTTTCTCCAATTCATAGCAAGGATACTTGGGAGGTAAAAAGACCTCCACCATGGTAGTCAATATGAGAAGCATTAGGACGAGATACTTAGTATAAGATGGCATGATGTTAGAAGTATACAATTAAAGCAAGAGCTTGAGAAATCCTTATAAAATCATGAAATATAGTTGATGTAGAAGTCTACATGGTTGTAGCAGCCATCATAGAAGGAAGTAGCTCTTGGTAGCCTCATTGAAAGAATAAGTAGTACTTATGGTTAGAAGAAATTCATCTAGTGTAAAGCCCATCATACATCATTTCGAAGAAGCATTTATAGGATGAGGATAATCAAGATCCTCCACTGGAATCTTCATTTGAAGGTTCACCTCTTGGAAGAAGCAAGTGCCTCGCTAAGAATTCCACCTTGTATGGGATTCATTGTTTGGAAGAATGATGGCATGATGAAAAAGGAATGCAACATGTCAAAATGGTTAATGTACTCTCAATCAAGAAAAGGAATCTATTGAAGGAAGCCTAGGTGACCAAAAGAAGGAAAGAGGTATGCATGCATGTATTTAATTGAGTTGTGTTATCATATCGTTGCATGGGTAAATGTTCTATCTCATGAGCATGATCAAAGAAAAGGGATCTCCTCCTTTGGAAAGATGCATGAGGGCATGGTTCACATATTGACTAGATGAAATCAACATAATATGTCCTCATATGGAATATGAGGTGGTTGACAAATATGAAGGAACTATGAATGAAAGTTCATGGGGAGAAATATGTGAAGAAATAAAGAAGAGATCATGAAAGATGCAACTATGAGCACGTAGAAAAGGAAATCAACATCCAATGACTAGGAGAATTGACCATGACATCTCCATGGAAAAGGTATAAAGACTTTGATGAAGTCTGGAAAGAAAGGAGACCCTTGACATTGAATATCTTGGATATGTGTCAATATTGTATGCAGGACGTTGATGTTGCTACAAGCATATGTCATGATGAAGGGCCATCATAAAAGGTAACTTTGATTTGCTGTTCATTTTTTAACAACATCTGGATGTGTTAATGCAGGGCTACCAAAAAGATACTTGTAGATGTCACCTACAACTAGCACTCATGTGGTGGGATAGAATATCCTAAAAGAAACATGACATGGAAAAGGTAGTTGTATGAACGAAATCCAAATGTGGACTAGAAGATCACTTTCCGATGAAGAAAATGATGACATGACTGACATTGTTCATGAAGGAAAGTGATGGATGGACGATGGCCTATAAAGAAAAGATGAAGGCTCCATAATAATGAATAAGAAATTCATGACATCGAAAGGAGGATCCTGACAAGTAGCTAAAAGTCCCATGATCTCCACCAAAGAATAAATATTTGCTGTTGGAAAAAGGTCCCTAGTTAAGAGGGAGCTTGGGAGCATGTCCCTGGTTAAGAGGGAACTTAGGCACATTCCTTTTGTAGGAATGGATACATTCCTTTACAGGGATGGGTTTATCCTCCCTAGTTGAGAGGGAGAGATAGGCACATTATTCTTGTCTTCACTTTGGGAAGAAAAAATGGAGGATTGGGTAAGCATATGGCATTTGATACTCTTTGAGGATGTGGTAGGGCATCCAAGATAAGAGTGGTCGTAGAGGACCAATATTTTTTTAGGACTGGGAATCCAAGATTAGAATAGTCCTGAAGGACATACCCTATGAACACTCGACTGGGGTATGTTCCTTGAGAGACAATGATGATGGTATCTATAAATCATTGATCTCGCCAACCTTGTGCTCTGATTTTGTGGACAGATAGAGTTTTTGGTCAAGGCCTTGCTATGTGACAATGTTGGATGATATGATGCTAAACAGATGGGTTACTAATCTGACTCTTCTTATGAGAATTCTTCAGATTTAGAATGTCCAAGTACCTTGTATGGATTATGAATACCTCCCTAGTTAAGAGGGAGTGTTGAAATATGTAACTAGGTTTAGTCTTCATAATAACATATGTAATAATAATTTTATATATTTAAAGAAAAGAGAAAAATAAATTTATTATTGTTATTCTTGA